>CM040625.1:72856756-73285299 GCA_022817965.1 Solanum lycopersicoides
GACACGTCATGATTGGTTTAATCTAAGATAATCTGATTTTAAAAGTATAACTGAATATAATTCTTCCATGTATAGAATTATATCACAGTTAAATTTATGCGGAGAATAGGTCACAGAACATGATAAACTAGAAAAAACATACTCCACATTTTCTGCCTCGAGTGTGCTCCTGCAGCAGCAATATCGAGGAAAGGATTTTAAAAAATATTCTGAATTACTTTCACATCTTCTTATTGCTGAACGACATAACGATCTTTTGATAAAAAATCATGAAAGTCGACATGTTGGTTCTATGCCAGTCCCTGAAGTGAATCAGGCAAATTATCACCAACGAGAAAAAGGTCGTGGCTCCTATCGTGGTCGTGGATTCGGTCATGGTCGTGGTCGTGGTCGTAAAATAAATTACAATCATGATGGTGGTCTTGCACCGAAAAATGACCGACAGTATAAAAGGAAGGGTGACAGACAAAAAGTGATACAAAAGAAAATTCGGAAAGTGTATGTCATAGATGTGGAGGAATGGGGCACTGTCGCGTACTTGCCGATCATCTAAGCGTCTGTTCAGCTTTATCAAGCATCCTTGAAAAAGAGTGATGATAATCCAGAAGCAAACTTTATCTCTGAAGATAATGTTGAGCCCACGCATAAGATTGATAATAATACAGAAGCAAATGTTGAGCCTATGCATCTGGATGTAGCCGATTTCTTTGTATTCCCTGAAGGAAAAATAATCAGTGACGATCCCGCGATAAATTAGATAGTTTCATTTTCTATTTGTTTGTATTATTTGGTATGTTTGTGTTTTTCTAAATCATTGTAAATATAATAGCCTTGTTTAATAGTATTATTTTACTATGTTTATATCTGTTTTTGAAGAAAATATGGATATGCCCCAAACTTCGTTTGAATCAATGATCAATCATGAAGATATTTGTGTAATTGATAGCGGAACAACGCACGCCATATTCAAAGATGAGAAATACTTCTCTTACTTGCTTAGAAGAAAAGGAAATGTTACTACAATTTCTGGTAATTCAAGCTTAATAGAAGGCTCCGAAAGAGCTACTATATTCTTGTCTAAGGGGGACAAAACTTGTTATAGAAGATGCATTGTTCTCTTCTAAATCCACAAGAAACTTGTTCATTTTAAAGATATTCGCCGAAATGGATATCATATTGAAACAATAAATGAAATGAACGTTGAATACCTTGGTATTACCAAGATTGTCTCAAACCAGAAATATGTGTTAGAGAAATTATCAACTTTATCTTCTGGCTTATATTATGCAAAAATAAGTACAGTTGAAGCACATTCTATCGTAAACCAGAAGTTTACTGACTTAAAATTTTTTGTGCTTTGGCATGACCGAATGGGTCATCCTGGATCAATAATGATGAGACGAATCATTGAAAACTCAAAAGGACATCCATTAAAGAACCTGAAGATTCTTACATGTGATGAATTTTCATGTCCTGCTTGTTATCAATGCAAATTGATAACTAGGCCATCACCAATGAAGGTTAACATTGAATCCCCTCAATTTTTAGAACGTATACATGGAGATATATGTGGACCTATTCACCTATCTAGTTGGTCGTTTAGATATTTTATGGTCCTAATAGATGCATCTTCAAGATGGTCTCATGTGTGCCTCTTATCATTTCGCAACCTGGCGTTTGCAAAATTATTGGCATAAATAATACGATTAAGAGCACAATTTCCAGATTATCCCATTAAGGCAATTCGCCTTGATAATGCTGGAGAATTCACATCCTAAGCTTTTAATGATTATTGCTTATCAATAGGGATAAAAGTTGAACATCCTGTAACTCATGTTCATACTCAAAATGGTCTTGCTGAGTCATTTATTAAGCGCTTACAGTTGATAGCAAGACCTCTACTTATGAAAAGTAAGTTACCCACTAATGTTTGGGGTCATGCTATCTTACATGCAGCATCACTTGTTCGTCTCAGACCGACTCATTATAATAAATATTCTCTGTCACAATTAGTATTTGGTCATGAAACAAATATTGGTCATCTACGAATTTTTGATTGTGCTGTATATGTGCAAGTAGCACCCCCGCAGCGCACTAAGATGGGCCCCCAAAGAAGGTTAGACATATATGTTGGGTTTGATTCACCCTCTATAATTCGCTATCTTGATCCATACAGGAGATTTATTTACTGCAAGATTTGCAGATTGTCGATTTGATGAAACAAATTTTCCGCAATTAGGGAGAGAGAAAAAAAAACTTAAAAATGAAATTGCATGGAAAGTTTCATCATTATCTCATTTTGATCCACGTTCCCCTATATGTGAACAAGAGGTCCAGAAGATCATCCATTTGCAAAACATAGCAAATCGAATGCCAGACGCATTTACTGATTTGAAAAGAATAACAAAGTCACATACTCCCACAGTAAACGTGCCTATTTGGATTGACGTCCCAAAAGGACCATCTACAAGTGTCATGGATTCTGAATCACAAACAAGCTTGAAGCGTGGCAGACCATTGGGTTCAAAAGATAAAAATCCTAGAAAAAGAAGTACGAAAAATGACACTACAAATGAATCTCAAGATCTGATTAATTCTGATATTTCTGAAGAGATCAGTGAACCCGATACTCAAGTGAATGAAGAACTTTCAATAAGTTCTACGGGTGATGATATAAGTTTAGATCGATCGAAAATCATAGTTAATAATATTTTCGCATATAATGTTGCACTTAACATTATGTAAGACATGATGATCTTGAACCCTTATCTGTCGAAGAATGTCGACGAAGATGTGATTGGCCAAAATGGCAAGAGTCAATTCAGTCAGAATTAGACTCACTTGCTAAACGTGAGGTTTTTGGACCTGTAGTCCAAACCCCAAATGGTGTAAAATCAGTTGGCTATAAATGGGTTTTTGTGCGAAAGCGAAATGAGAGAAATGAAATTGTAAGATACAAGGCACGCCTTGTTGCACAAAGATTCTCTCAACGACCTGGTATCGACTATGAAGAAACATATTCACCTGTTATGGATACAATGACTTTTCGATATCTCATTAGTTTAGCTGTTCATGAAAATCTTGAAATACATCTAATGGATATGATTACAGCTTATCTTTACGGTTCACTTGATAATGAAATTTATATGAAAATTCCAGAAGGACTTAAAATGCCTGAAGCATATAGTTCAAAACCTCGAGAAATATGTTCAATCAGATTACAAAAGTTATTATATGGCTTAAAACAATCAGAACGCATGTGGTATAATCGCCTTAATGAGTACTTGATAAAACAAGATTATATAAATGATGTCATTTGCCCTTGCATTTTATTAAGAAAACAACATCAGGGTTTGTTATTCTTGCAGTTTATGTTGATGACATTAATCTCATTGGAACTCCAGAAGAGGTCCAAAAGGCAATTGAATATCTAAAGAAAGAATTTGAGATGAAAAACTTTGGAAAGACAAAACTTTGTCTTGGTCTACAAATTGAACATTTAGTAGACGGGATCTTCATCCATCAATCTGTCTATACTGAGAAAATCTTCAAACGTTTTTACATGGACAAAGCACATCCATTAAGTACCCCAATGATTGTGCGATCACTTGAAGTGAGTAAAGATCCATTCCGACATCAAGAAGAGAATGAGGAACTTCTTGGTCTTGAAGTACCTTATCTTAGTGCAATTGGCGCACTTATGTATCTTGTTAATTCTACAAGACCTGATATAGCATTTTCTGTTAATTTATTAGCAAAATTTAGTTCTTCTCCTACACGAAGACATTGGAATGGAGTTAAGCATATATTGCGATATCTGAAAGGGACTAGTGATATGGGTCTATTTTATACTAACAAAGATAGTACAGATCTTGTTGGTTATGCAGATGCAGGTTATTTATCTGACCCACATAAGGCTCGATCTCAAACAGGCAATCTATTCACATACGGAGGTACTGCTATATCATGGCGATCTACGAAGCAGTCCATAGTCGCTACTTCTTCAAATCATGCTGAGATAATAGCATTCATGAAGCAAGTAGAGAATGCGTATGGTTGAGATCAGTTATACATTTTATCAACGAAAAATGTGATTTGAAATGTGATGTCAAGATACCCACGGTGCTTTTTGAAGACAATGCTTCATGTATAGCTCAATTAAGAGGAGGCTTCATAAAAGGAGATAGAACGAAACATATTTCACCGAAATTATTCTTTACACATGATCTCCAGAAGAACGGTGATATTGATATACAACAAATTCGTTCAAGTGATAATCCAGCAGATTTATTCACCAAATCTTTACCAGCCTCAACTCTTGAAAAGATGGTACAAAAGATCGGAATGCGAAGACTTAAACATCTGAATTGTATTCTTCATCAGGGGGAGTAAAATACGTGTTGCACTCTTTTTTTCCTTAGTTTAGATTTTGTCCCACTGGGTTTTCCTAGAAAGGTTTTTAATGAGGCAACATGTAAAACATATTGTGAATGTCTATGTATATTTATTTTCAATATTTATTTACATAGACATCCAAGGGGAGTGTTGTAAAATCAAATAGATGACATGTGACCATCCTTTGAAGAGTCATCTCTCATTATACTAATATAATGACATGTGGAAACATCATCCACACTTGGCAAACTATGGCCAAGTTTTACCTTTCCAAGTACTACTATATATAGGTAGTATATTTCAAAATAATATAGAGAATAAAAATTTGAAAACATTAATATACTCTCTCTTATTTGTTCTTATTTTAGTTTATTGTTATAAATTATTAGCTACTTATTTTATAACACATTGAACTTAATTTACTTTTCCCACCTCTTTTTCTTTCGGATAACTATACTATAGCTATCCACTTTTTCTTTAAAAAAGTTTTTAAAAAATTGAGAAATGCGGGAGATAATTACAAGAGAAAATCAAAATCTCAGCAACGAAATTAAAATTTAAATAGTTAAATCGATTGAATTTAAATTTAAAATTATTTAAATTTAATTTTTTATGTAAAAAGTATCTAATTTAATTTTTTTGTTTCACTTTAATAAAAATAATTCACTTCTTGTTTCGAATAAAAATATTATCGCACAGATAAATATTATTAAACTTAAGTTTTACATTATACTTTAGCATTCAAAATTCGTGAGTTTCTATAAAAAATTATTTAAGCCATTAATTACAAATTTGTGACGCACACATAACACAATATAGAGTGTGCTGAATTACGTATGACAAGAATTTCTCCTTCCATTTTCTTTTGTTTTATATTTATTAACTTATATATTCTTTTTAAAATAATACTTATTAAGTGTTATTTTATTAAAACTTTAAATATGACTATAAATATTTTATGTCATTATCTAAATAACCTAGATACAATAATTGAAATTGTATATCTTTAAGTTTTTAACTCTTATCATTTTGGACTTATATATTATAAGTTACAAATTCATCTAAACTGGTATTAATAATTTAAATTATTATTTTTTTGTCCACTTTAAACTTTTCTCACAAGTACTAATAACTAATATGAATATTTTATACAACATTCACATTAATTGATGTACGGTCCTAAATTTTATAAATTAATTTAAGTAATAAATGTTAAACTATAATAAGCAAAGATATTTTTTTTTTTTTGATATTTAAAATTAACAAAAAAAAATATTTTTAAAATGATAAATAAATAAAAATAAGCGATAGAATCAATATTTTTGAATGAAATTTGAAGGAGTAAGGATATTCGGGATATCTGTTTGGATGAAAAATGAAAAGTTACAACTTTGTTTTTTAAGTTTTTCACGGGTATCATATTAAAGGTAAAATAATAAATGTTAAAGAATGATAAAAGTCTCACATCGATGGTTAATGAGATGGGTGGACTCCTTATAAGGCTTGTACAATCCTCCTCCCTTTGAGCTAGCTTTTGGGTGTGAGTTAGGCCTAAGACATAATATCACATGGTATCAGAGCAGGGCTTGTCGCACCCGATGTTGGGGGCCCCCGAAATCAAAATTGCCCACGCACCAGATGTTAAGCACTGGGCGTGAGGTGGTGTGTTAAAGAATGACAAAAGTCCACATCGATGGTTAATGAGATGGATGGACTCCTTATAAGACTTGGACAATCCTCCTCCCTTTGAGCTAGCTTTTGGAGTGTGTGTTAGGCCTAAGACCTAATTTTACAAAAAGATGACTCCGTACTTATAAGAATTTGATTTTTTTTTAATTAATACGTGATAAAAAATAGGAAAAATCTTTTTGTTTAGAAAACTTGGTCAGAATAATATTTTAATAATATTATTTTACTTTTTAAATTTTTTTATCCTTTTAATTTTAAAACCTTTTGACTAAAGAATGAAAAAATATCAGTTCATTTTAAAATAAAAAATATCAAATCTTTTTAAATTTTTTTAATCAAATTCTGATTAAATTTTCTGATATTTAATAATTTCAAAAAAATATTTACTATTACATGACGATACTTACGGATGAAAAGTTACAAATTAGAATAGGTGCAGTGTGACATTATTGATCTAAAGCTATTGTCTTATTTTAATAATGAGAATGAATAATGATGATTCAGAAAAAGACTTTAATATGTTTGTCTTTTACAGACAATATATTTAGTGATTGCAAAATGAAAGGAATTAAAAAATAATGTCAAACAATTATGACGAATTGATCATATTAGACGTTTAATATATGTGGGACTCAGAAGATTAGTGAATAAGTAATATTTTATATTTAAACATGTCTTTTAAAAAAAAGAAGATAAATGACCTAAATCCACATTTAAGTTCTCTTATTATTATTATCCCTTATTAATTTTATAAATTCTCAAAATCTCTTATTTTCACGCATTAAATTAATGTATTTTATGTATTAAATTAATGTATCTCGCGCATCAAATTAGTGTATTATGTATAAAATGTACGCCAGTTAGTGTATCATGTATAAAATGTAATATATCTTACTTAACGATTAATGTATCTCGCGCATCAAATTAATGTAACAACGCTCATATTATTGTATCAATTTGAGGGATTTTTGTAATTATAAACTTATTAGGGACAAATGGTAATTTTGCCTTAAAAGTGTGTGATTTTGTCCTTTAAAAAATTATTTTATTTTTTAAAAAAATAGTAAGAATTTTCTTAAAATTAATTTATTCTTTATAAATATGTTAATATCTACTCCGAAATAGCTTTGACACCCCACAATTCGTCTTGTGAAAGCATAATTTAGCAAACATAAGTATTTTATGTTATTGATGATGTCTTGTTTGCTTAACCCTAATTATCACAACATATTTGTTTATATGACTATAATTTGCATAATGACTTTTGAATAATATATAATATAATATATTATAAAATAGTAATTTTATACCAAACTATTGAACAATTTTAGTAATTTTAAAATTTATGAATATAAGTTAGGTTCATATTTATATATATAAAAAAAGTAAAATATAATTTTTAAAAATATAATGAAATAATATTTATCATAATATAATTAATATATAATATATAACAATTATTATTTTTCACGCCATATAATTAAGTTAAAGGCATGTAATTAGTATATTTAAATATTGATAGAGAAAAGCAAGTGGTTTTGAAAGTGGCACGTCGTTTTATTAATTTATTTCGATTTATTTTTATTTGTTTATTTTATTAAAAATAAATAAATATAGTTATTTATTTAATTTAAAATTTTATGTTCCGTACTATTCAGTGTTAACCATTTTGAAGTCATTGCCTATATCTTATTTTATTTATTTGCTTAAAAATCTCCCCTTCCCGGGCCGAGGCCCCCCTCAATGGGTTCTAATTCTAAGAAGGGGAGCGGCGCCCTGAATCAATTAAAAAGCTTATTGATTTAATTGAAGGGAACTAAGATGATTAGCTTAGCTAGCATTCCGGGAGAATCTAGTCATTTAAGAACTTCGTTGCCACTAGTAAATTAGACCATCCCCTCAAAAGAACTCGAAGCCTAAAGAGAAGAGAGTTCAGTCTACAATATGTGTGGCAGCGAAACCGGTATTTCCCGGTTCCCTAAGTTGTCGTCTGGCAGAGCTTTAGCCAGTGCGTCTGACGCAAATGCAACGATTGCTTATTCGGAGACAACATGCAACGTTTGCACTAATTAAATATTTCATCTTAATTAATTAAGTCTGCTTTGTAGTTGGTTCAATTAAAAAATTGAATTAGAAAAATAAATTTATAGCAAAGATGATTAAGAACTTTGTTAATTTTTAAAGAATTAAGTCATACTTTGAATATTATACTCTAAGACTATTTGTTGGATATACGTGGACTTCGTCTTACCAAGCATAAATGTTTTCATGGAATGACGTTTAATTATTTTAATTATTTTTCGAATGTATATGTATTATGGAGTAAGTATTTTGTTAATTATAATTACTGGAACCCCTCTCTAAAAAAATAATTAGAAACTTACTTGATATAGAAATTTAGAAAATATACTTTAATAAATAGTATGATTTTTTTGGCTAACATTTTTTTTTTTGAATTGAAAGATTACCATTACGGCTTAAAGAGACTGTTAGTGACAACAAATTTTTCAGTAGCAGCAATTGTATTTAGAGTTGATAAAACATTTAGCAACATTTATATAGAGTATTTTGTACTATATAACGGTATAATGATAATTATTTTAATATAATTAAATAATTAAAATAAAATTTCTAATTTGTTAGTTTGGAGTTCGGAATTAAAAGAGTAAGAAAATTTGTCAAAAATTTCAAAAGACCAACAAAATTAATTACAGAATCAAAACGATAACTTTATGACTTCTGACGGAGAATTAAACAACGTCTAAAATTTAAATTAGGTATGCCGATACAAGGCGCTGATTCCTATGCGCCTTGCAAGGCGCAGCCATCATGAGCCTTGTAAGGCTCAGTTGTCTTTGTGATTTTTTAGACAAATTTTCTTACCCTTTTGGCTTAAACTCGTTTAATGGACATATATTATTAGGGTTATCAAAAATAAACTCAAATATAGGTAATTCGCCCAGAATTTTAAGAGTTGGGTTCAAGATAATTTGAATTGGGTTCAATCTCAACCCATCCAAGCTTAACCCATTTGAAGAGAATTCTCAATTGAGCCCAATTAAATCTCCAATTTCAATCTGTTTTAAAACTTTTTATTAAGATATGTTTCTATATTGAAGGTATAAATTACTATCTATTTAACATCTTTTAGGATTTATCTATCCATTTGTTACCTTTTTAACAAAAAATTCTTGAACGAAAATTCAAATTGTGATTATAAAAGTTAAATATCAATATGTTAAATTAGTGTGCTTAATCGGCTCAAATTGGGCGGGTCGGCTCAAATTGGGCGGGTCAAGACCCAACTCATTTTTTAGCCCATTTAAGCCCAAAGTAAACTTGGGCGGGTCAAAAACCCGATTTCTATTCAACCCATTTAAATATTTTTATTTTTAACTCAACCCAACCATTTGACACCCCTATATATTATATATGAGTCATAGTCAACTTAAATTAGTTAAATTTTACTCCTATATTCAAGAAGCATCAAAACTCTTTAAACACAATAAAATGGTGGATAAAGTTAGTTTATGAGTTGAATTTCTTTTACAAGTATTAAAAGTTCTAAGAATTTTATAGAAGCTAATTTATGGTATAAGATTGACATGTCACACAGAAGTGAAATTATTAAAACATTTTTCAAGACTATTAAGAGTATAGAAATGATGAATATATATAGGTCTACAAGCTACATGATTGACCAATTTACCAAACTTTAAAAGCCAGAAAGACATTATATTATACATTATTGTCAAAATATATATATATTTTCATCTATTTGGTGTCAAATTAAAGAATACAACTCATGCATTTAAAGGCATGTCTTTACTCCCTTTGGGAATTAATTCATCTCATCTTTTGTTTAATTTTTCTAAGTACATATCCAGCTAATTTTTATTTATTTTTTATGAAGTGCTTATTTTTTCTTCAAATGATTATTAGTAGGTGAATAGAAAATATCTAACTAGACAACAATGACTAGAAGGTCCCTCAAATTCAAATCACGAATGAAGTTTTTCACAGACAAGATAACTTTTAAATATATTTTTATTTTTAGAGCGCGTTTGATTTAGCTGATTTAATAAGTGTTAAAAGATTTATTCAAAGTGTTGAAGTGCTTGGTAGTAAAATAATGTTAATTATTTAGCATTTTTTCCCTATAAAACGATTTAAATGTCTCCTAAAAGTTATTTACACAAAACATAAATTTTAAAAATATCTTTTTATGTATGGAAAAGAGCAAATGACAAAAATGTAATGTAGAGAGAGATAGGGGTTTTGTTTTAGAAGGAGTATTTAATTTAAAGATTAAAAACTGATATTAGAAATATAAAAATAGTAAGAAAAAGGTTGATCAAAGTGAACTACTTATAAGTTATAACTTTTTTTGTTTTGTTTGATTTAAATAAGATAAATATGCTCTAATTTAAGATATTTTCAGGGATACCTTTTATTTATTTATTTTGTTTGTGCCTTTAGGCTTTAGCTGATTTTTTTTTATATAAATAAAGTAATCAATTTTGTCATATTTTTATGATTACCAAAGCCAAAATATGATTAATTGTATGCATTTGATGCACGAATAATGAAAAATTCCAAGGAGATTTTGTTTGTAGTAGATCGTAAGATGCTCAAACAATTGATCAATGATGGCCAACGTATTATTTTAATTAAAATTTAAAATCATATGTATAATCAAAATTGTCCCTACCAAACCAACGTTTCAGTTCAATTTTATTAAAACTGTGTATTCAACTTATTGACAAACCATATGATAAATGATATTTCTGATACTGTTAATCATGATATGGATAAACCAAAATGCAATATCAACTCAAACTTTATTAATAAGATAATTCAACAAATAAATCTACCTCATGTATGTTTAAGTGTTATGAGCAATTTTATTAAGCCGTAACTATTATAATAAGCTACTATCAAGTCCTTATGTGTACCATTACTTTATTTTAATATCAGTTCGAAAATATGAATAAGGTAATGTATATTCAAATCTTTAAATAAAAAAAAATAAAAAAAATATTTAAATAAGTCAAGAAACCCAAAAAATAGTGGAATTAAAAAGAAAACAGAAAGAAGTATGAAAATAGCACGATTTATCCCAAATAGTAAATTTATATAGTGGTATATATCATATTTAACAATTAAGAAATATTGAAATTGATTTTAGAAAGTTGTATCTCAAATTTCGAGTTGTTAAACAAAATTCAAAGCAAAAACACGTTATGAAATTTTTGTATAGGAAGTTATGATGACCCTCTAGGATCTTTTTGGTGAAATCTAGGGATTCATTATAATTTATATCAAACATAAAATTCATATTTGTATGCTATGACAAAATTTATATAATTACACTTCATAGCAAACATATAAATGTTAATTCGCTATACATATACAATTGAAGCGAATTGTATAAAACGAGAAAGAGAAAGAGACTTGGGTAGAGAATACAAATATGATTGAGGTGATTGTCAAACAGTTTGCTATGGGACACAATTAAATCAAAGGGTGATTATAACAATTAATTAATTTATTAATTTGTCATTATATACAATTTTCCTAATTTATATGATCAAAATTATGATAATTCATCATGTTTTGTTCATTAAAATTTGAAATATTCTTCAGTTTTAGCAATCTATAATTAGAATTTTGATTGTAGATGTGAATATTTTTATAAAAAATGAAAAAAAAAATTCATTCATTTAAAATTACGATTATTCACTAGAATTTCATCATTTAATTTTGACCATCAATTATTTTTACAATTTTCTTAACGGGATTTAAACTTAAATGATGGTAAGAAAATTCTTATTTGTGCAACCAAATATTGCCCTGATTCCTGAAACAAAATTTTCTCCCAACTAGAGTAAAAGCAAGCAATATTTTAAATGACAATTAAGTAGCAACTTTCTCATCTAATTGGTTGATTAAACTCTTTATAATTTTATCCTCTTAATGGACAATGCAAGAAAACAAACTATCTTGTCATAGGGACAGAATGTCATGTCACAGAAATCATGTGCTTTACATTAGATTAAAACTAATTCTATTTCTTAATGATACTCAAGAATAAATAATTATTATTTTTTAATTTGTAGGAACAGTAACCAATAAGGATTTAATAGAAATGATTTTTCACAAAATCAAAGTGGCCCAACAATTGATAACGATATTTCTTACTTTATGCAAAAATAGATTCCCAAAGGGAATGATTAGTTGCAATTGATTTGATTTGATTAAACAAAGCTTGTTAATTATCATACTATTATGAGTAAGATTTGAAAAAAAGTCGCAAATTTCGACTTTAATCCTTCTTTTTGAAAAATAATTGCTTAATCACACAATTAACACCCTAAGAAAGTTCTAAATCTTTCTACTTTAGGAATAGGTAAAATTAATTACTCATCTCTTGAAAGTGTACATAAGAAAATGGGTTGCATCAATTACAAGCTCTCTTATTAGTTATCCAACAAATAGTTTTGGAAACAAATAAAGTTTAACTTATTTTAAGTTAAGGATAATAATATTTTTCATACCTAAATTATTGATAGATTTTAATTATTTTTTTGTTTTCCATTTGATGTTCGGAGCTCACAATTGTGTTCCAACTAAATTTAAATCCCGCATTGCAAAATCCATTAGGCAATAACACTCCCAACATGATTTTCTCCATATTCAGGGCTCGAACTCGAAATTTCTGATTAATAAAGGTGAAACACTGCCACCAGTGCACCACAACCCATGTATGTTGGTGGTAAGTTTTACTTTTGATCCTTAGGGCATGAGACTCAACAATTTAATCTTCAATTAATTAAAATATGTATTTTGACCTTTTTGTATATAAAATATATTGTATGAACTATATATTAAATTATATTACTGTCAAATATAAAATATTGGTACAAACTTCACATATATACCTGACTACATTAGTGGCGTAGTCACATAGAATTGGACACCCTTCTTTGGAAAAAAACAGCATACATATAAGTAAAATGATATAGAAAATGATTAAATAACATATTTTGGACACCCTTAACATAACAAGCTGTTATTTCTGGATACCATTTAACAAATTTCTGGCTCCGCCACTGGACTACATGAGTAAAATAGTGAAACGATTAACGGATGTGATAAATCTGTAAATATTTCACAAGTTAAGAAATCAAAATGAACAATTCAATGCGCCCTGCAAGAGATTACCGGGGGTCTCGATACCAAGGGGTGCGGGAACAAGAACTATTTGAAATTTGAACGTGCTTAGTCATATAGCATAGGAACTAAAATAAAGATTTACCGATAATTGAGGGACTAAAAATGCAACAATCCTTTATCATCTCAGTATATAAATATGAAAATGGTCCAAAAATACTGTTCAACTATGTCAAATTAAAGAAAAATATCATCATTAAATATTAATTTGATCTAAAAATTTCTCTGTCATCAATAGTTTGATTCAAATATATCTTTATAGTTTGGTTCAATACTACTCAGATTGTTACCTAATGAGTGAAAAATGTCATTTGCCTAATAAATCTATTCATTTTCTTTCTAAACACACTCTAATCCTAATGAAAACATTACTTTCAAAGAATCTTATCCTATTTTTAATTAAAAAGTTACTCCATATACCCTATTAACTGATAATATACATTATATATATAGTCACCCCATCTTTAAAGTCATCACATCATTAATTTTCATTTAGGAAACAACAAAAGAAAATCCTAAATTTTGGTTTAAAGGGATATTTTTATTTCTTAAAATTTTGGTTAGAAATAAAATTTCGTGTTACTAAAATTTAATTAAAAAAAACAATTAAATATGTTGAAAAACTTTGTAAGTAAAACACTCATATTTGAGTGAATGCAATTTTATGAGAAAAGAGTCCATAATAAAAAACTTTTAAGTTAAAATCAAAGTTGAGTAACTTTCTGAGAATAATGTTCATATTGAGTTATCATGTGATATATTATCTCGAAAAAATAATATATATTTTAGTTTTGATATTACTAATTCCTTATTTGGTTCAATTTATGTATATCTAAATTGTGCAAAGTATTGGTTATACAATGTAAGATTTAGTATTATCCTATTCATAACTAATATATAAAAACTATTGTATTTTTAATGTGGAGGACTTTTTGTCGCCATATATTTTGTCAAAAAAATTATGCAACGCATGCTACTTTTAATATATCAAATCAAACGTTAAATAAGAAATAATGCCAACATAACCAAATGCAGTATAACTATTCTTCAATATTACTGCAACAATAAAGGAAAAAGTTGAAAGTTGTAAATTATTAAAAGCCTATATAGATGCAAACGGATATTAGGGACCGTGTCATAAAAATATCGACACATGTTTACGTTAATAATTGGAAAAATAATATGAAATTTCCATCGAGAATTTTAGTTTTTGGGTGTTTATAAGTTTTTGAATTTCCATATTAGACCAAATTTGTGATTTTCTTTTCCTTCTATATATTTTTAGGATGTGTTTATACCTGAAACATTATGCAACGCATGCTACTTTTAATATATCAAATCAAACGTTAAATAAGAAATAATGCCAACATAACCAAATGCAGTATAACTATTCTTCAATATTACTGCAACAATAAAGGAAAAAGTTGAAAGTTGTAAATTATTAAAAGCCTATATAGATGCAAACGGATATTAGGGACCGTGTCATAGAAATATCGACACATGTTTACGTTAATAATTGGAAAAATAATATGAAATTTCCATCGAGAATTTTAGTTTTTTGGGTGTTTATAAGTTTTTGAATTTCCATATTAGACCAAATTTGTGATTTTCTTTTCCTTCTATATATTTTTAGGATGTGTTTATACCTGAAACAATATTTTTAGGATGTGTTTATATCTGAAACAATCAGAGTAAAGTGTAAATATACTCGATTTTAGGATGATTTACAAATTTACTCACTTCGAAACACATAGCGGTTAAATAAGGAGACCAATTAAGGTGACATATTAATTTCTTACGAAATAATTAGTATGCACTAAATCTAATTTACTTTCATTTTCAGTCTATACTAAGGCACACACGCATAATTATGGAATTTACTGTCGAAGTCATTGTTATTATCCGACAGAATTGGCAAGTCATCTCACAAAAATATCATGGATGGACCTAAATACATGAGGCTGAAAGTGCCCTCAGACGCTAAGTTTTTTTTTTTTTTTTGTGGTAATGGGGTCTCTTTAATTTGGTTTATTTGATTTTTTTTGTACGGATGAATCTACATATAGTGTCCAATAATAGAGAATTGTGTTATGGGCATAAGGATTTTGGTGTCTCATTGTCATACATTGGCAATATAGTTGATTGAGTGGGTGAGATGGTTCTTCAATTTCAATTGACAAGTTTTTTCTTAAGCTTCCACTCAATTATTGTTTGGAGGTATCCAAAAGTTGAATTGTACGAGTAGAATGGCTTACTCCTTGAAATGGTGGGGCAAATTAACTTTACAAATAGATGTGTATATACAAAATACTTCATGTCTACCTATTTCATATAGGCTTTCCATAGGGATGACTTTGTGTACCACCTCCATTTTACTAGGATTTTTGCTATATATATACACACACTTTTGATTAAGGAAACACTCGAGACGAATAAAGATTTTTGTGATAATTATTTAGCAGCAATAATAAATATGAGTATTAATTTATATTCAATATTTTATATAAATATCGTTAAAAGATTTAGTGATCCTGAACATAATGATATTAACATAATTACCGTTAAATATTTTTTATATTAATATATATTGCTGCTAAAAGAAAAATTTATTGCTACTCAACGTCTCTGTTTTTTTAGTGAAATGTTATAGGACAAAGTTGTAGTAAGAACTAAATTAGGAGAGTGAGAATGGACTTAATGTTGTGTTATTTAAAAGGGCAACTTTCACATATAGCAAATAAAAAATTCATATTTGTATGTTATAGCAAAGTTTGCATAATTGCGCTCCATAGCAAACATATAACTGTATAATTCGCTATACATATTCAATTGTATGATTCTCTGGCCTAAATTGTATAATTCGTTGGCATCACCATACATATACAATTGTATAATTCACTGGCCTAAATTGTATAATTCGCTGCAATTGTATAATTCGCTGCAATTGTATAATTCTCTGCAATTGTATAATTCGCTGCAATTGTATAATTTGCTATGGAGCACAATTAAATCAAAGGGTAGCTATTATACTTATTTTATATTATTAGTTTGCTATTATATACAATTATCTCTATTTAAAATATAAATAACCATTAAAAGTATATAATGTAGTGATAATTATGATAGTGGTAGGGACTTTCCACTTGTGAGTTTGATTCTCACTATCCATTTTCCCTTTGCTTCTCCTTCTCTCATGTAACAACAAAAAAACTATAACATAATTAAATGTTAACCTAAAGAGGTAAGGGGATTTTTTGTGGAAGGAAGAGGTATATATTTGTCCATATTTAATAATTGGTATATGAGATAAATATACTGCCATAGTTCCTTTTTTCAAGAAAATATTTGTATTCTTTATTAAAAGTGGAATTTGTCCTTAAAAGAACACTATTGTTTCATCTACAACGCACCTTAGGATAATAAGTTGACTTTCGATTGCCCTTGTAGCTTTTTTTAGTGGCTGGCCACTTCCATTGGACACTATTTCATTTCTTTTAGACAATAAGCCAAGAGCATATCTATTGCACCTTAAAAGGCAAACTGGTTGGCCTATAGACGTGTGACCCTGTCCTATTTCACACACAATGTAAGACGTTTGTATATAGTAACCTTTCAAGACGTGCAATATATATGGGTTTTTAATATATTAGTTTCCATGTGGATTCTTGGTTCATATGAGTTACTAGTGTGATCACACATTATTTGATGGGAGGAATAGCTAACCTCCCATTGCATGGATGTGGCTAGGGTAAGGTTGAATATCCCACATGCACTTACAAGGATTATTGTTTGTTGGGACTTGGGAGGAGTAGCCAACGTCCCCTTGTATGAGTGTGACGAAGCTAGGGTTGGCTACCCCATACTCAAACGTATTATAAATTGTTCGGGGAGATAGGCTAATACTCCCTGATGTACCGTGGACTTACGGTACTTATAATGCTTTAAATATGGAGTTTTGTATGTGTCTTAAGCCTTTTTTTTTTTTTTGCAAATTTACCAATATCGAGTGACCTTTTCTTAAACATAAAAAATAGCACTATGGACAGTGACGAAGTTAGGAATTTTACGAAGAGTGTCCAAATATTACATAAGTTTTTTTTCCCGATAAATAGATGCATTGAAAAAATTATAATTGAACTACATAATATTAATATTACTTTTTTTTTTACGAATAAATGTTCCAAAATTTTAAAAATCAAACTACATAATATTTAACTTTAATATTTGTGTTTAATTAAATATAAAGTGAACTAACAAAGCAAAAAAAGAAAAAGAAAAAGAGGGGAGCATTAAGGTTAAAATGAAATCATTTTTATGTTTCAAGCTTTCACTAATCTATGGTGATGACAACAATAACGAAACATGAATAATAGAAGCAAATCAAATGAGGTGTTCTTTTGTTCGCTTTTAATGGTTTTATAGAAATAGTTTAGAGTTTGTTTATTAACATTAAATTAAATAATTATATTTAAGTTTTATTTTAAATTTTAATGACAGGAAATAAAAAAGTCAAATTCATTGAAATTCAATTAGCTATTAAACCTAAATTTTTAATTAAGAATGTAATTTAATTAGTTTAGACAATTAAAGAAATAAGTTAATGGATAATAAAATAAAAGTGTTGTATTTAAAATGAAGTTTTATTTCAAATTTAATGGGAGAAAATAAAAAGTCAAATTCATTGAAATTCAATTAGCTAGTAAACCTAAATTTTTAATTAAGAATGTAATTTAATTAGTTTAGACAATTAAAGAAATAAGTTAATGATAATAAAATAAAAGTGTTGTATTTAAAATGAAGTTTTATTTCAAATTTAATGGGAGGAAATAAAAAGTCAAATTCATTGAAATTCAATTAGCTAGTAAACCTAAATTTTTAATTAAAGAAATAAGTTAATGGATAATAAAATAAAAGAGTTGTATTTAAAATTAAGTTTTATTTCAAATTTTAATGGGAGGGAAAAAAAGTCAAATTTATTAAAATTCAATTAGCTATAAACCTAAATTTTTAATTAAGAATGTAATTTAATTAGCATAGACAATTGAAGAAATATGTTAATGAATAATAAAATAAAATATTGTATTTAAAAATGCAGTTGTGGGGATTCAGACCCACGACTTCAAAGTGGGCAGGCGAGCTTTAGACCGTTTGGTCGAAGCATGTCAATATGCTCAAGGTGTCCAATTTATTTGTTTTAACCGTTACAAGTAGCATTTTACTTGTATATACGGTATAATTTTTCGGCGAAGGGTGTCCAATTGGACACCCTTGGGACACTGTAGCTCCGCCACTGACTATGGATAAGTACAAGCAAGGGGGGCTAGGTCTTACCTTACTAATCCTAATAAAGTACCTAACGTCTACTACCTAACAAGCATGAAGAAAATAAGAGTTAGAGAGAACTAAGTATTTTCTAATCACCACAGAGTTTGTAATACACTCCATGGTGATATTACAAATGAGGATGCTTAATTAATGTAAAAATATGTCAATCAAAAAGAACATTGAGTTATCAACCTCAAACTTTCTATTACAAACGCATGAATTAAAAAAGACTGATTGCCCATCAAAATTAACTTGAAGTAATTTTCTCTTATCTTCTTCTTCAAACCTATCCAATAACACTTGATAATTCACACTTTCTTTATGGATTTATTGGATCTTGTTGAACCTATTGATACTGTCAAATGATTTTGCTTTGCCTGTCACATCGATAGATGCCTTGGAATAAACTCCTCAGTCATTTTACCGTCCTAACTATGTTGCCTTCTATGTGTCTTCTTTTTGCTTTTGTTGCTTCCACTTCTTTGTTGCCTAGACGATATATCTCCTTTCCTAGCCATTCTATCAAAGCATATGTCCAACATATCTTCCTCATCTTCATCAAGAGATCCTCGCCCAAATCAAGCATCTTGTCTTACTCATCTTCATCAAGAGAATCCTCGCTCAAATCAACTATATTTGAAAGTAAGGCCCTTGACTCATTCTTCTTTGCAATCACATATTTAGGCACAAATACGGAAGCTTCTGGACTTAATTTGCTATTCAAAGTAGGTGATGAGACCTGCTTTTCTTGGATCAAATAGTTGTCATTCTCTATAAACTTTACTTGCTTTTCAGTAGTCTTCGATAAAGCATCAATGTTATTCGAGCCTAATAGGTTTCTTGAGGCATTACGAATATCTTGCCTCTTCTCACTATTATGAAAATTTTCAGTCGCACCCTTTTCACTACATGGAGAGTTATTTTGACTAGTCAGAGAAAGGCTCCGATTACTAGTTGATTTTTTGTGTGCATCCACTATCCAATTTTATTTGCATTCTTGATTTCAACTTGAATTTTCAGCATCTTCAACATTAGATGTATTCATTAGTTTGTGTCTCGAATCCATTGTTTTTTTGCCTGAACCAACTCGCGACGCATAAACACCAACTCTTGGAGTTCCCTCTTTGTTTTCTGTAGTTGTTTGAACACCAATATTACTTGTAACAACATCCATTTAATGTGCACGATTTTGCTCAGAAGTAATAGCAACCAATTGTCGATTTGAAGAAGTAGTTTTACTTTAACCGGCATCTATAATTTTTCTTTTTTTCATTTAGTATTTCTCTCGCATCACCTAGATACTTTTCAATATCGATAGTACCTTTTGAAGCAACTTCAATGGTATCATGAATTTGTTTGTTATTTTGATTTCTTTTCAAGATCAAACGACAACTATCTTCATCATGATCTTGGTGCTAACAACAATTGCAATACAGAGATAGATTATCATATACAATCTCCTGAAAAATCTTGATCAACTTACTAGATTTTCCATCTATAAATTGCAATCTTATATGATTTGGAAGCTTTTCCATTAGATCAAGTATTACCTTTACTCTAGCCGTGCTGGGTCTTGATTTTATTTGAGTAGCTTTATCTATAGCTATTGGTTTTCCAATTGCCGATGCGATAGACAACAGAGACTTCTTTGCAAACAAATCTGGAGATAAGTTTGGTGAAGAAATTCAAACCACAGTAACGTTGTTTTCTCCTTAGGATTATATCCAGCGTCGTTTTCTACTTAGGATTATATCTAATGGACCATGGAAAAAATCTATATTGATACTCCTCTCCATTGTAAAGAAGATAATTAACTGAGCGAGATAAAGTTAATACATAATCATCATATTGATCAAATCTCAACAAAATTTGTCTCTGAGCAAGTAAGCCAATTAAACAATTGCCTTTGGTACCAAGATGTTTCGATAAAATTGAACTTAATACCTTCAAATCTGTTGCATCATGGGATAATTTAAGCACCATTGCTTGATGCAATCCCTTTTCAATCATAAAGTCTTGCCTTTCCTCCATTAATAACGTGATAATAGGTTCTCCATGAATTATTTCGATTGATTTTGCGATTATTTTTGAGTTAATTAGGGCAGATTGTTTAGAATTTTTAATATTGGAATTGAAAAGGGTGGCGTATGGGGTGGTTAGGGGTGTCGGCGCGGGCTTGACATACTCTAAAGGAGGTCGTCCAGTGGTCGTATCAGCCATGAGAGCTGCGAGCTACTGGCTAGGAAGAATTCCTAGTCAGGCATTTTTTGTTGTCTCTTAAGCATTTGTTAGTAGATTTGATGGTATTTTTATCTATGTTTGCAGGAAAGTAGGTTGCGACAATTTAAGGGGGGAACTTAAGTTAAAAAAACTAGTTTTTGAAGACCTCAGGGTCTACCTACGAGCCGTATGATTGACTCGTAGATGAAAGCTGAATATGATGATGATATTTTGGCTAAGTATAAATCAACGAAAGCAAACTACGAGTTGTAGAATGATCTATGAGCCATAGGTCTGAGTCGTAGCAACAGTAAAAAATTATGGGTCCTAGTACATTGAACGATGAGCTGTCAAGACGGACCGTGCAAAGGTCTACGAGTCGTAGATCATGTCCGTAGAAAGAGGCATTTGAAGAAGCTGCTTTCTACTAGCTTGGTCTACGAGTAGTAGACTTGACTGTTGAAGACCACTTTCTATGTTTCCTTTTCCAAGTTTATTTAGTATTATATGTTTATAAATATATAGTCGTTTTATTTCTCTTTTCTTTTTACTGGTATATAATTAAATACTTTGTTTTTGGTTTTGAGAATCATTTTCATGAATAATTTGTCCATTTTAATTCTTGAAGCATCAATTTATAATACATCTTTTGTTCGTCAATTCAAGATTACGAAATTCAACTACTCTAATTATAAGTTCACTATTTATTTTAACAACCTTATTATGAATTGTGATAACTCAAGCATGAGTATCTAAATCCACAACTAAGTTTGTGGAAACCATGAGGAATTAACAAAGTAGACCTAATAATTAGTGATTTTTGAATAGTGCTTATGCATGTATTGTTAATCTCTTCACTATAATTGCTTTTTAATGGTTATCAACGTTAGAGCCCGTCGTATTTTTACTTGTTCGACCAAGGAAGTAACGAATGAGAGAAGAGATTAAACAACAGAGATTTGAAAACTACAATCGATATCTAATTAATAGCTAGCTTGAACAACCTCTGTGAGAGCTAATCTGGGGTCAAGGGTAAGGAGTAAAATACACATTCGTAGATCGACTAAGTTGTGAGTGAAATTTCCTACTTGGGCGACCAACCACTTAGGAGATACCCAACTTACCAACTTTGCATGTTAAACACAAGACAAGGTTACTACTATAGGGTTTACTGCACTAAAGACCTGTGAGGAACACATATACCCTAGTTTTATCTTCTATTGATTCTACAAAATATTCAATCCTGTTTCTTGTTACTAAAATCAATCAATTAAACTTTTGTTTAAAAAAACCCATTTTTATGAAAATATTAGAGTAAAAATACAATTAGCAACAAATTAACCTAAATCTAGACCTCATTTCTCATGGGACCAAACCTAACATCTATTAGGTTCTTTATTTGAATAACGATAAGTTATACTTCTTTAGGGTGGTGTGTGTTATGATCCAAAAATGAATGTGATGACACTTGTCTATTCCCATCAAGACAAGTCAGCCTAAACACAACAAAAATAAAAGAAATGTGGAAAAAATAAAGCAAGAACAATATAAAACAGAAAACTTCTACATTCTATTAAAATCCTCAAAATCTGGTTGTCATATATACAAACCACTAAATATATAAAGTGCAAAAAATTAAGAAATAAATATAAGTCTGAGTCTTTGTTTCTCAAATAGAACAAAGCTAAAAGAAAAGGAAAAGAAGGTCCACCGGAATAACAAACATCTACCTCTCGAGTCCTTCACGAGCCTCAAAAAAAGAGAAGAAAAACGATCACGCTATACAAGGTTCGATACTTGCACAATTGTAGAAGTAAGGAGTGAGTACCAACAATACGGTACCCAACGAGTAACCTAATAAATAAGGCATCTTGCTAGAAATTGCTATTGAACCTCCTCAACTACAAACACCTACATAAAATTCAGCCCAACTTAGCAAGTCTATAATACATGGTTCACAAGGCTCAATATCCACAGTTTAATAGTCACAATCAACAATCAAATGAACCAAGTAAGTCAATCTCAAGTCAAGTAGTTCAGTCACACACAACAAGTACATCAATCTCAAGTAACCAGCAAGTCACACATAAACATCAAATGCATCAAATCATACTAATCAATCTCTTGACGGAACCATTTTCCATTGACTTTTGTATCAAATTATTTCCATTGGCTTTATAAACACTTGCTGAAAATGACCTCGACATCACAACACTTGCCGGCAAAGACCTCGACATTATAACACTCACCGACAAAAACCTCGACATCATAAATCATCACATGTTTCATCACGATTTCGCAATCAATGCATACAAGCAATATCACACCACACGGAAGAGACAAAAAATCCTATTATTCAAGTCCCTATTCATGCTTTCCAGCATTTCATAAATCAATCAACAAGATTGACTCACTCCCCGTTTGAAGTTTAGCTCACTATTGCCCTCGCTGTCAAACTTTTTCGCATAAATATGCCTTTGTAGAAGTTAGTTGATTTGCTGAAATTAACCAACTCATTTTACCTTTCTTTAAATGACAAATGAAGTTGCCACATTCCTTTTTAATTACCACATAGCATTTACATGAATAAATAAATTAATACACCTCTTTTAAATAATTTATTCGATTCATAAATTAACCTCTTTAACTCGTTTATATGTCATACCCGACCCAAAAATCATCCCTTTTAACTTATTATCAAAGTCCTAAATTTGTGGCAAACTTCAAATTAGGGCTTTGATAATGAGTTTAAAAAGATTATTTTTGGATCGGATATGATATACGAACGGGTTAAAAGGGTTGATTTACGGGTCGGATAGGTCATTTAAATAGGTGTATTAATTTATTAGTTTTTTTAAATATAAATGTCATGTGGTAATTAAAAAGGGAAGTGACAATTCTTTTGTCATTTAAAGAAAGGGAAAATGAATTGGTTATTTCTAACAAACCAACTAACATGTACAAGGGCATATCTATACAAAAAATTGAACGACAAAAACGCGAATGAACCAAACTTTAGACCAAGTATATCTAGACATTTTCAAATAATTTAAAGACATATTTGATCCTTCTTTCTACAAAATGAAAATGGAAACTACTCCCACGGATTTTATTTTACTTTTTTGGGGGGATTTTCTGCAATAGCATTATGATGATGTCTGATTTCCTTCTAACGCTTGAGACAATGAATACAGTTGATATACTTGGAATTACTTAAAAGAGAAAACGTCCAAATAAGAACTGACTGTAATAAAGCCGGTAACTCTTGTGTCAAAGCAACTACTCATTTTTCCCTTCCCCTTTTATTTGCTTTTCCTTTTACTATATTTTATTGTTTATTTGATTCCCAATTGACATAAATTGGAAAAAATGATCATGAATCCAAGAAAGATACTGCTACTATATGAGGAAATAAATCAATTAACTCTAATAATATAATTTTTTTTAGAAAAATATAAAAAAGGAATTGTCAGTATCACATGATTATAATATACTTTATACCAACACCACATTGATCATTTCTTTCTCCAAAATGCCACATGACCAAAGAAAGCAAATTGCTACTACTTCTTTCCTTTGACAGTCAACATTTGGAGGGCCAACATAAATAGGGTTTTGAAGCTCACTAATTTCTATTTCTCACACAACTCATATAAAACTTTAATTCCTATGTATTTCTCTATTAAGAAACCTTGATGGCTAGTACCTACCTTTACTTTTTCACTCTAATTATCTATTTGGGTGTGGGGTGGGGGAAATGAAATTGCAAACCAAAACTATCGAAATTATTATTTGTTTAGACTTAATTTATTTAAATCATATATTTCAATATATATTTATTACTCTATCTGTCTCAATTTATATGACTTAATCCAAAAAAATTAACATTTTTATATTAAGTAATAATTTAATTATGAAATGTCTAGTTTACCGTTAATGAAATGATTTACAGTCACACAAATTTCTATCATTCGTTTTAAACCACAAGTTTTAAAAATATTCATTTCTTTCTTAAATTTTGTGCCGGGTCAAACCACCATAAAATGAGACGGAGGAAGTAATAATTTTACGATGATTCATAATGATACAAACAACTATAACTTATTATTTTATTTTAGACCATATATTCTTTTAAGGAAAATTATCCAAATACACAACTTATTTTTATTATATTCTTGAAAATTCCCTATTATTTGAAAAAATTACAAAAATAACTACTCTCTCCTATTTTCAGATACATCACTTTATGCGGTGACATCACTTTACATATGATATATTGAAACGTTGAGTGATGTATCCGAAATCGAAATGTGATTTATCGGAATGTTGAGTCATGTACTCAAAATCGCAATGCAATATGTCGGGACATTTGGATTGTATTCGAATTTCACCAAAATTTAAGAATTTTTTCTAATTTGAAACATAAGAAAAATATAATGTAATAAACTCTCAATACAATATGACTTAATCATTTCATTTTAAAATTTAATGTCCAATTAAATGTTTTCACATTGAGAAGACATTTGAATGTCTCGATGGAATAGTTCAATCGCATTTATGGCGCACGCAACTAAGAGGTAAATGAAGAAAGAAAATGTCTGTGTCTCTCATATATTCGAACAGAATAATTGTGTAGAGGTTATTATTTATATACTAAGCATATAAATTATTTCAATAATTATGTCACTAATCAGATAATTATTAAAAGTACATTTCTTATTAAAAAAAAAAATACTAGTTGATAATCTAGTACCTATGGTAACTAACCTGCTATATATTAGTACTATCTTATGCTAAAATTTACAAATAACTTTTTTCTCAAAAAAAAATTTTACCCTCCCTTTTTTTTTATTTGCTCCATCTTAATTTATGTGACACTTTTTGAAAATGAGATTTAAATAAGTTTGTCTTCGATCATAATTTTTTCATATACTTTTTTATATATTTTGAATTAATGTCAATTATTGTGACTTGTAATACTTTTTACATAGTTTTCAAATATATAAATTTTATTTCAAAAAGAAATATGAAGATTCATAGCCCAAATTCACGACTAAAGTTTAATTTTTTGACTCTCAAAATTCAAATTGTGACGCATAAATTGAGATAGAAGAAATAATTTATTTGGCTTCATTGATTTGGAGTATAAAGTTCAAACGAACTAATGTTTAATATGGATATTCAGACAAAATCTTAAATTCTTAACGATTATAATTTATATACTTTGAAACGACATAAAAATTACCATTATGTAACAATAATTTACAATTTGATAAAATTAAAATATTTGAAATATTATAATAAAATAATATTTCATCTTTTTCAATTTATTTTGACTCGAACAGAGTTTAATAAAATAAAAACTTTTGAAATTTATTATTTTAAATTAAAATACGTTAAATGAACTAGAATACCGTTTACTCTTGTAGTCATGAACATTTCAAATACAAAGTTGGAATTAGAAAGTTGTTGAAAAGGGGGAAAAGAGTATTCCATTGAAACGGATCAAAAGAAAAAATAAGTCAAGCAAAGGAAAAATATGTCTTTTAACTGTCTCAATAGTAAATAATCGAAAACAAACAAATTTAAAGAGAATATGTGGATCACCATAGTGTATAACTTAAATTTCAAATGTTAACCTAGTGAAGAACAAATCAATCTTTGAACTTATAATTATTTGTTCTTTCTTTTGTAGCATTAGCTTAACAGTTAACATCACTCATTTAAAATAGTAGAAATAAAAGAGGAAGATCAGATAGGTGAGTAAACCAACATTGACAAGTCATGCATTTATGACACTTTTAATTCTTCCCTTCCTAACACTGTACAGTTAGATTTATTTTATTTCAAGAAGTAGTAGAAATAGAGAAAGAGTTGCACAAAAAGGGAATGAAAAGTCTTTTTAGCCCCTCTACAGAAAAATTGAAGAAAAGGCTAAAACTTTCTTTTATACAATCACCAAAAAGATAAAAAAAGAAATCCATAGTCCACACAAATCCTACATGGTAAGTCATGATTTTTCACGTTCCGTTCCGATCCATTAGTAATTCCACAACAAAGAAGGCTCAAAACAGGTAGAAATCATTCCTCCATCTTCAGGATATAACCAGCCTGTTTCCATACCGGAACAGTCCGCAAAAACAAAATCATTCTTCAATCAAAAGATGTACCTAGTTTCGGCAACTCAATTATTTGCGTCAATTCTTCTGATGTCGCCAAATCTATCGCTGATACGAGCGATGATAAAGATGAAGATGTGGACATATTAGATGAATTTGGAGAAGTAATATATCATCATTATCATTATCATTATTATTGTTATTAGCATCGAACTTGTCCATTGCTGCGGCTTTAGCTGCGGCTGCTTGAATGTCACGCGGGCTAAGTGTAGCCGGTCTAGGAAGTAAACCGGCTAGTTCAGGAAAGTTAAGTATAGCTGAATTACCTTTTATGCTTAAAGCTGCCACGTCATGAGCTCTAGCTGCCATTTCTGGATTTGGAAAAGTCCCAAGCCAAATACGTGATTTCTTACGTGGCTCGCGAATTTCTGACACCCATTTTCCCCAATTCCTCATTCGAACTCCTCTAAAAAGAGGATGCTTGCTGCTATCGCGATTTCTCTTTATCGACTTATTAGTAATAATTTCCGTGTCTTTATTATCTTGAGCTGCTACTGAATTCATCTTTATGCGAACATAAAGAAGAAGAAGGAAGAAAAAAGTATGAGAGAATGATTTGAAGAATATTAACTTTTTTTTGTTTTTTTTTCAATATGTCCCAAAAAATAATAGTCAGCCAGACAACACTTATAAGGGAAGGAAGAAAATGGGGGGTAGGGGGCTAAGAAGAAGGGGGATGTGGGACCCATAGAAGAAATGGGTCATACCCTATGGTACGACAGGGTCCCCTTATAAGCAGTAGAAAACAACCAACCATTTTGATATTGAATCGAATTGAATAATATTAGTTGTAATTTGTTGTTTGTGAAAAGTAGGAATATATAGCTTCTTTTTTTCTGAACTTTTCATTTCACCTATGTAAATGTTTCACTGTTCATTTCTCCCCTTATCACCCACTATATTTGTCCATTCCACATGTGCCCCTAACAGTCATGTCTGATTAATGCACACACATTTATTTTATTTATTTAGAGTCGTCATACAGTGATTAATCGTGTGTTTTTAGAATTAATTTTTTTATGGAGTGCGTTTTGATTGCATATCGAATTATTTTTTGTAACTTTTGAAATGAAATTATAAACTGTAGATATTTATATGGCTGTAAATCAATTTTATTAAAATAAAATGAAAAGTTAATTAGTCTAAAATAAAATTACTTTCAAATATAGACAAATATTATTATTTTTTTTTAAAAATGCATAATATATATTGGAACAAACACTACTAAAATTTACGATCTTCCTACTAAATTTTCCGTTAAAAATATACATTGACTATTTTCATATATATTTTAGTTGAATTGGTGAGGAAAGAAAAAATTAAAAAGTTTCTTACTGTTTTAATGATAATCTATATTCTCCATGTATTTTGTCTATGAGTTGATTCGATAAGAAATAATTAAAAAAAAATCATATTCTATAATATAATTTTCACTAATTCTCAGTGATTTTATTTTGCTTCTAGTAATGAAAGAGAATAATTAAGAAAAATAAAAAGTACTAAAAGTTCTTTATGTTTCCTAGTGATGACAAATAAATCTCCTAAAATATCATGTAAGAAAAAGCACAAAACGCAAGGTAATAGTAAGTTTTAGTAATAAAATGAATTAATAGAATTGTTCTTTCATTTTCTTTGCCAATAATTGCTAGGTAATGTCTTCACTAAAAACAGAAGTTGCAGAGTGTTGTATTCGTACTTTTTTCTCGATTGTATGTTTTATTTACTTACATTACAAATAACCGCTGTTTTTTTTTGTGTACTTTTTTGTGTTACAAAACAAGTATTCCGTTCTGGGCAGAATTAAATAGAAAATAGTAATGGATTGGATTATTTTATTTTTAATGCACAATAGTTCTTTGTCGACATTGTAAAATGGGAAAAGTCTACAAGTTGATCAATTCTTTTCATATTATAAACTCTATTTTTAAAAGACAAATTTGTCCTCATTGTAGTGGGAAAAAAAATGTCGATCTCAAGATCAAAAATTACTGAAAGTAGCTTTACTGGATTTGAAACATCACTTCCTTTTCTTTTTTATTTAGAAGAAATTTGACGTGAATTATTAATTTTATCCTTAAATTATCGACAGCTTTAAAGATATTGTTTTAGTTGATTAACTCAATTTAAATACACTTCCAATCTTGCAATATTATATGAGTGAAATACACCCCTAAATTATTCTCATCAAGTTTACGGTGCTTTCAACTCTTCTCTCGGTCATGCTCCTACAAGAGTTTGACACTACTTACTATGTCAATCTAAGTTTAGCTTGTCAAGTAAAGAGTATTTTTAAGATTCTCAATAGTTCGAAAACTAAATAATAATTGCTCTCTAGGGGGTGTTATAATGGTATTATTTACTTGTGAAAACATTACAAATCAGGAAGCTAATAAAGCTTGCTTTGGTCTGTTAAAGAATGACAAAAGTCCCACATCGATGGTTAATGAGATGTGTGGACTCCTTATAAGGCTTGAGCAATCCTTCTCCCTTTGAGCTAACTTTTGGGGTATGAGTTAGGCGTAAGACCTAATTTCACATGGTATCAGAGCAGGGCCCGTCTCACCCGATGTTGGGACCCCCGAAATTAAAATTGTCCACGCACCAGATATTAAGCACTGGGCGTGAGGTGAGGTGTTAAAGAATGACAAAAGTCCACATCGGTGGTTAATGAGATGGGTGGACTCCTTATAAGGCTTGGGCAATCCTCCTCCCTTTGAGCTAGCTTTTGGAGTATGAGTTAGGCCTAAGACCTAATTTCACATGGTCTGTAACAAATCTTGTTAAAATTGGAGTTCTAACATATCCCTTAATAAGCTCACAAAATTAGATTATCATGGTCTAAGACCTAATTTCACATGGTCCAATAGGCTTCTCTGAGGAGGTGTTTGACTATCTTTTTTTTTTGTTTTATTCAGAGTTGAACTTCGAAAATTATGTTTAACTGTAAAATTTTGTATTCAAAATTTTTAAGAGTTCGAAAAACATTAAAAAGGTGTCAACACTTCAAATTACTCACAAAAAATTATAAACAACTCTAGTATGTATTCATAGCCAAACACGAGACGTTTTTTAAATATCATTTTTCACCTTCGAAAGAACAACTACTTTTGTTCAAACCATCCACAATTCTACATATGTTGGCTACCTCCTTTGGCAAACTATCCACATTTGTACACCTTTGCCTAAAGACAATGAAAAGCTTGTCTTTGGATCCATGTGAGCAGTCATTTCCATATGTTGATGGAGAATTGACATTGGATGGACAAGTGTTCTAGGGATTCTTCTTCAACATGGCTCAAGGAAAGCTTAGAATTTTTACCAAAGATCTAAACCTAAAAGCAATGCCTCCACATCACAACAACAATAACATATCCAATGAAATATATATTCCCGTAACTGAGATAAGGAGAGGATAGAATATACGTAAATTTTATCACTGTCCCGTAAAAATAGAGATACTGTTTCTGAAAATCCCCATTCAAGTACAATAAATAACACATCGACATCACAAAGTAGCATAATACAACTATCCAATTTGAATTTTTTCTTTTCGGAAAAAAAGAAGAAGGTATTTGTAAGAACTGTCAAAGATCTACTCAAACAAAGTAATTTAATCCACGAAATTGGCTGAAACTAACTAATCAATATAATTAAACACAAGTTGAGTGAAAATGGTCGGGTCCATATGGTCAAATAACGGGTCATAACCTAAATACGTAACACAACCTTTTTTAACCTATTACAATCAACAACGTAATAAATTGGTTATTATTTGCTATACAAAATTAATTTTTTGGGGAGGGGGGGGGCTGGCCGGTGGGGGTGGGGGAGGGTCAGGGATCGGGTGAAAAAATAAAATTTTAAAATTGAAAATATTTTTTTAAAATTGATGTTTTTCCCCCCAAAAAATGTAATTTGAAATTGGAGGAGGGTTTTGGAAAATATTTTTCTTAATTTTGAAGGGAAGTCATTTTCATTAATTTTGAGAAAAATTAGTTGATTTGAAAAACATTTTTCAAACTTTTGTCCCAACCAAACATGAGAAAATTGAAAAACATTTCCTTCATACCAAACACACTCTATATAAAAACAACTATTGGTCAAATATATATAGTAATGTCTTCCACCTATTATAATCATGCTACCCAAGAAAATATGTTCATATAGCCATTTCTTCAAATATTTTCAGGCAAACGCTTCAAAATATAAGGTAATAAAGTTGAATATGAGACTGTCTTAGAAAAGGGCAAGTTGAATATTACATTGTATATTTCATGTATATCAAAACAATAATGTACAAAGAATTTATATTTTTTACTATATTCTTTGCTTGTTTAGGTTGGGTTACATTTTGACTATTTTTTTCCTATTTTGACTCGGTTAATTAATGGATTAATTTATATTTTATATGTTGAGGCAACTCAACCAATGGGTCAAACTGGACGTGTTAGAATTGATTTTGTCACCCCTTATTTGTAGTTAAATTTCTTATTTGTTAATATTTTGTTTTTGATTGCTAGTAATTATTCGAGTCCGGAGCCTAAAGGGTATAAAATATTAACAAAAATTCTAAAACGGTATATAAAATTTTATATTAACCAAAACAGCAAAATCGTTGTAACAACAGCGATTTCCTCCACCGGAAAAAGCAAAATCGCTGCTACTGCAGCGATTTTGCAAAATGTGATTTATTTTTTAAAAAAATAAATTTCAAGAAAATCGCTGCCTAGGCAGCGATTTTCTTGATTTTTTTAAAAATAAAATCGCTGCCTAGGCAGTGATTTTTATAAATAAAAAAAAAATGAAATCGCTGCCAAGGCAGCGATTTTCATAAAAAAGAAAAATATTTTTTTATATTTCTTAAATTTTGGAGCGTTTTATTAAAAAATTTAAGATTTTTTTTTTTTATGGAAATCGCAGCGATTTCCTTTTAAAAAAGAAAAAAAAATTTATGAAAATCGCTGCATGCAGCGATTTTCATTTTTTAATTTTTTATTTTATTTTATGAAAATCGCTGCAGCGATTTTGTTGAAAATTTTATTTTAAAAAATAATAATCACATTTTGCAAAATCGCTGCAGTAGCAGCGATTTTGCTTTTTCCGGCGGAGGAAATCGCTGTTGTTACAACGATTTTGCCTTTTTGATCAATATAAAATTTTATATACTATTTTAAAATTGTTATTAATATTTATACCCTTTAGGCTCTGGACTCGTAATTATTGTACGAAGGAAACTTTCCTACGTATTTAATTAGGATAAGGAAAGAAGATAGAAATAGTAAGAAACGTGGATAAGAATATATTTGGTGAGTAGCTAGGGTTTTTGAGAGTTGGTGATAATATTGTAATCATTGTAATATATCGTTAAATATTTTATCCAAGTACTATCTTCTCTTATTTTGTGTGCCTTATTATAATTATATTGTGTATGTCTTTGTTATATCCAACTTTAGGTTGCCATGGATATATATGAATCATTAAATATATTCCTAATAGTTTTTTAATCGAATTGCTCTAGTATGATGGAATGGAGGAGGAGGGAGTCCATCACAGAAAATGCAAACATGATGAAAGAATGTGCATTACCGCGTAAGATATTCAAATTAAAATAAACCACAACGATCTACCAAATAGAAAAATTAGCTTAACGGCAAACAAAATTTTCGTTTGAAAGATATATTAATGTGAATGTATTGTTGTATATAGAGAAGTATTGAAAACACCTCAATTTAATACGAATTATTAGTGTCATCTCCGAATTATTGATAACCTTAAAAACACCTCTTTACTAGACTAACTAAATTTAGATACACTCTCAATTTTTCACATGACATATAAAGTGGTCTCAAACTCTTTTAGAAGCATAGGGATCTTAACTTGGTGTTGAGAAATTCTCCTAACTTGGTGAGAATCTAGGGGTGCATTTCACTCATGTTGTAAAATTAGAAAGTATTTAATTTTAGCTAGTCAAGTTAATTAAGGGGTGTTTTCAAGGCTGTCAATAGTTCAAATATGAAACTCTAATAATTCGCAACAAGTTTAGAGGTGTTTTGAATATTTCTCTCTTGTATATATGAAAAATGGTAATAGTCCAACAAAAGAGATATGCAGTAGCAAATCAATAATATATTTTTCTTTTATAGTAGGAATATTTGTTACTGTAAAAATATTTAGTGATAGTTGAGTTAATTTTATTAATTTAGAATTATTAAAATATTTATATTTATTATAATTGCTAAAATAATAAAACAACAATTTTAATATTATTGTAAAATCTTTTATTTATTGTAATGTAAAACAATTTTACAAGAAAGAGGATATTCTTTAGCATTGATTAGTGCATTACTAAGTATTATGTTCTAGGGGATATTGTTGGTAAGAAGATGTGTGGCGCAGTTAATTAGAGTGTTGTACGATCTATTGGTCAAGTCAAATTCACGCATTAAACTCCCATACAATAAATATGCACTTCAATGAGAGGATAGTTTCAAAAATCTACTTATAATCCATAACGAACTTTATTTGTTTGCTATATTAAAAATAAAAGTATAGAGATAATTAAAATTTAGTAAATTATTTTTTTCGTCTCTAAATTATTGATAATCTTAAAAATATCTATTTGTACAACTAAATAAACATAAATATATCCTCCATCACCTTCGATCCGTCACATGGCATAACAAGTAGTCTCAAACTCTTGTAGGAGCATGTTGCTTTGATAAAAAAAACTGAGAGAAGTGTTGAAATCATCGCTAACTTAGTTAGAATTTAGGGGTGTATTTTACTCATATTGCAATATTAGGGTGTATTTAAGTTCAGTATTCAAGTGGAAGGGTGTTTTTAAGGCTGACAATAATCTAAGAATGAAATAAATAATTTACACCTAATTTAAAAGTGTTCTAACTACTTCTCATTACTAAAAATAAAGTCATCTTTATTTGTTCAATTTAAAGAATTAGGAGAAAATTTATTACTTAATTCCTAAATTACTCATATTATTAACCTAATCATTTTTCAATGCATATTTCAAAATATGTATGCTAGTAATTTGTTAATACAATGCAAAGACTACATGTAATATTACTTACTTAAAAAATACAAAGTATATAACATTTTTGTACAAACTAATCCAAATTATTGTTTTTAATGTATAATAATAGAGAACTAAAAAGGCACTTTTATATATATTATATATATAAGACAAATTAAAAATTTGCTCAAATAAGAGAACCAAAAATACAAAATTTAGAAATATTATTGGTTGACGAAAAGTATAGCTCTATATTAAGTTGGTCCCAATAGATAGGTAGAAAACAACTTGAAGATTTCAACGTAGGGGCCATTTTATTACATAATAATACATTCGTCTTTTTATATATGACAAAATATACAAATAATTAAATACAAGTAGGTCAATTGATATGATTTTTGAGTGATTAAATACACTTAATTGTATATGACAAGATATTTTTGTCTTTCTCTTCCAGTATGTTCTAACAAAACAACAAACAAGAAAAGAAAAATGGATTTTTCGATATATTTTTTTTATATGAAAATAATAGAACATCTATAACTTTCGAGAGAAATACTATATTATATGTATTGGATGTTTTTTTCCTAATCTGATTTAGATTTTGCTAACCCTTACAGTGAGATAGGATTAATCAAAGTCCTATTCAGAAAACTCGATTTTAAGCTATGAATATGGAGAAAATTTTGTTGAGAGCGTCATTTTTATAATAGGCTTTATAATATGCAATTTAAATTTATAAGTCAGAGCTCTAACGTGAATATCAAACAAACATTAGGTGACAACAAGTTTTCGAAATGTTCAAAGGGCTCTATCTTTACATAATGATGAATAAATTGCATTTACAGGGATTTTTATTTAATATCTATTGCCTAAGCAAAGTGTTAATCTTTTCTCACTTAAATAGGCGTCTTTTTTTGTTCAAAAAATACAGTACATGAAATAATATTAATCGGCTTGATCAAGTTTTAGTAGAAAGAAATTTGATATCTCGAATTTATATTTCCGTATATCTCAATTTCAAAGGTCAAGAAATGAAAAACTTAGGGAGTATACTGTTTTTTTTTTAAATTATTATTATATCGGTATCTTAATACAGAAGAATTATATTTTCGTATATCTTTAGTCTTGTCAAGGTTTTAAAATAAAAAGCAAAAAACAGTAATGATTGACTTGAAATTTTACCAACAAAAGAAAAGAACAAACGCGAAAATTGAACTAGGACAAAACTTTGAGGCTTGAGCCCATAACTCTTGAATTCTTTGAATCTCCGTTGTGTATATGCTATCAACTCCGTCTTTTATTAGTTGTCATAATTTTTTTAAAATTTATTTAATTAATTTTTAAAGTTAAATTAAATTAATATAATTATTAAAATTTTAGATATTTAAAAGTTATATAAAAAATATTATAAATTACATTTTTTATATGTTGATATAACAAAAAATATATCGTAAACTATTAGTGAGAGTTTTTTGACTCGACAACTAAAAATGGATGAAGTTCGATAAAATTGTGGATGGTAAACTTTGAAATTAGGTCTTTGGCCTAACTCACACCCAAAAGTTAGCTCAAAGGAAGGAGGATTGTTCAAGCCTTATAAGAAGTCCATTCATCTTATTAACTATCGATGTGTGACTCACACCCCAAAAGCTAGCTCAAAGGGAGGAGGATTGTCCAAGCTTTATATGGAGTCCACCCATCTCATTAACCACCGATGTGAAACTTTTATCATTCTTTAAAATAAACTTATACATAAGTGATTTTACACGTGACACAAATTTAAATTAATCAGTCTATTATATTTCAAATAAAATGACGAAGAAAAACAAGGATCGACTATGTAACAAACTTATAACTATTTCTTGAAACTCTTCGATTCTATCCATAGGTTCCAATTAATGGAAGTGTATTGCCCGTTTTACAATTTGTAAAAAAAATCATAATTCATGACAAGTGGATGAACACTCATGAGCTAGTTAATTAGTTTGATGTTACGTAACTAGGTGATTTTAATTTCTCTTGTTAGGTAATAACATAACATATACATATATACTTGTTAGATTTGAAAGCTCACAGTATTTAAACACCAAGAACATGCATGGTGGTTGATCTTGGTCCCATGGGGTGTTGTGTATATATTGTTACATTGAACAATCATAGTTCAAAGTGTGTGTGTGGTTGCTATTAGTTGCAACTCTCTCCTTACCCCACTTTAAGTCACCTAGCATTAGTCACATCTTCACTTCTGTCCCCAAATCTCCCCACCATCACCCCATAATTCCCGTAACGAATTAATTCATGCACCATAAAAAATATATTCAGAATTTAAAATTTATTAGTACAATTTATTAGCATCTTTTCAGGCATTGTATTTTTTAAGTTATGAATTCATATACGCAAAAGAATAATATCAATATATTTTAATATTATCGCAAGTCATCTTATTAATTTAATTGCGTTAATAACATGAATCCAAAAATGTCATAAAAAAGTAACAATAAGGGCCCAATCTAGGTACGTGTCCATGCCTAAGCACATCCTTCAAAACATGCTTACCTAAGGGATATTTATGATATACTTAGTAGTAATAACTAATAAGTTTAGTTTTTTGGTTACTAAATGAAAGTTAATTAAGGGTACCCTACAAATTTCTAATGTTTTGTGGTCATTTTTTTTCTTTCGGCCTAAATCAAGGGGCCCTTTATACGAATGAATATTAAAAGATCCGTAACATTATTGGTTCTTCATAAATCACCATCATCGTGATAAGTCATACTACTATAGTACACGATTTTATAAAGAAAATTGTGAATGTATATATATACACATACATAAAAGTTTATCTTTTCTACATTGTGTACTTTGTCTGGACAAAAAATGGAAAAAACGTCAAGAAGATGATACCTCTACATTGATGTGTTCCGTGTTGATTAATAAATGAAACTTTTGACTTTTTATAAAATTTGGACATCATTTTTATTTGTTGAAATGTATGATCATCCAATCCTATAGATGAGTTGTTAGATATATATAGCATGTTTTTATTATTTAATTCATGTATTCTAAAATATCCCCCTTTGATGAATGAAATATTCATATCGTGATATGATATATGAGTCATGTCTACCCCCAATTCGCTTTTTACCGATATTGGTTCTCATGTTTTACATATTCCATGCTCCAAATATCCACTCATTGACATGGGGTTGGGGGGTTGTGAGTTAGTCACAAAGCCTAATCTAAGCTCATTGACCTCATAAGTACTCCTTTGTGTACCTACAAAAAATTAAAAGCTTGACTATGCATATTATCATTGGAATACAATTAGTAAATAAGGATCATCACACTGTCAATAGTACCTATATTGATATGGATAGTAGTGTAGTGGTGAGATTATTTCATTCTTAATTAAAGGTTTCAGGTTTAAGTTCTAGGCATGAAGAACTACATTGAGAGCATTACCTCCAAAATGAGTCATATAATGCACAATTCAAATTTAATTAATATTCCATACGAACGACAAATATGAATTGGGAAAAAAAGTTCGGCATTTGAATTTCTCCAATCAATATTAATAGAATAATTCAAAGTAAATATCCCCAATCAAACAATTATTAAATGCTGCCTATGGACTGGTAAATCAAACAAATACCATCTATCGGCTCTACGCTACGTGTAAGCTTACTAATAATGGGAAGAGAATAGAAAAAAGAAAAAAACGTAAAATTCAGAAGATTATGTCCAAAGAATCTTTTTGTTTGGCTCTCAAAATATCAAAGATAAATTATATATTATTACAATCATTTTTTCCCTAACTTTAATCTTCATGAAATCAACCTCATGGTATTTAGGCATGTGTATTTTCCGCTGTGGGTCTTATGCATTAATCGCGTATATATATATATGAAAGATTTTGCGTTAATCATATCGATTTATTATCACAATTTAATTAATTTATATGTTCTAAATTTAAAATTTTAACTAATTTAGATTTTACTTCTCATAAAAATTGATATTTACTTTGTATTACGTATTTTTAAGTGATGTCCATATTTAAATATACGTCTGTCAATCATTGGTTTTGGCACCAACCTGCTAGACCCCCCAAGGACCCTCCTCAAATTAATAAATCCATTGTTGACAGACAATTTATTTAGAAGAGAGGATGCATTTGACGATGAACAGGGACAGAGTTAGAAGTTTGAGTATAAATTTGATTGAAATCAGTAATGTTTATTTAAATAGCGTACTTGTATTAAGAAGTTTATCGAAAATGTTAAAATATTAAGTTTAGAACTTAATTATTAACACTTATCGTAATAGAATTCAATTTTCATAAAATTAAAATTCTGACTTCGCCTCTAACTATGAAAGCTACATAATGAGGTAAATCTGTAATATGGCCTCCATAATATTCTCATGTTTCATATAAGTGCTGGATAAGTCTCAATGCAGACTGAAGTACTGGGAATAAGTTGAAAATCGTACAAACAACAAAATGAGCTGTTGATTGTTACAACAATTGGACTTTTGAACGCGTAGAAATTTATTACATATTCTATCTTTCATCATTCTTTCATAATCATAAACACACATTTAATGATAGCCACATATTTTCTTATTTTATTTTTTAATAATAATTTTTTATTTAATTATTTTGATTGACAATTGGGGATGGCCATCTTGCCCGATTGAGGACAACGTTAGGCTTTGAATTGTTAGTTCTATATATTTTGTGTAGGGCATGTGTAACTAGTACAATTAGTTTGGCAATATATTGATTTTGTAAGTTAATAATAATGTAATAAATCCAAAATCATTTGCACAGAAATGTTTCATATCAAGGTTAAGATAGCCAAGTCGGTATCTCACTACTTTTTATACAATTGACAGTTCAATATTGCACTTGTTTAGGGTACGTACGTATGAGGATAGGAGAGCATATCTAATCTTATATAATTTATTTACACTATTTGGATTATTGTTATTCATCGTATTGTATTGTATCGTTACTATACCTACAATGTTTATTTTGATTGTTAGTTAAAATGTATTGTACTGTATTGTTAAATTTCGTTGTTACGTAACAATGAAAACCCCTATTTTATGGAACAACCAATTTGGTGTGTTCCCATTGTTACTTATTTTTTTTTCCAATTATATCTTTACATATTATTTCAAAATACTATTTTACCCTTTACCTTAATTATTTAAATCTAGTCAAACCTCGTACCCTAGAATAATTAAGGATATTTTAGTAAATTTATAAATTATAATACAATGCGACACAGTCAAACCAAACTAATATGTGATTAAACAACAAAAATAATACAGTATAGCCAAACATTGTATCTTACAATACAATACAGTAAAATAGAGTATAATACAATACAATTACATTATGAAACAATGAGTAACAACGATCCAAACAAAGTGTTATAGGTAAAATCTCCTCCCTCGCCTCTCTCCCATCTCGCTTGCCTCTCTCTTTCTCTTTGGACTCTCTCGACTCTCTCTGTAATACAAATACAAATGGTAATAGCTAATTGCAAATACAAATACAAATGATAACACATGTACACATGGTAACAAATAAATTCAAGGCAACAAATGAATTAAAACAATAGTCTCTTAATTTTTGGATAATTGGATACAATTTATCCAAATACGATACAATTGTATTTGAATACATATTGTATTTGTTAATAAACTTGATATGAATCAACAAATTGAATACGATAATACAATTCTATTTATTGATATAAATCAATTGAATCGATCAACTATAATTATCAATTAGATATACAAATCAATTGTATCTCTTCTCGGTTCTTATCTCTCCCGAATCTTGCTCACCTCTCTCCTCCATTTTCCAATTTCGTCCGCCTCGCTCCTAATTCTATTATGTAGCTACGAATGCAGGTGATTTACAACAATAATGATCTTGGAGGGGAATGTGTTAGGACCAAAATAAGGAGGTGTAAACGCGGAAGCTAGCAATGCAAACCTCCAAAGACCTCGAGTAAGAAGACAAACGAGAAATACACTGAAAGACACAAAGATTAACGTGGTTCGGTTAATCGACCTACGTCCACAAAGGAGATGAGCAATTCACTATAAATATGAGAGTACAAAATACAGAGAGAAACAATCTCAACCAATTCACTCGAAATACATGGGAGGTTCACACAAGTGATAACTATCAAGTTTGTGACCCATAAATTTTCCCCCTCACCAAAACTCTCAAAACCCTTAAGACTACATTGTAAATGCTGATTAAGTTAGAAGGAACATGCCTCTATTTATAGAGTCCTAAACCTTTTCTTACAAGAAAAAAGATTAGTCAATCCAAAACCTTTTCCTAAAAGGAAAACCTCTTTATGGTAAGAAATCAGGGCAAATAAAACCCAACAAAATCCCCCTTGGCCTGAATTTCGGACAAAATAAATTTGTCCACCTTCTTCACTTAATCTTCAACATCTTGCTTCTCCTCTCCATAATCTCCTTGCAAAATTTATGTCTCAACACAGAGAACCTCTCTGAAAAATTTCTCCAATAAAAATTCTTCATTTCTGTCAAAAAGGTTGCGGCTAGAACTACACCCGCCAAGATGAACACCTCTTTCTAATCCGATTCAATCATGGATTATCGAACCACTGAACCTGACTCCATCATTGAATCTGGCTCTGATACCACTTGTTATGATCGGAAATAAGCAGGTGTCATGCGGAAGCTAACAAAGCAAACCTCGAAATACATGGGAGGTTCACACAAGTGATAACTATCAAGTTTGTGACCCATAAATTCTCCCCCTCACCAAAACTCTCAAAGCCCTTAAGACTACATTGTGAATGCTGATTAAGTTAGAAAGAACATGCCTCTATTTATAGAGTCCTAAACCTTTTCCTACAAGAAAAAAGGACTAGTCAATCCAAAACTTTTTCCTAAAAGAAAAACTTATTTATGGTAAGAAATCAGAGCAAACAAAACCTAACAGAATGATCTAATTAAACTTTTGATCAAGATTATTTCATGGGCAAAACATCAAATATTTCCATGTTTGTATATGGAGTAAAACTGTTCAACTTTTGACGTTAAAATTTTTTACCTTTAAAGCAAGCGAAAATACAAAGTTCAAAACTACTCATTTGCAAGTTTACTATTGTTACTCAAGATATTTCTTTCCCTCGTACTCCATTCCATAATAATTTAATAACTTAAGCTTTGAGGTGTTTCATATCCTTTAAAAAAAAGTAGGTTAGGACATAAATTAGATATAATTTTTCATTTTTATCCTTATTAATTATTGTTAAAATAACTAAATATTAATTATAATAACTAATTCCAATACTAATTTAAAGGGTAAAATTGAAAGAATATTTTAAAAATAGTCTTGAAAATTATAAACTTAAATTAATTTGAAAAATGAAAAAAAACTAAAAGCTTAAGATACTCCCTAGTCCACCATTGTTTGTCAAGGTAAGGTCATGCACTCTCCACAACAAAAAATTAATACAAGGTATAATTTAACTAATATAATTCTGCTATATCAAGAATATCAAAAATCTACACAACTTTTCAATTCAACAAAATGAAGTAATTATTAAGTACAAAATTGAATAAAATAACTAATTATTTCTTAATTATTTAAATTAACAATTAATTTTAAACATTTATTTATTTTCAGTACATCTCTTCTCATTATTTCGTTGAAGTCTGCAAATCCATAATAACTTCAATATGTTGTATGATTGGAATTTCAAGAGCATTTATTATACTATTACAAAGTTAAGCAATCCTATCTACTAAGACTTTTGCATTTGATAGGTAGACTTTAGTTTATTTTCAAGCCTTTTTTCCCCTTTAAGATTATATAAGGTACTTTGGAGAATAATGATAGTATAAATTAAATCCACACCTTCCTTCTAGAACATCGTTTGTTTTATATTAGTTATCACATTTTAAAATAGATATTTTACTAATATTAACAATTAATATGAGACGAAAAATGTAAAAAATTGGCTCCCACAAATGTGACTATAATGGTAACTTATCTTTATTTTTTAAAGATATTACTAGTAAGATTTTAATTATTTTGACGGCAGCCGACTTGGGATGTTTTTCCCCAATAAGGTAAATGTAACGTTCTGTCTCAGTCTTACAACTGGAAAGAATAATATAAATAAAATTTTGACTTTTTGATATTAAAGTCTCCATTGCTTTCCCTTTCTCAAATTCTGAATTTTCAGTTTTGACTAAAATATAGTCCAAATTCTCCTTATATCAATTTCATTTCATATAAACCTGAATCCAAATCTTATTTTAGATTTTGTTGTCCAAATCTTGTACGACATTTTAAAAGGTAAACAATAATGATGATTAAGTATTACAAATTTAAGATAAGTTTATAATTCGAATCAACTCATCTAAAGGTCAAAATCCAGAATCAAATCCAATGCATCTGTTTTTCAATTTCTATTATTTGTTATCTGTATTGTACAAATCCCTTCCTTCAAAGATCGATTTGATAAATAAATTGTGTTGAAACAAATCATAATTTTAAATTTTTACTTTTCGCACTGTTCTAACTGAGTAACGAGACCTGATCATCACAAGCTCTAATGTTTCAGAGACATATTTCAAATGAATGGGAATATTGATTACAATAAGCAAAATAATAATACTCTGTCATTTATAGGTAAATAAGAAAAGAGCACTTAAAATGATGTACTATATGCAATACTCTTACTTATTCAACGAAACTTTGCTTCTAAAATGAAATGCTTGATATTTTATATAAGAATTGACAAAATTAAATCATACGTAACATAAATATCATTAATTTGTCAAATGTTCAACAAGTCTCTACATAAGCCTTACACATTAAATAATAATAATATTTAGTTTAGTGAAAATGGAAAAATCAAACCAATGAAAACTCAAAACGAATCAAAAGCTACAGTAATGTATACAGATCCCCATGTTGTGTACATCAGAAAAGGTGTTATGATGTCAACTTCAGTGAACTAAATTGTTTATATATATATAGTTGGACTGAAAATGAGGTCGGCCAAAATTTGGCTAATAAGTGAACAGTAATAAAAATATGGACCAGCACTATCATATTGGGAACACAAAAAAAAAAATTGACTTCAGGATAAGTTTCTCCGTTTATTTTTACTTATTCAAGAATTTACATTAATTTGAAGTTGTATCTTGATTTTATTTTATATTTATATCCTTCAAAACAAGTATACATATGAGTTACACATGACATAATACACGTAGGACGCAAATTATCTTATGACATGTGTATCTATTTATTTAATTTTATATAAATTTAAATGATTACTTATGCACAATCAAATTAAAAAATATAAATATGAGCTGTGACAAAGTTAAATGACATAAGATATGTATTATGCCTATTTTTTTAATTCCATAAAGATGGAATTACAACTGTTAGTAACTAATATCGAGATAGTTAATCTCAAAATAATTTATTCTATGATCAAACAAACCCTTCCATATTGATAAGAAACATTTTGACAGTTTCTCGTGAGCCTGGCTGCTTTGCTATAGACGTTGTTGAGGCACACAAATCAAGAAATGATTTTGTTAAAAGTGTAAACCATTCTCGTGTGCCTGGCTGCTTGCTATACATGTCTAATAATTTGGATCGTGTAAAATTAAATTTTGAACCTATTTCATAAGTTATCTTATAGAGAAAAAAATTGTTTAAGTCTTATAAAGATGGATCATAAATCTCATTGATCATTAATATGATTTTTTTTTTTCATTTTTTAGCACTCCACCTTACGGCGAAGGCTAAATATCTAACGAGTGGGCAAATTTTATGTCATGGCTCATGAGCCTAATTTGCACCACCAAAATTTAGCTCATATATAAGAAAGATAATTAATTAAACATACTACTCATTTCATTAACTTTTAATGTGAAACTTTTTCATTTTCGAAGAAGTTAAAGTTTCACATTTAAAGTAGAACAAATTAGTAAAAGGTTTCATAGTACCTGCATTCATTAAGGACAGGAAGTATTTATGAAATTAAAGTCATTGGAAAATCTCAAGTAGTCTAGGTCTAGGAAAGCCTAGCTAGCATGATGTAATTAGTATTTTCTTCGTTTAAAAAAAAATAATCTAGATATTTTTTTAATCTGTTTCAAAATGAATAATTTTTTTTTTTATAACATTTTAATTTTAATTTTCCACGTGATATATTTAAGGTAATTAGATTAAAAGACATTTTAGTATATTCGACATAATTTTAATTCAGAATAACAAAATTAAAAAATCTTTTATTTTTCTTAAACTTCATTCCAAATTAAACTGAATCATTTTTTTAAACGGAGAGAGTTATATAAGTAGCCATACAAATTCTTACAGAGGAGCAGAAAAGGACCACTCACATAAAAGAAGCAGTAAATAATACCCTAAAACTTTGACTTGTATCCTATTATGTCTGCAACATCTCTATCAATAGTACAATTATATACAGATATTGACGTTTTACCACATCATAATCCAATTAATACTTTCAAATTTGTTCAGTCTAAGTAGTGGTCAGCAATGATCAAGACACTATGTTACCAACGAGCTTTGTGATGGAGTAATTAGTATTTCTTTATCTTTAACTAAGAGTCTCGAGTTCAAATTTCCTTGCATATGAAATCGCATTTTAAGGGAGCGGTTTATCCCTAATGGGATTTTTCAACGCGAAATCGAATTTAGTATGTGATTGAGAAGTTTTGAACTTGGACGTATATACCTTAAAAAATTTATTGATCATTTTCAAAGAGTGACATTATTTACTTACTCACTCACATTACATTTGTTGAAAAAGATATACTCTCTCCGTTTAAAAAAGAATGTCCCTATTTTCTTTTTAGTTTGTTTAAAAAAAATGATCCCTTTCCTTTTTTGGTAACACTTTAATTTTAGTTTTCCACGTGACATGTTTAAGACCACAAGATTAAAGGGCATTTTGGTACATTTGACATAACTTTAATTTAGAACCACAAGATTAAAAAACCTTCTTTCTTTTCTTAAACTCCGTTACAAGTCAAATTAGGCCATCATTTTTTAAACGGAGAGAGTAATTCTTTAATTGTGTTTCTGGATTATGTAAATCTCCATATATGAAATATCACTTATTTTAAAATAATATGGAAAGATAAAAACATCAGTAATTACTAGACTTTGTGACAATGAGAATATGTTGTCACATTGTTAACCATGAACCAATCACTAGATCATGTCATTTTTTGTCAACTATTGACACCTTCAATCTTTCATCCTTGTGATGATAACATATATAATCACTTGCCACCATCAACATTGTTTTTTAGCTTTAATTAATTTGCAAAACAACAGGATGAAGATAGATGAAATTAATACATATTAGTACTTGAAATGTGAAGAAGTGATAGTTTATTCCAAGTTTATCAAATCAAGAGTGAAATTGGTAGTATTATATATTGTTTTTAGCTTCTCTACACATTAATGCACTTGCACTTGCAATGAAGTTAATGTTCTTGTCTCCTGACTAATAAAAGTTACAATATAGGGTGTGTTTGGTATGGAGGAAAATATTTTCCGAAAATGATTTTGTGGTTGATTTATGAATGAAAAATATTTTTGAGAGACATCTTTTATTTTTGCTAGAGTAAAAAATAATTTATGAAATTGAAAATATTTTTTTAAAACAAAATTATTACTTTTTTTTGGGGTGGGTGGGGGTGGGGGGTGGGGGCATAGTGGGTGGGGGCAGGGGGGAGGGGGTAGGAGTGAAAAAATGAAAATTTGAAGTTAATAGTATTTTTAGAAAACAAAATTAATTTTTTGGGGGGTTGGGGGTTGTGGGGGTGGAGTAGGAGTTTAAAAATAAAAATTTGAAGTTGAAAATATTTTTAAAAATCAAAATTAATTCTTTGGGGAGGGGTTGGGGTTGGGGTTGGGGTGGGGGGCTGGCCGGTGGTGGGTGGGTAGGGGGTCAGGGATCGGGTGAAAAATAAAATTTTAAAATTGAAAAAATATTTTTTTAAAATTGATTTTTTTCCAAAAAAAAATGTAATTTGAAATAGGGAGAAGTTTTGAAAAATGTTTTCCTTAATTTTTGAAGGGAAGTCATTTTCCTTAATTTTGAGAAAAATGAGTTGATTTGAAAAAATATTTTCCAAAACTTTTGTCCCAACCAAACATGAGAAAATTAAAAAATATTTTCCAGAAAATGTTTTCCTTCATACCAAACACACTCATAATGCTTCCAATAAAAGGGTCACAGCTTGTTGCCCCTGCACTATGTTCATTGGATAATCCACATTATCAAATGTCCAAAATGTTTAAGGTCAGAAATAAGTGATATTGGCCATTTTATTATTGGTACATAAGTGATATGGATCATGCCATCACATGAATAAGTGACATTTTCAAGATCAAACTTAAGTTCACCTACAGGGGAAAAAAATCCTTATTGAAGGCTCCTCTTGGCCACTTAATTAACACATGCCATCACATGCCTCTGAACCTGCATTGTGACTGTGCTACTAAGCATGGATCAAATATTTTTACAAAGTGGGTTCAAAATATAAAAAATAAAACTAACATGTGGAAATAGGGATTCAAACTCAGGCAAGCTTGAAAATTTAAGCCTTCTTCACCACTGGGCCAAGGATCACACTTGTGTTAGTGGGGTCAAAAATTAATATATATACATATAAAATTTTAAAAACCGATATTATATACGGTGTTATTTCTCAATGAAGTGGATTCATATGAATCCACTTGACCCTCTGTGGCACTGCCCCTGCTAGTAAGGGCCCAACTGATTTATTCGAACCCCTTTGGAGGTACAAATAGTTACACTGTTTATACATGATTAAAAATTATTTTTTATGTATACATAGTAGATGTTGAATTTCCTTTGATTTCTTCATGTACTCACTTATTCATATTTTGACTCCCCTTAGTAAAAAAATTTCGCTCCGCCACTGGCAGTATCTCTGCAAAAGAGACGTGAGTACATATATAACAAAAAAGGTACTTAAATGTAAGGAAGACTCCGGTGGTGGGAGTGTCTCACGTTCATTGAAATTATCCTTTCCTACTCCTTCGTGAATGCGGAATGCGGAATGGTTATTCTTTTCATCTCCCCTATTGAGCCTATTCTTATTTCTAGTTAGAAGGGACATCTTGTTGGATTTTAAAAGGTGTGAATGGAAAATGAAGAGTTGCGACTTTTATAAAGAGTTGCGACTTTTAAGAAAGGTTGCGACTTTTATGAAAAATTGTGATTTTTATGAAAAGTTATGACTTTTATGGAAAGTTGTGACTTTTATGAAAGGTGACGACCTTTCCGAAAGATTGTGACTTTTCAAAGGTTTGTGACCTTTCCGGTAAGGCACAATAAGAACCTTTTCGCACTACCCTTTGTTTTCTATAAATTGAGGGATTTCCTTTTATTTTAAACATAGAATTTATGAACTTCTTCTTCAACTACTAAATCTATTATTCTAAGTGTACTTTATTGCCGTTGAGTGGTTCGCTGACACCAGAGTTTTTGGTATCTATACTCTGGTGATTGAGATCATTTTACCCTGGGAGGTCATATTCCAAATCAAACCTCGGATACTAGAGGGGAATAATTTCCTTAAGGGGACACTGTGAGTTCAGTGGACTTGATCTTTTTCCTATGAAATTTTTTCCAGATTCTGGTACGTGTTTTACAAATTTTAGATTTATGAATTAATTTCAGTTCTTCTATTCTTTTATTTTTCACTGGTTCATTAAACTTGGTAATTTCGCGTTTCTGCAAAGTTTGTTGGAATCAGTAAGATTCTTTAGACACATATTAACAACAATTCTTTTTAAGAAAAATATTTCATATATTTTTTTCTAATCTGTTTCTGATTTTAGTTTCGCTACTAGTTTAAATTTTCTAGTTGTGAAAATAAGTATGTTTGGAATAAAAGATGGACAACAATCTTAAGGAAATTATTATACTGTTAATATTTTTTGTATTCTACTGATTGAGAGAATCTGATCATGGAAGTAGAAGATAAATGCATTACTTTTCCATAATTCATTGCTTTGTTTAGCAAGGTCGAAGTGAGAATGTAATAGACAATTTTTGTGGTATTCCGTTTAAAGATTACCAGGTAACCTTCTTATTAAATTGTCTAAGGAGGAAGATAGTTTCTAAGAGTAATCATCTTTGATTTTTTTAATCATGTGTATCTTTGAAAAATAATCTGCAAATCATATGTTGTGGAATGAATTTTACTTGGCAAATATTGTTGCTTTTAAACTTCTTTAGTTTGCAAAAAATGAGAGATGCATATTTTTGTTTGATAAAATAGTATGTCAAAATGTTATAGTTGGAAGACTATTTGATAAGAAAAATATTTCTATGTGATAAAGAATATGTGTTACTCTGTTTGGAGGGAAAAAAAAGACTTTTGTAGTTTTGTATTCCATGAGAAATGTTAGTGTGTCTGATTTTTGTAGACTAAAAACTTTTGTGATTTTATACTCTGGATAAATTGGACTATGCAATAGGTTTGAAGAATATGAAAACTTCACATAATAAGTCAGTGTTATACTTTTGATTTTCTATAAACTTCAATGTAATATAGAAATAAATTGTACAATTTTTTTTTGGTCCTTATTGTTAGTATTTAAAATACTAAGTGGTATGGCTATTTATGATGAAGGAAAAATACCAGTGACTTAGAATTTGTGATTTTGTTTCTCTATGGAATGAACTTTGACATTGTGTAAACATTGTCAAAGAGAATTGCAACACTATAGTTCTTTCGTAGAGTAATGTTTTCAACATTAAAATATGTGAAAAAACTATTTTCAAATACTTGAAACATATTTTTGAGATCACATTTGAAATGTGGGGGTTCTTTGCTTATGATTAGACTTGGTGTCTAATTTAACTTTGGAGCAAAAGATATGAAATTCAATGATACTTTTGTATTATGTTATACCCACAAAATTCTTGGAGTATATTTGGTATTGTGGTTGTTGAGTTTCTCTATTACTAGTATATAGTGTGACTAGTATGAAACAACCAAATTATATATATACTTGTTCAAAATAATTGTGTTTTTTTATGAAAAAAAAAATATCACTTAAAATGTTGTGATTTTTCATGAAAAGATATGTCTATTATAATGAAAGTATTTGCATAGACATGAATATTGGTGAATAGTTATTTGTTATGTTTTTGTAAAAATAACATTTGGACTATATTGCCTTTATTTAACCTGATAAACTTTGTTCATGGATAGTTCTATAACAATCAAATTGAAAGTTATGGAAAGGTCCTTCTGAAAAGGACATTTGACAAGGTGATGACTCTAAACAATGTTTGTATCACACAAAATTGTAAGAAATATGAACAAAATATTAGTGAGGAAAAAGCTACCTCGCGAAGAGCTTTTCAAACTGAATATTTTTATTTGTTCTTACTTGCTTGAGTCAATGTTTGTGACATGAAAACTTGGGACATGTCAATTACAAAACCATGTAAGGAAAACTGATCAACTTAGAAGTTTTGTCTAACTTTGAGTGCAACAAATAAAAATGTCAAGTTTATGTGAAATCTAAGTATGCTGAGCATTCTTATAAATCTGTTGAAAGGAATTTTATTCCCTTAAAATTGATTTACACTGACATTTGTGATATGAAGTCAATATCATCTCGTAGTGGGAAAAAGTATCTCATTACTTTAATTGACAATTGCATTAAAAAAAAACTGTCTATTTGCTTAATGGTAAGGATGAAGCAATAGAAATGTCTAGACAATGTAATATCGAAGTTGAATATCAGTTTGGAAAAAGGTAAGAAGTGATAAGAATGGAGAGTATAAATCTCCTTGTGCAGAAATATGTTTGGAAAATGGAATTATCCATCAAACTACTGTGTTATTTACCTCAATCTAATGAAAAACCGAACGTTGAAAGAAATGATGGATGCACTATTTATAAGTTTGGGTTTACCACAAAACTTTTGTGGAGGAACTATCCTTACTGCAAAAGGGAACAAAAAAAAAAAAAGGTTTTGTCTTTTGATAAAGAAAGTAATTTTGTTTGTTCAGGACACAATCTATTCCATATGAGAAATGGAAAGGAAGGAAATCCAACTTGAAATATTTCAAAGTGTGGGGGTGTCTAGCCAAAGTCTAAGCTCCTATTTCTATAAGGATTGAAATATAACCTAAGACTGTGGACTGTAAAATTAGACTTGAGTAGTCTAGTGAAAGGTCTAAACGACCTTGGAAAGAACAAAAGGAGAATGTACTTAATAAAGAGATCAAGAGGCGTAGTAAATGTCAAGGGACATATACTTCCTCCAAATATAATTTTGTAACATTTCTTGTGTCTTATGTAGACTCATCCTTTTGGACAAATGGTGTCAATAGTGAGATTGGTTCAATCTTGATCAATCCTATTGGAAGTTGGTTGATCTTCCTCCAGGAAATAAACTTTTGGGTTCAAAGTGAATCCTCAAAAGAAAAATGAAAGTGGATAGAATTGTTGACAAATATAGAGCAAGACTTTGTGTCAAAGGCTTTAGACAAAAACAAGGTTTTGATCTTGTCGATATATATACTCGTTAGTAACTAGAATTACATGCACTCGGATGCTAAAATTATTAGTTGTGGTATATGACCTCCAAATTCATCAAATGAATGTGAAAAGAACTTTCTTAAATGTAGAATTGAAGGAAGAAATTTACATGGAACAACCCGAGGGTTTTGTGGTTCCTGGTAAATGAAAGAAAGTGTGCAAACTTGTTAAGTCACATTATGGAATAAAGCAAGCACCCAAACAATGACATAAGAAATTTGACCAAAAACCATGTTGACAAATGGATTTAAGAATGATGGAAGTGATAAATGTTTTCACATTAAAATCATAAGATCATTGTTTGTTTCTATATTGGTGATATGTTGATCATCAATAGAGACACTAATGACATAAATGCTACTAAACATATTCTAGAAAACAAGTTTAGAATGAAAAATATTGGAGTTGCTGATGCGATCTTAGATATAAGAATCCTTAGAACTCCATAATGTTTAGCATTTTCACTGTCTCATTGCATTGAAAAGGTACTTGACTTATTCAAATATTTGAATGTAAATATTGTCAAGTCTCCAATAAATTTGAGCTTTGCATTTCAGAAGAGTGAAAGCAAAAGTGACTCACAATTGGATTGTGCTAGATTATTGGGAAGTATGATGTATATCATGAAGTGTGCGCGATCAGATATATCATTTGCTATTATAAACTGAGTTTTCACAAGTGATCCCAAATAAACTCATTAGATGGCAATAAATAGAGTTTTGGAGTATTTAAAATTAATAATTAAAACTATGTCTTGCATTATAACAACATCCAACAGTATTGAAAGAATATAGTGATGCAAATTTTATCACCGGACAAATGAAGTAAAATCCACGAGTGGATATATACTTACTCTTGGTAGAGAAGCAGTCTCTTGGAAATATTTCAAAAGAGACATGTATCGCTAGCTCTATAATGATCTTTGAGCTAGGTGCTGAAGATAAGGTCGGTGAATAAGTTGAAAGACTCCGAAATTTCTTGATAGATATTCTTTTTGGCCCAAACCATTGGCATTAGTATACGTACACTTTGATAGTCAAGAGACAATAGGTAGGGCATGGAGCATGATGTATAACGGAAAGTCTTGTCATATAGGACATAAAAATGATACCGTTAAAAAACTACTTTCTAGTGGAATTATCAGAATTGACTATGTAAAGTCAAAGAATAATGTGTCGGATCCACTTATAAAAAGGCCTAACTAGAGAGAAAGTTTAAAGATCATCTAAGGGAATGGATTTATGGCTTAGGACAAGTCATCATGGCGGTAACTCTATCTAGCAGACTGGAGATCCCAAGAGCTAGATTCAAGGAGAAAAACAAAGTTGTGACTGACGGTTCGGCATTGTCAACAAACTCAATCCATTCTCATGATGAAGACAATGCTCAGGGACAAGGATACAACATTAAGGCTTGTTAATGAGTTAATAAAGCTTAATGATTTTAATGATCTGCTAAGTTTGGCAGAGTTGACCAAATAGTGTATCTACGCGATAACAGGGTTAGAAATCACCTATGTGAGTGTGAAGTGTAAGCCGCTTCAAAGAGGATGATTGTCAAAAGCCCATCTCTCTATACACTCATGAAACCAGGAGGTGTTCATGGCTGAAACGAACACAACCGTAAGAACCATAAACGGTAAAGAGTTAATTGTGTGACATATGGTTGTCTAGGTATAGACCAAAGCTCGACGGTTAAAAGATATCGCATCTACCGATTGACCGAGTATATCCGACATATATTCACTACGGAAAATCCAAGGGGAAACCTACTTATCCAGATGCAATTAATTCTTGCTTGTAAAGTACACATAATTGTCTGTTTCTTTGTCTTAGAGTCATTCCCCATTCATGCGGGGGATTGTTGGATTTTAAAAGGTGTGAATGGAAAATGAAGAGTTGCGACTTTTATAAAGAGTTGTGACTTTTAAGAAAGGTTGCGACTTTTATGAAAAGTTGTGATTTTTATGAAAAGTTGTGACTTTTATGAAAAGTTGTGACTTTTATGGAAAGTTGTGACTTTTATGAAAGGTGACGACCTTTCCGAAAGATTGTGACTTTTCAAAGGTTTGTGACCTTTCCGATAAGGCACAATAAGAACCTTTTCGCACTACCCTTTGTTTTCTATAAATTGAGGGATTTCCTTTTATTTTAAACATAGAATTTATGAACTTCTTCTTCAACTACTAAATCTATTATTCTAAGTGTACTTTATTTCCGTTGAGTGGTTCGCTGACACCAGAGTTTTTGGTATCTATACTCTGGTGATTGAGATCATTTTACCCTGGGAGGTCATATTCCAAATCAAACCTCGGATACTAGAGGGGAATAATTTCCTTAAGGGGACACTGTGAGTTCAGTGGACTTGATCTTTTTCCTATGAAATTTTTTCCAGATTCTGGTACGTGTTCTACAAATTTTAGATTTATGAATTAATTTCAGTTCTTCTATTCTTTTATTTTTCACTGGTCCATTAAACTTGGTAATTTCGCGTTTCTGCAAAGTTTGTTGGAATCAGTAAGATTCTTTAGACACATATTAACAACAATTCTTTTTAAGAAAAATATTTCGTATATTTTTTTTTTCTAATATGTTTCTGATTTTAGTTTCGCTACTAATTTAAATTTTCTAGTTGTGAAAATAAGTATGTTTGGAATCTCATTCTGCCCTATTCATGATATGCAATCATGTTGATGAATCATATTGTGGTATAGATGCACCACATTAAATGACAAGAGATTGTTTTAGAAAACTCCATTCAAAGAGAATATTCTTACATGACTCATTTCTTCAGTTGGAGAACAATCACTTATGAGAAATCTGAGATAAGTCTCTATTTTGTAAACCTTGAAAAGGAATAATAAGACAAGGACAAACTAAACAAGTCATGGAATTTATCTATATAACATTAAATTTTGGTTCATGTGCAACTATTAAACCATGAAACAGAACTAACTAGTTAATTTGTATCTTTGCAAATATCAGGAGGCCAGTGTCATGGATGGATGGACTTGAATATCTGTCATTCTACAGCTTATTAGTTCATATCAGTACTTGTTGGGTTTGGGTCTTTTTCCTTTTCTATGTGAATTAATATAAGTTCAATTTGGAGTAGTCCACTTTTGTTCATAAGCTCAATATTATGGTACATATGTAAGATTTTTCTTTTTAGATTTTATTTTCAAGTTTCACAAGAGATTAATAAGCAGCCATATAGAGAGAAAAGTGAGAGTGTAGATTTTCACACTAGCCCTAACAACTAATTTTAAATCACGATTTCCGCTTTGTTCCCACTCCGTTTGAGCTGAATTTTGAACAACTTGTTCCTTTCAACTTAATTTTTGTTTGGAAACTGATAAGAGTGTTGGGCTATTGCCCATGTTCCAGCCAAAGGCCCATGGCCTAATCCTACTTGAAAAAGGATTGGAATTATTCTCTTTATTTGGTTTTCAATTCTATTAGGAAAATGATTAGAATTGTAATTCTATTTGTAGTTGGTTTGGGCTTTGTAAGGAAAAGCACAACTCTATAAATAGAGGATGGTCTTGAGAGAATAATTCAATTGCTCATTGGTATTGTCTTTGAAAGACAATAGAACATAAGAGAGGTTTTTTGAGAGAGCTTTCAACAAGAGAAAAGAGAGAAGAAAAAGGGTTCTTTTGCTGAAGTCTTTTTCTCCGACCAGCAACGTTCAGATCGTATTTCCCGATTAACTAACCGTTGGATCGGGCTGAATTTTGGACTGAGTTTTCCTGACATCTTGTTGGTTAATTTGAACGGTGGAGATCGGATTCGGAGGTCATCAAGATCCTGTTTTAGATCCCGAACAAAAGCTGGGTTTCAGTGGTGTTTCTTTCTATTTATATTTTGTTGGTGTAGCTATTGTTTGTTTTCTTTTGGCACTTGTTGTGTAGCCATTAGAAGAATATTTGTAACCCTCTTATTGGTATAGTGAAGCAATTCGGATTTTGTCGATCCCGTGGTGGTTACCTTCGGTTTGAAGGGTTTTTTCACGTTAAACTTGGTGTTCTTTATTGTTAGATTTTCGGTATCATCTTTTTTGTCACAACAAAGAGCTGGATTTGGAGTCCTGTAGCTTCAGATTTTAGCTTGTGAACAATAGATGTGTTAAAGTGATTTTACTCCTTTTATTTCTCTGGCTTTTGGTGTTTTCTTATAGTTGTGTGGCTCATTGTTTGACACTTTGTTGGTGGTTATTTTGGAGAACACATTTGTAACTCTTGTTAATTTTAGTGGAGCTTTAGCTTATGTTTTTTACTCCTCATCCTCAAGAGGTTTCCACGTTAAACTTGGTGTCTAGTGTGTTGGCTTTACTTTGTCTTGTTTCTTTGGTTGATTTATTTGTTGCTCCCTGATATGGTTCCAAGCAGGCAGAGTTAAGAGTGAATCTCTCTTCTACTGAGGCAGTTGATAAAGGATGATCATTAAGAATAAGAGAGTTAATCTTAACTCTTTCGATTTGTTGAACAATCCGCATTGGAAGTTATTGAGAGAGTCTACGGGTATTGCAGTTCCCATCAACTGTGTAGTACAAACATTTTTTGACATCTCAATATGAAATATTATCATATAAATTGGGACAGAATTAAAGAGCATTTTTCAAGATTCATTTAGAAACTTTTCTAACCCAGCAGAGGTTATATCTTTCCTGATGATAATTCAAGTACTTTTCATCTTTTTGTTCAAGTTAGAACGTGCTAGCTCTTGTTCATCATTTTCTATTTTGCAAATTCAAGACTAGAATGGCATGAAGTATTAGCAAACAATGCATCTTTGAAAGGCTTTGAACTTTTGATGGTCAACTTGCTATCAAGTTGATATTTGATTCTCAACTAATTTGCATCCACTTTTGAGCATAAGATCTTGTCAAATTTCAGATGATAAAAGTCTTATTAGTTGACATTCCATAATCCTTATCTTCTGGTCAGAATGATTTGAAGGACCAGATAAAATTTAATGCTTCCTTCAATACCATTAGAATATATTCTTGCAGCAAGGCTACAGAAGCATTTTATGTATGAAGCATATTGGCAATGAAAGGTCACACATGGCTTGGTGCCAAAATGAATCTGAAATTTCTTTTTGGGCTATAAATACGGAACCAAATAATCCGCAACTCATGTCAAGGCAATCAAGAGAAACTAAAATGTTAAGAAGAGAGGCCTTACCTGAAGTGAAGAGTCTTTGTTTATTAGCCAAGGATGACTTGCCTACATAACCCTCCTCCCACAAGGGTATTATTTCTTAATTTCCCTTGTGGGGTTGCTTTGCTAGGCAGTTATCCTGGCTATCTTGACAGGCTGTTCTTCATCACGCTAGGCCTCTTCTTCTCGTAATTGTGCCAAACATCAAAACAAAATTTCCATCGCTTTTGGGGACTTTCTGCATTCCTCACACAATTAAGTGCAACTTTAGACTAGCAGCAAAAGAGAGAGGTGCAGTGTATGTAGTCCTATTCTTATTTTTCCTATTTAGGCTCAGCCCAAAAATACGCATACAATGTGAATTTGTGATCTATCTTACATAGCACTTCACTTTGATCTCCTTCCTGATGTGGCATTTGCTCAAGTATCAAATGCACCCATTGTTAAGAAGCTTTCCAACTTAGAACCCTGTCAGTCCTTCTTCTCGACCCACCCTCATCTGCATGCCATGTCATGTGCGTCACATGTGCATCCAATCCAAATTGCAGTGTTCACTTGAAAGGTACTTCTGATTCTCAGTTCATTTTCACAACACCAAACAGTAACATTGAATGCCACACTTTTGTTTCCTTACTTGTTATTCTTTCTCTTGGAAATAGGAATATGGGACAAGGATGTTACCAAAGTCTTACTCATGAGGTTCATCCCGTCGCTCACTAACATGAACAGATCAATTCAACCAGGCTGCAACAGTCACACGGTGAAATATTGACATACTAAAAGCCACAGAACTCTTCATACATCTTATAAGAACACCAATCTTCAGTTTATATACCACACTAGCTAAATGTGAAGCAGAAATGGAACATATATCTATTGTACACCATTTATTATTTCATCTTCAAGTCCACAAGCTCTAGTGTATATGTACATTTATCACCTAGGTCTTGTTCCAAAAACTCGGTTGTGCCAAACTGAATGGAGTATCATGTGAAACACATCATATTTAGAAGGCTTATTATGCCAGAGAAAATGCTGTTGCACCTGCTTAACTCTCCCGTGCATCTGCTTATATTTCTTATACGGAATAGACAGAAGTATGTTTTTCAAATTTGGGATGTCCTTCTCCTGGACAAATACAGCAAAAGATTCCCAGTTTAGAGTCTCAAAGAGCGGCGGCACGTAGTTATCGGATAAGATCACCGGGACACACCCATAGTAAATGGCTTCTACCACCCTAGGAGAGTTGACTTGAGAACCTCTTGCACATATGCAGTACTTGCTGCTCTTCATGTACCGTAAATAGCTTGCCTTAGTTATTCCACCATATATCCTCATGTCAGGATCTCTGTTTTCCCAGTGCTTCAGTAGTATAGGGCGGAGATAACCATGCATATGCCCGGCAAAGAAAGCAAGGGTACGCCGTTTGGAAGCTGGTTTTCCTCCAAGTTCAGCAAGAGGGTTCGTGCTCAAGCGAATGTTCGGTTGTGGTAGAGACACATCTTTACCAAACTGGAAGCCACCTCTCAGGTCAGCATTGCATAAAGATCTTATGCAATTACTCATAATTTCATCCGTCACCGCAGGGGCCTGAAGATGAAAATCAGTTTATGCTATAGCACTCGAAGCATATTTCAGAATAGGTAAGCCATGACATTTGCATTGATAGAGATTCCAAAATAAGCAAACTGTGAATATATTCAAGAAGGATGAGATGCTTCTCTAATATTAATTCAGCATTTAAGATCACACGAAAGGATGGGAGACATACCCAGTCATGACAGGCAACAATAAAATGGTCAGCTCCATCTGTTCTATTCCAGAAACGATACTTTTGCGCGATCATATCAACATAGTTACTTAAAAATTGCATTATATTTGTACGGTTGTGAGAATCAGGCACGTACAATGTCAACTTTAGTAATCGGAAACTTATCGGCAAATAAAATAGGTGAGCCTTTTTGGGGTTCTTAGTGACAAATCTTTTGTTTTCTTGAAGCAGCTTTATGAACCAGCCCTCTGAAGCATATATTCCATCGAGAGGTCCGGAATGGAATATGGGTGTTTCCCCTTCAGCATAGATGTAAACCTTGAGAGTCTTCTCCATCAATTCATAACTCCTGCATTTTGTATACATTTGATAGTTGAATCAGCTTCATGCATTGGTACTTTTTTATGTTTCTTTCCATCTATTTATATGGTTGACACGATAAGAAGAAAATTTATTGGATTATCACCACATTAATACCTCAAAAACCAAGTAATATTACTCAAGAAATTACAAAATCTTCTTCACAGGTGTGTCATCCATGGCTCAATATAGTTTACCAAGCTCTTAATCGATAAATGAAACTATCAATCCTGATAATTTACAGGTTAATACCCCGACTACGACACTTCCGCTGCGTTTATACTATACAGGTTATTCAATTGGTAAGCAGAGGTCTCTATTCCAATAGTTTCACTGCATAAAGCTTGCATTTTCATGATGTAACACGGAAAGATGACTGTTTTCAATAGTATGCAACTTTCAGAAAAGGCATTGGGATTACAACACAGTTGTTGGATAAGCACGAATTATCATATCAACATGAAAAAAATCCACAACTAAGGTATATTATGAAGTTGCTAACCTTTTAAACATGGACAGATTTCTAAATAGAGGGGCATATAATCGAGGCTCACTCTGTAAGAGAGGCGTATTCTCGATCATATCTTTTGCACGTAATAGTTGTTGATCTACTACCGAGGACCATCGTGGTTTCTGTGAAAAAGTTAAAGTTCAATCAGAAAGTACAAAGCTCTATAAATGAAGTAATGAAATCATTCCCTGACATACCATTGAACAAAATGAAGTTTGACTTTGTTGCAGCATATAATTCATTTGAGATATTGATGCCACACTTTTTCGTGGTCTGTCAGACCTTTCAATTACAGAAGGAATATTGTTGAGGCAAGAATGATGTGTTGATTGGTTTTGGCTGGAAGATGTTAAAGGATAGATAACCGTTGTTGCCGGAGGTGCAGCAGTTGTGGTTATACGATTTTCGTCATGTTCAAAATTATTTTCATAGGTAACATTAGGTGTTGGCATAACAAATTCAGAACCATGAGCAACTTGCTTTGGAAATTTGTCTTCAATTTCAGTATCTTCATCATTTGTCTTTGACAACTCAGTTTTGGCAGTAGTGTTGAAAAAACGATTAATGGTCAGATTTGCGGATACAGTAGATGACTCTCGAGATTGACCTTTGGTGGAAGAAAAAAATGAAGGTACAACATAAATGTTTGGAAATAGAAAATATTGAATGATCAAAACCATAACAAAAATTGATGTTGATGCTACTATCCATAGCAGTCTTTTAGTCTCCAAAAAACTTGCATATCGAACTTCAATTCCCATGTTCAATCAAATTACAGTTGAGCTAATATATAGGGCACACACATAAAAGGGATAAATCAATATAATAATTGGGAGGTAGTGAAGAAGGAAAAACAAGAAAGTAAAGGGAAAAAGGAAGAATCTTACAGAGTTGATCAGCTTCAGCTTGGGCTACACTTTACTTTTCTATTCTACTAATAATAAAATAAAGTGGTATTTTGTCTTTAAAATTTTGGGATAAGGGTATTTAAGTCATTGATCTATTAATTGAGGCAAGTTCAAATAAGTGTTTGATTCTTATACGTGGCACATAAAGCAATACTCCCTCCGTCCCATTTTGTTTTATTTTATGTGATATTTTTATATTTTGAAATTTAAATAAATGTATCTTTAATTGTAAATTTTTATCATTTTATAAATATTTTAAATTATCAATTACTGTGATATATGAACTTTTTACATTGTTTACAAATATATAAATTTTATTTTAAAGAAAAAAGGAAAATGCATAAGTATCCCCAACCTATGTCCGAAATTTGAGAGACGCACGTATACTATACTAAAGTTCTATCACCCCGAACTTAATTTATAAATAATTTTTATCTCTTTTCGATCTACGTGACACTATTTTCTAGGCCCAATGCATATTGACAATTTTTTCATGATAGTGCCACGTAGATCGAAAAAGAGTAAAAAATTATTTATAAAATAAGTTCGGGGTAATAAGACCTTTATAAAGTACTAGTCTCTGGGAACGTGCATTGCACGTTTATCCCAAAATACTTGAAACAAATCTTCTATTGCAAATGATAAAATTTAAATGACATATATATTATTAGACTTTTTATGTGCTACAAAATAAAAATCAAAGCAGTACAATAGAAAATAAAAATAACAAACTCAAAAGTTGAGATTAGAAATTCTTGCAAATTTGACAGTACTTTAACATATATAGTATTAATTTAAAGATAAATATATATTGTAATAAAAAAATATTTATCTTGTGAAACTAATGATTATGCATGAACAATAAAAACTAAATTGATGCATATATTGAATCGCAACAAAAAGACTTATTTATAACGTGATATTAAGAGTAGTAGAAAAGACTCAATTTATTATGAGATGTTAGGAGAAGTAGAAGAGATTCAGATTATTATAAGATGTTTGCAGTAGTTGAAAGACCAAAATTATTGTGAGATTTTTTTTTTCTTTTTTTAAAACATAGATTTAATTTATGAACTTAATGCATTATACCTACATCCAATGAGAATGTTAAAAGCCTAATGCATTGTCATATTAAAAGTAAACAAATAAATCTGGACTATACTTAATTTAATTTAGTCAAATTCATCATTTTTGGATTTTAAAGGATTAATTAAATTAATTTTTTTTGTTATATTTTTTTATATTTTAATTAAGTCTAGGGGTAAAATGATAACTTAATTTTTTTATTTTGGAGTTTTCAATGTTTAGTTTATATATATATATATATATATATATATATATATATATATATATATATATATATATATATATATATATATATATATAGAGAGAGAGAGAGAGAGAGAGAGAGAGAGAGAGTTATACATTTTTTCAACTATTTTTGAGTGTATACAATCTTGTGTCAAATGTCAATATTTATAGGATATGATTGAAGAACACAAAGAGTTGTCTTGACTCATGTATATGATATTAACTCATGAGATCATGAATGAGAGGCACGAGTAAAAATCATAATGAATATAATGAGTGAAAGTTATTATATTTACATAAAGGAGAATTGGTGGAAATAGAATTTATGCTACTACTTTACATTAATACAAATATTTATAAAAAACTATATATAATATAGATCCGATTTTTTTATTTTTGGGAGGACAAACACAACCATTCATATTTTCGATTGTCATACAAAAAGAACAAAACATTCATGAATTTACTCCAACATGAAAAAAATACAAAGATATTCCATAGAAATTATGGTGGTTGATTCATGATCATGTGATGACTTACTATTTAATATTTAATTTATTAAATAGTTAAACATTTTAATTTAATATAGAAGTAAAATGATCATCTATTTTTTGTCAACCATTCTTTCTACTTTAAAGCGTATATTACTCTTACGAAGGAAACATAAATTTCTTAAAATTCACAAAAATATTATAAAAATATCTTTTAAGTGTTAAAGGAATAGATTCAAGTTCTTAACAGTAATGAAGGTATACACTAAATATCTATTTAGCAAATAAAGAAGTCATATCCATTACTTATCATGAAAAATAGAAGCAACAAAGTAATTCAACTGCCTGCAAAAGCATCATATATTTATCCATGAAATTAAAAATCTACCTCATAAGTGGTGATAACATAGTTTTAGTAGTTTATTTTCATGTTAAAGATCAAATGCTTAGACAACAATTAAAGAATTGAGCATGATTTATATGATAAATAAAAAATTAAAACATTAGACGGAATACAAAACACTTGAAAGAACATACCATAAGAACTTTATGTCAAAAAGGAAGAGGAAGATGAAAGCCTTACGTTGTCTAAACCAAATTTAACTACACAATATTGTTGGTAAAAGAAAACGTGAAAGAGAAAACATACACATTAGGGATGAAGAAATATGAATTATTGGGGATTGTAATATATAATAGTTTCTTAGTTTTCATTTGAAATGCTTGAATTTCCACCTAAAAAAATAAAATAACCTATTTCATTCATTTGAATGCCTTTTTATCTTGCATTATATCTTTATTACAATAATTTAAATTGAATGCTTTAAATTTCATTATTTAATTGTTTATTAGAATATATTTTACATTTTTTACATTAAAAAAAGAAATAATATTTAAGTGAAGGACAAAATGGTCATTCAACTTTAAGGTTAGGAGCTTCACACTTTTAATAATATATGATAAGTGTGTCTCTAGAATTTAGGGCATAAGTTTGAGAGATACTTATGCATTTCCCTAAAAAAAAAAAAAATCTACAAGTATATTCTCGATTAAACTTAAATTGGTTGACTTTAGAAAAATGAAAAATGTCACATAAAAGTGTATCATAATCAACTCTTAAGCAAATTACATTGAATTGTCTTCGAATCCGAAACCGATCACACCTTACTATCTCTTGATCTAGTTAAATCGCCAAGCAACTAAGCTCTATTGTTGGGAAAAAACTTATCCACATCGGATGTTTACACCAAACTAATTTAATTTTCAATATTATGTGATTTAATGAAATAAAACACATGTTAATCAATTAAAGTTAAATAAAATAAACTATAAATTTAAACACATGACATGCACGTATTGGATTGGTGTAAACCCCCGGTGCGGATAAATTTTACCGTGTTGTTGTATTTGATTTTTACTTTGCTATTAGTGATTTATTAAGCTCATTTATTGACATATTTATTTGCAAAAATCTAATAAATTCGTGTATACTTGATCTTATAATAAATTCCACTGTACCATTTTTCCAATAAACAACAGTTAAGTTGCATCTTGATAGCATGACCTTCATGTCCAAGTAGACAAACAGTGACAAGTTGGACAAAAGAATAAACTATTTTTGTCAAGAAATATAAAGAAGAACAGAAAATGGGTCATTATGATGAGTGAAAAAGTCTAGAAGACAAAATGAATTATTTTGCAAATTGCTTTGGCTATTGTTAAAAGGTGAATGATTTGAGTACTGAATTCCCAAAAAGTCAGCAATCATTTTCCATCACCAAAAAATATTTTGCATAAATAATCATACACCAATGTTTTATTAGGAATATTATTTCTTTTTCAGCAATCAAGATTTAGGTTGTCCATGACCAAATAGGTAAAAATGGCCTTTCAAAGGCTTGGAGTCTTGGAATAATTGGTAAAAGTTACTTACATTTGACCGGAGGTAACAGGTTCAGGCTTTGAAACAACCGTTGATGGAAATGCAAAGTAAGGTGGCATGCAATAGACCCTTGTGATCGCGGATCCTGCACAGGCTGCCGTTGTCAAAGGTTTCTAGTATAGTACAGCAACACTAGCAAAGCACAAAGATGTACAATAGATTTGTCCAAATAAGAGAAGAATAAACAAGTAGAGATATGCTAGAAAAAAAAAGAATAAAAGTTGTCTCTTCTCAAGTCTATTTACAGGAAATAATAAGATACACTGACATATTTCTCAAAAGAAAGCTGCACTAAAACATCTAAAACTTTGAAACTATCTGTATCTGTACATTTGTCACCTTGACATATTTCTCAAAAGAAAGCTGCACTAAAACATCTAAAACTTTGAAACTATCTGTATCTGTACATTTGTCACCTAGGTCTTACTCCAAAAACTCTGTTGTGCCATATTGAATGGAGAATCATGTTGAAAATGTCATACTTTACAGGCTTGACGTGCCAAAGGAAATGCTGCTGCACAAGCTTAACCCTCCGCTGCATCTCACGATATCTCCTATCTGGGATTGATAGGAGTATGTCTTTCAGTTTTGGAATGTCCTTCTCTGGAACAAAAATGGCAAAAGCCTCCCAGTTCAAAGTCTCGAAAAATGGAGGTATGAAGTTATCTGATATAATCACTGGGACACACTCGTAGAAGATGGCCTCCACCACTCGAGGACTGTTGACTTCATAACCTTTTGCACATATGCAGTATTTGCTGCTCTTCATGTATTGGACATAGCTTACTTTGCTAATCTTGCCGAAAATCTTCATGTCAGGATCTTTGTTTTCCCAGTTGTTCAATAGGATAGGACGAAGGTAACCATGCATGTTGCCAGCAAAGAAAGCAAGAGTCCGTCTCTTAGAAAGACGTTTTCCCCCAATTTCTCTAAGGGGATTCTTTTCTACACGTATATATGTTTCTGGAAGCGATACATCTTTACCAAATTGGAAGCCTTCTTTAATGTCAGCATTGCACAAAGCTCTTATGCAATTAGCCATGATTCTTTTTGTTTCTGCAGGGGCCTGAGGAAGCAAATCTCCGCTTCAGTATCCGACAAAAACTCATATATCTTAACTATAAAAAGAATGTAGATATATCTTTGACACTGAAATTATAAGATGAGCTTGCATGTACAAAAATAAGCCTCAATGCGGAAAAATGGTGCACACAGCAGAGCATTCCATTAAAGATGAAAATAAAAGATCTTGACTGATGGATAAAAATTAAATCTATGAGAATCAAAATGGATGTTGTAATACTGTTTAGGAACTCCGGTTAATGGGAAGAATCCAAAACTTACCCAATCATGGCAGGCAACAAGAAAATGGTCAGCTCCAGCAGTTCTGTTCCAAAAATTATGTCTTTGGATAATGATGTCGAGATAATCACTTAAATATCGAACTAAGTTCCTACGACTGTGAGAATCAGGGACATATAAGGTCTCCTCTAGCATACGGGAGCTGAACGGTAGATAAAACAAGTGAGCCTTTTTGGGGTTCTTGGTAACAAATTTCTTGTTTCTTTTCAGGAGCTTCATAAACCAACCCTCAGAAGCATATATTCCTTTAAGCACTGGCGTATGGAATACTGGTCTTGCACCTTCTGTATAAATGTAAACTTTGAGAATCTGCTCCATCAATTCATAGCTCCTACACATACATGATGTATTTCAGACCAGAGAAATGCACCTAAACCATATTAAAAGACAAGTAAATGCAAAGCCACAAATGCCACCAATTACAATGAGATAACTAACTTAAAATCTCATTTATCTCAAACTAAAAAACTTAAGGTAGGAGACTGAGGTCCGTGTTCCCCACCTGTCGCAGGGTGCTCCTTTTGTAAGGAACTGTATAAAGTATGCAAGAAAGCATCTTCCTATTATGACTATTTACCGAAATTCAGCATATGCAACAGACGACTGGCTCAAAGCAAGAAAGAAGGTGTTCATTATGATTGAAACAAAAATATCGAAATATAGCAGCTCCCACAAAGCATAACTATTGTCTGATGAGTAACGAAGCACAAATGTCTAATCTAATTCGTACTACCTAATACACCTCCAATGTCAGAAAACATCCAGATTACACAAGGTGTGGATTCATCATATGCATCACCATTTTCTATTACCTCATAAACATTGACATATTTCTATACAAAGGAGCATATAAGCCAGGTTCATTTCCTGCTAGAGGAGAATTCTCAATGACACTTTTTGCATGTAGTAGTTCTTGATCTACATCTGAGGACCACCGTGGTTTCTATAGAAAAGATCAAAAGAACATAATTAGGATATCTAAGATTTCATTCGTCAATTACACAAGTCATATCCGACTAGGAGAGTACCAAGGTAACATATATACATACCATCGAACGAAATGATGTGCGAGTTTCTTGCTGCATAACATTCATTTCAGCTATTGATACGACACTATCTATTGGCTTGTCAGACTCCTTCATAACAGGAATTTTATGACCGACTGTAGGAGCATGGTCAGTGCGTTTTTGCACAGGTAAGTTGTCACTTTCACGTAGATGGCCTGTATTTCCTTCTTTTTCAGATATGTTCTGGTAGGAAGATATCAAAGGCGCTTCTTTCTTTGCATCAAGATTGACCTGAGGTGTTACAACCAATGGTGGTGGTGCAACAGACAATACTGTGGGACTTATCTCCCACGACTTAGCTTCCATCGGCGCTGGAGAAATACTGCCTCCACCATCAGTATCAACCACACGCGATAAAGAACTTTCAGATGTACCATTTGAAGCTTGTAAATCATCTTCAGAGTCAACAGCCTTATCTGGAGGTAAGCTACTATTTCTTCCTAAACTTTCCACATTTGACTTGTTGTCTAGTTTTGTATCCTTAAAAGGGGATTCATCCTCAGGGTCGACATCCTCAGTTAAGGTATCACCAGAACGTTCATTCATTGGAGGCATAGAACCATCCTCTACCTCTTCATTATTTGCATCAGAGAACTTCGTGCCAGATTGATCTACTCTTTGCGAGCTGCTTATTTGACCCCCATTGGCAGTAAACAAGGAAGACAGGGCATAACCATATGGAAAACCAAAATACTGAATCATCAAAGCAAGGCCAAAAACTACTCCCAATAGACATACTAGTCGTCTAGTCTCAAACATATTATGATATCGAATTATAGAGCCCATGTTCAAGCAGCACCCTGAGTGAAGAAAGCACAGCACTGTCCCTGGATGATTTTCAAATCCCAAATTCAGTTATGCCACATAGTATTTTTCTATCTATTTCACAATAACTCAGTACTTGAGTAACACAATAAAACACCACCAGTAAACAACAACATACCCCATGTAATCCAACAAGTGGGGTCTAGGGAGGGTAGAGTCAGCAAGGGGAACAAAATTTTAACCTTATGAGTTGTGAATTTTACAACGATTTCAAGTGTTAATAAATGGGTTCTAAACATAATATTTGTCTAAACTTGTTAATACAAATAGACTATTTGAACAAAAGTTTCTAGGCATCTAGCTCTTCCCCTGTTAAGGTGTATGCAGATCTATTTCGGAGTAGAAAGGTTGTTTCTCACAAACCCTCGGCTCAAAAGAGAAATACATGAAACAGGTAGCAAAAACAATAACAAAAAAATAGCAAGATACAAAACAGATCAAGTAACAAGTAATACTAACACACATTGCGTGATTACAAAATATGAATACTAATACCTGACCTCTCTCAGATAAAAGTGAGACAACACTCAACTACCTATTAAAGAAAATCAGGTCAAAGTCCGTCGCTGACCCAACTCCATACCTTCAAACAGTTGTACTCAAGCTCATCAAGAATCATAATTTTCGCTTTGTCACTTAATAAATCAACCATAAAAAACACAAGCTTTTTAGAAATACAATAATTGTTAAGTCAATAACAAACAAACAAACAAAACAGAAAAAAGATAATAGCTTGTCATCCCAAATCACCAAAGGCAACTCAAATTAATCGCTTCAATTACCAGATCAAAAGTGGACAAAGAACCTCTTCAAGGCCACGTTTGGCTACTAAGTTAACTCAAAAAAAAAAAAAAAAAGAAGATAAAAATCCAACATATTGAGCAGCTTCATCATCTAGTTGGAAAAGTTGGTTTTGAATTGAGTTGACTAGTCGTAACATTTGATACATCAATGAGACCTAATAAAAATATGCATAGTCAAAAAATACATATAAATAAAATAAGATTCTTTTAGTAGCTCTACAAGATTTGAAATCATAATGGGGGTATCTGTTCAATTTTGCTTTTCTATTTTTTATTTCTTTGTTGCAATAATGACAGCAGAAAAGTGGAAAAAGAAAAAGGGAGCATATGAGTAAGCTTTGATTAATGAATCTAAATTTTAGTTATAAGTTACGTCACGCGTTCGGACAAATATGACCCAAGTGGTGATAATTTAAATTTTAAATACATAAATTTTATTATAACACATAAAATTGAGACAAAAAAATTAACAATACAAAACATATTGCGGAGAGAGTGCCTTGTGGGTCTCTTTTTACTATATATGTACATAGACTAATGAATAATTTTGGTACTTATTAGTTATTAGTACTACTAGTTATTATTATTAAGAAGGTATATAGTCATTATCAATCGTTACTATATAAATATGCTGACCTCTTCTTTTGAAGTAGTATATGATTTTGATTGGTAAACATTAAGAGCTTCTGTTGGTTAAAAAAAAAATTCTATAAATTTTTATATATTTGATTCGCCAAATATTTTCTTTAAGAATAAATTTCTGAGAAATAAGAAAAATAAGTTCTTTAAAAAAAATAAGAAAAACAGACTCTATTAGTGAGCAGTGTCAATCCACATTAATAGAGCAGTGGAAAATAAGTTCCTTAGTGAAAATAAGTTTTAACTAATATATCAAACATCAGAAAATAAATAAAAATTTTACGTATCTATTTTTTGAAAAATCCTTCGTACCAAAACACCTTAAATGTTATTTATTGTTCATTAATTTTAGGTAGACTAAAATCTAGCCATCAACTCACTGGAACGGTCAGTTTACATTTATATAACACTGAAGCAGGGGCAAGTGATATAGAATCATACACTCCCTTGTTTCTAATTTTTTTTTTTTAATTATCCTTAATTACTAATTTATTTTAGCGAATCAAGAAAGAATAATTATTTTTAAAGTAATTTTTACATATAGCAAACACAAAATTCATATTTGTAGGTTATAACAAAGTATGCATAATTACACTTCATAGCAAACATAAAAATATATAATTTGTTATACATATACAAAGAAACCAATTATACAATTTGCTATACATATACAAAAGAAAACAGTTGTATACAAATCAATTACATAATTTGTATATGTATAAAACGATAAAGAGAGAAAGACAAAAAAAAATTGGGCAGGAGAATATTTGCATGTATAATTATAAGTGCATCAGATGAAAATATATGTATTTGCAAGTTTATATACAATTTTTTCTCGCTTTATACAAACAGAAACGCAATTTATACATTTCATTTATGTTTGTATAAGCGAAAGAGGCGAGGGTCGCGAGCGAGATATGAGAGAGTGGCGAGCCAAATCTGGGAGAGGGGAACGACAATATATGTATATATACAATTTTTTTCTCGCTTTATACAAATAGAAACACATTTTATACACTTGTGTTTGTATAAAAGTGAAAGGGAGCGAGCGAAAGATGGAGCGAGCTAAGAGACTGAGAGTGCGAGCGAGATTTTGAGGGAGAGATGTAACCGGTAAACAATTTGCTACAGGGCACAATTAAATTAAAATGTCATTATAACATTAAATTTGATTTATTACTTTGCCATTATATACAATTTTTTCTTGTTTTTATCTATTATACCTTAATTAATTACTTCGAAAAAGATAAATTTTCATGAAAAAATTAAGTTTTTAGTTCATTCACTATTAATAGGGGTAAAATAATAAATTGATCATGTTAACAATTATTTTCTTAATAAGTAGATCAATTCAAAAGAAACAAATAATTAGGGACAGACGAAATAGAAGTGTTCAAGTCTGCATGCTTTGGTAAAAAAGAGGGATAATTGTATAGAATGACAAACTAATAATATAAAATAAATATAATAGTACCGTTTGATTTATTTGTGTTCCATAGCAAACTGTTTATCAATCCCTCTCTCCCTCATATTCTCGCTCGCCACTCTCCCTTCTCTCGCTCGCTTCTTTCGCTCGCCTCTTTCGCTTTATACAATAGAATTGTATAAATTGTGTTTCTAATTGTATAAAGCGAGAGAAAATTATATATACACATGCAAATACATATATCTCTGTCTTACACACTTATAATAATATAATAAAAGTACTTTCCTGCCCAAGTCTCTTCCTTTCTCTCTTTCTCGTTTTATGCAAATTCAAATTGTATATAATTTCTCTCTTTCTCGTTTTATACAATTCGATTCAATTGTATATTACCTGCCCAAGTCTCTTTTGGCTTTCTCCCTTTCTCATTTTCTACAAATTCAAATTGTATATACTCGTCCTATACACTTATAATTATACAATTCGTTTTATAAACTTCGTTTTATACAATTATCTGGCCAAGTCTCTTTCTCTTTTCTCGTTTTATACCATTCGCTATGTATAGTGAATTATATATATATATATATATTTGCTATGGAGCGCAATTATATAAGCTTTGTTATAGCATACAAATATGAATTTTATGTTTGTTATATGTGAAATTTTAAAAGTTAAGTTATCATATTAAAAGCAAAAAAATCTATATTTTTATATTTTGTACCATATTGATAATACATTTTTTGTAAGTTCAATTTATAAATAAATTTGATAAAACTTAAATTAGGTTAATTACATATGATCATATTTATATATATATATCCTAGGAATTTTATCTTTTGTAACAACCATTAAATTTTGAGGGCACCTTCATGAAGGGGAAAGAAACAAACAAAGTGAGGTTGAAGCGGTGGAGTGTTAAACAAACAAAGTGAGGTTGAAGCGGTGGAGTGTTAAACAACCAATTATATGTCATGCAAATCTAACACCAAACTCATAGCTTTCTTGATTGCTAGTGCCAGCAACTACAATTTATTTGTATATCATGCATTGGTCTTGTTGTCAATCTGAAATTCCACCCCAAAACCAGCATTATATTCCAGGGGAAATACTACCGAGCTATTTGGTTACTGGTTAGAGTTATGCAGGTATTAGCTATGCAAGGTTTAGTTATGCAGATATTAGTTATGTAAGATTTAGTTATGCAGGTATTAGTAATGTAGGGTTTAATTATGCAGGTATTAGTTATGCAGGGTTTAGAGATTACAATACATGAATTATTAAGTATTGAATATTAAACTTGTTGTAAATTATTAATATATATTATTTACAAAATAATAATACATACTAATAAAATGTGAAATATATTAAATAATATATAACGCTAATATTTGATTAACATATATACCGTTAAAAAATATACAATCAATTTCTAATATTTAAAAAATATTTATATTTGCATAAATCAATCAAAACGGTAAATATATAAAAAGAAATAAAAATAATCTATATATAATAAGAAATAAAAACAACACATGTTGATAAGAAACAATAAAGTTTCCAATTAAAAGAAATTAAAAGAAATAAAAATGGTCTAAATATAAAAAAGAAATAAAAACAACAAATTTATATATAGAAAAACAATAAAGTTTCCAATTAAAAACAATAAAATAAATTAATAGAGTAAATATGTAATTTGTCACTTTAATACATGTATAACTAATACCCACATAACTTATTTCACTTTCTACCCTGCATAACTTTATACATAGATTTCCTCATAAGTTATGTTGGTATTAATTATGTAGAACTACAAAAATACAACCAAACATGGTATAAGTTATGTTGACTTTTCTACCTGAACAAAAATTTCTACCAAACATTGTATAACTTAATACATTATTTTATACATAAATAAGAGGCAAGTTATACCATAACCAAACGGCATCTACATATATACGAAAATAAAATCATATTTACTTAATTATAATAGTTACCTTCAAAGGTGGACCAACCCCACTAGATAAGGGTACGTGTGCATTCGATAACTTTGATATAATTTAAAGTTTACTCATTAAAAGTAAAAGAGTGTCAATGTTATTGTATTGTTGGTACAAGCGAAAGAATTCACCCGGAAGACCTGGGTTTAGTGACGAAGCCACCTTATTGTTAGAGCCGACTCAATAAGATAAAGGGCTTCCAGCGTAACTTAAGAGAAATGCCCTAATATTTTATTTTGTTCATTATATATACTTTTATTTGAAATTTATTTTTTCTAACTTTTTTTAGATGCAAAGTTATTAGTTACTGTTTTAGAATTAACTTGTTTTCATAATTCTTTCAATTGATAATATAGTTAAATCCATTCAATCTAATATTATTTTAAAAGCAATATAGGTATTTCGAAAAAAATCAAATATTTTTATTTGACAGAGTACCTTTTTTGGATCATTATCTTCCATTTGTATTGTTTTTCATAATACTTTTAATTTCAAAATAAATAAATAATTAAACCAGCAATATCAGAATAACTATTATGTGTTGAAGGGACTTTGTGATTTCATTATCAATATTTTCATCAAATTATTTCTTACGAAATTCAGGTTCTACATTCATCTCATACACTTTTCTTAGTAGAAATCATACAACTCATAGTACATATAATTTTTTTTTAAAATAACATTTATAAGTAAAAATAAATAAATTAAAATGGGATCCCTAAGAATATGGGCCCCCAAGCGATGGCTTTAGTGGCCTAGAGGTTGAGACAGTCCTGCTTATAGTTAGGGGGTTCATCCAAATCTCATTCAGGCGAAAAATTATATTATTTGTACATGATTAAAATAATTGTTTAAGTATATATAGTAGATGCCGAACTCCCTTCGACCATTTAGTGTGTCTATTTTTTCAGATTTTGAACTCTTTTCTTGAAAATCTTGGTTCCGCCATTGTCTTGGTTCAGATCGAGCTAGAGTGTTATTTTACTTTGTAATTTTAAGATAATATTGATGCATCCAAAGTCTTCAAATCATGGTTCACATGATCCTCTCTGTTTCAAAATGAATAATTTACTTTTTTTAAATTTGTTTTTAAAAAATAATTCTTTTCCTTTGTTAATAACATTTCAATTTCAACTTTTCATGTGACATATTTCAAATTATTTTTAAAAATCATTTTTTGTTCCATCCCGCCCCCTAGTCCCCCCCCACACAACGTCACCCCCATTAAAAAATTAAAAATTGTTTTTGAAATATAATTCAAATTTTTAAAAAAATATTTTGGGTAATCTTTCAAAATTTATCATCCCTAGCTCCCCTCCCCCCCCCCTAAAAAATTTAAAAATTATTTTTGAAAAATATTTTAAATTTTTTTAAAAAAAACATTTGTTATGCCACGGCCTACGTCCCCCCCCCAACCCTCCCCCCCCCAATGACCCGATCATATTTCTTTTTTTCAAAAATTGATTTTGAAAAAAAATAATCTCCATTAGATCTCATGGTCAGATTTTGAAACGATTATCAGAGTCTTGTTCTAATTTGTGTATCGGGATGGGGTCTTAGATCAAATATCGGTGTTGATTTTTGGATCAGAAATTATTATTTTAAAGAGTATTTTTTTAGTCTCGAATCAGAAATAAAAAATATTTGCTAAAAAATATTTTTCATTTATCAATTAATCATTAAAAAGTATTTCCCACGAAAAAATTTCTGCTCCCTCAACCAAATATAAAAAAATAAATTAGAAAAATAGCAATATATATATTGTGATTTAACCATTTGACTGCGTCTATCTTTTACTTTTTAATGAGCGATTTGATTAACCGCATAAGGAAAATTAATAGCCATCATAACTAATGTACAATGTTTTGTTCGTGAAATTAAATATCATATATATTCTACAAGTTGGAATAAGGCAATGTATTTTCAACCATAGGGTTTATAAGTTGACATAAAAAGTGCAACCTTTATGTGCATATTAGTAAATTAAAAAGTGCTCATAATTAATCAAGACAAAAATGTGAAGATTTATTGAGACAGAGATTAATCCATTCAAAGTTCAGTAGCTAAACAATATTTTTATGATAGTGTTTTTATATCAATTATTTGTTATTTATTTATTTTTATATATAGACACCACTTGCTAAATATTCTACGTACACAATTGGAAGGAAGTAAAATTTCAATAGTAATTTCACCTACGTAGAGATTATATATTGGTTTGGTAGTACTAAAAGACTCACATTTCACCTACGTAGAGATTGTGTATTGGCAATAGTATTGAGGACTCGCACATATTAAATAGTAGAGTTATATATTAGTCAATGGAGATAAAGAGTCTAAAATAATGTTTACCAACAATAAATGGATTAAACTAGTTGAAGACAAACATATCCTTTAATAGTAATCACTTAGTAGTATTAAAGGAGAGTTTTTGACCAAAAATATTTTTTAACTATATCTTAAATTTAAACTACATTCTTAAAGTATCATTTTTAACAGAGAACATCCTTTAAGCATTTGCAAGTAAACAACTTTCATCCTTTTGTTAGATATTGTCAAAAAACTAAGAGATCTTACGAACACGTGAGCAGTTAACGTGACTATCAACAAAAGTTATTATGCATAATTTCATTACTTTCTACAAGAAGTTCTTGAAAAATATAAAAGGCTCTTAGACACTGTTACTTATGGAAACTAAAAATGATTGGAAGGTGTGAGTGTACATGATTTGCCTTTTTCGTCACGGAAAGAAGCTGGAGATTAATTATTTTTATAACCAATTAAATTAATAGATTTTTGGATCAATTTAATATCGAAGTGACCAAAATATTGATTAGGTCTCGTAATTGAGTTTCATTCTACATTATTAGGAGGGAAATTCTCCAACAAATGTCGCTTCTAACATATTCAATTGAGAAGAAACATCTTTAAACTAATAATATTTTTAATTAAAATTATATGAAAAATAAATGGAAAAAACGGTCAAATTAAAAGATTTTGCATAATTCTTAACCCAATTACAAAAAAATTCACGATAATATTCTTGGCATATCTAAGAATAACAATTAGGAAGTGACGACTTATTTCTTGTGGAATTTATCGATTAGTTTTCTGATAAGTTCAAGTAGAAGGATGAAAATTATTTACTTTAAAATACTTGAAGGATGTTTTATGATAAGAATGATACTTTAAGGCTGTAGTTTGAGTTTGAGGTATAGTTTAAGGATGATTTTGGGAGAAAATTCAAAATAATTAATCTCCAACTTTTTTCCGTTACGAAAAAGGCAAATCATGTACGCTCTCACCTTCCAATCATTTTTAGTTTCCATAAGCAACAGTGCCTAAGATTTTTTATATTTTTCAAGAATTTCTTGTAGAAAGTAATGAAATTATGCATAATAACTTTTGTTGATAGTCACGTTAACTGCTCATGTTTTCGTAAGATTTCTTAGTTTTTTGACAATATCTAACAAAAGGATGAAAGTTGTTCTGCGAAAAATGATACTTTAAGGATGTAGTTTAAGTTTGGGGTATAAATAAAGGATGTTTTCTGCTAAAAATGATACTTTAAGGATATAGTTTAAATTTGGGGTATAGTTGAAGGATGTTTTTGGCCAAAAACTCTATTCACGCTCGAGGTTACGCCCTCAACGTTGAATTTTTTAATTTTTCATATGGTCACTCAACTTAATAGTTATTATCTCAAAAAATTATCTTTCAACTTGATTCTTGTTTTTTTTAACAAAAAGTGTATCTTTCCAAGATAATAACTATTAATTGAGTGATAATATGAGAAATCAACTCGTAATATATCAATTTATTAGTTTATAATAATTATAATTAAATGAATAAAAGTGGCATATTTAGTCATATAGAGCTAGAAATTTTAATAAGATAGATTCAAAAATAAATTCCAACAATGCGACACAAAAGCATGCAATCTGTGTGTCACCATTGCCGCCACACTAATTTCCTTATTAAACACACAAAATATTTATTTCAATTTCAATAATTCGTGATTGTTTAGAGGAAATTAAATTTAAGTTAATGGTATATGAACATTAATACATATCCAAGCCTTGGCTTCCTTTGTCACACTTAATTTACTTCCTCCTTCCTTCATTTTCAACCACTAGAGCTTCTTCCAAGCCCAATTCTAAATTTCGACTATTTGCGTGCAAAAATAAAACTTTGATCGATATATTTTATATAGTATCATAATATATAAAAAATTATTAATTTTAAATATACATTTAATGAGTTTCGCTAACACTAAACTAGTACAATTAATATTCATGGAGTTGATGTGGAAGTCCAATTAGAATTGGATTCTCGTCCAATTGAAATTGTAGTAATACATTATTAATGTTTTTTTATTAGGATATTTGGATTTGTAAACATTACCTCATTCAAATAGAATTTGGGGAAAGATTTATTTATATAAAGGGTATTGAAAAAGGTTTTATACTTATAATAATAAGAATATTTTGTTGAACAAACTGTTTTTTTTGTTAGGTTTATTGTGAGTTGATAAAAAAAGGTCTAATATGGTGAAAGGGGAGGGTGGTAACGAATGCTTAAGTATTCTTGCGCCAGTAGGTTTGTATGCTATTGCGTTAATAGGTATGGATGTTTTGGATTCTATTAATGATTATAGAAAGGAGCGGAATATCAAGAAGGAGGAGCGGAAGGTCAAGAAGGAGCAGAATGGATTACGAGAGACTTCTCAACAACGTGAAGATCGCATTTTGGCAGAATTTCACCCCTCTTAGCAGAGCGAAATCTGCAAAGAATTGAGTAGAAGCTGAGCTACATTATTTTGCAGACAATGAGATGAATCAATTTCTATATTTAAGTTTTTCTTTTCTATAATTTAATTATAAAATTAAATGTACTGTTTGGTACATTGTATATCTATTTATGTTTTACCATCCGAATTCAAAGCTTTTATTAGCATGTATAAATTTTCAGCAGATGTTATTCTGGCGAGTCACGTAGGTTTCAGGATTTTCACCCTTCCTAAAAAAATTACGCTATATATACACGTAAAGTCTTGACTTAATATTGATATATATAGAATTTAATTTGGACTCCTATGCTAGCGGAGTTGGCAATAGTTGGCGCAATTCTACTCTTTACTCCAGTTCGAATTCCCACATGATATTTCTTTTCTGTAATTATTTTGAATTTTTAAATTTAATTAAATAAATAAACATGCACAATTTAACATAAATATGTAGCTTTTAATATAAATATTTAGCTTATAATTGGATTATTTCCTTAAATTTTAATACTTTTTTCTTATGGAATAAGATTTTCGTAAATATTAATATTTTTTCCTTATGAAATAAAGTTTTATTTCTCTATAAATAGGAGATACATTTACACAAATTATATCACCACATTATTAATAATATAATCTCAATAATTTTCTCTTTATTTCTTCTCGTTCTTTTATTTTATAACAAAATAACAAACTTAATATTTTAGTTTCAAGTTTCAATGGACATGATGAATTATTATAATAGAATACTACAAAAAAAAAGTTTGATATCTAAGTTAACTAAATAAAGAAACAAAGATAGATCAATTAGAGATGTTGTAACATTATTCTAAAAAATGAAACATTAATCTAAATACTCTAGAAATTGATCCAGCAAAAAAAAACTTTAACTTTAAATCATGATCCAAATTTTCGTGATATAATAAGAAGGATGTATCTTAAACTTGGTCCTTGTCAACCAAATATTACAGAATACCCTCAATCATATATTGCTAAAGCAATACATCGTTTCAACTCTGATTGGTATCAGTTTGCCAATTACATTATCGATGTACGCAATACTGATAAAAGATTCTCTGATTTAGGTGGATTTGGTGAACTTTCAAGAAAATTGGTAGGGTCGTAAGGACAAAGAAAAACTTAACTTATCAACTTATATTTCGCTTCGTGAAATTTGCTTTTACCACGGCAATAAAGTATATTAAAAATGACTTGACGGTTGTATAGTTCTTATGTAGAAAAGAAAGTATTTCGTATTATTTCTAATGAGTCTATTATAAAAATGTTTGAGGATATGAAACCTCGTCGAGTAAAATTGTAATAATATTTTTGAATTATGTTTTCAATAGTAATTTATTTTCTTTATGTTAGTTTTGAATTATACACTTGTAATTCTATTAAATATATTCTTATATTTGATTAAATATTGCTTACTTGATTATTTATTTTGGTAGTTTAAATTATTATTTTTTTAATTAAAAAAATTTATTATTAAAATTTTGGTCACCCTTCATAAAAATTTCTGGCTAAGCCGTTGCCGGCGACATATACAAATAATGTAGAAGGAAAGTAGGACTTAACCCCATCACAGGCAAAAGGAGACGATGAGCCAGTGAAGCAAATAGCTATAATAAAATGATTAGAGTGGTGTTAATAATGATCATTAACTTGGAAGGTATATACTATTTTGCATAACCCAATTTTCACCTCTATGAATGGTCTACCGTTAGTTTAGCAGCAACTCTCAAAGAAAAAAAGGGGTTAATTTCAATGCTGATCTCCACAAATTTGTCTGATTACTAACAAGACACTCTAGAGTCTACTATTCTAGATGAATATATAAATCTTAATTTCTGCCACTGTAAATAATTGAAACTAATATCCATCAAATAACAATGCTAAAAACAGAGTAAATCACCTAGGGGAGTCAAATGGGTGCTACTTGGATTTTTTTTTAGGAATAATGCTCAAATACCCCTTAGCCTATACCCAAAATTCCTGAGACACACCTAACCTTTGATAAGGTCCTATTACCTCTCTCCCCCCAACTTTTTTTTACTTAACTGTTTACTACTTTTGTACCTACGTGGCAATAATAATCAGAAAGGTTGAAAGCTTTGTCCAACACGCTTTGGTTCCCAATTTTTCAACTTTCTAAAAAGTGAGCTATCAGCTCAAAATAGAATTTTACACTTCCCAAAATTCCAAAGAGTTGTCCCTTTACATTTTCAAAGTTCACTTTACCAAAAAGAAGAGAAAGAAACAGGGAAAGGTTAGATTGATATTAGTCTTCAAAAAATTGAATTCAGAAATTTGATTTCAAACTCATAGTTGATTTTCGATGTTGAATTTTGATACTTAGTCTTCATTTCAGTCGTGCATGTGTGGGTCGATTTCAATCGTACAGCTGTGGGTCGATTTCATTCTTCTAAGTCAGCAAGAATCGTGGTTGAGTTGAGTTCGAAGGTTAGTTTTTTCTTGATTTTTTTTTTTGTTATTGTTATGCTTAGATTTTGTAGGGGTTATGATATGTTGTTAAATATTAGTTTCGATTTTCAAGTGAAATGTAACTTCATGCTTATTTTTAGAATTTATGTTATGGTACTGTTAGATATCAAATTTCATATGTAACTTGTTATTCATATATTCATATTGTCACATTTGTTGTTATGGGGTATGTAACTTGTTATTCATACATTTATATGTAACGTGTTTTGAGTGTGGGTTGGTTGGGTGGTATTATATTTGTGTGAGTTATGTTCTCCTTTTAAACATGCAAGAAGACAAAAACGAGTTGGGTGTTGTGTTGTGTTGTATTCTGAGTTACAGTAAAATAACTTCATATTGGGTGTTGTGTTGTGTCTGTGTGGGTGTGGGGTTAGAGTTAAATAACATTATCCTAAGAAGAAAAATATATGTTGGGTGTTGTGTTGTGTCTGTGTGGGGTTACATACCTAATTCTAAGAATACAAAGATATGTCGAGTATTGTGTTATTTCTGTGGGGTATTATGTTTTGTATGTGTGGGGCTGGGTTATAGTTACAGTAAAAAAAATTACTTTAACTTGAATTATTTTTATATTTATTTGGGTGTGTGTGTTTCTTTAGTCAATTATTGTATTCTATTAGTAATTTGTACTTAATTATTGTTAATGTTTATGTATATAAGTATGAGTGGATTTACATTCATTACTTTAAAGTTGTATCATGGTGGGGCCTTATTGTATGAAGGTGATAAAGCAACATATGTGGGTGGGTTAATGAGTGAATATTATGATATTGATGTGGATACAATATCATATTTTGAGATTAAAGACTACATTAAAGAACTAGGGTATAACCCAAATTGCAAATTTAGTATCCGGTCACCTAACAGTTGCATCTTAGGAGATATTGACAATGATGATATTCTCTTAGCAATGTGTAATTGTTTGCAAAGTGGGGCTGTTTTGAAAGTATATGTCCACATAACTAGGAGAGGAATCTGATACAACTTTTAATAAAGTTCGGACCACTGAGGCTAGTGGATAAAATGAAGTAGGTGAGGCTGTTTTTAATAGGGTAGATGTAACTCTAAATACTACCTCAAATATTCCTTCTACTTCAACCCCAACAACTCCAAATAGTGATCCATCAGATTCTGAAGAGAGTGAATACACTGTAAAAGGATATGATGAGTCAACTGAAGAGAGAGATGATTCTGAAGATAGTGAACTACTTGAAGATGATTAATATGGAAGTGATGTTCATGAGGAGTTGATTCAACTGAGGACGGAGAAAATATCCTTTTTGAGGAGGAGAAAAAGAAGGGAGAGAATTCCTACAGATACTGACGAAGTATCATGTGGTAATGCTGGAGAAAATCTTGGGTTTGATGAGACTACTATCAATACATGTACTTTAGAAGGAAGGTTGGGGGTGATGAACCATATTATGCAAGTTCTGATGCTTGTAGTTTTGAAACTGACACAGATGATGTCTAGAGGAAGGTGAAAAAATAAAGTTGAAACTGCCTAACACAAAAAAGAAAAAACATACCACAGAGAGAATCAGATTTGATCCTACATTAAGAAGATTGTGTGGCAATTGGGTATGATTTTTCAAAGTGTAAAAGAGTTTAGATTGGCAGTCACTAAGTATGCAATTCAGAGAGGGGTTCAGATTGAAAAGTGTGTGAATGAGCCAACTAGAGTAAGGGTGAGATGTTGCAAGGTAAATTGCAAATGGTTGTTATATGCAAGTTTGGACAAGTAATAACTTTGTTATTAAGACTTACATGCCAGTTCATTCAAGTCAAAAGGCTACTAGGAATTATTTGTGTAACTCTAAATTCATTGCTAGTGTTTTTAAAAAGAAAGTTATTGAACAATCAAATATCAGAGTGTTTAAGTTACAAGAGTTAATCCGGAAGAAGTATAATATGCATGTTGGTAAGACCACACCTATAAGAGCAAGAGCTAAAATTTTGAATGAAATTATGGGTGATCATGTTAAGGAATTTGTGAGAATTCTTGATTATAAGGATGAGTTGTTGAGGTCTAATCCTGGGAGTACTTGCTAGGTGAATCTAGGTGAAGCTAATGAATCTGGTAGGCCAGTATTTGAGGCATTTTACATCTGTTTTGTTGCACTCAAGATGGCATTCATGTCAGCTAGAAAATGCATTGGTCTGGATGATTGTTTCTTGAAACGGGTATGCAGGGGTCAATTACTTATTGCAGTGGCCAAAGATGACAATAATCAAATGCTTCCACTTGCTTGTGCTGTAGTTGAAAATGAGAATACAATCAGTTGGAGTTGGTGTATTTCTCTGTTGAAAGAAGACTTTGGGATTAGGAGATGGACCAAGTTTCACCATTATGTCAGACATGCAAAAGGTAAACTTGTTTTTAATTATCTGTTGATTTATCATTTTTTCAACTTAATTATCTAATGTTTGTTGTAACTTGTAGGGACTAGATATAGCTATAAGGAGTTGTTGCCAGCTTGTGAGGAAAGAAGGTGTGCTAGGCATATACTAGAAAATTGGTCAAAGAACTGGAGAAAGTTGCAAAGGAAGAAGCAGTTCTGGAAATGTGCTAGAAGTACTTTTGAAGCTGAATTCAGAGAAAATCTGCACGAGTTGTCTAAATTAGGTATTGAAGGTACAAGTATAGCAGATGACCTAATTTACTGTGATAAAGCATATTGGTGCAAGATGTATTTTAATTGTGAAGTCAAGTAAGATGCAATAGATAATAATATGTGTGAGAGCTTTAATCCTTGAATTTTGTCTGCAAGGCATAAAACCATTATTAGTATGCTTGAAGAGATAAGGATTAAGGTCATGACTATGTTAGCTAGGTTAAGTAAATTTCCAAACTCTTGGATAACCAATTTCTCTACAATGCAATGAAAGTATTATAACAAAATATTGATAAGTCAATGACATGTAACATTGAGTTTAATGGAGTAACTGGCTATAAGGTTTTGGATGGATACAAATAATACACTGTATGATTGAGAAAGAGAGAGTGTAGTTGTAGATCTTGGATGTTGAAGGGAATACCATGTGCACATGCCTTAGCTGCAATGTTGCATAATAATATGACCCGCATGATTTCATTCATCCATGTTACTCTAAAGAGAAGAACTTGATGACTTACTCAAATTTCATATAACGAATAACATGCCAATGTGGCCAGAATCAAATGTTGAAGAACCATCAAGTTCAAGAAAGGGAAGGGGAAAACCAAAGGTACATTACTATTTGTCACTTACTTTTAAAGTTTAATCAACTTACTAATATAATATATATTTTTTTGCAAATTAGAAATCAACAAATATTGAGAGTGAGCCTGTTGCAAAAGGGGGGAGAGGCAGACCTAAAAACACAAGTGCATGTGCAAGTGCAACTGCAACTGCAACAAGGGCTTCACCTACAACTACAACACCTCCAACAACTTCAAGAATAACAAGAGCAACAGCAAGTGCAAGTGCATCAAGGGATTCACCTAGAACCACTACACCTCCTACAACTTCAAGAACACCAAGACATTAAGCAAGTGCAAGTGTAAATGGTGTTGGAGTATCTTCAAGATCCAGGAGTGGTAGAGGAAGGGGTAGGGGATTGGGAAGTGCAGGAAGAGGTAGTAATAATCCACTTGAAAGTTGGTTTACATGTTCTCAAGGTTATACAACACAGGGTGTGGACCAGAACACAAATGTTGCACCAAAGGAAATTGCTATTTCCAAGAAAGAAAAGGTGTTGAAAACACAACTAAATTTAAAGGCCAAGAGTAACTGGAATGGGTGTGTTTCAAGCTGAAAATGGTTTCAAAACTTTCAATGTAAGTATTGTGATGCATTCATATTGTTTGTTCTCTAATAACTTACACATTTGTTCTCTAATAACCTTAGTTCTCTTAAAAATTTGTAGCCTGGACTGCCAAGTAGCAGAATATTAGCCGGACCAAAGAGAGTTTTGAGATCAAGTATTGATGTTGATTTCAAACCAACAAGTGGATTGAAGTGGAAAGGAAATCAGACAATCATAACTAGAAGGCTCCAGCAGATTAGAGATCAATTAAGGCTTTCAAACCCAAATGTTTCCTCCTCTTCACAGCCTCGAGACCCATGGAAACTATAATGTTGATATCAATGGTGTTTTATTAGTACTGTTTTGGTGTCCACTATAAGTACTATTTTGTTTCATGTTTGAAGGAAAAATAACTATTTCCTATTTTTTGTTATATGTATGTATGAAATAGTACTGAAATTGTGGTTACTTATGCAATGTGGAAATTTTATTTTGTGTATGCATTGCGACTTGTATAATTCTGGATAGTTTTAGACTTTGTACTGAAAATTTGCTCTTAAGCACTGAAATTGTGGGCACGTATGCGTTGTGACTTGTATAATTCTTCACACTTTCAGAATCAACTTTAAAGCTCTTACGAATGATTAATATCTCTTGCTTTAATTTATTTTACAACTTCTAACACAAACAAATCAACATGACAAATAGATAATTGAGACAGTTTTAAACACAAACAAATTCAATTTTTATTACGATAGAGCAAATAAAGGTTTCAATACCACATAAAATTATGGCAATTTCATATGATCCTTAAACCTACCAACTTGGGTTAGAAAACTAACAAATATAACGACAAAACAAATAATCAAACAACAAAGGAATTTTCCAAAACAACAGCCTTTATCTGTTTTCTTCATTTTCATCCTTTTCATCTTCTTCTCTTTCAATTCACTCATTTCTTTTACATTGTCACCCTTCTCCTTTGAATTGATGTTGAGATTTTCATAACGATTTCATGACTTTCACCTTCATCCAAAGGAATTTTCTCTAGTTTTGACTGTTCAATGTTGGAATTATCAAGTTGTTCCAGTTGCATCTTCACACGCTCATAATTTTTTTCTAACTCCTTAATCCTATTCACCAATTTCGAAAGAATAAAATGAGATCTTTCATCGACTCTCTCCTTGTCTCTCAATCTAGGCCTCATAGTGAGGACAAGACCAAAATCGTCTTCCGAGATTGTGATCTGACTAAGACGTCTGCATTTGCAATAAGATTTTGTGTTTGCATCACACTTCTGCATTAATCATTGAATCATTCTCATCCATACACAACTTATTCAACTCGAATTTTGTCATAATCCTAACATTTATACATAAACATTGTGAAAAAAATTAGAATTAATAATCGACATAAAAAGGTGTAAAGAATATATTAAAATTTACTATACCTTTTCAAATCAAGGAGCTATTTAACTTGAATGATAATGGAGTTTTTTCAAACATGAAGAACACTGATAATGGAGTTTTTTTTTTCAAAGATGAAGAACACTGATAGAGAGAGAAGAAGACAATTGCTTTCTTTTTTATAAACGTTACTATTTATTTTTGAGTTTTTTTCAAATTATTTTAACACGTGGCCAACTTTTATTGGTCATTGTCACCTAAAAACTTCACTCACGCGCCTTACATGGGTGAATTCACGTATATTGCTACGTAGATACAAAAGTGATAAATAATTAAGTAAAACAAAATTGGGGGGGGGGGGATAATAGGACCTTATCAAAGGTTAGATGTGTCTTAGGGATTTTGGGTATATGCTGGGGCGCGGGGGGGTGAGGGGGTATTTGAGTATTATCCCTATTTTTAATTATAAAAGGGCTTAAATAGTTAATATCATCTATGCAAAACCATTGTATAATTCAGTAAGCTTGTATAATTAATATTCATCTGATGTGGAAGTCCAATTAGAATTAGATTCTCGTTCGATATAAATTGTAGTAATACATTATTAATGTTTTTTAATTAGAAATTGTATTTGTAAACATTACCTCATTCAAATAGAATTTGAATTTGGAGAAAGGTTTATTTATATAAAGGGTATTGAAAAAAAAGCTCTATGCTAAATTTTTCAGAATATGTTTTGTTGAAAAAACTGTTTTCTTGTTATTGTGAATTGATAAAAAAAGGTCTATGGCGCAACCGGATGGTGGTGTATTATAATCTGCATTAAGGTTAGTCAAAACAGAAACAAAAAGAAGATGAAATAGACTAAAAAAAAATCTGAGTCCACAGAAATTATTGTGTCTCCTTAAGAAATTTAACCCCTCACTGTACCTGAGGTTATGAATTAATTTCTCTCAAGTTAAAATGGATTAACCTATTAAAGACATAGCGGTACCTCAAACTTCAATAACTTCAGCGAATGTAAGAACAACAACAAGTCACAGACTCAGTTGATGGACGAATTTGTTCATATGTAGAGAGAAGGAAAAAAAATTCAGTGTTTAAAAACTGGAAAAAATCTCTTATTTATAGTCATTTTCAGCAAGGGCACGTTTGTTCGGAAAAATCTGTTAAGACCTATTTTTTTTAGACCGTTGTGTCTTTTGAGAAGAATAACGACTTTTCGGGAAGAGTTAGGAATTTTTAAAACGTTACCGTTACACGCGAATTAATTCTATTAATTAACTAACATCCTGAATTAATTTATAAGAGAAAGGAAATTAGAAAAAAGAATTTACTTAATGAGATTGACGAAATAAATTTTGTCCAAAAATATTATCAATCACATCATTTGCTAAATTCAAAGTCGAGCGACGACGATGGCGCGAGGGGGAACCTTCTTCTTAGCTCTTTAATAAGTAAATAAGGTGTTTCTAATATAAGAACAACAATTTCCTTTTCTTTTACCGATACGGTAGAAATGACTTTCATATGCAAATTTTTCCTCCAAATTGGTTCTCTAATTTTTCTCTTTCTCTTTTCCCATTCACACTTTGCTAAACCCAACATGGTGATGGCTTGGTTGTTGGTATTCATTAAGCCATTAGGTTGGTATATTCTTGCGTTAATAAGTATGGATGTTATGGATGCTATGTATAATTATAGGAAGGAGCGGAAGCTCAAGAAGGAGTAGAATGTCAACAAAGAGCAGAATGTGAACTTGAAAGTATTACCAGAGACTTCTCAACAACGTGAAGATTGCATTTAGGCAGAAAGGGAAAGTTGTTTTCCTTTTCGTCCAGACAGGTATTACACCCCTCTTAGCAAAATCCGTTTTGCAAAAAGCAAAAGGAATTGAGTACTCTAAGTCTAAGTTTAACGAAGCTGAGCTACATGTAGATTTCCATATTTAAGTTTTTTTTCCAGGATTAATGCACTGTTTGGCCTTTTTTTTTTATCCCTACAATTTATGTTCAATTCAATAGTTGATTTAGGTTACAAATTCTAATCTTAATTGTATTTTACATTGTCTTTCTTTTGGATCAATTGTATACTACTTTATGTTCAATTCAATAATTGATTTAGGTTGCGATCCAAATTCTAAGTTCGATAGTATTAGAATGTATAAATTTTCAACAGATGTTATTCCTGAACTTATAACCCTAATCGGCTAGGTTCATTTTTGGTTTAAAAAATACAATTCCCGAAAGTGATTCTAGAAGGAAAATCCCAAATATACCAAGCAAATGTCTATATATATAAATTAGCTTACAAAATTTAGGTTGTCTCTTGTCTCGAAAAGATGTATAAAATGGTTGGTTGGTTCCTGATTGTATATCTAATTTAGCAAGATGATCAACCAAAAATAAATCAGTCATACTATTCAAGTTAAAGTTTTGAGAGGTTCTATTCTTGAGTCTTCATTGGACAGTTCATACAACATACTTAGCAGTTGCTGTCTCAGAAACATTATGATCATTGGGAATAATATAATGCAAAGATAAAGTCTCCAGTGTTGTCCTTGACCATGCCTCATTTTCCAGCCTTCCCGTCAGAAAATTACTTCCATATATGTAAATTTAATCATTGATCCATAGGTGTCAAACTGGAAACTAATGTTGTACATCTTGTGGAAGAGTAATGAGATAGTCAAAAAGTAGGAGTGAGTTAGATGTTAGTTAGGTTGTTTCAAGAAAACAGTTAGGAAGGTAGTTAGTTACTTAGTTGCAATAAAAGTATATAAATACATAGCCTTGATTGTAATGATACATATCATTGAATCAAAAAATTTCCTTCATCTCTTTCATCTCCTTCAATTTTATTGCTCTCTTGTATTCATAGTAAATCTCTTCATGGTATCAGAGCGGGTGATAAACAATCAAAACAAATCATCTGTGAATTGCGTCTGAAAAACAGAATCTTGAGAACTCTGTTTCGTTAACTCTGTTTCGTCTTGGAATTTAGAGAATTGCATAATTCTCATTGGCTTCTGCTAATCAATTTGAAGAAGAAGGAAGATTATAATCATGACTGGTGAACAAACTACAACAACCAGTAGTGTTGGTGGAGTTTCTGGAAATCCAAGCTCCATTCAAATGAGTCAAGGGGTTGATTACAATCATCCCTTGTTCTTGAGTCCTGCTGATATCAGCGGAGTGAATCTGATCTCGTTTCAGCTTGTTGGAATTGAGAACTATGCGTTGTGGAGTAGGTCAATGAAGTTGGCATTACTTGGAAGAAATAAAATTGTGCTAATAGATGGTTCTTACAAACAAGAAGATGTAAGTGAAGAACTAAGAGGTCAATGGGAGAGAGTGAATGCTATCGTTTTGTCTTGGCTTCCAAATTCTGTATCAAGGAGTTTGTTAGGAGGAGCAGCATTCGCATCATCAGCTCGAGCCGTGTGGAATGACTTAAAGGAAAGGTTTGATCAACTTGATGGATCAAGAACTTTCAGTTTACATAAAGAAATCGCAACCCTGCAACAAGGAACAAATTCTGTATCAGTATACTTTACTAAGCTCAAAACCTTATGGGATGAATTTGAGACTTTGGTTCCATCCCCTGGGTGTAATTGTGAAAAATCAAAAGGTTTTGTAGATCATCTTAATCGTCAAAAATTGTATCAGTTCTTGATGGGGTTGAATGAATTATTTAGTCAGGCAAGAAGTCAGATATTATTAATGGTTTCTATTCCTACTGTGTATCAAGCTTATGCCATGGTGGTGAATGATGAATGTCAAAAGGTGACTTCTAGTAGGTCAAGTATGGGTCTTAATTCTATGGGGAACAGTGGAATGGATCCCCTGGCAATGTACTCAAGAACTAGTGGAGGAACTAGCTCTCAAGGGGTTAACAATTTCAAACAAAATTTTTCAGTGGTGTGTGATTTTTGCAGATGCAAGGGACACACTAAGGATCAATGTTACAAGATAATTGGATATCCAGCTGATTTTAAGTCCAAAAGAAAAGTGAATACAAGCACAGAAACTGGAGCTTACATGGTAGGAAGTGATGTTAATAGCACAAGAAAGGATGATTATGAGGATGTGACTGGCAGGTTATCTTTCAGCTATGGAGGCAACACTAATGTACATGTGAATAAGAATATGAACAATGGAGAGAGTTGCTCGACTCAGTTACAAGGGTGTAATTTTACCAAGGATCAATATACTCAAATCCTCCAAATACTAAAGCAGAATCAGGAAGGTGGATAAAAATTAGAAGATACAAGTTCTGCACATGAAACCCAGGCTCACACTGCAGGTAAAGTCTTGTTAGTTTTAGAAAATAATTAGGTGTGGATTGTGGATACTGGGGCATCAAATCATATGGTAGCAAACTTGGATATTCTTTCTAGTGAGTCTGTAACAAAGGTTAAAGAGTCAAAACATGTATATTTTCTAACTAGAGAAGTTTCATAAGTAACTCATACAGGAGTGTGTAACATATCCCCAAGAAGTGTGATTATTAATGTGTATCATATTCCTGAGTTCAAGTACAATTTATTGTCAGTAAGTAAGGTGACAAAGGACTTAGATTGCTCAGTCACTTTCTTCCCTCATTTTTGTGTGTTTCAAGAGCTTTACACTGGCAAGGTGAGGGAAATTGATAAAGAGGATAATGGGTTATACCTACTGCTGAGGAATGTGTCAAATGATCAGTTAAAGCAACAAGCATTTGTTGTACCAGAAAAAAGGCTAGAGATACAACAAATATCAGAAAAAGAATTGAATGTATGGCACAAGAGGTTAGGACATGGATCTTCACAGATGTTGAGTAAGATGTTTCATGTAAAGTCAGATGTAGTGGATAAAGTGATAAACAAGTGTACTATATGTCCTAGTGCAAAACAAACCAGAAATGTGTTTCCTGTTAGTAGTATAAAGAGTAGTGAAACTTTTGATTTGATTCATTTAGATGTATGGGGTACATATAAACAAACTACATTTGATGGAAATAGATTTTTTCTTACAGTGGTTGATGATTTCTCAAGAATGTGTTGGATATTTCTGTTAAAAAATAAAGCATATGTATTTGTAGCTTTGGGTTATTTTCTAAAGTTTGTTAAGACTCAATTTGACAAAATGGTAAGGAAGGTAAGGTCTGATAATGGAACTGAATTTGTGAATTCAGTATGTGATAACATGTTTAAAGAAAGAGATATAGTGCATCAGAGGACATGTCCTTATACTCCTCAGCAAAATGGAGTAGCTGAGAGGAAACATAGGCATCTCTTGGAGGTGACTAGGGCTCTAAGGTTTCAGGGTCATATTCCTTTAAGGTTCTGGGGTCAGTGTGTGCTTGCAGCTGTTTATTTGATAAATAGAATGTCTAGCAGGGTTCTAGGAGGGAAATCTCCATTTGAAAAAGTCTTTGGAATTAAGCCAATGATATCTCATCTTAGAGTGTTAGGCTGTTTGTGCTATGCTAAAGTGCTAAATGAGAGTGATAAACTAGCACCTAGGACAAAAGTTGCAGTACATATGGGGTACTCAGAAACTCAGAAGGGGTATGTATTACTAGATTTGGCTTCCAATAGTTTGTTTGTGAGTAGAGATGTGTTGTTTAGAGAGGAAATATTTCCTTTCTCAACTGAAAGATAAAAGTGAAAAAGGTCCTTTTGTAAGTCATCTGGATAATGATATTCTGGATAATGATATTCTCACTATAGATTGGAAAGAAGGTTATAGAAATATACAAGAAACTCAGTCTAGTACAGGATCAAGTAGAAACTTGACTGAGAATGTTGAACAAGATAGAGTGGAAGAGGAGACAGTTCAAGAACAAAATGTTGTGCCTAGTGGTTCTCATATAATGGGGAATAGAAGGTCTACAAGAGGGAGTCATCCACCAGTTTGGATGAAAGATTGTGTCGTTAAATATGGGCAAAGAAGTCAAGTATCCTATAGAAGAGTGTGTCTCGTATAGTCATTTATCTAAGTCTTATCAAGAGTTTATTGCTGCAACTTTTATACTAACTGAACCAGCTTCCTTTGCTGAGGCTAGTAAAGATCCTAAATGGATAGAAGCAATGCAAGCTGAAATTAAAGCATTACAAGATAATAACACTTGGAGGTTAGTTGAGGTTCCTACAGGGAAGACTGCTATTGGGTGCAGGTGGATATATAAGATCAAATACAGGTCAACTGGAGAAGTAGAAAGGTATAAATCAAGGTTGGTAGCTAAAGGCTATAGCCAAAAGGAGGGCATAGACTATAAAGAAACTTTTTCTCTGGTAGTAAAGATGGTCATTGTTAGAGCAATCCTAGTAGTAGTTGTGTCCAAACGTTGGCATATACATCAAATGGATGTTTATAATGCATTTTTGAATGGTGAGTTAGAAGATGATATATATATGTCTATGCCTCAGGGGCTTTCCAATCAGGGGGAGAATATGAACAAGGTATGCAGACTGGAAAAGTCGTTGTATGGGCTTAAACAAGCACCAAGACAATGGAATCATAAGCTTGCACAAACACTACAGAAACTCAATTTCAATCAAAGTCAGTATGATCATTCTTTGTTTACAAGGAGGACAACTGAAGGAACTACAATTATCCTGGTCTATGTTGATGATATCTTAATAACAAGAAGTAGTTTACAGTTGGTGGAGGAAATAAAAAAGTCCTTACAATAAAGGTTTAAAATGAAAGATCTAGGGGAGTTTAAGTACTTTCTTGGAATAGAGTTTGTAAGGTCAAATAGGGGAATTGTCATGCATCAAAGAAAGTATGCACTTCAACTTGTGTCTGAAGTTGGTTTATCAGGAGCAAAGACTTCTGGAACTCCTATGGATGTGAATGTAAAGTTGACATCAAAGCAGTATGATAATCAAACTGGACAGAATAAGGATGAACCTTTAACAGATCAAAGTGCCTATCAAAAACTGATTGGGAAGCTATTGTATTTAAACATGAATAGGCCTGATATTTCTTTTAGTGTTCAAACTTTGAGTCAGTTCTTACATCAACCCAAGAAGTCTCATATGGATGCAACACTTAGAGTTGTTAGATACATTAAGAGACAACCAGGTCAAGGTATATTACTATCTAGTAATAGTAGTGATAAAATCACTGCCTATTGTGATGCAGATTGGGCAGCCTGCCCACTTACAAGGAAGTAAGTGACTGGTTATGTGATTAAACTTGGAGAGTCTGTAATATCTTGGAAAGCTAAGAAGCAAACCATTGTTTCAAGAAGCTCAGCTGAAGCTGAGTATAGGAGCTTAGCTTCCACTGTGACAGAACTAGTTTGGTTAATTGGAATGCTGAAAGAACTGAAGGCTGAGGTTCATTTATCAGTACAAATATATAGTGACAGCAAATCTGCTATTTTATTGGCTTCTAATCCAGTCTATCATGAGCGTACGAAGCATATTGAAATAGATTGTCATTTCATCAGAGAAAAATTGCAACAAGGGCTGATCAAGGTTGTGTATGTTCCAACACACAATCAGCCAGCTGATTTACTGACCAAAGGACTCAATAAGCCTCAACATGACTATTTACTATTCAAGCTAGGAGTGTTAAATATATTTACAACACCTAGCTTGAGGGGGAGTAATGAGATAGTCAAGAAGTAGGAGTGAGTTAGATGTTAGTTAGGTTGTTTCAAGAAAACAGTTAGGAAGGTAGTTAGTTACTTAGTTGCAATAAAAGTATATAAATACATAGCCTTGATTGTAATGATACATATCATTGAATAAAAAAAATTCCTTCATCTCTTTCATCTCCTTCAATTTTATTGCTCTCTTGTATTCATAGTAAATCTCTTCAAAGAGTTTTAATTGGTGGATGGATGGATGGCTATATATCGTCATTACCTTAGCTTTAATTGAAAATATAATTGGAACTGTATGTACCTTGAATTGGTGCAGGTGATGAGGAACTCTCTATCTTTCACCATTATGAATTTCTTGATTTCAATACTCAAATCCACAATAGCACCTTAATTCATTCATGGAAATGTGATTTTCCAGTTTCTCTAGTATGTGTTCTTCATGCATATGTTTGTGAATTAAATAACTAACTGTACACTTTTTCCCTGCCCTTGGAAATGGCATGACTGTGTATATATGTAATCATGCACTCTCTGTTAGACTAAGTTTAATCCTATTTAGGGATGACAAAATGAGTAATTTATATGGCACCATTCAAATTACCCATCTTAAATGAGTAAAATGGTTAAAAACGAGTCAAACTCATGATATTACTTGGATAATTAAATGAATAAAAGAGATTCATTTATAAACTACTCAAACTCTTTAATATTCATTTTCGATCGGAGTTTCAACTGATGGATCCATTTTAATTTATGAGGATCTGGGGTTGCGTGCAGAGGTGAACCCAAGATTTGAATATAGGGGGTGCACTACTATGAGTGACTCAAGGGTAAGGCTTGGAGTGGCACAAGGGTAACGTTAGCAACATACGCGAAATACAATATCTTTCCATACTATACTGCAACCACCTAGAATATGAAGCCTTAAACCATGTCTTATAAAATTGATGCATTTTCGTTACGAATCTAGTGTGAGGATATTCATTATCATTAATATCCGGTTGACAAGACGTTTGTTGAATATAGTGTATTCTCAATCCATCTCGTATTTTAGGACTATATTTAGCAATGGATATTCTTTATCCAGGATCCGATTAAAGTGAATGAAAATCAAACTCATCCATAAAACGTGAAAAATTGTCTCTAAAACTAACACAAACTAACACTTGGTTGAGAAAACTATTTTTCGTCAAAACTCTATTCATTTCAAAGCACAAGAATCAACAATAAATTATTGTAAAAAAAAATAGTTTATAAAGAAAAACTTACAAATTTATGCAGAGATAATAGGAGTAGGACTTTAATTTTGGAGTCTTATATTTTGTTTAGAATTGTGTTAGGAAAAATTATTTGTTTTTAAATTCAATTAGAAAGGAATGGGATCGGATGACCAAAAAGGGTGGTTAAGAAAGGGGGTGGGGCCAAATGAGGCGCCAAAAACGAGTTTTAATTTGGGGTTGATTCTTTGCCACAAATCACTCTTTTTTTATTTATATATATTCTTTGAAATTTCTAAGAAAGTATGAAATGTATTTCACATTGGACGAGCTTTTCGGCTATGGCTTAGAAGGAGAACGAGAAAGTTTTTGGGTTTATATTTTAATGGAGCTCAAGGTTAAACTTAACAGAAAATTTTGATGACTTTTTACTTTTAGGGCAAAAGATCAAAGTAAGTACTTTTTATAATACATTAAGGACTATATGAATCATGAAAAATATGAAGGTTCAAAATAAAGCAACCCCCATACATTAAGGACCATTTTGATCATTTTCTCCGAGAATAGGTTTCAAAATTTAAAGTTAAAAAATTGTTGCTTCCGTTGGGAATCAAACTCGCGCGCAACCGCACGAAGAGTTGGCGCGTTCGACCTGCGTGCCCAAAGCATCTTTTGGTTGTTAGGGTGCACAATTAAGTATATGTTTATTTTACCAACTGCCTATACATATATATGCGACTTTTTTTAAAAAGTTATCGGGTGCACGTGGGTCCGCCCGCGTGAAAAGTGAGGTAAGGGATTTTGCTTTTGAAGCTTTATTTTTAAGATGATCACTAGGTAAATATGGATACTCATATTATCTATTGGTAACTCGTTTTTACACATTTAAACTATTAGTGGAATAGAGTATTTTATTTATTTCATTTTCAATCAACTCTTATTCGACTTGATCCGCTCTCCTAATCCACGCCATATGGTTTTTCCATGATTGTGCCGTGTGGTTTTAAAATTAAACTTTCATCTTATTTAGCTTAAAAACAAAACGTTTACCTTATTTAGTTTAAAAATAAAACTTTCATCTTATTTAGTTTAGTTATAAAACTATCATTTTCAGTTTATGAAAAGTAAAAGAAATTTTATTATTAAAGTTATTTACATTTTAATTAATATATAAAGTATAATTTTTAACTGAGTAATAAACTATTTAATTAAAAATAATAATCAATTTAGTAGTGGATTGAACATTTTGAGAGAAATTAAAATATAAATAAACATAAAAATTAGGCAAAAAAATTCAACTTATATTATATTCATAAATAAAAATTGTATTTATTAAATGTAACTTTTTAATAGAAAAATATATCATCATAAGAACAACGAATAATTAAGATTGTGAATGTTATTTTAAATGTTGTTAAAAATTATGTTAATATACATGAATGTAAAGTGGTGTATAAAAAAGGGGTTTAAGGAGGGTATTTTTGTTATTTTACCTACCTAATCCAGGATAAGTTATCCTGGGATTATTATTCCACCCAGAGAGGGATAACTTATTCCAGAACTAATTGATAATTTTGGGATAAGTTATCCCACCCTTGGCAAACTGACACCATATTAAATATTACTTAAAGATTATCCCAGGATTAAATCCTCTTGCGTGTCACACCAAACGACCCCGAAGATTATTATATCATTAAGGGATTAATCTTTAAAAGGAACAAATTATGAATGATTCAATAGAAAAGTGGCGTAGTTGAGATACCTAAGGAAAAAACCCAACAAGTTTAGTGATCTATTTATGAGTTTGGCCTTTATATTTTGATTTTTAAAAAAAATGTACACTTGATCACCACTAAATTACATATATTTAATTAAATAGTTAACTACTCACTTAAAAATTATATTTTATATATCAACTAAAATTTATATAACTTTAATGATGATATTTCTTTTAACATTAAAAAACTTAAAATGGAAGTTTTGTTTTTAAGCTATATAAGATGAATGTTTTATTTTTAAACTAAATAAGATGGAATTCTACTTTAAAGCTAAATAAGATGGAAATTTATTTTAAGTAAAATAAGCTGGAATTATTTTTAAGTTAAATAAGATGAAATTTTAATTTTAAAAACACACGGCATAATCATGGAAATGCACACACAAATATTTAAGTTAAATAAGATGGAAATTTTATTTTAAAAAATGAATAGCTAATTAAAGCTTGCTAAGAAAATGTAAAAATAAAATAAAATAAAATAAAGTGGAGAGGGTTACTGTAAGCAAACAGCTTATTCTTATGAATATAAGTTTGCATATGACAAACCAAACAAATAATAAAAACTTCAACATAACTTATCTCAATATAACTTATCGTAGCATAACTAATCCCAATGTAACTTGTATTAAACAAATACAAGCAACATACAAATATATATATGCCGTGTATTTTTCTTCCTCTTCGATGTAATCGATATAATTAATCCAAACGTTTTTGTTTTGAGATGTCAAAGTTTTGCCAAAAATTTAAAGACAACTCATGATCCAATTTTTTTTTTCCAACGTAGCAAGTATGGTAGAAAAGAAAAAATTAGTAAAGACCGTTTTTACCAAATTCGATGCATAAAATCAAGGAATAGAGAAAAAGAAAAAAAAAAACGTAAGTTTGAATGGAATAACATATTTGGTAGTATATGATTTTTTTGGTCTCATTTTCCTTTTAATTAGCCCAATATCACGAAACTATATTGCTAATTTTTAGCCTAAAAGAAGGATTAGAGAGAGGGTAAATCTACTACATTAGATAAACTATTGCTACGCCTTAGGTTTAGTAAATATGAAGGAAAAGAAATACTTCCATATTTTTGTAAAAAGGGCTTAAATAGTTATATCATGTATGGTATGATTTTCTCCCATTGTGATATTCACTACCTAAAGACTTTATCATTATTAATCATTGCATTAACAATCGTCCGTAATAATACTGTGTAATTAATTTGCAAACAGATTACTACTATTTGTAATACTCCGTCCATCATAGTTTAAGTATCTAAGTTTGATTGGACTCAGAATTAAAGAAACATGGGGAGATTTTTGCATCTTACATTAAAGATGTGTGTAGTCGATTAAATTGGGACAAATAGAGTAGCACCAATCAATCGAAATAATAATAATAATAATGTTCCTTTTTTTCCTTATAAAAGCTACAATATCACCAAATCCAAAATTTGCTAGGATGCAATCTGGAAAACTCTATTATACCAAATAGAATGAAGTATCATGTAAAAGGTGTCATACTTTACTGGATCAGGATGCCAAAGAAAATGTTGTTGTACCTTCATCACATTGTTATAAAGGTTCAGATATCTTCTTAGCGGGATTGATTCGAGTATAGACTTCAGATTTGGAATGTCCTTCTCTTGGACAAAAACAGCAAATGTTTCCCAGTTCAATGTCTCCAAAAATGGTGGTACAAAGTTATCAGATATGATCACAGGAACACATTGGTAGGAAATAGACTCCACGACTCGTGGACTGTTCACTTCATGACCTCTTGCGCATATACAGTACTTGCTGCTCTTCATGTGGAGGATATAGTCATGGTTGTCCATTCGGCCATAGATTTTCATCACTGGATCTTTGTTTTGCCAATAATTTAAAAGAATAGGACGGACATACCCATGCATATTTCCAGCAAAGAAAGCAAGGAATTTTCGTTGGCTAGGACGATTTCCCCCAAGGCTTCTCGAGGGATTAGTTGAGACAATGTTTGTTTCTGGTAGAGAAGCATCCTTGCCAAACTTGAATCCTTCTCTTAAATCAGCATTGCATAAAGACTTTATGCAATTGGCCATCTCACGCCTAGTTTCTTCCGGGGCCTAAGACAAAAGAATAGGAACACACTTCATAACCATTCCTATCAATCAAAGTGAGACAGATTGAACATATATCATTATAAAACTTGTAACAGCGTACCCAGTCGTGGCAAGCAACAAGAAAATGGTCAGCTCCTTGTGTTCTGTTCCAGAAAGGATATCTTCCCTTGATCAAATCGAGGTAGTTGTTCAAAAATGCTTTTAATTTATCGAAGCTGTGAGAACCAGGCACGTACACCACTTCTTCCAAAGTTTGAGAACTAAAAGGCAAGTAAAACAGGTGTGCTTTGTTTGGGTCATCGGTGAGGAACTGCTTGCTCGCTTTTAACTGCTTCATGAACCAACCTTCTGAAGCATAGATGCCCTTGAGCTTTGGTTGATGGAATATGGGTCTCTTACCCTCCTTATAGATGTAAATCTTGAGATTCTGTTCCATTAACTCATAGCTCCTGCATTTTGATGAATGAAATCTGGTAAACATATCGCTAAGTGCTATCTCACGATTCATCCAAACCAGCAAAACCCAATATGTAAGTACTTAATAACCAATGTCAAGCTGGCATACATTCATGTTTATACTGTAAACGATCAAGCAGATTATGCAATACACAGCTTATAAATGATCCTTTCATGTATCAAACTAGTTAAGACCCAAATTTGATACAGTAGCAATGAATCGATTGTATCTTCCCCAAACAACTTTAGTAAATGAACAAAAATGTATTTGTAAGCTATGAAAACCTCTAAAACAATAAAGTGTACCTTTTAAACTTCGACACATTGTGATAAACTGGTGCATATAGGCCAAGATCACTGATATTGTTAGGTGCAGTTTCAATCTGTGATTTTGCACTAAGCAATTCTTCATCACCAGCTGAAGACCACGCCGGATTCTGCCAGGATTCAATAAGCAAAAGGAATTAGAAACGATTCGATTCAACGAATTAGCCTTTCCTAATCTTACATATACCTATACATACCGATAAAAGATTTGACGGGTGACTACTCCGAAGCAACATATTAGTCATTTCAGATATTGACACTACACCTTCCACAGACGCTTTTTTCGCAGCAGGAGTTCTTTTGGTCATAGTGGAGCCATTCCCTGACAAGGCATGATCATTTCTTAATAGCCCTGTTGCTTCATTTGGATTATGAGAACTAGCCAATGCAGTCGAATTATCGGTGTCAACATGCGTATGTGAAACAGAGGGAGCTGGTGAATTCATCAGGTGTATTGTGGCATTCGTCGAGTTTAAAGGGACAACAATAACAGCTATTTCATCAGTCTGAGAAGCTATAGGAACAATCAAATTATCATCAACTTGTGGAGGTGATGAAATCAATGGCGATGATTCAATGTTATCGTCGTTATTTTGTTCTTCAAACACCGGAGCTACATTTCCATTGTTACCTTCGAATCTATTCCCGAATTCCATAACCCTTTGTGGTGCTAAATTCGTGTTTGGTTTCAGCCATTCCACTCCAGAACTGTCATCATTCTTCTTTGATTCAATCGAAAAAATCGAATCGTTTCTACTGATTTTCTCATCAAATCCACCAGTAAAATTGATTTGTGTATTAACATAGTTCATTCTATTGAAATTCATTCCAGAAAATAAAGATCCTATGAAATTCCCATATGGAAGTTCACAAAATTGAAAAAGTATAGAAAATGCAAAAACACCTCCCATTACCCATAACACTCTCCTTGTCTCAGCCCGGCACAGAAAATCAGCAACAGCCATAACTTATAAGTTGAATTCACCACTTACCTATACAACATTCATCTAAATTCCCCTGTCAATTTCCCAAAATAAGAAATCATCAAAACCAAAAAGATTTTCACAGAGATTTCAATGAAAAATTGATGATAAAAATCCAATTTCACAGGGAGGAGAAAAAAGTTAGATATGATATAAGTTGATACTGTATCTATAAATACCACATGCAGTGTTTAGCCCTAACAGAAGAAGAAGAAGAAGAACAAGTTTGCTGACCTATTCTTCGGCAAGTTTGAAGTAAGTCCAAAGAGTATTTTTTTATTTATTTTTTGGCTTAAGAAATCCAAATTAGCACTAAATTATTATAATTTACAACTTTAATCCTTACAAAATTATACTATTTAATTAAGAAAAACACCAAAGGATTTTATCAATCCCAATACGAGATTTAGTAAATTTAAATTTAATTGAATTTAACTCGATTAAAACAAAATTGAAATAAGAATTACCTGTCCTGTCATGAAATTGAACAAGTGTGCAAAGCCATGCAAGAGGCTAGATTTTGGGCGCTTTTAAGTCAGAGATTTTTGTTCTTATTCTTTTAAAAAAATAATATAATCATTAGAGTTAAATTTCTAACGAAAATTTATACATATCTTACTAGTCACCAGATTCATTTGATCCATGTTATGAATTTTCTATATTGAATTAGTGAGTATTGGATCTAAAAATGAATCCTACGAAGAGATATAGCAGTGTTTTAAAAAATGTTTTTAGAGCGAGTCTTGGAGCGATGCATGTCAAAGACGCTTCAGAACATAAATGAAAGACGTAAGTTTTAAATTTGAGGCATAAACCCTGACATAAAAATGTAAGTTGTGAGTGTAAAAACGTACATCGGGTGTTTATAATTTATTTTTAAAATTCTTTTTTTGCTTTAAATCATATTTTTACTATTGATGTATGATATTTCTCAAATAGTAATTATAATATTTTGTTTTTACGTTATTGATTATTAATATTTATCTCAATAAAAATCATAAATTATTAAAAGATTTACTTTTGCGTATTTTATTAGTAATAAACCTATAAAATTGAATATATATGATATTACGCCTCGTAGATCTATGAAACTTACCCTTGTTTCGGGATTTGCGTCTCGCCCTATACAGAAACGTCTCGCCTTATGGCCTGTCTTTTTAAACACTCATATATAGTATTTGTAAATTTTCATTATAAATAGATTTTTTATTAGTAATTATCCTGTTTGAAATATGTGTATGATCATATTATTAAAAAATTATGTCGAATTTTTTAACATTGATAGACACGATATTTGACGTAAATGTCACTCCATATTTATTTTCTTTCCTTTAATTAATTCCTCGTAATTGGATTTTATTCTCTTTTTCTGTTCTTGGGATTACTTATATATATGGTAATAAGTTGTTAGACTTCAAATCACTCTACCTATATCAACATATTGATTCACTTTTTTTCCAATTCTTCAGACTATTAAGATATATGGCAAGTTGTCACTTGTCAGTAATACTCATTGATCATGAAAATTAAAAAAAAAATTGTTTGAAAATTTTAATATTGAAATTATGTTTGAGTATAGTATTTATTGTTTATATATAGAATTTGAATATATTTACATTATTTGAATATGTATATTAAGGTTGTTCAAAATCGAATCGAAATCGATAAGCCGAATTGATAAAAAAGTTATTGGTTTATAGTATTGGGTTATTGGTTTAGTGGTTTTGATAACGGTTTTGATTTTTTTTGTTATCGGGTTATTGGTTCTTAACGGTTTGAAGTTTTTTCTTAACGGGTTAACCGATAACCCGATAGTAAATTAAATAATTATATTTATACCATTTTGTATATAAAGTCCTCGACTTAGAGTTTAATTTCCTACTTTTATTTTTGGTTGTCTCAAACACTTGGTTATTCTACAATGTAAAAGTGTTTGCTTTTGAACAAGAAGTGACTTGTGAACTCAAGTGCATGGTTTATTTGGTTTATCATCTTGTTTCTAAGTGATTTTTAATATTTTTTCTTTTGTGTCAAATCTTAACGATTAAACCGATAACCGAACCGATAACGATCAAAAACCGATAAACCAATAACCGATAGGCCAATATCTTAATGGTTCTATAACGGTTTAGCATATCTACAAACCGATAACCAATAAGCCAATCCGATAAACTTTAAAACCGAACCGAACCGGCCGATACACAATCCTAATGTATATAATTTATGTGGGATTATTTTGTGGAAATAAGAAAATATTTTTTAAAAATAAAATAATAAATTTTAAAAGTAAAAATTAAAAGAGTGTTTTTGGTTATTTTTCAATTTCCAAATATAACTTCAAAGCGTATTTAAATTTTCATGATCAAATGTTTATTTTTAAGTAAGGTGAAATAATATATCTGAAAAAAGTAAATATTTTATGGCCAAATGGGTTCAAATCACCCCAACTATCTCTACATATTGACTTCTTTTTTATTTCTCATCCGATGTTTAGAGTTTACATTGGAGCCTTGATTTTTAATTTTTTATTTTGTGTTTTGAGACCGCATTAAAGCCTCGACTTTTGATTTTCCACCCCCAGAGCCCACATTGAAGTCGTAACTAAATCCGAATTGATGACGTCTTATTACTTAGCTAGAGTTTAATTATAGTTTTATCTTTAAATATTTGTTTGATCATAAAATCTGATTATATTTTATAATTTTGATCTATAAACATTTTCAATTTTTCATGCCAAAATTTGAATTTCTTGATACGTTCACCCATAAAAATTTAATTTATTTCAAGTAAACTACATGTTCAAACAAGAGGTAAACATGGTACAATAGGTACCAAATCACCATAATAGATCAAATTTTTTGATATTGTGGTTCCTATATTATGAATTTTGGTATGATATATGTTAAACATCTTAAACTTTTTTTTATGTTAGATATAATATTCGATAATTATAAATAAAATCTAAAATATCGTATCAAAATATATAGTTATATAAATAATTCATATATATTGTTGTATAATACTAATGAATAATGATAGAACAAAATTAAATGTTTATTTGATAGAACTTTTGACAATTTTATTCTGATTGAAATTGCCTTCTTCTTTTTTTGTATAATTTGATTAACAAAAAATTGCTTAATCATACTTTCTTTTTAATACGTATTTCTATATGTGTAAGACAATAGTTTGATGTAATTGGAACATTTTTTGAAAAGTTGAAATAATAATTCTATTTTATATGAGTATATATAAGTCAAATTGAATAAACTATAATTACTAATTTATCATACAATAAAATATCGAAATCAAACTTAATAATATCGAACCATGCCAAATTGATGTAGTGGATTATTATTTTTGAAAATAAAAATAACAATACCGAATCAAATTTTCAAAAATTATACCATATCATATCATATTCGTCTCTACTCCAAATCATAAAAATTTAAAAAAAAATACAACTTCAAAACCCAAAATTTCAAATTCTTACTTCAAAATCTATTACATCAAATAGGAGTTCACTCTTTGTTTAGACATACAAATCTTTTGCTCTTCTGATTTTCAGAAATAAGATAAATTACTTTTCAGTTATATGCTCTAGTTAATTTTTGCTTTAGCTAAGGTGAGATTTCTCAAATTTAAGTAAAAAGAAAAAGAAATTATTTCACAAAACTTCAATATCTTTTCAAACAAAATATATGTTCCTATTATACCTTCAATTTTCAAACACTCATTTGTAAAATTATTTCAATTTCTATTTTTTTCCCCAAATATTACAAATTCATATCCAAACTTCTATATATGCTTTAATTTTTTTTTAAATCATAATAAAGGTCTACATCAGAGTTCTTAAAGACTCTGTTGGAATTCGCCGTGGGGCAAGACTCGTACAAAACGCCCTGAGACTCTGGGATTTATTTCTCTATAAGACTTATGCCCTAAACACCCAACTGTACGCCTTTAGTACGCCCAACGCTCGGGGCTCGCTTAATAGATCTTAGACAAATTATGCGTTTTTAAAATTTTAATTAGTTAATATTGTTGATCCTCATAATTCTTGAATAAATGAATGATACTTCATAATTTTTTAATCTATAGAGAAAAGAAAATTGAGAGTAACTCAAACAGCAATTGTAGTATCACATACTATTTGATAACATTGTGAAGGTGATTATGCATTACGTAATATTTTTTTTAAAAATATATAATGAAATTTTACTTTTTCATTTATCATTGCTCTTCATGGTTTTGTCATAAATCTCAAAGTTATCATATTTTATTTACCTATTTGAAAATAATTTTATTTTTATTTATTATTGAGTGATATTTTCTATCATCATACTAGTAAGTTTTGTTTATTATTTTCTTTTACGGGTGAATTGTATAATATGATAAAAATATTTTTATATTAAAAATTTAAAGATATAGATTATTTATACTTGTATAATCATGTTATAAGTTAATTTTCTATGAATCCATTTATCATGTTTGTAATTATTTCAAACTTTGATATTTTTTATAATTTTGCGTTATTATATTATAATTAAAAATTTATTAATTCATAGGGCTTGAACCCCACGTCTCAAGGCTTACGCCTTATCTTGAACTAAGTAAAACACATCACCTTACAGCCTCGACTTTTTAAAACACTAATCTACACAAATTCTTCTAGAAAAACACATACACAATTACTAAAGTGTACCAACAGAGGAATCTTATTTTCTGAAAAATTAGCAAAATACGATTATTATATTTTACTTTTAATGTTAGGCTTAAGAAATAGCAATTCATTATCAATAAATATAGATTTAGAATCCTGATTCTCTCCTTATTTATTCTCCTAAAATCTTTCGACATTTTTTGACTTATTCTGCTATAGAAAAGGTATGAGTTAAAAGAATATGATTTTGCAAATAAAATAATTGAAATAAAATAAAATATATGAATGGAGGCCATAAGAAAGTGTCATATCACGTTATATCCTTATTTATAAGTGAACAGGCAAAAGGAGTAACATAACATAAAGTAATTGTACTAAAGGGAACGAAAATTTGGGCACATTTTATTTCTTTATTTTCTTGCTTGAGTCCACGTGTATGGACCTCTAATTTTCCTTTTCTTTGGCAGACAGGTATATCATCTTTATTTGTTTTCATTTTGTGGGAGGCAGTTTTTTTTTTTCACTTACCTTCCCCAAATGTGTTTCCTCTTCATATTCCTCTGGAATGTACCACACCACTGGTTGGCTCGCCTGTGTGAATGTCGTACACAGTGGGTAAACTAGATTAGAAGAAAAATAATATTCAAATTTTAAAGAATATTTTATGTATTATATGTGGTTCTTATGTGTAGTTCTAAGTTGATCCTCTATATTGGAAGAATCATGCATGCCTTGCTGATAGAGGAGTTAAACTATTGCATCTACTTCCTCTTCTATGTTGGCCATATGACTCAAGTGTCTCTAACAAAGGTGAGATGTGAGACTTGCTTATTCATATACACCATCAAATTGTGTTCATATCTATTTCCTATATATATATATATGTTTTTACTTTCAATAAGTTTTAGAGAGTTGAGCCAGAGCCACACTGAATGTGGTCGAAACTAAATCGTAGGTGGGTAATCTACTCACCTACGGAGCTTAATCATGCATAAAACTTAATCTTTACATTTCCTTTCTGGTTTTGAGAACTTTTTAATGCAAGCTTTGAGAGTTTTATCAGGTGCAAGACTTGTATACCTAACTTTCTACAATTGAATAATCTTTTTTTGGTTGGTAATTTGAAAAAAATTAGCATGGAATATAACGCAGGATCTCTGGATTTTGATCTTTAATCAATTTAGTGGTTTGTTAGTCTACAATCTAAAGCTAAATTGAAATCGAATGAAAATATCAAAAAATTTGTAATGAGCAATTAATGGGTGTCGTATGCTTGAGTATTATAGTTTCAACAAACATTGCTTTGAGTGTATAAGGGGCTTTTGTTTGTATATGGCCTTCTATCTTTTGTTATCATATGAATATTCATTTGTGTGCTGCAGGAGTTGATAAGGCTCTAAGCATTTGGTCTACCTAAGTGTCAACAATGATGTGCAACAATTCTCCGAGGTAAAGTTCCATTCAAGTTATTTTGAAAATTTTGGGTCAAAATGTTGTGGCTGGCTTAAATATCAACAAATTTATCCGTAAGGTAACATATATCGTGTTTGAAAATTGATACTCGTGTCAGGGATGTGAATGATCTTGGCATTGGTTACCGGAGCTAACAATTATATATGTGTAGTTATGTCGAGATGTAAAGTAGATGATGCTGACATCTAAACTCTTCTTTGCGGAATCTATAATCCAGTTGTAAATTCTTCTAGGAGTGAGTAAAAATTTGAATTACGTTTGATAGTTGTGAATTCTTTTAGGAGTGAGTAAAAATTTGAATTACGTTTGATAGTTGTGAATTCTTCTAGGAGTGAGTAAAAATTTGAATTACGTTTAATAGTTGTGAAATTTTCTAGGAGTGAAAATTTAAATTACGTTTGATTAATAGAAATTAGAGGGGAACAAAGTTGTTTAATTTTGAATGATATGAGGCTCCTGAGTACTTAAGATTGAAAGTAGTACATGCTTGACATTGATAATTTATATACATTTGTAAAGTAGGATAGTGATATCAGTTTTCATAGACTGCTATAGTATATTCTCTATTATTATCGAAAATATAAGCTAATGTGATTTTAGCATTATGTTCTTATATAGATATTATTTCATCAAAACTCTAAGTATTCTTTACTTTTATACTTCAAAAATAACTATACAAAAATATTGAACACCGAATAGTTGTTTTACGCAGTACTGTTAAAAGTAGTTGAACTCTCTTACCTATGTTTAAATTTTTGAGGGTTGAGTCGATATTTTAGGCGTTGATGGTGTTGTATTGTTTTAGTTAATGTAATTTGTATTACCCATGAAGGCGCTCTTCCATGTAATCTTAATTGCTTATTATAGCCAGTGACGTATCTTCGAGTATTTACCACTTCAAAAATTAAAATATTGGTACCATATCCCTCTAGTGCATATATATATTACCCACATGCTTGCCTATATTTTCTTCCGTTTTAATTTGTTTGTCCTATTTTTATTTTTATATATATATATTTAACCATTGCATAAAAAAACTATAAATCATGATAATTGACAATTAAATATTAAAAAAATATATACAAAAATCGATCGCTTATAAAAAATTCGATTGATTCATAAAATTAATTTATTTATATCACATAATATGGGACAAAAGAAGTAACATGTTATAATGTGGATGTCCATGTACTACACCAAGAAGTTACTCTAACCCATTATCTCCATTACTTTCCTCCATTATGAAGATAACCATAACCTCCACCTTTATAACATTATTCTTGTAACCTTTAACTTTCATAACCTCACCCATTATATTCATGTTTATGACTAACCTTTTGTATGCCTCTATGTTACACTATAAATAGAGACATAAATATTCATACTGTATACACTTGAAGATTTGATGAACACTTGAACGAAATAAAATTATCTCATATTGTTCCTCTTGTCTAATATTCTTCTTGTATTTATCTTTATATTGTTCTTTTGTTCTTAAGTTTTACAACATAACATTTATTATTTAAATTAAAAACTATATAAAAAAGTATTGTAAATATCAATTATTAACAACACATTGACTCTTGAAATTTTGTTTGTGCTACATAGGACAAGAAAACTAACATATATTATTTAAAATTATGATAAATTACAATAATTATCAACTTAAAATATTTAAAAATCATATTAAAATTTAATTTACTCTCTAAATTTTATCTACGTCACATAAAGTGAGACAAAAAAATTAAAACAAACACACGTGTCTAATATATACATATTCCACAAAAGAAAATAAAAATAAAAAGACAAACCTTGGAGATGATTTTTAGCTACAAACAAATAAAAATTTACTAAAAAAACCTGAAACTTGATGCTTGATGAAACCGAACAAAGAAACTAATTAAAGAAAACAAAAATAAAAAGGTAGCAACCAACAAGAACAAATTTAATGAATTGAGATGTTTATAATTGAGTTTAATTTTTATATGATTTATTTAAGGGTAACTTTCACGTATAACAAATATAAAATTTATATTTGTATGCTATAGCAAAGTTTATATAATTGCGCTTCATAACAAAATATATATGTATAATTTGCTATACATATATAAATGAAGCGAATTGTATAAAACAAACTGTATAAAACGAGAAAGAGAAAGAGACCTGGACAGAGAATTGTATACGAAGTGTATAAAATGAAGTATATAAAACGAAGTATAATTATAAGTGTATATGACGATTATATGCAATTTGAATTTGTATAAAACGAGAAAGGGAGAAAGACAAAAGAGACTTGGGCAGAGAATATACAATTGAATCGAATTGTATAAAACGAGAAAGAGATAAATTATATACAATTTGAATTTGCATAAAACGAGAAAGAGAGAAAGACAAAAGAGACTTGGACAGTGAAGTGCTTTTATTGTATAATTATAAGTGTATAAGACGGAGAAATATGTATTTCAATGTGTACATACAATTTGCTCTTGCTTTATACAATTAGAAACACAATTTATACAATTCTATTGTATAACGCGAGAGAGGCGAGCGAAGGAAGTGAGCAAGAGAGGGAGAGTAGCGAGCAAGAATACGAGGGAGAGAGGGACTGACTAACAGTTTGCTATGGAACATAAATAAATTAAACGGTAGCTATTATATTTATTTTATATTATTAGTTTGTCATTCTATACAATTATCCCTTTATTTAATTTAGTGAGTGTAGGGATAGGGAGTGAGTTATTTTAGGGAATATTCAGTATAATTTTGTTTGATTTGGGATCTTTTATTTAAAATATGGGCATATTTTAATATTTTTACAACGACATGAATGTATTTTATCTAATAGTTTAACATTGGACAAAAAGTTTTTATTTAATAAACGAAAATAAAAGGGTATTTTGATGGTCTTAACCCATTAAGGATTATATTTGTAGGAATATATATAAGAATTATTTGATTATTTTGAGAAAATGATCAAAATGGTCCTTGAAGTATTGGGGTTGCTTTCTTTTTGTCCTTAATATATAGTAACTGATTGAAATAGTCTTTCATATATGACAAAATGTGTTTAAATTAGTCTCTTATTCTAAACTTAACAATTTATCCCCAAAAATTATTAAATATAACTGTGGGACCTACATAATAACTTATAAAATCTATCATTTTTATCATCTTTATTAGCTCAAAGAAAGAGTTTTGTAAATTCTAAAACACCATTTTTTTAACATCTAACCACACAATCACTAAATAATTATTGTGACTATGTTGAAATGTAATAAGATAATAAAGTACCCAAAAGAATACCATCAACTGAGACACGAAATTAAAAGACTTGCAGCTCCTATGTAGAATTTTCGATCGAAAGCATGATCTGCATACGACATACGGGTACTTAAAAGAGATGTGCTTGTAATAATTACTCCTTGCATTACATTTGCTCTTCCATTTAACCTTTCTACAAAAATTATTTTGTAATTGTATTGTCAGATGCTTGAGAAAATGATATTTTAGAATTCATGAAACTCTTTTTTGAGCTATTAAAGATGGTAAAAATGGTGGATTTTGTAAAGTTATGTGGCCCCCCACAGTTATATTTAATAGTGTTTGGGGATAAATTGTTGAGTTTAGGGTAAAAGACTAAATTTAACACATTTTGTCATATATGAAAAACTATTTCAATCACCTATAATATTTTGTAAGGATCAAAATAAAGTTATCCCAATACATCAAGGACCATTTTGATCATTTTCTCTGATTATTTTTGTCTAATAAAATTTCCACTTTCCTCTTTTTTTTCCATAAAACCCTAGTCTAAACCCCTTGTCTTCATAAAATTGTTGAAGTTGTGGAGCTATGGAGATTGATAGAAAAGATGGGCGTACAGCGAATCAATTGAGACCATTGAGTTGCACTCGTAGTGTTCTTAATCGCGCTCATGGCTCTGCAAGTTGGTCTCAAGGTATTTAAATCATAAATTTGGGTGATTCAATTTAGTCGTTTTCATTTAAAGTTGGAAACTTTTATACTTGTGTACAGGGGAGACAAAAGTTCTTGCTGCTGTTTATGGACCAAAAGCTGGAACAAACAAGAACGAGAATCCAGAGAAGGCATGTTTTGAAGTCATTTGGAAGCCAAAAACGGGGCAGATTGGTTAGTTTCCTTAAACGCAGTGATGGGCCTCTCTAATTGATGAATAGGCCAATTGCATTGTTTGATATTTTTATTCAACAAATTGTTTGGTGTTGCTACATTTATGTGTGAATGGGGCATCATCTTTTGTAATTCAAAATCTAATTTATGTTTAGGTAAAGCGGAGAAGGAGTATGAGATGATTTTGAAGAAGACTGTGCAAAGCATTTGTGTTTTGAATGTTCATCCAAATACCACCACGTCAATCATCATTCAGGTGAGACACTCTATAAGTAAAGAGTAACTTCATTCAATAGACATATGTTAACCTTACCTGCGGCAATTCAGACGGTGTTAACTGTTAGAGATTTGTATGTCAGTAGAATTGTAAAAAACTTCAAGTGTAAGACGGCCTAAACTATTAAATACAGTGGTTTTCAATGGAGCAAGATGAATAGTGAGTATTCATGAAGCCAACTCCAACTAGCTAGGGAATGAGGAGAGATGTCGTTCTTGTTGTATATATGGGGTTTAGGTCTTCATTTTGTTGGTGGACAAGTTGTTAGCTTTGTACTAGAGCTGTAGTCTGGATGGAGAACTTGAGTTTGTTCTTGAAGGAAAGGAATTAACACTCACAACTTACTGCTCTTACATGTTTAGAAGACTAGTTGTTGAAGGAAGTCTGAAGGCAATAAGCTTACTAGGGAAGTAGTGAAATTTTGGACATTTTTTTTATTAGGTAAATTGTTTCTTTGTTATTGGGGAAATCCCTGTCTACAAACAAAAGTTACCTATATACAAACCAGAAACTCAAAGGTGCGCCAAAAGGAAACTAGAGGTTTCATGATATTCCTCAAATAGACAAAATCTTGTTCTACCTTTCTATTTCTCTCCTTCCAAACTACTCACATAAGAGCTAGAGGAGCAACATTCCATGTTGATGGTCTTCTTTTACTAACTGTAACAAGCTTAATAAGATGATGGAAGTACTTGTAGTGAATTAGATATTTCAGAGCAGAACAGAATGCAAAGTAGAAAGATGTTCATTGTAGCAGTTACAACTATCCAAAGAGAAGACAGTAATAGGTAAATATGAAGAGAGAAACAGTAGGACAAAATGTTGAGAAACGGGCATATGATATCCCTTATCCCTTCTTTACAAGGGACCAACATCTACCATTATCTCAAAGCATAGTAGGCTGTAATCTCTGATTCAAAGAGCATCATATAATGCATGTAAAGAGGATATGGTACGTAATGACGAAGACATAATCACTATATTGGCAATGAATAATGATTATGTTGCAGTCACTTATAAGTTATAGCCCAAGTCTCGAGTAGAGCTTCTAAATGTCCCCTCGTTTCACCTTTGAGGGATTAAAGACAATTGGGCTACATAGATGTTATGAATTTTGTTTCTTGTTTATTTCTGTCTGTTCACTTTGTTTCGTCATTCACTCAATTAAGCATGAAAGCTGAAGTACACGTTCTAGCCACTTCTGTTGGGGCTAAAAAGTATCCCCATCAGTATACTAAGATATTGGAGTGCGGTGTAGGCAATGATGAACATTACATTTATACCCATATAAGACAGTTGTGTTGATTGAACTAGGTTCTGACATCTTTGCTGGTTGGCTATGTGTCATCTGAAACTCATGATATCAGAAAACACATGCTTCTATGCATTATTATGATTTTATTTTTTTTGGCTAATTGCGAATTGCTAATTGTATATCTATTTGTTTAATCATAATGATAGCTCCAATCAAACTTAAGTAGTTAAAGTTTTGATGCAGGTTGTCAACGATGATGGAGCTGTATCCTTAGTTATTGAACTCTTTCTGTTGCGACAATTTAAATGGGTTACACCCTGATATCTGAGAGTGCTCAGGGATAACGTGAAGAGAGCTCTCATCAATTTGAATAAACAATCATACCATCAAATTATACGTGAATGAGCATACCAATATTTTAATCCCAGATGATTTCTTACAAAAAATGGATTGAGTATCAGTTTGCTTTACAGCTTCATTTAATACTCTGTTCTGGAAACTGGTTAGATTTGACGTTTTTTAGGAGTCAATTGTTTTAAGGGATCATTCCTTCCACACGCTCGGTCCTGCCAACTGGAGCGTGGACATCATTTTATGGGGGCCCAATATTTGGTTAACCTAGAACTAGGATGGTTTGACTTTGATACCACGTTAAAGAAATGGATGTTGAGACTAGCTTAACTTCAAAAGCTATCTATCTCATGAGGTGATGATTGCTCAAGTCCATATAAAGAGACCTTATGCACATTCCACAATAAATGTGGAATATAGAGAGTAGGGGTGGTGAGAGGACAGAGTATACCTATCTTCCAGAAGACGTAACTCTTTTTATGATCACATTTTGACTATTGTAATATCTAGAAAGTTGAATTTCAGGAACTAATATCCAATTAGGACAATATTATATGACCATAATAAAACCGTTTTGAAGAAAACTCAGCAAAATGACCTAACTTTTTTAAAGGGAACAACCTCTATCTCGTCTATCACGTGATGCTAGAATTCTGCAAATTACTGATGTTAGATCATTCTTCAACTTTGATTTGCTCTTAGTCAAGAAACTTCCTTGACTGCATTTTTCCTAAGCTTCTTCCTTGTGCCATAAATGCATTATGTGCTGCCCTTGTGGATGCCGGCATTCCTTTGAAGCACCTTGCTGGTATTAATCTTCCATCTGCAAGTCTGCGATTAAGCATCATTATTTAATAATTTACTTATTGATCAATATAAGGAAAGATGAAATTATGGATGCTTATTGTTTTTGTAGTTGCAATATGTTGTTGTCTAACAGAGAGTGGACATATTCTACTGGACCCTAGCAAGCTAGAAGAACAGGTATTTTCCATTTAGGGTGTGTTTGGTATGAAGGAAAACATTTTTTGGAAAATATTTTCCAATTTTCTCATGTTTGGTTGGGACAAAAGTCTTGGAAAATGTTTTCCAAATTAACTCATTTTCCTCAAAATTAAGGAAAATGACTTCCCTTCAAAAATTAAGGAAAACATTTTCCAAAACTCTCCTCCAACTTCAAATTACATTTTTTTTTTTGCCAAAACAACATTAAAAAATATTTTCATTTTCAAAATTTTATTTTTCACCCGATCCCTGACCCCCACCCCACCCCACCCACCCCACCCACCCACCCACCACCGGCCACCCCCCTCCCAAAAATATTTGAGTTCATTTTTAAAAATATAATTATTTTAAAACTTCTACCTCCCTCCCCCTAGCCCCCTACCCACCTCCTACCAGCCCTCCCCCACCCCCAACTCCAAAAAAAATTAATTTTATTATTAAAATTTTTTTTCAACTTCAAAAAAAATAATTCACCTACCCCCTGCCCCCCGCCAGCCCCCCTACCCCCTACTAGCCCCAGCCTCAGCCCCCTTCCCACCCCCACCCCCCAAAAAAAAATTAAAAAAAATTTATTTCTAAAAAATATTTTCAATTTCATAAATTATTTTCTACTCTAGTAAAAACAAAAGATGTTTCTCAAAAAACATATGTTCATTCATAAATCAAACACTAAAAATCATTTTCGGAAAATATTTTCCACTCACTAACCAAACATGAGAAAATAAGTCCAAAATCTACTTATTTTCCAGGAAAACATTTTCTAGGAAAACATTTTCCATGGAAAACATTTTCCTTCATACCAAACACACCCTTAGTCTTTCATGTAATTTGTAAGCTTTTTTTTAGCATTCTTAACTAGCTCATACTCATGGAACTATAATGTTGAATAATTTGCTTATGTGATGATAACAGAGAATGAAGGCATTTGTATATCTAGTTTTCCCGAACTCGACATTATCTGTGCTTCCTGAAGAAGCATTGAAAGTGAGAGGTGAACCCATGGAACATGGGCTTATAACATCTTCTACGCATGGTGTAATGTCAGGTAAGACCCAAATTTGTGCACTTACATTCCTAATGTCATTAATGATTATCTGAGAAGTTCTTTTTACTGCTAAAGATTGTTGTATCATCAAATTTGTACTGGTATGGAACTGCTGGTTTTGTATTCCCCAAAATCAGCAGTCTATGCTTTTGAGATAGCACTATGCTTTTATTATGTATGGTGGGAGCTTCATTACCTCAAAGTTCTTTGTTATTCTGCCTGGTTATGAAACTTTGGTTTCTGGTTGGAGCTTGTGGTTCTGAGAGGTTAGTCAACAGTTTGTTGATTCCTCTTGTTGCTAGTGGATAGCTATTTGTCTGGTATCTTTAGGATTAATCTCTTTACAACAAGTGATGCATTTTAGTTGGTCACTGTTATACATGTAGTGTATATATATGGGAGCAATACCTTCAGCATGATGTTTCACAATTGCTCTGAATTTTTTGAATCAAGTAGTTACAACATTTGCAGTCTGTAGTTGTAGTTAACTTCTCAAAAAATTGTGTTTTAGTTTGATTGCAGAGTCAGATATGTGGAATTGATTCTGTAAAGTTTGTTTTAACCTGCTTATGGAACTGAAAAGAACGACAGATCTACTGATAAATTTTATTTAGTAGATGTATGTTGCTTCCCCTTTATTCCGCTCTTGTATTTGTTGCCCTCCCTGCAATCTGACCTCCATTTTCACATTGCATGTTATCTTGGATAAGAGTTAAAACCAATCACACTCAATGTTATATATGCATTTTGGAGCCTTATCACTTTTTGATCTTTTTAACGTAAGAAGATAGTTAGATTAAGAATGAGAAAGTGGGACCTTTTTAACCTTTGGCCTACAGTTGGTAGCTATTTTCTCTTTAAGCTATTGGACATCATTTTTGATAAACTGACAGAAAAAGTTGTCGTTCACTTTAGTGGAATTCATGTTGGCTTTTGTTCCATAAGAGTGCTTAGATCAACTGTTATGACTTGAGATGTTTCCTGTATTCAGTTGATGACTACATACGCTGTTTGGAGAGAGGACGTGCTGCCACTTCGAAGTTGTCTGATTTTTTCAGGAGAAACTTGCAATAACAAGTCGTAAGTGACTAATCCAAGTTGAGTTCATTTGACCCGGATCAGCAAAAGTGAGATCTCACGACTTTCCTAGTCCATTGACTTGTTCGTGTTGGATCTTTGGTGGCATACATTGAACGTGGATGTGTCATGATTGTTGTAAATTTTGATGTCATCTCGATGGCTTTGGCTACCAATCAAATAGTTGAGATGTGGTTTTCCATGGAATGTCAGTGTAGCATATTCCCCTTTCAATTTGCAGGAGACACACCCGGGGAAAATCTAGGTAGCAAATTAATGTCTTTAATTGATACCAGTAAAAATGGATTCTGAGTACAAGTTTGTATTACAGCTTCATTTTTAATACTCATCACAGAAGCTGGTTAGACTTTGATGATTTTTAAGAGAGAAAGTGTTTTAAAGTATAATTCAGAGACCTCCCTTCAAATTTGATTTACAATATTTTATGTACCTACCTTATTTGAATCTTTGTAAAATTATTTTAAATCTACTTATGTGCAAAAAATCTAAAAACTAATGTGTCTAGCCTCTAGGTATAGCTGAGGCCCACTCATGTTTCTGAGCAGGGGCGCAAAAATAGGTTTGGAACAAACCTGAATCAATTTGGCTGCAATGCGTGGATCGAGCTTAACCCATAAATTTTTTAATCTGCTCTGCATAAATTAAAAATATTTTATTAATTTATCCTCCTTAACCCTATTACAAATAGAAGAAACCATGAAAATCTTATCGCTAACACACATTATTCATTTTTTTTTTGTTCAACTCCTTTTGCACTCCCTTTCTCAAATTTTTGATAAGTTAGTGTAATATTTTGTTAAAAATATCAATCAATAGTTGAAATTGATAATTACATTTTTTTTAGTTTCTCCTTAAAATTTCAAAGCATTACACAAACATATTTAAGTTATAAGTCATATCAAGTTATCAACTTCTTAAATCACGTACATATTCTATGATTCTAACTCTTAGCTTTATTGAAGGGGAAATGATCTGAAAAATACTTCAACTTTGGTCGAAATTGTTGTTACAACTTACAATATCAAACTTTGGAAATGACCTTTTACCCCCTGTACTATTTAATAGTGTATTTTAAAGGTATATATGTGTCTACATGGACATCAGAAATATTGCATCATTTTAAATTGTAATGTGGCCACGTGGGCACATATATACCTTTAAAATACACTATTAATTAAATAGTACAGGAGGTAAAAGATCCTCCGTAAAATTTAATATCGTAACAACAATTTCGATCAAAGTTGAAGTATTTTTCAGACCCTTTTTCCTTTATTTAAAGTATTTTAACTTATTACTTATAAAATTTTGTTAACAATCCATATCATGGTTGCCTCAGTAAAATAATATTATTCAAGTTGAATTGATATAACCTTACCTAAAACTAATTTTTGAAAAAGCTCTTTGAAAAATTCATTTTAAAAAAATAAAAATATAAAGTAATAATTTTAGGCCTTTGATTAAATTTTTATTTTATATCTTCAATTATGTTAAGTGGCCCCTAGTGAGGATGGGAAGATTGGGGGATAGAAGTGAAGATATGACTAATGCTTGATGACTCAAAGCAACCACACACACTTGAATTATTATTGTTCAATGCAACAACATATACACAACAGCCCATGTGACCAAGAACAGCAACCATGCATGTTTTTGGTGGTTAAATACTGTGAGCTTTCAAATTTAATTAATATAAGTATGTATGTTATTACTTAATCATGTAATTACGTAACATAAAACCAATTTACTAGCTAACTCGATCCAAAATTTAAGAGGAGATCGACTTGTCATGAATCATGATAATTTTAAAATGGGAAAATACATAAAATCACCCCTGAACTTGGCACGAAAACTCGCTTTAGTACTTAAACTATGCGGGTAATTATTTACCCCCCTAATCTCTTTTAAAGTGAATTAAAATACACCCAAATCGCTGACATGGCAAGTAAAAAAAAAAAAGCGCGTAAAGATAAAAAAATAAGGAAAACATTAATGAGTAGACCCCAATTCTTTTCATTTTATCCAATAATCTTTTTTTTTCTTCATCTTCTTCATACCCTACCACCCCCAACCTTTAGTACCACCACCCCCACCCCCACCTACCGTCCTTTCATCTTCCTCACACCCAATCCACCCCTCCCATCCTCAACCACCACTTGCACTACCTTTTCTTCTTCTTCGACAACCCCCACCCCCAACGAACCCCCACTCCTACCCTATTTATTTGTCTTACAATCTCTTCTTCTTTTTCTTTGTTATGATTTTCATATTTTTTGTCCTTCTTTAAGACGGATCCATCCACCCTCATTTCCTTTAATTTCTATCAATAAATTCAAAAAATGTGATCAACAAGAAAAAATTGAAAAGTCATCAATTTGTTCTTGCTTCAAATTAATATTAGTCTTTATGTCAAAGTTTTAATGTAATGAACTTGAAGTTATTTTCAATGAAACTCTACAAATTTTCATTTCAAATTAAATTTTTAGTAGTTATTTTTTTTTTAATTTTGTGTTTTAAAAATTGAGTGTTCTTGTGAGAATGATTTTGAGATTTTGAATCTCTTTCAATTGATTTTTTTAGATTATTTTTATTATATTAATTCTTATTTTTTTAGTTTTTTTTACTTTCTAAAATTGTGAGCAAATAAAAAGAACAAAAAAGAATTAAAAATCAAAATTTAAATATGTTGAATGGGATCTGATGTGGCAATGACGTGACGCTGATGTGGCGCTGACAGATCGATGACATGGCGCGTGTGAAATGCACTTGCCATTGTGAGACTGGTAATGTTATATTAGAGTGTATTTTAATTCACTTTAAAAGAGATTAGGGGGGTAAATAATTACTCGCATAGTTTAAGTACTAAAGCGAGTTTTCGTGCCAAGTTCAGGGGTGATTTTATGTATTTTCCCTTTTAAAATTGTAAAATGTGCAATAGAATAGTTTCAAGAAATAACTATGTCCTATAATAAGTTTGTACATGAGTGCATCTCATTCTTTTAGTCATCTAGTATTTGGAGTATTAATTTGACTAATTTAAATTTATGTCGCGTAAGATTCATATATAAGTTTATATATAAGTGATTCTTGTTTTCTAAATATTTTAGGGATATATTACCCTGATTATTGCGATGCACAAGACCCATTTAAAGGGAACAATTCCCTATTAAAAATATTTTTTATAGTATAATACGAATAGAAATTCTCTGATTTAGAAATGGAGATATATGATCTATTAATCTAATATCTATGTGTGGGGTCCATACCCATTGTAAATAAACATAAGGAAAGGTTGAATTAATGTTTGATGCTTATTGTTAAAGTCAACAAATGCTGCAACAAACCAAAGCTCACTATTTCTTTTTCAACTAAAATCTTACCAAGAAATCTGCATAGGTGCAAAGGTTGAAACCTTGTGTTTTTTGTGATATCACCGGTGACATCATTAGGAGTAGATTTCTCCTATAAATACAGATCCCTTGCTCATTTCAAATATACACCAAAGCTAGAGATAAAAACCACTTTGAGAGCAAAGTGAGGTATTCCATTGACTATACAAGAAAAATAGTTTGTGAAGAAAAATAGAGTGTGAGGGATATTTTTTAGTAAGGTGGAAACCAAAAGAGTGTTGTTCCTTTTGAGTGTGGAGTAGTCACTTTGAGTATTGTATTCATTACTACACAGAGTAAAATTCCTTATTATAGTGATATCAGTTGCTCCTCTTGGCCCGTGGTACTTTCCCTTATTTAGAAGGGTTTTCACGTAAAATTCTCGGTGTCATTATTTTTCCATTTTATTTCTATCGTTTGACCATATATATTTTGTGCTTGTCCGCGTTTTTTGATACGCTCAAACTTACTTCTCAAATAAGTAGTAAAGCGGTCGTATCAAGTAAAGAACCCAACTAATTAGGTTGGGATCGATCCCACGAGGAAAATAGTTCAGACTTAACTTTACTCTATTATTACTACTATTTAGTCAACTATTTTCCTGGAAAACAAAAGACAATAGATTTTTTTTTAATTAATGAAAATAATTAACTAAATTAAAGTAGACAACTAACAGATTCAAATCTCGGAGCTTAATCAATTAATAAAAGTAACTAGGGCTTAAGTGTTCCCCACATGTTCCTAACTTGATAATTCTAGCTATAACAATTCTTTCCTAATATCTTGCATGTAAAGTGATAAGTTATGTATCTCTAAATCCTTGGTCCGGCATCTAGAAAATTTTACTCCGCACCTTGGTCCGGCTACGTGTGATGCTATACTAACCATTATCTTTACCTCATATTAAGCATTGTATTCGATATTTGACTAAGTCATTATCTCGTACCAATCGACACTAGCCTATTAGATAGTATACACTAAATCTATGTTGATAATTCTTTTCCTATTATCTACCTTCTTGGTCCGGCAAGTAGCATTAAGGCGAGTTCTAACGTTGGCCATCCGTTAAAAAGACTTCTACACGAAAGAATTATCAATACATGCAAGACACTATTCTAGAATTGTTATTTTAGTTAGATTTTACCTTATTATTCACCCATGGTTCCCACAACCCTAGTTATGGAGTTTAGCTACCCATGGTCATAATCACACTATTCATATTTTTAAGATAAGAATTCATGCACTTACTTTAATGAGAAAGAATAAAATCCAGAAATTCACTTGATTAATCAACAAAAACACCAACAATCAATTCAAAAAAAAAGTGTATCAATTACTGAAATTAATTCTTCAATACTTGAACAAGAGAACTAAAAATTATCCAAAAGTCTAACCCCAAAAACGAGGTTTTTTGAACTATTTATAATAAAAATAAAACCTAATAAAAGAAGGATTCTAATTAATGAAAATCTGTCCAAACGCGTCTGAGTCGACGGACCTCGTGACGGACCGTCGCGGGCACGACGGACCGTCATGGCCTCCGTCGTCCCATACTTCACAAATTCTTCTTCTGCTTTCTTCATTACCCTCGACGGACAGGTATGACGGACCATTTCAAGCACGACGGTCCATCGAGGGGCTCCGTTCCATAATACTTAAATTCTTGGAATTTGGGTACTGGGACTACTCTCTGATCATTACAACAAACAAGCAGGACGGACCGTCGTGGCTATGACGGTCCGTCATGAACTTCCGTAGTTTCACACTTGGTCAGACTTCCCCATCTTCCTTCAGCAGCTTCTCTCTTCACTACGATGCTACCTACGGACCGTCACAGCCTCGACGGACCGTCATAAGATCCGTAGGTGGTCTCTTCTGCATTTCTTGCTCATAAACTCCCGCGTTCATCTTTGGACAAATTTCCTGCAAATAAAGAAAAACCAACTTAAAAATTAATACAAAAAGGCTTTAGACACACACTAAACTTAAGAAAAAAGCATTAAAAGTACCGTGAAACCACGGTACATCATTTTTCCCAACAAACTGGTATCAGAGCCAAGGTTATATCTGAGTATGCTCTGTGGTTGCAGCACAGTCTGAACTTCCACATCATAAAAGATTTACTTTGATTTGCGATAACTATAATTTTTAGGGAAAACAATGGAAGCCAACACAAGTAGAATGGTTACTTTGAATGGTGTTAATTATGCCATTTGAAAAGGGAAAATAGAAAATCTGCTTTATGTTAAGAACTTTTATATACCAGTATTTACCACTGTAAAGCCTGATAACAAAACAGATGAAGAGTGGAATTTGTTGCACAGACAAGTTTGTGGATTCATTAGGCAATTGGTCGACGATAATGTGTTGAACCAATTTCTGGGGAGACACATGCTCGAACCCTATGGGAGCATCTTGAAAGTTTGTATGCTCCGAAGAATGGCAATAACAAAATGTTCATAATAAAGCAGATGTTGAGTTTAAAGTATCATGATTGTTATCCGATGACAGAACATCTGAATAATTTTTAGGGGATCATGAACCAATTATCAGCTATGGGCATCAAATTTGATGAAGAAATTCAAGGTTTGCTTCTACTTGGTTCCCTACCAAACTCTTGGGAAACTTTTAGAAATTCATTTTCAAATTCTGCTCCGGATGGTGTGATATCTATGGATTCCACCAAAAGTAGTGTCTTGAACGAAGAGATGAGAAGAAAAACTCAAGGTTCCTCTTCGTCGGATGTCCTGATAACTGGCCTCAGGGGGAGAAACAAAACTCGTGGTTCTCGGAATAGAGAACAAAATAGGTGCAAATCCAGAGGCAGACTTAAGGATATTGAGTGCTATCATTGTGGCATGAAAGGGCACACAAATAAGTTCTGCAGGAATTTGAAGAGGAAGAACAAAAACAAAGAGGAAACTAAAGAAGATGGCAACGAAAATTGTCTGGCCACCGTTATCACCGAAGATCTTGTTACTGTACTTGATATGGATATGATAAATATTGATTGTGATGAGTCAAACTGGGTTGTGGACACTAGTGCCGCATCTCATGTGACATCAAGGAAGGATTTTTTCTCTTCCTATACTCCTGGTGATTTTGGAACCTTGAGTATGGGTAATGAGACTGTTTCTAGTGTGGTTGGTATTGGTACAATTTGTTTGGAAACTAGTGTTGGAACTAAACTAGTTTTGAACAATGTGAAACATGCTCCTGATGTTCGTCTGCACCTAATTTCTATTGGTGTTTTAGATGATGAAAGATATGTTAGTACCAACGGTGATGGAAAATGGAAGCTCATTAAGAGTTCCTTGGTTGTGGCTCGTGGTAACAAACGACGTGGTCTATACTGGACTACGGCCTCTGCTTGTGTTGATATGGTGAATGCGGTTGAGAGTGATAGCTCTTCAACATTATGGCACAAGAGGCTTAGCCACATTAGCGAGAAAGGACTTAATGTTCTAGCCAAGAAGAAATTATTGTCAAATTTCCAAAGTGCTAAATTAGAAAAGTGTGAGCACCGCTTAGCTGGTATATAAGTCCTACCCCCCTTTGAGAAAGACAGAGTTGTTGAGTTGGTGCACTCTGATTTATGTGGTCCAATGAAGACAAAGACATTGGATGGTGCACTCTACTTTGTCACTTTCATTGATGATTGCTCGAGAAAACTTTGGGTCTATGTCTTGAAGACTAAAGACCAAGTGTTAGGTGTGTTCAAGCAGTTTCAAGCTTCAGTTGAAAGAGAAACTGGAAAGAAACTGAAATGTATTCGTACTGATAATGATGGTGAATATTGTGGACCATTTGACGAATACTGCAAGCATCAAGGTATTAGACACCAGAAGACTCTTCCCAAGACTCCTCAGCTTAATGGTTTGACTGAGAGGATGAACAAGACCTTGATGGAAAAAGTTAGATGTTTGCCTTCTGAAGCAAAGTTGCCGAACTCATTTTGGGGTGAGGCTTTATTGACCGCTGCACATGTTATTAATCTATCTCATGTTGTTGCTTTGCAAAGTGATGTACCAAATAGTGTTTGATATGAAAAGGATGTTTTCTATGACCATATGAGAGTATTTGGTTGCAAAACTTTTGTATATGTGCTGAAAGATGAAAGGTCAAAGTTAGATGTCAAGACAAGGCAATGCATCTTCATTGGATATGGCCTAGATGAATTTGGTTACAGGCTATATGATCCAATTGAAAAGAAACTTGTGAGAAGCCGTGATATTATTTTCATGGAAAATCAAACAATTGAAGATATTGACAAAGCGGATAAGGTAGAATCTTCAAGTTTTGATGGTATAGTTCATCATGATGACGTTCCTCACACAAGTGTGCATGATTATGTTGGGCTTGATAATCATGGTGACGCCCAAAATCATGTATCGAATCAACATGTTGATGTTGATAATAACAATGATATTGTTATTGATGATCCTGTTGCTCATGAAGTTGTGGACGAATCAAATATTCCACTTCGGAGGTCCACAAGACAGAGGTTTCCTTCCTCCCGTTATTCACCCAATGAGTATGTGTTACTCACTGACGGGGGAGAATCTGAATGTTATGAGGAGGCCATGGAAGATGTGCACAAGGATCAATGGATTGAATCCATGCAAGATGAGATGAAGTCTTTGCATGAGAATCACACTTATGAGTTGGTAAAATTTCCCAAAGGCATGAGAGCTTTGAAGAACAAGTGGGTGTTCAAAGTTAAAGTTGAAGAACACAAATTGAAACCCAGGTACAAAAGCTAGATTGGTTGTTAAGGGATTTGGTCAAAGGAAGGGTATTGACTTTGACGAAATATTTTCTCCTGTTGTGAAAATGTCCTCGATTCGCACAGTTCTAGGTTTGGCTGCTAGTCTTAATTTAGAGATTGAGCAGATGGATGTGAAGAAGACTTTCCTTCACTGTGACCTAGAAGAAGAGATTTACATGGAACAACCTGAGGGCTTCAAAGTAGAAGGTAAAGAAAATTTTGTGTGCAACTCAAAAAGAGTCTTTATGGCCTAAAACAATCTCCCAGATAGTGGTACAAGAAGTTTGAATCTGTTATGGGAGAGCAAGGCTATAATAAGACTTCTTCAGATCATTGCGTATTTATACAAAAAATTCTGACAATGATATAATCCCCTCTTGCTGTAGGTTGATGATATGTTGATTGTGGGCAAAAATACTTCCAAGATTAACGAGATGAAGAAAGAGTTGTGTAAGTCTTTTTCTATGAAAGACTTGGGTCATGCCAAGCAAATTTTGGGCATGAGAATTACTCGTCTCAGAGATAAAAGAAAGATTTATTTGTCCCAGAAGAAGTACATTGAACATGTACTAGAGCGCTTCAATATGAAGAATACTAAGCATGTTAGTACACCTCTTGCTGGTTATATGAAGTTGAGCAAGAAGATGTGTCCTACATCTAGGGAGGGAAAAGAGAATATGGCCAAAGTTCCATATTCCTCCGTCGTTGGAAGTCTAATGTATGCAATGGTGTGCACTAGATCTGATATTGCTCACACAGTTGGTGTTGTTAGCAGATTTCTCGACAATCCGGGAAAAGAACATTGGGAAGCTGTGAAGTGGATACTCAGGTATCTTAGAGGAAGCTCAGATGAATGCTTGTGTTTTGGAGCATCAAATCCAATCTTGAAAGGCTATACAGATGCTGATATTGCAGGTGACCTTGATAACAGAAAATCCACCACTGGATATTCATTTACTTTTTCAGGGGGAGCTATATCATGGCAGTCAAAGTTGCAGAAGTGTGTTGTACTATCTACAACTGAAGCTGAGTATGTTGCGGCTACCAAAGCCGGCAAGGAGATGATATGGCTAAAGCGATTTCTTCAAGAGCTTGATTTGAATTAGATGGAGTATATTGTATATTGTGACAGCCAGAGTGCAATAGACTTGAGTAAGAACTCCATGTACCATGCAAGAACAAAACACATTGATGTCAGATATCATTGGATTCGTGAGGAAGTGAAGAGTGAATCATTTCACATAAAAAAGATTCACACAAGTGAAAATCCTGCAGATATGCTGACCAAGACGATACCGAAAGACAAGTTCGAGTTATACAAAGAATTTGTGGGTATGAGCTCTCTCTAGAAGATGAAAATACCTCCTTCCAGTGAATGGATCTGGAGGGGAGATTTGTGGGGTCCATACCCATTGTAGATAAACATAAGGAAAGGTTGAATTAATGTTTGTTGCTTATTGTTAAAGTCAACAAATGTTGCAACAAACCAAAGCTCACCATTTCCTTTTAAGCTAAAATCTTACCAAGAGATCTGCATAGGTGCAAAGGTTGAAACCTTGTATTTTTTGTGATATCACCGGTGACATCATTAGGAGTAGATTTCTCCTATAAATACAGAGTCATTGCTCATTTCAAATATACACCAAAGCTAGAGATAAAAATCACTTTGAGAGCAAAGTGAGGTATTCCATTGACTATACAAGAAAAATAATATGTGGAAAAAAATAGAGTGTGAGCGATATTTTTTAGTAAGATGGAAACCAAAAGAGTGTTGTTCCTTTTGAGTGTGGAGTAGTCACTTTGAGTATTGTATTCGTGACTACACAGAGTAAAATTTCTTACTATAGTGATATCAGTTGCTCCTCTTGGCCCGTGATTTTTTTCCTTATTTAGAAGGGTTTCCACGTAAAATTCTCTGTGTCATTATTTTCCCATTTTATTTCTATCGTTTGATCATATATATTTTTATGGTTGTCCGCGTTTTCCCCAACAATATGTTGGTGGTATGTATGACGGAGATTCAAGAGTTATGGGCTCATAGTTTTATCGTAGTTTGATCTTCGCGTTTGTTCTTTTCTTTTATTGGTAAAATTTCAAATCAATCATGCATTACTATGTTTTGTTTTTTATTTCAACCTTGATAAGACTAAAGACACAAGAGATAAGTATTAAAAATAAACTCTTAAATTTGATGTGAATTATTACTCTGGTCTTCCAACTATTGACAACCTTAAAAAAAAAATTCCCTACTTAATGAAATTATTTAAAAACACCCTTCTTATGTGCTATATGTCATCCACGCAAGCATATATGTAGAAATTTTTGTTATATAGTAGATCCATAGGCGAATATACACGAAAAATGATAAAAATCGAACAATTCCTAATTACTGGCTCGTAAAATAGCTTCTATTTACAAAGTAATCTTAAAATCACATTAATACTTGTCATTTTTCGTAATTTGACCCTCAATTTTTAAAAAAGGTAGTCCAACACAAATTCCTTATCAAAAACTTTTTTTCAAATACGAAGATTTAATTTGTTATAGCTGCCCGTATGTTTCAATTATGTGGCCAAGAAGAACCTTCAACAAGGTTCTTTCTTTCGTGTAGGTGAAGTTAAAGATTGATCCAATATTTTCAAAAATATTTTTTTGGCTGAGCCTCGAGACGGGGGCATCTAAGACGCATCGGAACGCAAATGTAAGGCGTAGATCCATATGTTGTAAGACTTAAAATTTGGGGCGTAAGCTTCAAGCGTAAAAGCGTATGCTTTGGAATTTTTTTTTAATCTTTTTTGTTTTAAATAATATTTTTATTATTAGTGGAATGATATTTCTCAAATAGTAATTGTAATACTTTTTCTTCATTATTAGTGATTAATACATTTCTCAAATAAAAATCATAATTTTCTTTAAAAAATATATCATAGCTTATTTAATAAAATTTATTTGTAAAATAATTGAAAGTTTTACTTTTATTTTTTTTTGATAATAAAATTATAAAATTAAATATATATGAGACTACGCCCCGTAAATTTATAAGACTTATGCCCGTGTCTCAAGGCTTACGCGCCTTTGAAACACTGGTTTGATCTTAAAATTAAGTGGCCTAGATAAGCCTTCAGAAAGCCTTCAACAGGAAGTATGTCAATTGTAATGTCCTTGATTACTTAAAGGGGACAAAATTTAAAAGTATATATTGGATTATTGTATGGTAAAACGTCAATATTTATTTATAATGGTGGGGTTGATAGAGTTGTTGCAATGACAAAGTTATACAACATTATTAGTAGTCCTTTCTGTAAGAATTTGTACGTCTCCTTATACTACTAATTACATCATGTTAATAGTTGGATTCACAAAAACTTTAATTAACCAATTGTAGAATTTTAAAGAGAAAAAAGCCTTGAAAGTTAAGAGCATGTAGGAGTAATAATTTTGTACAATTGTTCAAAAGTCCAATTGTTGTAACAATCAACTTATTGTTTGTACGATTATCAACTTATTCTCAGTGCTGCATTCACATTGCTATTGCTAGCTCCAACACTTTTATATGATTACAAATTTATCTTATTGATTACTTTTATCGTTAAAGACTAAGTCAGAATTTTAACTTTATGGGTTCTAAATTTATTCTCTCTTCTAAATAATTTTCCCTGTTAACAAGAATTTATTAATTTCAAAACCTATGATTGACAACTATTTATTGGTGGAGCATATATATATACAAAAATTGCCATAACTTAAAAACAGTACAAAGTAAATACTAATACTAGAGTATTAATTTTTTAGTGAAGTAAAATATAAATATGAGGCAATAAATTCCAAGTTGGAATAGACAAATTAAATTAATATGAATTGTGATATATAACAAGTGGATATGGTTGACACATAATCTTGGAATATATAGGCGATTGACGCATAAGACCCATAACGGCAAAATAAACAACAAATGCCTAAATACCTCTTCTCTAAAATATCTAAAATGGAGATGTATCGATAAAATTCTAAAACCATCTTTGAACTATATAAGAACATTAAATATATTACTTATTAATTTGTTTGATTAAAAGTTTTCCTTAATTCACTTTTTTGTTCACTTTTACTCTTAAAACTAATAGTTTTTTTAGATATTATTATTATTATTATTATTATTATAGGACATATTCCTATTAAATAAAATTAAATCTCCATAGATATTAGGCACTTACGGGTTCAATCATTGAGTTCTATTATTTTGTAATAAAATACAAATGATAAAATTTGCAACTTTTAGACTACCAGTAGCGGAACGTAGAAATTGCAGCCAATGGAAAAATATCTAACGCTTTAGGGTGTGTTTGGTACCAAAAGAAAATGTTTTTTTGAAAAATGTTTTTTTGAAAAAAAAGTGGATTTCTAACTTATTTTTCCATATTTGATTGGTGAGTAGATTTTTTTTTTTAATGTTTGACTGGTAAATAAAAAGTATTTTTTAGAAAATATCTTTTATTTTTTATTTGAGATTAGAAAAATACTCTTATATTTGAAATAGTGAGGAGTCGTGTAAAAAATGATTTCTTAAAAATAAATTAAAATATTTATTCCAAAACTTTTTTTTTTTGTGGATGGAAAGGGTAGGGGTTGGGTGGGTAAAAAAAATCTTAAAAATTTAAAATATTTTTTGAAAATAATTTTTAGTATTATTTTTTCACAAATAATTCTTAATTTTATTTTTTCACAAATAATTTTTGTTTTTGGACAAGGTGTTGAAAGACTTGAAAAATGACTTCCTCACCTTATCTCAAATAGTGACTACTTGTTTGGTGTCCATAAAATAGCTCGAGACTCAAATATGATAGATATCCATCCATCTCAATCGAAGGCAAAATGAAACCTTTCCTAAGTGATATATTCCATACTAGATCTCAAAAATGATTGTTGAGGAATTGAGGACTATATCATGCCACAAATATTAAATAAGAGAGTTCGAAATCAAAAGGGTAACAATTTTTTTCAAAAATTTCGAAAGGCAACTCAACTAATTATGAAATCAAAAGGGCAACAATTTTTAACATTGTGCAAATTAAGTTTTTTAAAATGAGGCTCAAATTCTAACGAGTCTTACAAGGCTCAAATTCCGATGTTCTATGTTTATTTAATTACCTTGCATTCAATATTCTCATGTTCTAATTTATGTGATAGTGTGTGAACTAATTTACAAAATTTATGTTCATACGTATGTTAAAATTATAAAGTTTGAATTTTGAAAAGCAAAAAAAAATACTACATAAATTAGGAACGGAGCAGTATGCTAAGTCGTATGTTTCTACATCAAATATTTTATTTATTTGTATAGAGTTGTTCTTTGTCTTCATCTTCTTGTCCTTTACCATTCGTTAACATTAGAACCGTCAATATGGGCTAGATCTGTTAAACTGATCTGACTTAACTCGGGATTTAATAGGGTTGGGCTAAGATTTTTGGAGCTCATTTAAGAAAAAAAAATTTTTAGCCCGGCCTAAATAAGTCTGTTGATTTGTGGAACTTGAGAAATATAGGAAGGGTCTGCCGGCCCGTAAACCAATAAAAATTTTAAAAAATATAATATAATATTAAAATTTAAAATTAAAGAGAGTTCAAACTCAAAACAATTAGGTTAATATTTCTATTTAGATATTCACATTTTTACTTGAAAAAAACTTAATTAATATTATAATAAAATTTTTATTTGTGGATTTGATTAACAAGTAGTAACATTAACATCATGTAATATTATTTTGTCAATATTTATGATAATATTTTTAAGTTATAATTTATAATTTAATTTAATAATTATAAAAAATATATATAATTTACAAAAAGTGAGTTGATCAGGCAAGCCCGTAGTCTACATACTTTTGATTTGGCTGACCGTTTTTTGGCCCACACAAAAATTGACTAGCCCGTAAAATGTTAAAACCTATATGGGTTAGCCCAGATGGGGTGGGCTAACTATATTGACAGCTCTAGTAAACATGGAGAGGAAAAATAAAAATTGGGCCTTAGCTTAGAGTTGAACCCTACACTCCAGTCTCATACAAAGTTCAAAATTATTGTTTCCTTCGAATCATTGCTTTTGGTTTTAAATTTATCTATTTGATTTATCGGTTATTAATTTATAAATATACTAAATTATTAGAACCTTTAAGATCTTGACTTATCAATTACTGATTTATCGGTTATTAAGTGTTAATTAGTTTGGTTATCGATTTAACTAGTACGATCTGACACAAAGAAAATCATTAAAAATAACTTAAAAACAATGTGACAAACTAAACGAACCATGCACAAGAGTTGACATGTCATATATGTTGAATGGTGACTCAAAACAAAGTTGGAGCACAGAAATTAATGCATAAATAGTTTAGTTGAACTAGTCTACAGCATTGTGTTAGGTAATTTCCTAGTGTTGCAGAAATAGTGTTTTAGTGGGTTATAAGTCGTATATTTTAGGAGCAATTGTTTATCTCTTAGCTATATATTTTATTTGGGCATGTTGTTTTTGTTATTTGAATAAGGGAAAATACATCAAATTCCCCCTGAACTTAGCACGAAAACTCGTTTTAGTACTTAAACTACACGGGCATTTAAATATCACCCTTATCATCTTTGAAGTGATTTTTTTTTCACCATGAAGACTGTAACACCACTCTCACCCGCCACATCATATCCACGTAAGCGCCACATCATAACCATGTAGGTACCACGTCATCAATTTTTAGTTCTTTTTTACTTATTCATTATTTTCTATTAAACACTTTTAATATTAATTATATCAATTAATTAATTTATAAATGCATACCCCCACCCCCTATCTTTCATCTTCCTTGTTCTTCACCAATTCAACCTTCAATACTTACTTTTCTTCTACACTATTCAACAATTTTTTAAATAACTAGAATGAAATTATTCACTATAATATTCACATTATCTTTATTCGAATTCACCTCACGCATTTATCCTTTTGGAGGAAGAATTTTTTTTGAAAGCCAAGGTTTTATTGTCAACTCAAATAAAAAATGAAGATTACATAAGAAAGTTGATAAAAAAAAATTATAAATTCTATGAGAAATATTTGAATAGATCTAGAAATCAAAATGGGTCACTCAAAATTAAGAAAGTTTATATTTACAAAATCAACACCAATAATATAGAGCGAAATCAACGTCAATAAAATAACTTTGATATTGAATTTTACGAATTAGTAAAGGATTAATAAAATGAAAATAGTTTTTTTTTTTTGAAGTGGGAGGAAGATGGAGGAGGAGGTGTTTCAATGGAGAAAAAAGTGTATTGGGGAAGACAACAAATGAAAAGAAAAAAAATAAAGAAATTAAAAGGGGACCCACTAATTCTATATTTTTAGAGAGTTAATATATCAAGAAAAAGTATTTAAAATATTAATTATATATTGATCAATAAAAAAAGACCATGTGTAGGATTTCAAAAAATTCTAACTTTTTTTTTTCTTTTTTCACGCGCTTTAAGGATAGTACACTCACTCTCCCTGCCACGTCATCCCTAAGGGGGTGTTTAAATCACTTCAAAGATGATAAGTGGGGTAATTTAAACGCCCGTGTAGTTTAAGTACTAAAACGAGTTTTTGTGCCAATTTCAGGGGGATTTGATGTATTTTCTCTTCGAATAACTCCAGTTTAATAAATAAAAGAAGAAAAACACAGTTTCATTTTAATATTTTCCACACTTTCTTTGTCTCTCTGATTTTTGTGCCTTTCATTCTCTGTCTAACAGTTCTTCGTATCAGAGCACCTAACAACTAACGGCAGTTCATTGAGTGTGGTACAACCATATATTCATATGTTCAAAGAGAAATCTATGAATTCTTGAGTATACGTATGAAAATAAAGTTTTAAGAAATCTTACTATTTTGTCACCATTATTTTAGTATAAATGAACTCCAATCTATTACAGTAAATTTTACATTAAAAAAATATGTATATTTTTTTCTCTATTTATTATCATTTTTTTTATTATATTTTATTTTTATTATTTCATAAAACATACTTTATCTCTTAACGAGGCTCATTCTTGCATGAGCCTTATACATACTCAGTTTTATTGTTCTTTTTAAAAGGTGCTCAATTTTTTTGCCCTTTTCAATTTTGGCTCCGGACTCATATATAAATTGACATCATTTAAAAATAAAATAAAGTAAATATTTTCTTTACTTAAAAAAGAATGATCTAATTTAATTAGACACTAATTTTTTTTTAAAAAAAACTTTATATAATATTGTGTCTATAAATTAAAGTTATGTCAAATGTATCAAATGTCCTTTAATAGTGTGACCTTAAACATGTCATGTAGAAAATTAAAGATAAAGTATGATAAAAAACGAAACAAAAAATCTTGTTTAAATAAATTAAAAAGAAAACCAGAATATTTATTTTAAAATAATAAATTATTAATTTTTAAGTAAATCTGAACCAGTCGCAAAATTCCAAGCTCCAACAAACAAATTCAATTAATTGATTTATGATAGATTAATCTATATAATTGGCACAAAATCTTGCATATATACGCAATCTACACATAAGGCCCACGACGGCAAAATACACATGCCTATTACATTCTCCTCTATAATGGTAGGGTTGATGAAGAATCAATTTTTAGTGTACCATTTTTTAGGTTTAAAAAAGAACAATTTAGTTTAATTTAACATGATATTTTAAAAAGATAAAAATAAATTAATTTAGTGCTTCTAAATTAAAGTTATGCCAAAATATATCAAAATGTATTTCAGATCCCATTTGACATTTTTGTTGTCTGTTGGGAGGTCAAAAATACTTATTTTGTGAATTTGTTGAAAAAAAAATGTTTGACAAATCAATAAAAGTAATTTTAAATGGAAGCAAAAACAATTTTTCTTTCGTTGGAAAGAAGCTAAAAATATTTGATTTTTTTATTAGTAGCAGCAGCAACAAAAAATTATTTTGTTCAAAACTATAATATCCTATACATATTTAACTATATATTTTTATTAGTAATTAGCATATTTCATAAGTTTTGTTAAATTTCATAAGAATATTATTTTTTATTTTTATATAATAAATTATGATTTATTTGACGTTCATATATTATTAGTTCATATACTATATATTATTTTGTAGAATTAGAAAAAAAGGTGATAACAATATTTTTACAAGATTAAAAAGAAGAAAACAAAATAATAATCAAAGATTTTAGCCTCCCAAAAAAGGCGTAATATTGATTGAAAATTTAAGCATGTAAATTTTATTCTAAAAAAAGAAAAATATTATTTTTTAATAATAGATATTTAAAATAATTTTTTTCCATAAAATTATTTTAATATAAGAGTATAAATAGTTGTCCTTTTTTGTAATTTGATTCTTAATAATATTTTTTAAGAAAGATAATCAAACACATTTGTTTATGAAAAAAACTTTTCAAATAAATTAGTTAAACACAAATTATTATTTTTTTCAAAAGCATTTTTCTAAACAGACATTTTTAAAAAGTGCTTCTAAAATAAGTTTTTTTTAGCAGCAATGCCAAATAAACTCTCAAGTTTATGGCCTAAAATATGTCATGTGAAATGCTAAAATAAAAATGTTATCAAAAAATAAAGAGAAGAGTCATTCTTTTAAAATAGATTTTAAAAAAGTTTTTAAAAAATGGAAGGAGTATTATTTCAGCTTCTTTAATGTTGAGTGGTTATTTTCGAGTTCGGAGTCAAAAGGGCAAGATAATTAGCCAGAAATTTTAAAAAGAACAATAAAATTGAGTTGAGAATCAAAAGGAAAAAATTCTAACGGTCTAACAAATGGAGCAAGACGCAAAGTTTTATGCACCTTACAAGGTGCATGTCTGTCAGCGTCTTGTAGGATACACAATCGCTGCGCCTTGTAAGGTGTATAGAACTTTGCACCTTCCTCCTTATATATATATATATATATATATATATATATATATATATATATATATATAAGAATTATTAAAACTTATTGGACTAAATATGTGTTTATGTTGTTTTAATCTTTCATCTTTTAATATGGCATTACATGAACTTATTACTTATAAAATTATGTTATTAATTAATAAATATTTGTCTCAATAAAATGATATTTATTAAACTCAAATTTATAAATTTTACGTGTAGTATTGAATCAAATCAACAAAGCAAATTTTCACGTAAACACATAATAGATTTTTGGTTGCAAGACAAACTAAAAGATGAACATAAACATATTTTTAGTTCAATAATTTTTGATCAATTTTTTATATTTATATATAAAGAGGAAGGAGCGAAGTTCCATGAGCCTTACAAGGCGCAGTCGTCGTGCATCTTACAAAACGTTGACAATCGTGCGCCTTGTAACACGCGTAGAACTTCACGCCTTGTTCTATTTTTTCCTAATTTACACGGCGTTTTTTAGACCGTCTAAATATTGCCCTTTTGATTATCAATTCAATTTTATTGTTCCTTTGAAATTTTTAGCTAATTTTCTTACCTTTTAGGCGCCGACTCGATCATTTTCTGCTCTTCTAGTCTAGTATTAGTAAGAAATTGTATGGCTCCTTGATCATTCTAATTATCAGGTGTACTGAATTTAGCTGCGGAAAAAAATTCTGATATTTATATTGTTGAATAACCAATATACCCCTATTGCTATCATGTAGGCATGTTGACGATGATACGTATGTGTGGTTATTCTCACTTATATATTATTGTAGTAGATGTAGGGTGTGTTTGGTATGGAGGAAAATATATTCCTAAAAAATGTTTTCTTGGAAAACAAGTAGATTTTGGACTTATTTTCTCATGTTTGGTTGGTGTGTAGAAAATATTTTCCGAAAATAATTTTGTGTTTGAGTTATGAATGAAAAATATTTTTGAGAGACATCTTTTATTTTTACTAGAGTAAAAAATAATTTATGACATTGACAATATTTTTTAAAATTAAAATTATTATTTTTTTGTGGTGGTGGTGGTGGGGTGGGGGTAGTGGGTGGGGGCGGGGAGGAGGGAGGGGGTAGGAGTGATAAAATAAAAATTTGATGTTGATAGTATTTTTAAAAAATAAAATTATTTTTTTTTTGGGGGGGGGGTTTGGGGGTGGCTGGCCGGGGGGGTTAGGAATTTAAAAATAAAAATTTGAAATTAAAAATAATTTTAAAAAGCAAAATTAATTTTTTGGGGAGGGGGTGGGGGTGGGGGAGGGGGGCTGGCCGGTGGGGTCAGGGATTGGGTGAAAAAATAAAATTGAAAATATTTGATGTTTTTCCCCAAAAAATTTAATTTGAAATTGGAGGAGAATTTTGGAAAATGTTTTCCTTAATTTTTGAAGGGAAGTCATTTTCCTTAATTTTGAGAAAAATGAATTGATTTGGAAAATATTTCCCAAAACTTTTGTCCCAAGCAAATATGGAAAAATTGGAAATGTTTTCCTTCATACCAAACACACTCGTAGTAGATTTCATTATGTTATATATATATATGTATATCGCCTTTGCAATATCAATCACAGAGTACATAATTTCTAGAGATGGCTGCTAATAGTTATGCACTACTTCAAGTGTACACCAAATGCTCTCTGCAGAAGAAGCCTTCACTTCCAACCAAACTTGACCACTCCAAGAATCCTCTCTCTTCTACTTTCAAGGTAACGTAACAAAAGAGATATTTAATATTTAATTGATAATATTAATTATTATAAAATTATTTAATAGTTATTGAGTTAATATAAATGTATTTGGAATCACACAGGGTGATGATTATTAGGGGCGTCAAATCGATCGAATCGAATCGAATCGATTTATGTTTTCTTTTCATGAATAAAATCGTGGATTTTTATTAAGTGTATAACCGCCCTAAACAATTGAGACGGTCTTTATAATTTATGAAAAAAAATAAAAAAAATCCGAACCAAACCGAACCGAATAACCTTACAGGCAGGTATATAAATATATTTATATATTAACAATACGTTAAATTTAATAGATATAAAATATATTTTATATAACATTTTCAAATATAAATATAACATAGGCATTAGCCTTCTAGTGACTAGATGACTTTGGGTCTTTGCTCTTTTAATGAGCCGTTATGTTAATAGACTCTATCGAAAAATATAGTAATACCTATGAAAAACTCGTGTTGAATGTTTAAGATCAAACAATATGATTGTTTTACATTCTTGTCTTCTTGGTGAATAATTAAAGTATTTTTTCTAGAACATATTTGAGAAAGAAATATTTTAATAGTACTAGTGTATTTTGAGGTGATATATTGAAAGTATAAAAAATTGAAAATTAATTGAATTGTACCAATACTGAAGAGAAACCAATATGGATGAGATTGTTTTAAAAAACCTAATTTTGATTATACATTATAAAAAATCAAAAAGTTGAAATGATATAATTTAAAAAAAATAATCAACTGAATCATTCTATTGACACCTGGTTATTGTTAAATTTAATATAATAATAATAATTACATTATTATGCTAAATAATCATCACAAAATCCTCTATTTGTTGTAGTGACTATCATATTTTACTGCAACATTTTTGATAAATTCTGTCTTTATTTTTCAAAATAAACAAGTATAAAAAAAAAAATCAAAAGCCTATTATTATTGTTATCAAATTAAACATCTACAATTGTTAAAGACAAAGTTGCATGATTCGGCCTTGAACAGCCAATATTGCAGAAGGAGTTGGACCAATTTCCAAATATTTCATTAGATGTCCCAAAAGCTATCAAAGACACTTCATTTAATTTATTGGAAGCTTTTGTTGACTTCATATTTGAATTCGTTGACCAACCATTGCTTCCATCTCAGGTAATTAATTCTCAACGCTAAACTCTAAGAGTGTGTTTGGTATGACAATTTTTTCATGTTTGGTTGGGACAAAAGTTTTAGAAAATGTTTTTCAAATCAACTCATTTTCCTCAAAATTAAGGAAAATGACTTCCTTTCAAAAATTAAGGAAAGCATTTTCCCAAACTCTCCTCCAAGTTCAAATTAATTTTATTTTTTGGGGAAAAATATTAATTTTAAAAAAATATTTTTAATTTCAAAATTTTATTTTTTCACCCGATCCCTGGCCCCATCACTGGCCAGCCACCCCCCAACCCCACCCACTCCTCAAAAAATTAACTTTGCTTTTTTAAAATATTTTCAACTTTAAATTTTTATTTTTAAACTCCTACCCACCCTCCCCCGCCAGCCCCCTACCAGCCCACCACCCACCCCAACCCTAAAAAAAAATTAACTTTGTTTTTAAAAAATTCTATCAATTTCAAATTTTATTTTTTTCACACCTACCCCCTCCCCCGTGCCCCCACCCCACCCCACCCGCACTACCACCCCAAAAAAATAAAAATTTTATTTTTAAAAAATATTTTCAATTTCATAAATTATTTTTTACTCTAGTAAAAATAAAAGATGTCTCTCAGAAACATTTTTCATTCATAAATCAAACACTAAAAATTATTTCCGGAAAATATTTTCTACTCAGCAACCAAACATGAGAAAGTAAGTCCAAAATCTACTTGTTTTCCAAGAAAACATTTTCCTCCATACCAAACACACCCTAAATTCTAAATCTTTTTCTTTTTTACGTGCGTACATGATCTTTAACATCAAATATCTAAAATTTAATTTTTAATAGAGTAATTTTGCACCGGTGAAAGAGATGATAGAAGCTACAACAATAGGAATAGTTGAAGGGAAAATTCCTGATGATTTTCCAGAGGGTGTTTACGTAAGAAACGGTACGTTGTCCTTGCTACGTTGAAACGATATACTGTTGATACGTACTCCTGAATCAATATACATATTATTTCAGGGCCAAACCCTCTATTTGGAGGACTGAAATCGACGAGATCTATATTTGGTGAATCGAGCCATATGTGGATCGAGGGTGAAGGAATGGTTCATGCTCTCTACTTAACGAAAGAGGATGGCGGAAAGTGGAAGACGTTGTACAAGAACAAACATGTCCAGACAGATAGCTATAATATGGAAAAGGATCGAAAGAAACCAGGTTTTCTTCCTACTATTCAAGGCGATTCTAACGCTATACTCCTCTCCTACCTTCTAAATTTGGTATGTATACGTATATAGTTAATTGGAGAAGTCGGATTTATAATATTCATAAATTTCAAATTGTGGATGCATTTGTAATAATTTGCAGTTGAGGTTTGGTGTGACAGACAAAAGCCTGAGCAACAGTAATGTGTTTGAACATGGAAACAAATATTACTCAATTGCTGAGAACCATATGCCTCAAGAGATCGACATACATTCCCTACAAACTAAGGGAAATTGGAACATTTTAAGTGGATCTTGGAATAGACCCTTCACAAGCCACCCAAATGTACAAATAATTGTAGTAATCAACTTACAAAATTTTATCTTAAAAAATAGTATAGTAGTACGTACATCATCTTTTATCTTTATTTGATAATAAGAGAAGGAGTATTAAAAATACTTTAAAAAATTGACGTGAATTATTAGTTTTATCTCTGAACTATTAATTTTCTTTTAAATATACCCGGCTTCTACTTGACTAACTAAACTTGGATATAACCTCAATACATTATCGATCTGCCACATGATATAACAAGTGATCTCAAATTCTTGTGGTCTAATAAAAAACCAAAAAAAAGTGTTGAAACACCCCTAAATTCAGCGAGAATTTATTGGGGGTTTATTTAAGTTCAGTTAGGCAAGTAAAATTGTGTTCTTAAAAACTATCAATAATTCAAAGATAAAACTAATAATTTGAGTCGTATTTTCAATACTTCTCTTATTTAATTCTTATATCTTTGTGGCCTTCTTACATTATAGAAAGCACCTGGGACGGGAGAACTAGTTATAATTGGTATTGATGGAAAAAAGCCTTATATGGAACTTGGTGTGATTTCAGGTACCATATTATTTCCTTCCCTATATGGTATTTTTATTTTTTCATCTTTAATCAGATTTTTACTCAATTTACTTATTATTTTTATTTTTTCACGACATTACTCAATTATTACCAATATTTCAGCCGATGGAAAAAAAATGGTTCACAAAGCAGATCTCATGTTCGATAGATGTACCGTTTGCCATGAAATAGGAGTTACACAAAGGTATAATAATATTATTTCCTTTTTAAAACTACGTACATATATACTTGTATGATAATATTACTAATTGGTCCTACATAAACTTGTAGATACAATGTGATCATGAATTTCCCGTTAATAGTTGACATAAGTCAACTTGTTCTTGGAGGCCAGTGAGTATATATATATATTAATTATTTTCCCCTTTTCATGTAACCAAGTATATGTATATTTTTATAAAATTATATGTGATAAATATATTGTGATTATGTAGGTTAATGAAGTTTGAAAAAGATGGATATGCAAGAATTGGGATAATGCCACGCTATGGTGATGCCAATTCCATCAAATGGTTTGAGGTTGAGCCTTATAGTGTATTACACATCATTAATTGCTTCGAACTTAATGATGAGGTATACGTATAATCTTTGCTCTGATGTCATTTTGAAGTGTGTAATTGTCTAATATTAAGTTTTTTTTTTATTAGATAAAATTGAAATAATAGTGATTATAACTAATGATTAGTAAATGTTGTTTAATTTGCAAAGGTGGTGGTGAGAGCATGTCGAGCTCGTCAATCAGTTATACCGGGACCTAGCTCTAGCATCAGCCACTTTGACAAGTTCTCCAAATGGATTAAAAGGGAAACAAATGACGACTCTGATGAGTTCACAAAAGAATCAACTTTTCCTCGTGTTTGCGAATGGAGATTAAACATGAAAACTGGACAAGTTAAAGAGAAGAATATATTTGGAGATGAGTTTGCAATGGAATTTCCTTTCATCAATGAAAAGATCTCTGGATTTAGAAATAAATTTGCTTATCTACAAGTTGTTGAGTCAACGGAGTTGTCTGGCTCAGGTAATGTACAAATCAATTTTTAACATCCTTTATCACTTCTCTTACAAATAAATATTATAGTTTACTCATTAATTATATCCTAAATTATTTTAACAGGATACACTAGATTTGGTGGGATTGTCAAGCTTCATTTTGAAGAAAAGAAAACCTTTAATATGGTATGTATACATTTTCTAAAAAAAGAGGGATTGATACTTCATATAGCATTACGTACTAATTAATTAATCTTTGTGAAATTAATAAATATATAGGATGAAGAAGATGAATTAATTAAAGCAGAATATCACATGTTCCCAAAGAACACATTTTGTTCAGGAGCTTCCTTTGTTCCAAAATCTGAAGGCATCGATGAAGACGATGGTTGGATCATCACATTTACGCATAACGAAAATGATAATATTTCCCAAGTAAGTAAAATACGATAAATTTAGTGTCAAAATTATGAAATTTGCAACTCATTAAATTTAAATCATCGATTCACTTGTTATATGTTTACTTCTTGTAGGTTTGTATAATTGATGCAAAAAAATTTACGGAAGAGCCAGTTACTATTATAACTTTATCAAGTAGAGTGCCATATGGATTTCATGGAGCTTTCATGCCATTAACGTCTTAAAAAAGTATATGTATGAATTCCACTAGGTAGATAGATGCTAAAATTATAAACCGTAGTAATTTTTTACTTTCTTTTTTAATATGATGTAATTAAATTTCTAATCATCACATAATATTGTAATTCATGAAGAAGGTGTCCTGCTTTGTTGAAAATTTTTAGTATTTTATTTATACTAAAAATCTATTTTATCTTAATATAAGTGAAAATAATATTAATGACATAACTTGAGCAATTTCCTCGACTCGTTTGTGTACTGTGCGGATGGAGCAGCCCAAAATTTGGGTTTTAATTTTGAATTAATTACTTGAGTGGATCCCTTTTAAAGAATAATTACTTCCTCCGTTTAAAAAAGAATGACCTTATTTTCTTTTTAGTCTATTCCAAAAAGAATGACCCCTTTTCTTTTTTGGCAACACTTTAACTTTAACTTTCCACGTGACATGTTTAAGACCACAAGATTAAATGTCATTTTGGTACATTTGACATAACTTTAATTTAGAACCATACATGTTTAAGACCACAAGATTAAATGTCATTTTGGTACATTTGACATAACTTTAATTTAGAACCATACAAAATTAAAAAGTCTTCTTTCTTTTCTTAAATTCTGTTCCAAGTCAAACTAGACCATCCTTTTTTAAACGGACGGAGTACTTATTTTAAATATACTCTTTAATTATTACCATTTATAGCAATATATAACAACACTATGTATTTGATTGGATTTCTCTTTCTCTCTCGCCTCTTTCTTCTTTTACTCTCTTGCTTTTGTTTTATTTTTCTCTCTTTCTCTGTCTGACCCATTCTCCTTTCTTTCCTTTTTCTTGTTCTTTCTCTCTCGTATTGTTAATTTTTTTCCTTTTCTTTCTCTTTCTCTTTCAACTTTATTTAGTCAATGATTCTACTGAAAAAAATCGTGTATGAATAATCAATTAGACAAATAATTATCTAATCATAACAAGTAAAGAGATATAATGAACTGCAAAATGAATTAAATTTGAATAAAAATGTATTACACACATATTAAAGTTTAATTAGAAGAGAATTAAACATGAATGCAAAATGTAGCAAATGAAAGAACATTCTTTGATCTGTAAACTGAATAAAACTTGTATCAATAATGAATTAAACAAGTAATCTAATCGTAACAAATCAATCAATAAATTGTAAAATGAATTAAACTTGTATTTAAAAATGTATTATTACACAAATATAAAGTTGAGCTAGAAGAGAGAATTAAACATGAATAAAAAACATAACTAATGAAAGACTAGAGAATGATCTATAAATTGAATTAAACATGTTTCAATAATGAATTAAATAAGTATCCAAACGAAAGAGCATTCAATGATTCGTAGTGTGAATAGAACTTGTATCAGTAATCAATTAGACGCAAGTAATCGAATCGTAACAAATGAAGAGACATAGTAAACTATCAAACGAATTAAACTTAAATTAAAAACGCATTGCACACATATTAAAGTTGAATTAGAAGCGAATTAAACATGAATGCAAAATGTAGCAAACGAAAGAGAATTATATGATTTGTAAACTGAATAAAATTTGTATCAATAATAGATTAAACAAGTAATTCAATCATAACAAATCACCAATAAATTGCAAAATGAATTAACTTGTATTAAAAGGGCATTATACAAATATTAAAGTTGAATTAGAAAAGAGAATCAAGCATGAATACAAAAATGTAACTAATGAAACATCAGATAATGATCTATAGAGTGAATTAAACTTACATCAATAATGAATTAGGCAAGTAATCTAATATTAACTGTTGACACCCAATTTTAGCCTAACATTTTAAAAATTCATAATTTGGAAGTTTTATTTATTTAATAGGTTAGAATAATTTATTTATTTTTTATATAATTTTAAATAAGTTTATCGATAACTATCTTTATTTATCAAAATTTAGGATTTTTGTTAGTTAATTTTTAAAATTGCATTTCACATGTTATTAGTTACGTTCATTATATGTTTTAAAATTCATTTTATTTGTTACATTTGTTAATATTTATGTTGAATTTAGCACAGTCTAAAATTTATTCAAATACGAAAAAGAATTTAGGAATTCTATTCAGATAATTTTGGGCCACAATGTTAAGCCATCATTTGAGCCCATTTTGTGTTTTCTTATTTAAGTTATTAACTAGGTCAAAATATGGGATGGGAATTAATTTTAGAAAAAGGGGAAAACAATTTCCAAAGAAAAAAAAAACTAATCTCTTCCCCTTCCCTCTCCTTGGCAGCAGACCCTCTCTACCTCCCTCTTCTCCTTTCTCTCATCCCCTCGCCTCTTCTCCTCTCTCCAACCATTTCCTCACCAACGCCACCACAAAACCCCTCTATTCTCCCCCTCACTGTCCAGTAAATGTTGTCCGGAGAAACTCCGGTGAAAAACCACACCCAAACAGCCGACCCAAACCACCCAAAACCACCCTTTTCCAACAACGAACAACAACTCCAAACACCACCAGAAAACCCCCGAATCAGACCCCTTTTCTCCATTTCCTCAGACCCACAATCACCTTCGTTTATCACTCTTTTTTGGCCAAAAGCATCCCATTTTCTATGTTCTCCGACCAGACCTCAAATCTACACCCAAAACCATCGGAAAACACACCACCATCGCACCAAACAATCACTTGAAACTCAGACCACCACCCGACCAAAGCCACCAACAATGAACCAGCCCCTTCCTCTCTTCCCCTTTCATGATTTTTCTTCATTTTCAGGTGTTTCGATGCAATATCAGTGGGCAATTAGTGAGTACAAAGCTCCGACGAGCACGAATCTTGGACAACAGCAACTAAGCACGATCACGCGATATTTAAACTCCAACGGAGCTCAGAGACTAAACAACCAACTATCCATGTTCTAAATATGGCAAATGGTACTTTTTTTTTTCTCTTTAGTTATTATCCATGTTTCAGATCTGGCAAGAGGGGTTCAAACTCTAGCCGTCGTTATTTTTCGATGAGATTTGTGTCTTCCCTGATGAAGAATATGTTTGTCTTGTTGCGTCATTTTGCTTGTGCTTTCTCTTTTAACTCTTATATTATGTTATTCATTTTTTTTGTATTTATTTATTTATTTATTTTATGGGTTGACTGGTTTTTGCTCCATTTTTAATTGTTGTTGCCTTATTTTTGTGCACATGTGTTTATTTAAGGTTTATTAAAGATTTTATTTGGGAAAAAAAAAATTTAGTGTATTGTGTTGCTTTTGTTATTGTTATTGTTATTGGTTATGATCACTGTGTTGCTTTTGTTAACTTTTTTATTTTTGTTACTATCATCGTTAGGTAGTTGTTGTTATATTGTCATTTAATTTGTTCATTTGTATGATTAATTGCGTCAAAAAATAATAATAATATTTAATTGGTTACTTTGTTATAATTTACGTTTATTGTTCTTGTTTTTGGAGTTGCTTTACCATTTTCATGTTGATTTACTTGTATTTTCATTTTGTTTCATTGACTCTTGATTATTTTATCAAAATATTACTTGAAATTAGAGATAATTTTTAGCTACATATTGTTTTAAGTTGTTATTTTATCTTAATGTTGAATTTTATTGTTTTGCACTCCCTGTGCAAATGTTAAGAGTTTTTCCAGTAAGTTACTTTCATTTTGATGATGCATTGCGTTCATTATTATTAACACACTATATTCTTTGTGTATTTCGTTATTTTTCACTTTTTTCGTTGTCATTAATGTTATAAATGTTACAAGTAAAAAATGGCCAATGATAAAATCTCTCCGTCGGTTTTGGAGGCCTCCCCATTTTAAAAAGACGGAATTTTAATTTAAGCTTATATATTTTATATGTTGAAATTGGCCGATGAAGAAATTACCGTCGATTTTCAAGGCCTCCAATGTTAATAAGACGGATTTTTATTTTTAAGTTATTATTTCATATATTTAATTTTTTCATATTTATTTATTACTAACACTTTTACTAAGTGTGTTTACAGGTACCCAAGACTTGCTTCCTTGAAGCTATTCGAAAGGAGTTCGAATTATATTTTCAATTCAATATTTTGTATATATCGATGTTAGGCAAACCTTAGGCCGATATTATTAGTTTATTTTTATTGTGTATATTGCATGTTATTGTATTTGTACATTATTTTATTTTTCCTCCTCAATTTAAAAAAAATGAACCCAGTCGGGAACCACATTTGTGGATTCCGAAGGATGCCTAATCCCTTTCCTTCGGAATAATTTGAACCCGTTACCTAGAATCAATTTGGTTTCGTAGACTATCTTTTAAATTAATTTATTAATTGTTTTTCTAGTTTTCTCAAAATTAGGTGGCGACTCCCTTTTCCCTTTAACTCCCTTTTACCCATTTTTTAAAATTCTTTTAAAATAATTCTTCTTTTTTTAAACTGAGTCGTCATGACGTTGCTCCCTCCCAAAGGATGTCAACAGAATGGCGACTCCGCTGGGGACTATAGAGGTTCTAACCAATATGAATTTATTTTTTTCAAATTGAGGAAATTTTTGTTCTATTGTTATGTTATACCTTGTATTTTTATATTTCGCTGATTATTTGTATATTGTATTTATTCATTATTTATTTTATTGTGTGTATATTATCATTGCATTTCATGGAATAATTTTCGCCAAATGGTAAATAGTTTGCATTAGGACAAAGAAAGTTCGTGGCTTACCACGACTTCCTTTAAAAAAAAACACAAGTCTAATCTTTGGAAGTAATAAACGAATAGTTGGCTTGCGGTCATCCAACGTCGTTTATTAGCTTCACCCCGTTGTCTGTTCGACTCGGGTAATCGTCACTTCTAAACCAATTCTAGTCACCCTAGGATAGAGCAAAATCAAATCCAAATTTAAGCATCAGCCTAAGATGACCCAACACTCAAGGCGCGTTGAGTTCATTAGAAAGACCACCTTGAGTCCATAATGGCCTCTAGCCTAAAAGAACGATCATAATTGTGTGTAATTTGAAGGATGTATATGTCGTTTGACAAACCACTGTCCATCTGAATTAGAAGGTTATTTTAATAGTTTACTTTTGTCAAACTCGAGTTTTCAGAAACTATCATTCCATCCAAAAGTGTTGGCAATCGGAGATGACAAGAATTTCAAGAGGAAGACCCTTCCGCAAAGGCTTAGAATAGGATGGTACCCCTACGTGGGATTGAATATTTATAATTTTTTCCTTCTTTCTTTTTTCCCTAACTTCATAATTCTATTTCATTCATTTATAAAATTGTACTAAATATTTTGGGGGACGATGAAAAGTTGTCAAATGGCGTAATACATCCTTCAAATCGATAGGCCTACCCTAGGCATAAAAGGGTCACATATTTGTATAGGACGCGCAATAATTGTTTGTATGCTATATGATATGTTTCAGTTTGTTGTTAATTAAAACAATGTTTATGTGTTTAATTCAATATTTGTGTGATATTTTGCATTATCTATTATGAACAAGAACTAACACTCTTACCTTTTGAGTTGTTATTCTTCAAAAAGAAATGTTGATTTATGTCCGAATTCAAAAATTATTATTTATCCGAAGTTGCAAGAGACAAGAGGATTAACGAAATTAGAGTCCTTGCATTTCTCAATTATATCAAGTCAAAATGATAAATTAGGGGAGTATTTGACTATGAGGTGGCACCCACTTATTTTTATTATTATTTTGCATGATGGTCCTGCTCTCACATATTTCTCATATTTTTGTAGAAATACCGTCCCCGACTGATGTCGGGGATGGTCATAACAATGTCTGGATCTCGTGAAAATTGGGAGGAGACAGTTCCAAGAAAACATCCAAAGAGAGTATACGTAGAAATTACTGTGGAAATTCGCAGGTTACATTCAAAAGACAGTATAAAGATTGACGATTAAGAGACTATAAAACATATTGGTGCAGAAAAAATGGGGGTCAAAAACACTTCATGACTACAAATTTAGTGGCGCTAGACCTAGAAATTTCTTTGAGTTGTCTAAATCTTTAAATTATTATATGCCTTATCTGGACGAACTACGCGTACCTGATTCTCATTTTAATGAGATACGTAGGCAATCCTTCTTGGGTTCGATATTATCTTCTCCAAAAGTAAAATAAAATAAAATAAAATAGTTTATGCATATTTTCCAAGTCATATCTGAACGAACTACGCGAACCTGATTCTCATTTCGGTGAGATACGTAGGCAACCCTTCTTGGATCGGTATTATCTTTTCCAAAAGTATTAAAAATAATAATTATTTGTTAATATTTTCAAAGTTATATCTACATGAACTACGCACACCTGATTCTCATCTTAATGAGATACGTAGACAGCCCTTCTCGGGTTCGGTAATCATTCTTTAAAAAAAAAAATTACTTGTACATACTGTAAGAGTCATGTCTTCAGCTCGGTCGGGACCTATATAGTTAAGAGCATGTAAATATATTTGATATGATGGAGAAGACTGACTTTGCGGTAAATTATAGATTCTCGTGGTACCTCTTATCTGTATTTTGTGATGCTTGAAAATTCTCTTGCATGCAATCAAGATAAGAATAAAACTAACCTTATGTTTCAAGTGCATTGTGTGGTGAGATTTTGATCAAAGTTCAAATTGTCTTACACTGTTGATCTAGAACTTGACCTGAATGTTTTTCGAGGCGATATCCTGAGTAATGTTTGATTTGAGAAAGGATTGTAGGCCTTTTTTGACCCGATTGTGCCTTTTAAAGCCTACCAAATTACATAATCCCTAGTTTTCCCATTTTGAGCCTGAAACCTTTCTTTGGACAACCACATCTTAACCACTATCATTTTGAGTGCTTACAAGCACTATCCTCTCTTGGCCCAACCTTCTTGAGTGCACCATGAATGTGCAAATTATAAGAGGAGATCCATGTTTGGAATTTCCAAAAGCAAAGATATTGAGTCTCCGAAAATCAAGGAAGCAAAGACTCTAGAGGAAAAGAGAGAAAGGAAGGAAAACAAAATGGTGGAAAAAATAAAGAAAGGTAAAAAATACCCTTACAGGGTCAATGAAAGGTGGGAAGGAAATACTCCAACAAAAAATGAAAAATTATTATAATAAAGAAGTGAATAAAAGAAAAGCTCCAACGAATAAGGACTCAAAAGAAGAAGAAAAAAAGAGAAGAAGTGAAAAGCTCCAAAAAAAAAAAAAAAAAAAAGGAAGGGAAAAGCGTTAAAAATGAGAATTCAAAAGAATTTGAGAGGGTAGAGAATAATGAAGAGGATCTAACGCCAAAGACGTATCAATCATTAAGAGCACAAATTTTGTGTGACGCTCAAGGAGGAATTCAGTCACTTTTATTCCAAATAAATATCCTACTCATCCCTAAGCCTACGTTACAAGCCAATGACAAGCCCTACATGATCTCATTCCGAATGTTCTCACATTAATGGAGATTTAAATAAGGATCAAGCATATGGTATCACAGTTGTATGCATTGAACATTCTTGTGAGTGTGAGTGCACTTTGGAAAATGTCCTAAAATCAAATGTTTCAAATATGTGTGAAATAGGACAAGTCTTTTTCGTGAGGGCACTTGAAACATGAGGATTGATACAATTCAAAACTTGTGTTTGAAGTAAGATGAACGAATCTTGTCGATCCTTAAGTATGTTTGAGATACCACTTGAAGCTGTAGGAATTACCTTAAATTCAATCTTAAAAAAAAAAGGAATGAGAGATTTACCTGCAATCTTAACTGTTGGTACCAATTGTAGTGAAGGTTTGACTATCTCATCACATTCTTTATTTTTCAAAAAGAAAAGAAGAAAAATGAGCAAACACTCATTCTTTAATATTTTAAAAACTTTTTAAGAATCTTTCAATTTTATTAAAAAAAAATAATTGCTTTTTGAGTTGTTCATTGTAAAAAAGTGTCATCGGGTTAATCTTGTATGTGTGAGAGTCCTATTTTACTTCATGGATTGTCCGTCCCAAAATGTGACATGTTTTTTTTTTATCTCTAGGCTTTGGATATCACATGGAATATTATTTTCCTATTTCATCATGTTCATATTGTACATTTTTTACTGATGATTTTCTTTCAGATTCTTTGCAGTATTCATCATCTACAAGTTTGAAACTACATTTGACCTGATTTCTGCCTCAACAGGATATGTAGGCGCCACGACGGCTCGGTTATATACCCAGTGTAATTATTATTTCTCCTTACAATAAAACTGGGACAGAATTTTTGAGGAAGACCTCAAAATTCTGATAAGTACTGCGAGAAGCTTGATAGCAACTACAAAGATCATTTAGCGCTTGAAGCTCAACGTCAATGTGCAAATCTTCAGCGTTGTGATGGCAAGCCAGCAGCTCCTCATACAAATCCTTAATAAAACTTGAGTCACAACAAACATAAAAGGTTCAAGACTAAAATGTTGATTGCTCACATGTGTTAAAGTTGTCAGGCTTTTGTACATATTCGCTTTTAAAGAATCTTTTCTCCAGGTTTCTTGACTAAGTCGCTAGCTAAGGCGATATTTTGTCTACTAATTGTTTCTTTTCAAGTACAGGAACAGACGAAAACATTGGGGAGATGAAACTTTCAAAACAATTTCCAAGCCATCCGTCTCGTTACAGTTGGACAATCATCGAGCCATCCACCTTGTAACAGTGGAAAATCATTAGATCATGCATCGCGAGTTAATATTCATGCATCGCGAGTTAATATTCATGCCCCGCAGAAAATCATGCATCGCGAGTTAATATTCATGCATCACGAGTTAATATTCATGCATCGCGAGTTAATATTCATGCATCGCGAGTTAATATTCATGCATCACGAGTTAATATTCATGCATCGCGAGTTAATATTCATGCATCGAGAGTTAATATTCATGCATTGCGAGTTAATATTCATGCATCACGGGAAGATGTTCATGCCCCGCAGAAGATCATGCATCGTGAGTTAATATTCATGCATTGCGGGAAGATGTTCATGCCCCGCAGAAAATCATGCATCGCGAGTTAATATTCATGCATCACGAGTTAATATTCATGCATCGCGAGTTAATATTCATGCATCACGAGTTAATATTCATGCATTGCGAGTTAATATTCATGCATCGCGAGTTAATATTCACGCATCGCGAGAAGATATTCATGCCTCGCAGAAAATTTATGCATCGCGGAAAGATATTCATGCCCCGCAGAAGATTATGCATCGCGAGTTAATATTCATGCATCACGAGTTAATATTCATGCATCGCGGAAGATCATGCATTGCGAGTTAATATTTATGTATCGCGAGAAGATTTCATGCCTCGCAGAGATTTATACATCGCAAGAAAATTTCATACCTTGCAAAATTTTACGCATTGCGAGAAGATTTCATCCCTCGCAAAATTTTATACACCGCAAGAAGATTTTATACCTTGCGAGATTTATGCATCGCGAGAAGATTTTATCCCTCGCAAAATTTTATACACCGCAAGAAGATTTCATACCTTGCAGAATTTATGCATCGCGAGAAGATTTCATCCCTCGCAAAATTTTATGCATCGCGAGAAGATTCCATCCCTCGCAAAAGTTTATACATCGCAAGAAAATTTCATACCTTGCTGAATTTATCCATCGCGAGAAGATTTCATCCCTCGCAAAATTTTATACACCGCAAGAAGATTTCATACCTTGCGGAATTTATGCATCGCGAGAAGATTTTATCCCTCGCGAAATTTTATGCATCGCGAGAAGATTCCATCCCTCGCAAAAGTTTATACATCGCAAGAAGATTTCATACCTTGCTGAATTTATACATCGCAAGAAGATTTCATACCTTGCGGAATTCATGCATCGCGAGAAGATTCCATCCCTCGCAAAATTTACGCATCGCGGGAAGATATCCATGTCCCGCAAGCAATCATACACTTCCAGAAAAGGAATCGTGCATCTCAAAGGAAATATTTACCCCTCAACATCAACTGCATCTTTATTTGGCAAGAGTGAATGACAAGGGAATCATCAAAGACGACATCAAGATAAATATCAGCACACTGCATCTGTTTTTATTTATTTTCGACATCAAATGAAGAATACATTGAAGATTACATTGCATACATAAGACATAAGCTCTATTTGCTTTACGTCAAATTGATCGAGTTGACGTCAAATGTCGAGGAGAGTAATTAAGTGTCGACACGATAAAAGACACTGCCTTCCATTTAAATTGCATTTTTAAGCTGACGAGTTTTATCTCAGTCTTTGTCGAGAGCATTCGAAAGGATGAATTTTCCAAAGAAAAAACAAACGACATGTGCAAACTACTTCAACAAAGAAGAAACACATCATAGAACCTTTTGTGGACAAGTCTGGGATTGACTTCCACCACATCCAACCGCACTTCTCTACAAAGGTCATGTGTTCGATCAAAATTGAGTTTGTCAATTTTCGTTGTCCACGATTTCTTTCATCAATCATACACAACGAAAGGGACAGCTGTTGACACCCAATTTTAGCCTAACATTTTAAAAATTCGTAATTTGGAAGTTTTATTTATTTAATAGCTTAGAATAATTATTATTATTTTTATATAATTTTAAATAAGTTTATCGATAACTATCTTTATTTATCAAAATTTAGGATTTTTGTTAGTTAATTTTTAAAATTGCATTTCACATGTTATTAGTTACGTTCATTATATTTTTTAACATTCATTTTATTTGTTACATTTGTTAATATTTATGTTGAATTTAGCACAGTCTAAAATTTATTCAAATACGAAAAAGAATTTAGGAATTCTATTCAGATAATTTTGGGCCACAATGTTAAGCCCATCATTTGAGCTCATTTTGTGTTTTCTTATTTAAGTTATTAACTAGGTCAAAATATGGGATGGAAACTAATTTTAGAAAAGGGGGAAAACAATTTCCAAAGAAAAAAAAACTAATTTCTTCCCCTTCCCTCTCCTTGGCAGCAGCCCCCTCTCTGCCTCCCTCTTCTCCTTTCTCTCCTCCCCTCGCCTCTTCTCCTCTCTCCAACCATTTTCTCACCAACGCCACCACAAAACCCCTCTATTCTCCCCCTCACTGTCCAGTAAATGTTGTCCGGAGAAACTCCGGTGAAAAACCACACCCAAACAGCCGACCCAAACCACCCAAAACCACCCTTTTCCAACAACGAACAACAACTCCAAACACCACCAGAAAACCCCCGAATCAGACCCCTTTTCTCCATTTTCTCAGACCCACAATCACCTTCGTTTATCACTCTTTTTTGGCCAAAAGCATCCCATTTTCTATGTTCTCCGACCAGACCTCAAATCTACACCCAAAACCATCGGAAAACACACCACCATCGCACCAAACAATCACTTGAAACTCAGACCACCACCCGACCAAAGCCACCAACAATGAACCAGCCCCTTCCTCTCTTCCCCTTTCACGATTTTTCTTCATTTTCAGGTGTTTCGATGCAATATCAGTGGGCAATTAGTGAGTACAAAGCTCCGACGAGCACGAATCTTGGACAACAGCAACTAAGCACGATCCCGCGATATTTAAACTCCAAAGGAGCTTAGAGACTAAACAACCAACTATCCATGTTCCAAATATGGCAAATGGTACTTTTTTTTTTTCTCTTTAGTTATTATCCATGTTTCAGATCTGGCCAGAGGGGTTCAAACTCTAGCCGTCGTTATTTTTCGATGAGATTTGTGTCTTCCCTGATGAAGAATATGTTTGTCTTGTTGCGCCATTTTGCTTGTGCTTTCTCTTTTAACTCTTATATTATGTCATTCATTTTTTTTGTATTTATTTATTTATTTATTTTATGGGTTGACTGGTTTTTGCTCCATTTTTAATTGTTGTTGCCTTATTTTTGTGCATATGTGTTTATTTAAGGTTTATTAAAGATTTTATTTGGGAAAAAAAAAATTTAGTGTATTGTGTTGCTTTTGTTATTGTTATTGGTTATGATCATTGTGTTGCTTTTGTTAACCTTTTTATTTTTGTTACTATCATCGTTAGGTAGTTGTTGTTATATTGTCATTTAATTTGTTTATTTGTATGATTAATTGCGTCAAAAAATAATAATAATATTTAATTGATTACTTTGTTATAATTTACGTTTATTGTTCTTGTTTTTGGAGTTGCTTTACCATTTTCATGTTGATTTACTTGTATTTTCATTTTGTTTCATTGACTCTTGATTATTTTATCAAAATATTACTTGAAATTAGAGATAATTTTTAGCTACATATTGTTTTAAGTTGTTATTTTATCTTAATGTTGAATTTTATTGTTTTGCACTCCCTGTGCAAATGTTAAGAGTTTTTCCAGTAAGTTACTTTCATTTTGATGATGCATTGCGTTCATTATTATTAACACACTATATTCTTTGTGTATTTCGTTATTTTTCACTTTTTTCGTTGTCATTAATGTTATAAATGTTACAAGTAAAAAATGGCCAATGATAAAATCTCTCCGTCGGTTTTGGAGGCCTCCCCATTTTAAAAAGACGGAATTTTAATTTAAGCTTATATATTTTATATGTTGAAATTGGCCGATGAAGAAATTACCGTCGATTTTCAAGGCCTCCAATGTTAATAAGACGGATTTTTATTTTTAAGTTATTATTTCATATATTTAATTTTTTCATATTTATTTATTACTAACACTTTTACTAAGTGTGTTTACAGGTACCCAAGACTTGCTTCCTTGAAGCTATTCGAAAGGAGTTCGAATTATATTTTCAATTCAATATTTTGTATATATCGATGTTAGGCAAACCTTAGGCCGATATTATTAGTTTATTTTTATTGTGTATATTGCATGTTATTGTATTTGTACATTATTTTATTTTTCCTCCTCAATTTAAAAAAAATGAACCCAGTCGGGAACCACATTTGTGGATTCCGAAGGATGCCTAATCCCTTTCCTTCGGAATAATTTGAACCCGTTACCTAGAATCAATTTGGTTTCGTAGACTATCTTTTAAATTAATTTATTAATTGTTTTTCTAGTTTTCTCAAAATTAGGTGGCGACTCCCTTTTCCCTTTAACTCCCTTTTACCCATTTTTTAAAATTCTTTTAAAATAATTCTTCTTTTTTTAAACTGAGTCGTCATGACGTTGCTCCCTCCCAAAGGATGTCAACAGAATGGCGACTCCGCTGGGGACTATAGAGGTTCTAACCAATATGAATTTATTTTTTTCAAATTGAGGAAATTTTTGTTCTATTGTTATGTTATACCTTGTATTTTTATATTTCGCTGATTATTTGTATATTGTATTTATTCATTATTCATTTTATTGTGTGTATATTATCATTGCATTTCATGGAATAATTTTCGCCAAATGGTAAATAGTTTGCATTAGGACAAAGAAAGTTACGTGGCTTACCACGACTTCCTTTAAAAAAAAACACAAGTCTAATCTTTGGAAGTAATAAACGAATAGTTGGCTTGCGGTCATCCAACGTCGTTTATTAGCTTCACCCCGTTGTCTGTTCGACTCGGGTAATCGTCACTTCTAAACCAATTCTAGTCACCCTAGGATAGAGCAAAATCAAATCCAAATTTAAGCATCAGCCTAAGATGACCCAACACTCAAGGCGCGTTGAGTTCATTAGAAAGACCACCTTGAATCCATAATGGCCTCTAGCCTAAAAGAACGATCATAATTGTGTGTAATTTGAAGGATGTATATGTCGTTTGACAAACCACTGTCCATCTGAATTAGAAGGTTATTTTAATAGTTTACTTTTGTCAACTCATTTTCCTCAAAATTAAGGAAAATGACTTCCTTTCAAAAATTAAGGAAAACATTTTCCCAAACTCTCCTCCAAGTTCAAATTAATTTTATTTTTTGGGGAAAAATATTAATTTTAAAAAAATATTTTTAATTTCAAAATTTTATTTTTTCACCCGATCTCTGGCCACCATCACCGGCCAGCCACCCCCCAACCCCACCCACTCCTCAAAAAATTAACTTTGCTTTTTAAAAATATTTTCAACTTTAAATTTTTATTTGTAAACTCCTACCCACCCTCCCCCGCCAGCCCCCTACCAGCCCACCACCCACCCCAACCCTAAAAAAAAATTAACTTTGTTTTTAAAAAATTCTATCAATTTCAAATTTTATTTTTTTCACACCTACCCCCTCCCCCGTGCCCCCACCCCACCCCACCCGCACTACCACCCCAAAAAAATAAAAATTTTATTTTTAAAAAATATTTTCAATTTCATAAATTATTTTTTACTCTAGTAAAAATAAAAGATGTCTCTCAGAAACATTTTTCATTCATAAATCAAACACTAAAAATTATTTCCGGAAAATATTTTCTACTCAGCAACCAAACATGAGAAAGTAAGTCCAAAATCTACTTGTTTTCCAAGAAAACATTTTCCTCCATACCAAACACACCCTAAATTCTAAATCTTATTCTTTTTTACGTGCGTACATGATCTTTAACATCAAATATCTAAAATTTAATTTTTAATAGAGTAATTTTGCACCGGTGAAAGAGATGATAGAAGCTACAACAATAGGAATAGTTGAAGGGAAAATTCCTGATGATTTTCCAGAGGGTGTTTACGTAAGAAACGGTACGTTGTCCTTGCTACGTTGAAACGATATACTGTTGATACGTACTCCTGAATCAATATACATATTATTTCAGGGCCAAACCCTCTATTTGGAGGACTGAAATCGACGAGATCTATATTTGGTGAATCGAGCCATATGTGGATCGAGGGTGAAGGAATGGTTCATGCTCTCTACTTAACGAAAGAGGATGGCGGAAAGTGGAAGACGTTGTACAAGAACAAACATGTCCAGACAGATAGCTATAATATGGAAAAGGATCGAAAGAAACCAGGTTTTCTTCCTACTATTCAAGGCGATTCTAACGCTATACTCCTCTCCTACCTTCTAAATTTGGTATGTATACGTATATAGTTAATTGGAGAAGTCGGATTTATAATATTCATAAATTTCAAATTGTGGATGCATTTGTAATAATTTGCAGTTGAGGTTTGGTGTGACAGACAAAAGCCTGAGCAACAGTAATGTGTTTGAACATGGAAACAAATATTACTCAATTGCTGAGAACCATATGCCTCAAGAGATCGACATACATTCCCTACAAACTAAGGGAAATTGGAACATTTTAAGTGGATCTTGGAATAGACCCTTCACAAGCCACCCAAATGTACAAATAATTGTAGTAATCAACTTACAAAATTTTATCTTAAAAAATAGTATAGTAGTACGTACATCATCTTTTATCTTTATTTGATAATAAGAGAAGGAGTATTAAAAATACTTTAAAAAATTGACGTGAATTATTAGTTTTATCTCTGAACTATTAATTTTCTTTTAAATATACCCGGCTTCTACTTGACTAACTAAACTTGGATATAACCTCAATACATTATCGATCTGCCACATGATATAACAAGTGATCTCAAATTCTTGTGGTCTAATAAAAAACCAAAAAAAAGTGTTGAAACACCCCTAAATTCAGCGAGAATTTATTGGGGGTTTATTTAAGTTCAGTTAGGCAAGTAAAATTGTGTTCTTAAAAACTATCAATAATTCAAAGATAAAACTAATAATTTGAGTCGTATTTTCAATACTTCTCTTATTTAATTCTTATATCTTTGTGGCCTTCTTACATTATAGAAAGCACCTGGGACGGGAGAACTAGTTATAATTGGTATTGATGGAAAAAAGCCTTATATGGAACTTGGTGTGATTTCAGGTACCATATTATTTCCTTCCCTATATGGTATTTTTATTTTTTCATCTTTAATCAGATTTTTACTCAATTTACTTATTATTTTTATTTTTTCACGACATTACTCAATTATTACCAATATTTCAGCCGATGGAAAAAAAATGGTTCACAAAGCAGATCTCATGTTCGATAGATGTACCGTTTGCCATGAAATAGGAGTTACACAAAGGTATAATAATATTATTTCCTTTTTAAAACTACGTACATATATACTTGTATGATAATATTACTAATTGGTCCTACATAAACTTGTAGATACAATGTGATCATGAATTTCCCGTTAATAGTTGACATAAGTCAACTTGTTCTTGGAGGCCAGTGAGTATATATATATATTAATTATTTTCCCCTTTTCATGTAACCAAGTATATGTATATTTTTATAAAATTATATGTGATAAATATATTGTGATTATGTAGGTTAATGAAGTTTGAAAAAGATGGATATGCAAGAATTGGGATAATGCCACGCTATGGTGATGCCAATTCCATCAAATGGTTTGAGGTTGAGCCTTATAGTGTATTACACATCATTAATTGCTTCGAACTTAATGATGAGGTATACGTATAATCTTTGCTCTGATGTCATTTTGAAGTGTGTAATTGTCTAATATTAAGTTTTTTTTTTATTAGATAAAATTGAAATAATAGTGATTATAACTAATGATTAGTAAATGTTGTTTAATTTGCAAAGGTGGTGGTGAGAGCATGTCGAGCTCGTCAATCAGTTATACCGGGACCTAGCTCTAGCATCAGCCACTTTGACAAGTTCTCCAAATGGATTAAAAGGGAAACAAATGACGACTCTGATGAGTTCACAAAAGAATCAACTTTTCCTCGTGTTTGCGAATGGAGATTAAACATGAAAACTGGACAAGTTAAAGAGAAGAATATATTTGGAGATGAGTTTGCAATGGAATTTCCTTTCATCAATGAAAAGATCTCTGGATTTAGAAATAAATTTGCTTATCTACAAGTTGTTGAGTCAACGGAGTTGTCTGGCTCAGGTAATGTACAAATCAATTTTTAACATCCTTTATCACTTCTCTTACAAATAAATATTATAGTTTACTCATTAATTATATCCTAAATTATTTTAACAGGATACACTAGATTTGGTGGGATTGTCAAGCTTCATTTTGAAGAAAAGAAAACCTTTAATATGGTATGTATACATTTTCTAAAAAAAGAGGGATTGATACTTCATATAGCATTACGTACTAATTAATTAATCTTTGTGAAATTAATAAATATATAGGATGAAGAAGATGAATTAATTAAAGCAGAATATCACATGTTCCCAAAGAACACATTTTGTTCAGGAGCTTCCTTTGTTCCAAAATCTGAAGGCATCGATGAAGACGATGGTTGGATCATCACATTTACGCATAACGAAAATGATAATATTTCCCAAGTAAGTAAAATACGATAAATTTAGTGTCAAAATTATGAAATTTGCAACTCATTAAATTTAAATCATCGATTCACTTGTTATATGTTTACTTCTTGTAGGTTTGTATAATTGATGCAAAAAAATTTACGGAAGAGCCAGTTACTATTATAACTTTATCAAGTAGAGTGCCATATGGATTTCATGGAGCTTTCATGCCATTAACGTCTTAAAAAAGTATATGTATGAATTCCACTAGGTAGATAGATGCTAAAATTATAAACCGTAGTAATTTTTTACTTTCTTTTTTAATATGATGTAATTAAATTTCTAATCATCACATAATATTGTAATTCATGAAGAAGGTGTCCTGCTTTGTTGAAAATTTTTAGTATTTTATTTATACTAAAAATCTATTTTATCTTAATATAAGTGAAAATAATATTAATGACATAACTTGAGCAATTTCCTCGACTCGTTTGTGTACTGTGCGGATGGAGCAGCCCAAAATTTGGGTTTTAATTTTGAATTAATTACTTGAGTGGATCCCTTTTAAAGAATAATTACTTCCTCCGTTTAAAAAAGAATGACCTTATTTTCTTTTTAGTCTATTCCAAAAAGAATGACCCCTTTTCTTTTTTGGCAACACTTTAACTTTAACTTTCCACGTGACATGTTTAAGACCACAAGATTAAATGTCATTTTGGTACATTTGACATAACTTTAATTTAGAACCATACATGTTTAAGACCACAAGATTAAATGTCATTTTGGTACATTTGACATAACTTTAATTTAGAACCATACAAAATTAAAAAGTCTTCTTTCTTTTCTTAAATTCTGTTCCAAGTCAAACTAGACCATCCTTTTTTAAACGGACGGAGTACTTATTTTAAATATACTCTTTAATTATTACCATTTATAGCAATATATAACAACACTATGTATTTGATTGGATTTCTCTTTCTCTCTCGCCTCTTTCTTCTTTTACTCTCTTGCTTTTGTTTTATTTTTCTCTCTTTCTCTGTCTGACCCATTCTCCTTTCTTTCCTTTTTCTTGTTCTTTCTCTCTCGTATTGTTAATTTTTTTCCTTTTCTTTCTCTTTCTCTTTCAACTTTATTTAGTCAATGATTCTACTGAAAAAAATCGTGTATGAATAATCAATTAGACAAATAATTATCTAATCATAACAAGTAAAGAGATATAATGAACTGCAAAATGAATTAAATTTGAATAAAAATGTATTACACACATATTAAAGTTTAATTAGAAGAGAATTAAACATGAATGCAAAATGTAGCAAATGAAAGAACATTCTTTGATCTGTAAACTGAATAAAACTTGTATCAATAATGAATTAAACAAGTAATCTAATCGTAACAAATCAATCAATAAATTGTAAAATGAATTAAACTTGTATTTAAAAATGTATTATTACACAAATATAAAGTTGAGCTAGAAGAGAGAATTAAACATGAATAAAAAACATAACTAATGAAAGACTAGAGAATGATCTATAAATTGAATTAAACATGTTTCAATAATGAATTAAATAAGTATCCAAACGAAAGAGCATTCAATGATTCGTAGTGTGAATAGAACTTGTATCAGTAATCAATTAGACGCAAGTAATCGAATCGTAACAAATGAAGAGACATAGTAAACTATCAAACGAATTAAACTTAAATTAAAAACGCATTGCACACATATTAAAGTTGAATTAGAAGCGAATTAAACATGAATGCAAAATGTAGCAAACGAAAGAGAATTATATGATTTGTAAACTGAATAAAATTTGTATCAATAATAGATTAAACAAGTAATTCAATCATAACAAATCACCAATAAATTGCAAAATGAATTAACTTGTATTAAAAGGGCATTATACAAATATTAAAGTTGAATTAGAAAAGAGAATCAAGCATGAATACAAAAATGTAACTAATGAAACATCAGATAATGATCTATAGAGTGAATTAAACTTACATCAATAATGAATTAGGCAAGTAATCTAATATTAACTGTTGACACCCAATTTTAGCCTAACATTTTAAAAATTCATAATTTGGAAGTTTTATTTATTTAATAGGTTAGAATAATTTATTTATTTTTTATATAATTTTAAATAAGTTTATCGATAACTATCTTTATTTATCAAAATTTAGGATTTTTGTTAGTTAATTTTTAAAATTGCATTTCACATGTTATTAGTTACGTTCATTATATGTTTTAAAATTCATTTTATTTGTTACATTTGTTAATATTTATGTTGAATTTAGCACAGTCTAAAATTTATTCAAATACGAAAAAGAATTTAGGAATTCTATTCAGATAATTTTGGGCCACAATGTTAAGCCATCATTTGAGCCCATTTTGTGTTTTCTTATTTAAGTTATTAACTAGGTCAAAATATGGGATGGGAATTAATTTTAGAAAAAGGGGAAAACAATTTCCAAAGAAAAAAAAAACTAATCTCTTCCCCTTCCCTCTCCTTGGCAGCAGACCCTCTCTACCTCCCTCTTCTCCTTTCTCTCATCCCCTCGCCTCTTCTCCTCTCTCCAACCATTTCCTCACCAACGCCACCACAAAACCCCTCTATTCTCCCCCTCACTGTCCAGTAAATGTTGTCCGGAGAAACTCCGGTGAAAAACCACACCCAAACAGCCGACCCAAACCACCCAAAACCACCCTTTTCCAACAACGAACAACAACTCCAAACACCACCAGAAAACCCCCGAATCAGACCCCTTTTCTCCATTTCCTCAGACCCACAATCACCTTCGTTTATCACTCTTTTTTGGCCAAAAGCATCCCATTTTCTATGTTCTCCGACCAGACCTCAAATCTACACCCAAAACCATCGGAAAACACACCACCATCGCACCAAACAATCACTTGAAACTCAGACCACCACCCGACCAAAGCCACCAACAATGAACCAGCCCCTTCCTCTCTTCCCCTTTCATGATTTTTCTTCATTTTCAGGTGTTTCGATGCAATATCAGTGGGCAATTAGTGAGTACAAAGCTCCGACGAGCACGAATCTTGGACAACAGCAACTAAGCACGATCACGCGATATTTAAACTCCAACGGAGCTCAGAGACTAAACAACCAACTATCCATGTTCCAAATATGGCAAATGGTACTTTTTTTTTTCTCTTTAGTTATTATCCATGTTTCAGATCTGGCAAGAGGGGTTCAAACTCTAGCCGTCGTTATTTTTCGATGAGATTTGTGTCTTCCCTGATGAAGAATATGTTTGTCTTGTTGCGTCATTTTGCTTGTGCTTTCTCTTTTAACTCTTATATTATGTTATTCATTTTTTTTGTATTTATTTATTTATTTATTTTATGGGTTGACTGGTTTTTGCTCCATTTTTAATTGTTGTTGCCTTATTTTTGTGCACATGTGTTTATTTAAGGTTTATTAAAGATTTTATTTGGGAAAAAAAAAATTTAGTGTATTGTGTTGCTTTTGTTATTGTTATTGTTATTGGTTATGATCACTGTGTTGCTTTTGTTAACTTTTTTATTTTTGTTACTATCATCGTTAGGTAGTTGTTGTTATATTGTCATTTAATTTGTTCATTTGTATGATTAATTGCGTCAAAAAATAATAATAATATTTAATTGGTTACTTTGTTATAATTTACGTTTATTGTTCTTGTTTTTGGAGTTGCTTTACCATTTTCATGTTGATTTACTTGTATTTTCATTTTGTTTCATTGACTCTTGATTATTTTATCAAAATATTACTTGAAATTAGAGATAATTTTTAGCTACATATTGTTTTAAGTTGTTATTTTATCTTAATGTTGAATTTTATTGTTTTGCACTCCCTGTGCAAATGTTAAGAGTTTTTCCAGTAAGTTACTTTCATTTTGATGATGCATTGCGTTCATTATTATTAACACACTATATTCTTTGTGTATTTCGTTATTTTTCACTTTTTTCGTTGTCATTAATGTTATAAATGTTACAAGTAAAAAATGGCCAATGATAAAATCTCTCCGTCGGTTTTGGAGGCCTCCCCATTTTAAAAAGACGGAATTTTAATTTAAGCTTATATATTTTATATGTTGAAATTGGCCGATGAAGAAATTACCGTCGATTTTCAAGGCCTCCAATGTTAATAAGACGGATTTTTATTTTTAAGTTATTATTTCATATATTTAATTTTTTCATATTTATTTATTACTAACACTTTTACTAAGTGTGTTTACAGGTACCCAAGACTTGCTTCCTTGAAGCTATTCGAAAGGAGTTCGAATTATATTTTCAATTCAATATTTTGTATATATCGATGTTAGGCAAACCTTAGGCCGATATTATTAGTTTATTTTTATTGTGTATATTGCATGTTATTGTATTTGTACATTATTTTATTTTTCCTCCTCAATTTAAAAAAAATGAACCCAGTCGGGAACCACATTTGTGGATTCCGAAGGATGCCTAATCCCTTTCCTTCGGAATAATTTGAACCCGTTACCTAGAATCAATTTGGTTTCGTAGACTATCTTTTAAATTAATTTATTAATTGTTTTTCTAGTTTTCTCAAAATTAGGTGGCGACTCCCTTTTCCCTTTAACTCCCTTTTACCCATTTTTTAAAATTCTTTTAAAATAATTCTTCTTTTTTTAAACTGAGTCGTCACGACGTTGCTCTCTCCCAAAGGATGTCAACAGTAACAAAATGATAAGCTACAACATGAATTAAATTTATGTCAAAAGTGTATTACATAATATTAATTAAAGTTGAATTAGAAGAGAAAAATAACACTAATAAAAAACGTAACTAACGAAACACAAGACAATAATCTATAGACTGAATTAAACTTGTATTATTCATGAATAAAACATGTATTATAGATATCTTATAAATTATTTTAATTTGTATGACTAAGAAAAAGAACGACATTTGCAATATGTATTACAAATGTATTGTTCCTATATTATAAATGTATTAAGAGTGTGTTCCTTAAATTGTTTTGGTTGATATCACTAAAAAGAGTGAAGTATGTAACATGTATAAATGTATTGTTCATGATTTTAATATAATTTTAAGGGAAAATGCACAAGTACCCCCTCAACCTATGCCCGAAATTCTAGAGACACACTTATACTATATTAAGGTTCTATTACCCCCCTGAACTTATTTTATAAGTAATTTTCTACCCATTTTTGGCCTACGTGGCACTAACTTGAAAAAAAAGTCAATCAGCGTTGGACCCACAAAATAGTGCCACGTAAGCCGAAAAGGGGTAAAAAATTATTAATAAAATAAGTTCAGGGGGGTAATAGGACCTTAGTATAGTATAAGTGTGTCTCTGAGATTTCGGGCATAGGTTGAGGGGGTACTTGTGCATTATCTCTAATTTTAATACAATTATGAAACATATCTAATACAACTTTATACAATTGCGATATAGTTTCATAAACTTTACTTTTTTCGAGTTTCAATCTAATATTTCCACTAAAATCAATTATAAACTTAACCAAACCCTCTTGGAATTGAGATATAAATTCCAAACGACATTATCAATAATTTGTAGGATTAACCAATCCAAACTAATCACAAATTCGTAAAATTAAAATAATGAATTTAAAATTTGAAGTTTTATAATGATCATCAATGGTGAACTCTTGTTGTTGTAATTTTAGAGATTTTGAAATTTCTACTTAAAAACATGATTTTGTACAAATTTTTATTTTTTCATTTTTTTTGGTCGTATTTTTTGAATAAAAACAATAAAATATGAAAAAATTAATTTGTTATTTTAATAAAAAATTGAAAGAAGAAGAAGAATTTATTTAAAAAAAGAAAAGAAAAGAAGAGTACGCAGATAATAATGATAAAGAGAGAAAGATAAGAAGAAGAATAAAAAAAGGAAAAATTGTATATAATGACAAACTAATAAATCAAATTAATTGCTATAACTACCCTTTGATTTAATTGTGTCCCATAGCAAACTGTTTACCAGTCACATCTCTCCCTCAAACTCTCGCTCGCCACTCTCCTCCCTCGCTCCATCTCTCGCTCGCTTCCTCTCACTTTTATACAAACACATGTGTATAAAATATGTTTCTATTTGTATAAAGCGAGAGAAAATTGTATAAATACATATATTTTTGTTTCCCTTTGTCCCCTCTCCCATATCTCGCTCGTCACCTTCGCCTCTCTCGTTTATACAAACAGAAACGAAATGTATAAATTGCATTTCTGTTTGTACAAAGCGAGAGAAAATTGTATATACACATGTAAATACATATATTTTCGTCCTATACACTTATAATTATACAATAAATATACTCGCCTACACAGTTTCTTTTGTCTTTCTCTCTTTTTCGTTTTATACAAATTCTAATTGCATATAATCTCTCTCTTTCTCGTTTTATACAATTCGATTTAATTGTATATTCCCTGCCCAAGTCTCTTTTGTCTTTCTCTCTTTCTCATTTTTAAATTCAAATTGTATATAATCGTTCTATACACTTATAATTATACAATTCGTTTTATACACTTTGTTTTATACAATTATCTGCCCAAGTCTCTTTCTCTTTCTCGTTTTATACACTTCGTTTTATACAATTGGCTTTAATTGTATATGTATAGCGAATTATACATTTATATGTTTGCTATGGAGTGCAATTATGCAAACTTTGTTATAGCATACAAATACGAATTTTATTTTTGCTATATGTAAAAGTTGCCCTAAAAAAATGAAGAGGAAAAAGGGCCGAGAAGAAAGCGACCGTACAATTTTTAAAATTAAAAATCTGTTATATTTAGTTATAAAAATTATATTGACATAAATGGTAAAAAAAATTAATCTAGCATATATATGTGATTTACCCATTAATTTTTAAGCCTTTCCAGATAAAAATAAGAGTAAATTGTATATAATGTCAAATTAATCATTCAAATTAAACGCTATAATTATACTTTGATTTATTTGTGCCCTGTAGCATACTGCTTGTTAGTCGCCTCTCTCCCTCAAACTCTCGCTCGCCACTCTCCCTCTCTCACTCGCTCCCTCTATCGCTCGCCTCTCTCGCTTTTATACAAACACAAATGTATAAAAGGCATTTGTGTTTGTATAAAACGAGAGAAAATATATATACATATATTTTCATTTCCCCCTCACAGATCTCGCTCGCCTTTCTCGCTTATACAATCAGAAACGAAATGTATAAATTGTGTTTTTGTTTGTATAAAGCGAGAGAAAATTGTATATACACATATAAATACATATATCTTCGTCCTATACACTTATAAGTATACAATACAAATATTCCGCTTCTCAATTTTCTTTTGTCTTTCTCTCTTTCTCATTTATAGTTTATACATACACAAATTATACAATTGATCTTTTGTATACAACTGTTTTCTTTTATATATGTATAGAGAATTATACAATTGGTTTCTTTGTATATGTATATCAAATTATACAACTGTTTTTTTGTATATGTATAGCGAAATATACATATTTATGTTTTCTATGGAGCGCATTTATATAAATTGCAAATTTTAGCTATTGCATACAAATATAATTTTTATGTTTGCTATATGTGAAAGTTATAAAATTTGAACCTCTATCCTTTAATTCCTAACCAAATTAAGAAAAAAAATAAACTAGTTGAACTAAAATATAATTTGCATCCTATTATAGAAATTTAATTACTTACCGAAAACGGAATTGGACATAATGCTAAGTAGATTGATTGCATGAAGATTAAAATTAAGAATTAAATTGTAATATATCTTTGATATTTTGAGAGCCCAAAAACAAAAACAAAAAATATTTGGACCAAATCTTCTTAACATTTGATAGTTTTTTTCTTACTCTTCCCATAAGTAAGTTTACTTAATTGTTTAATTGGAGAATGAGATGAATGTGTTTTAAATTGGACTTTGAGATTAACTCACATTAACAAAGCTATCTTTAAAGAAGAAGTATTATTCAAGTGAATAAGTAGACCTAGATTTCACTTATTCACGAGTTAAAATATATTGGTATTACTCTTTTGCACTAACGACATGTACTAGGATAGATGATATCTAAATTCAGTACTTTAGAGGTGAAACATAAAGTTGTGTGTAGAATTTAATAATATTACAAGAAATAGTAAATGTAAATTCATAACTTATAAATACAATAAATTAAGGATAAGAACTTTATAAATTGAACCCTAAAATTTAAACTTTAAATCGGCTTCTAGTGTATGGAAATTAAGGAGTGAGGGTCAGGATGGCTCTTAATTACTTACAAAAATTAAGGGATATGCCTTCAACCCAATTTTGGGGCCTCAATTGTTTTTTAGTAAATTTTATGTTTAATAAACATAAAAATTATATTAGCGTTCTATAGTTACAATTTTGCTATTTGGGCTCTATAGCAAACATAGTTTGTTATGGAGCATCAGATATGTATAAAAATTGCTAGCAATTTTAATTTGTATAAAATCGCAGGCATCTGATTTGTATAAATCTCAATGATTTGTATAAATCGGACATCTGTGTCTATGAAATTTGTTTGTATATGTATATGTTCTTTATTTGTATATCTGCATAAAATTTGAATTCATATACAATTGAATCGAGTTAAAACAGTTGTATTTGTATCTTAAATCTCTCTCGCTTTATACAAACAGAAATTATATATTGTATTATGTATACTTTGTGTTTGTATGAAGCGAGAAAGAGAGAAAGGCAAAAGAAAACTGGATAGTGAAAGATTTGTATTGTATAATTATAAGTGTATAGGGCGAATATATATATATTTGTATTTGTGTATACAATATAATTTTCTCTTGCTTTATACTAAAACAAATACAATTTATACATTTGTATTTGTATAAAGTGAGAGACGAGCGAGATCAAGGAGAGTGTCGAATGAGATTTCTAGGGAGAGAGACGAATGACAAAGTGTTTGCTACAGGTTAGAATTAAATGAAATTATAATTATAATATTTAATTTTAAATTAATAATTCGTTGTTTTATACTATTTTTCCATTTTTTCACTTAGAATAAATTATGTGTTGATTTTTTCTATTACTATTTATAATAAAAAAAAGTATATTTATTTTATAAAAAAAATACTACTTATTAATTTATTCTCCTTAATCCTATTGCAAATAGAAGAAATCATGGAAATCTTATTTTGCTTTCTTCAGTTCTTTTGCCAACACACATTATTCATCTTTTCTTTTTAATTCCTTTTGCAGTCCCTTTCTCACATATTTGATTAGTTAATGTAATACTCGGTCAAAAATATAAATTAATAGTCAAAATTGTTAATTACAAATTATTTTTTTGTTTCTTCTTGAATTTTCTAGCATTACTAATTAATTAATCTTTGTGAAATGAAATATATAGTACTAATTAATTAATCTTTGTGAAATGAAATATATATATAGGATGAAGAAGATGAATTGATTAAAGCAGAATATCATATGTTCCCAAAGAACACATTTTGTTCAGGAGCTTCATTTGTTCCAAAATCTGGAGGCATCGATGAAGACGATGGTTTGATAATTACATTTACACATAACGAAAATGAGAATATTTCTCAAATAAGTAGAATACAATTAATTTTGCGCGCTTCAAAACTATCATATTTGAACTCATTAAATTTAAATCATTGATTTACTTCTAATTTTAATTCTTGTAGGTTTGTATAATTGATGCAAAGAAATTTACGGAAGAACCAGTTGCTACTATAACTTTATCGAGTAGGGTGCCATACGGATTTCATGGAGCTTTCATGCCATTAATGTCTTAAAAGTATACTATATGATTAATTAGGAATTCTAATATAAGCAATTCAAATTATGTATAAAGTGACAGTCTGGTGTACTAAACCTCCTCATATACATAGGGTCCAAGAAAGGACCCAACCATCTATAAGGGCCTATTGTATGCATGCTTATCTTGCATTTCTACTAGAGACTGTTTCCAATGCTTGAATCTTGACGTCTTTGTCACGTTGCAGAAATTCAAATTATATATGTATGAGAATCTAATATATGTTCAATGTTATACGTTCTATGTTTATTTAATTACCTTGTATTCAATACTCTCATGTCCTAATTTATGTGATAGTCTGTGAATTTATTTAAATATTCTATGTTCACATACATATTAAAATAATTAACATTTTCGAATTTCGAAAAGCAAAAAAATAACACATAAATTAGGAAAGGAGGCGTATGCTAAGTCGTATATATGTTTCGTCTTCAAATATTTAATTTATTTGTTATAGAGTTGTTGTTCTCTGTCATTCATCTTCTTGTCCTTTACCATTCGTTAACATGGAGAGGACAATAAAATTTTGGGTCTTAGCTTACAACTGAACCCTACACACCAGTCCCATACAAAAGTTCGAAATTATTGTATCCATATAATTATTCTCTTAAGTAGGGTTGTGCATTAGTTGATTTGATTTGATTTTGAAATTTATCAATTTGATTTATTATTTACTAGTTTATATGTTAAATTGTTATAGAATCGTTAGCATATTAACTTATTAATCATTGATCGTTAATAGATTTTGTTATCGATTTAACTGTTATAAATTGATACAAAGAAAATCATTGAAAATAACTTTAAAACAATATTACAAACCAAATGAACCATACACATGAGTTGACATGTTGCATCTTGCTCAAAAGCAAACACTATCACACTGTAGAAAACTGAGAGTTTGAGACAACATGAAAAAAAAAACTCAAACTATACTCTAAGAGCCTGTATAGATTGGATTAAAAAAAATAGTTTTTAAGTCGAAAACAAAAAATAGGAGGAGACCTACTTTTGGTTTTTGACTTATTTGAAGTCATTTTAAACTTATTTTAAGTCATCTTTTTATCTTGCCGAACACTTTCCAACTTATTTTAAGTCATTTTTTACTTATTTAAATTGTTTGTTAAACACTTTAAGAAGTCAAAAACTGATTTAAAAGTAGATTTGACCAACTTTTAAGCCAAATTCAAACACCCTCTAAGTCAAACAATTTATATACTAAATGATACAAATATAATTATTTAATCAAGTTATTGATCAACCTATTAAAAAACCTCAAATCTTTAAAAATCGATAATCCAATAATTAAAAAAAAAATCAAAATCGTTATTAAAATCACTAAATTCATTATTTGTCCTAGTGTTTCTTGCTACTAATTATTTTAACAGGATTCACAAATTTGGTGGGCTAGCCATTAGCGTCTTAAAAGTTAAAAATATAGCATATGAATCCACGTTTCATGAAATTAGTTGTAACAACCATTTTTTCATAAAAAAATTTGAGAATATAAGCACTAGAGATTGAATTTCCACGTAGATTTTGTCCAGAGTGATGAAGAATCTTCCTCTAGGTAGATGCTAAAATTACAAATTGTAATTTTTCACTTCTTAAATATATCATGTAGACTAAATTTCTAAGCACACATATTAGTGAGAAAGCGTATAGTTATTTAAAGTAAGGTTAGGAACTTTAATTATACATTGGAATGTTAATTCAGTATATACCGTTTGATTCCATTGTTATTTTTTTGGCTTAAAAATTTGATCTTATATACACATAGGTTCTATGTTTAATTAACTTGCATTCAAATTTAATTTCTATTAAAATTACAAATATTTTATTAATTATCTGTTATAGATGGCTGTTCTTTTTCTGCATCTTTTTGTCCTTTACCAATCGTAAACACAGAGAGCACAATTTTAACTTTTTGGGTTTTAGCTTACAACTGAACCCTACATTCCAGTCTCATACAAAAGTTCAAAAATTATTGTTTCCATAAAATCATTTGTCACAACTTGCAGGAACATAAGTTGTTAGTAACAGGAATATATATTCCATATCTAATCCTGATTAATATATTCGTGTATTAATTTTATTAATCGGACAAAAAAAAATGAGGACTTGTAAAATTTATAGTCTTAAATACACTATAATATTTTTAAAACTTGTGCGCATAAATATGTCATGATATTTATGTGACTATAAATATCTTAATGTATGTAAGTCGGATAGGATGACCCTGACATAAGATTTATATCACCTCCAATTTTTATGAAACTAATTCAAGATGCACATTGAATTAAAAAAAAAAAAAACTATTTTTACTTAGATAATTTCAGATATTCAAAAATTGCACGTTCTGTTCTAGATTAAGTAGATTTAATTTAGAGAATTATCGATAGGCTAACACAAAAACAATTAGAATAAAGAGTAAAATTAAATTGTTTTCTAGAACAAAAACGAAAATAGAATCACATAAACTAAAACTCAAACAATTTTTATTGTGAGAAATGTCATTTTCCTAAGCTAAGTAGTTAAATTGAAAGATGCTTATACCCTATAAACTAGATGCTCATTGTTTACGCCAAACACTATAAATACCTCTCATTAGTTAATATAAAAAAATGAACAGCTAGCTAGCAAGTTATTTTTTCAACATCATCACTAAAAAACTGTGATTTAGAGAGGCAGGTCCACAATGGCCTTTTGTAGTTACACACTTAAAGTAAATTGCTCTATTCAAAGGCCTTCAATTCCAATCAAAGTTGAGCACTTGAAAGCCTCAATTTCATCTGCTTTGAAGGTAACCCTCCTTCCCCTCATATTCTATCAATTTTGCTCCTATTTCACTGCAAAAAAGAAATGATGACATATTTTATTTTATTTTTAAATTTAGTTGCTAGTAGCCATAGTATTACTATATATTGTAGGTTCTTGTTCCTTCGATTTCTGTTATTATTTACGTAGTGTCTCTCGTAATTCATTTATTGTATTATTTGTTTCTTTTTTCAATATATTTTGTCATACCTTGTGTGTAGTATTTGTTTTGATTTTTTTTCATTTCTATTATTTTGTTAAGCTTAAGGTACATAAAAAATAATCTCTCTACCTTTCAAGATAAGGGTAAGGGTTATGTTACCCTTTCCAGCCCCTAGTGACGAGTTTATAGGCAAGAATATGGGGTACATGTCTTTTCGTAAAACTAGATATTTCATGTAACTATTTTCTAAATTTGGTATAATATTGTTCCTAGCACCCGTGTCACAAGTAGATTGATCTCATTTGTTTGGACTTAATAAATGTTTTATCAATCTTAACAAATCATATCTCAGTCATTAATTATTTTTGTTTGTTTTGAGTGTTTAAATCTTAATAATCAAGTGGTTTTGTTTTTTAATTTTACAACTACTAAATGAGTCTAAATATGTCTGAATGATTAAGATCTATCACAAAGTCTTATTATCATTAAGATGTATATTTATATTTTCTTTACAAAGATGACAGTTCACTACTACTCCTTATCTACTTTCACCCACAATCCACAACCATCATTTCACCACAATTACTATCACCATTATCAATCACCACCACCTGCCATCCACAACTGACTACTATTCTCAGTCCAACCACAATTACCATTATCGTCATCATCATTAACCATCATTTGAAATCATTACCACCAATCATTATTACACTATCCACTAGTTAATTGCTAATGATAATTATCACCATTAGCAACATTATACATTGCTAACCATCATCATGATTTATTACCGTCATTAGTTATCGATATTATTCAAATACTAATTATCAATCACCAATACAACTAACCACAATCTCTCCACAGGCCACAACCATCATTATCAGTCAAACCATCCCAAGTTGATAGTTGCTACACACAATTACCATCGTTAGTCATCCCATCATCAATTATCATATACAAATTTTAAAACATTTTAATGATATCATATTTGATCAATTTGGTATTTAATTTGAATTTTATATATTTTTTTAGAAATAAAGACAAGTTTTATACATTCAGATGTTAAGAAAACAAATAGTCTTTCGCTTAGTATTCAGATTCAAATCTCTAAATTTTAATGTGCATCTTAATATTCAGACGTGCGTGTATTCAAATTTATACGTCTTAATTTTAATGAAAATAATTGAGGCCTAAATGGTAAACTAGTATTCTACCCAACTCATTTGTTACTCAATTTATTTTTACCCATATCAATATGGGCGGATTGATGCATTACCCATTTTTTGTTGATCCATTTTTAACCCGCCCAAATTTGACTCAACTTGCTCATTTACCACCACTAGTTAGAATATATTAAGGATGAGTTTTTTTTCAACTTTCTAGTTGAAGGTGTTGGGAAAACGCGGACAAGCACAACAATATATATGGTAAAAGTAATGGAAATAAAATGGGAAAATAACGACACCAAAATTTTACGTGGAAACCCTTCTAAATAAGGAAAAAACCACGGCCAAGAGGAGCAACTGATATTACTATAGTAAGGAATTTTACACTGTGTAGTCACAAATACAATACTCAAAGTGACTACTACACACTCAAAAGAAACAACACTCTTTTGGTTTCCGTCTTACTAAAATATCGCTCACACTCTATTTTTCTTCACAGACTATTCTTTTGTATAGTCTATGGAATACCTCACTTTGCTCTCAAAATGGTTTTTCTCTCTAACTTGGTGTCGTTATTTTCCCATTTTATTTCCATTACTTTTACCATATATATTGTTGTGCTTGTCCGCGTTTTCCCAACAAACTGGTATCAGAGCCAAGGTTTTATCTGAGTATGCTCTGTGGTTGCAGCACAGTCTGAACTTCCACATCAGAAAAGATTTACTTTGATTTGCGATAACTATATTTTTTGGGGAAAACAATGGAAGCCAACACAAGTAGAATGGTTACTTTGAATGGTGTTAATTATGCCATTTGGAAGGGGAAAATGGAAGATCTGCTTTATGTTAAGAATTTTTACAAACCAGTATTTACCACTGTAAAGCCTGATAATAAAACAGATGAAGAATGGAATCTGTTGCATAGACAGGTTTGTGGATTCATTAGGCAATGGGTCGACGATAATGTGTTGAACCATATTTCTGGGGAAACACATGCTCGAACCCTATGGGAGCATCTTGAAAGTTTGTATGCTCGGAAGACTGGCAACAACAAAATGTTCTTGATAAAGCAGATGTTGAGTTTGAAGTATCATGATGGTTCTCCGATGACAGACCATCTGAATAATTTTCAGGGGATCATGAACCAATTATCTGCTATGGGCATCAAATTTGATGAAGAAATTCAAGGCTTGCTTCTACTTGGTTCCCTACCAGACTCTTGGGAAACATTTAGAACGTCATTGTCAAATTCTGCTCCGGATGGTGTGATCTCTATGGATTCCGCCAAGAGTAGTGTCTTGAATGAAGAGATGAGGAGAAAAACTCAAGGTTCCTCTTCGTCGGATGTCCTGATAACTGGCCCCAGGGGGAGAAACAAAATTCGTGGTTCTCAGAATAGAGAACAAAATAAGAGCAAATCCAGAGGCAGACTTAAGGATATTGAGTGCTATCATTGTGGTATGAAAGGGCACACGAAGAAGTTCTGCAGGAAGTTGAAGAGGGAGAACAAAAACAAAGAGGAAACTAAAGAAGATGGCAATGAAAATTGCCTAGCCACCGTTACCACCGAAGATCTTGTTACTGTCCTTGATGCGGATATGATAAATATTGCTTGTGATGAGTCAAGCTGGGTTGTGGATACTGGTGCCGCATCCCATGTGACATCAAGGAAGGATTTTTTCTCTTCCTATACTCCTGGTGATTTTGGAACTTTGAGTATGGGTAATGAGACTGTTTCTAGGGTGGTTGGTATTGGTACAATCTGTTTGAAAACTAGTGTTGGAACTAAACTAGTTTTGAACAATGTGAAACATGCTCCTGATGTTCGTCTGCACCTAATTTCTGTTGGTGTTTTAGATGATGAAGGATATGTTAGTACCAACGGTGATGGAAAATGGAAGCTCATCAAGGGTTCCTTGGTTGTGGCTCGTGGTAACAAACGTCGTGGTCTATATTGGACTACGGCCTCTGCTTGTGTTGATATGGTGAATGCGGTTGAGAGCGATAGCTCTTCAACATTATGGCACAAGAGGCTTAGCCACATCAGCGAGAAAGGACTTAATGTTCTAGCCAAGAAGAAATTTTTGTCAAATTTCAAAAGTGCTAAATTAGAAAAGTGTGAGCACTGCTTGGCTGGTAAACAAAATAGAGTTTCCTTTAAGTCCTACCCCCTTCGAGAAAGACAGAGTTGCTTGAGTTGGTGCACTCTGATTTATGTGGTCCAATGAAGACAAAGACATTAGGTGGTGCACTTTACTTTGTCACTTTCATTGATGATTGCTCGAGAAAACTTTGGGTCTATGTCTTGAAGACTAAAGACCAAGTGTTAGGTGTCTTTAAGCAGTTTCAGGCTTCAGTTGAAAGAGAAACTGGAAAGAAATGAAATGCATTCGTACTGATAATGGTGGTGAATATTGTGGACCATTTGACGAATACTGCAAGCATCAAGGTATTAGACACCAGAAGACTCCTCCCAAGACTCCTCAGCTTAATGGTTTGGCTGAGAGGATGAACAGGACCTTGATGGAAAGAGTTAGATGTTTGCTTTCTGAAGCAAAGTTGCCGAACTCATTTTGGGGTGAGGCTTTATTGACCGCTGCACATGTTATTAATCTATCTCCTGCTGTTGCTTTGCAAAGTGATGTACCAAATAGTGTTTGGTATGGAAAGGATGTTTCCTATGACCATTTGAGAGTATTTGGTTGCAAAGCTTTTGTACATGTGCCAAAAGATGAGAGGTCAAAGTTAGATGCCAAGACAAGGCAATGCATCTTCATTGGATATGGCCTAGATGAATTTGGTTACAGGCTATATGATCCAATTGAAAAGAAACTTGTGAGAAGCCGTGATATTATTTTCATGGAGAATCAAACAATTGAAGATATTGACAAAGCGGAGAAGGTAGAATCTTCAAGTTTTGATGGTATAATTCATCATGATGACGTTCCTCACACAAGTGTGCATGATGTTGTTGGGCTTGATAATCATAGTGACGCCCAGAATCATGTATCAAATCAACATGTTGATGTTGATAATAACAATGATATTGTTATTGATGATCCTGTTGCTCATGAAGTTGTGGACGAATCAAATATTCCGCTTCGGAGGTCCACAAGACAGCGGTTTCCTTCCTCCCGTTATTCATCCAATGAGTATGTGTTACTCACTGACGGGGGAGAACCTGAATGTTATGAGGAGGCCATGGAAGATGAGCACAAGGATCAATGGATTGAAGCCATGCAAGATGAGATGAAGTCTTTGCATGAGAACCACACTTATGAGTTGGTAAAATTGCCCAAGGGCATGAGAGCTTTGAAGAACAAGTGGGTGTTCAAAGTTAAAGTTGAAGAACACAACTTGAAGCCCAGGTACAAAGCTAGATTGGTTGTTAAGGGATTCGGTCAAAGGAAGGGTATTGACTTTGACGAAATATTTTCTCCTGTTGTGAAAATGTCCTCGATTCGCACAGTTCTAGGTTTGGCTGCTAGTCTTAATTTAGAGATTGAGCAAATGGATGTGAAGACGGCTTTCCTTCACGGTGACCTAGAAGAAGAGATTTATATGGAACAACCTGAGGGCTTCAAAGTAGAAGGTAAAGAAAATTTTGTGTGCAAACTCAAAAAGAGTCTTTATGGCCTAAAACAAGCTCCTAGACAGTGGTACAAGAAGTTTGAATCTGTTATGGGAGCAAGGCTATAAGAAGACTTCTTCAGATCATTGCGTATTTGTACAAAAATTTTCTGACAATGATTTTATCCTCCTCCTGTTGTATGTGGATGATATGTTGATTGTGGGCAAGAATACTTCAAGATTGACGAGCTAAAGAAAGAGTTGTGTAAGTCTTTTTCTATGAAAGACTTGGGCCATGCCAAGCAAATTTTGGGCATGAGAATTACTCGTCTCAGAGATAAAAGGAAGATTTATTTGTCCCAGAAGAAGTACATTGAACGTGTACTGGAGCGCTTCAATATGAAGAATGCTAAGCCTGTTAGTACACCTCTTGCTGGTCATATGAAGTTGAGCAAGAAGATGTGTCCTACAGCTAGGGAGGAAAAAGAGAACATGGCCAAAGTTCCATATTCCTCCGTCGTGGAAGTCTAATGTATGCAATGGTGTGCACTAGACCTGATATTGCTCACGCAGTTGGTGTTGTGAGCAGATTTCTCGAAAATCCGGGAAAAGAGCATTGGGAAGCTGTGAAGTGGATACTCAGGTATCTTAGAGGAAGCTCAGATGAATGCTTGTGTTTTGGAGCATCAAATCCAATCTTGAAAGGCTATACAGATTCTGATATGGCAGGTGACCTTGATAACAGAAAATCCACTACTGGATATTTGTTTACTTTTTCAGGGGGAGCTATATCATGGCAGTCAAAGTTGCAGAAGTGTGTTGCACTATCTACAACTGAAGCTGAGTATATTGCGGCTACTGAAGCCGGCAAGGAGATGATATGGCTAAAGCGATTTCTTCAAGAGCTTGGTTTGAATCAAATGGAGTATATTGTCTATTGTGACAGCCAAAGTGCAATAGACTTGAGCAAGAACTCCATGTACCATGCAAGAACAAAACACATCGACGTCAGATATCATTGGATTCGTGAGGAAGTGGAGAGTGAATCATTTCACGTCAAAAAGATCCACACAAGTGAAAATCCTGCAGATATGCTGACCAAGACGATACCGAAAGACAAGTTCGATTTATGCAAAGAACTTGTGGGTATGAGCTCTCTCTAAAGAAGATGAAGATACCTTCTTCCAGTAAATGGGACTGGAGGGGGAGATTTGTTGAATCCATCCCATTTTTTGGTCAACTTTAGCTATTCAATTGGTACAAGCAATTGTTAAAAAGGAATAGTAATTGGAGTTGAAAATTAAGACTTGGTAGTTGGCAAATTGGTAAGATTTGCAAATCATTTTTGACTTTGCTATTTTACCTATGTCATTAGTGACATAGGCATGGTTTTATCCTTCTATAAATAGAGCATTCTTGCTCATTTGTAGAACACACCAAGTTAGAGAGAAAAACCATTTTGAGAGCAAAGTGAGGTATTCCATAGACTATACAAAAGAATAGTCTGTGAAGAAAAATAGAGTGTGAGCGATATTTTAGTAAGACGGAAACCAAAAGAGTGTTGTTTCTTTTGAGTGTGTAGTAGTCACTTTGAGTATTGTATTTGTGACTACACAGTGTAAAATTCCTTACTATAGTAATATCAGTTGCTCCTCTTGGCCGTGGTTTTTTCCTTATTTAGAAGGGTTTCCACGTAAAATTTTGGTGTCGTTATTTTCCCATTTTATTTCCATTACTTTTACCATATATATTGTTGTGCTTGTCCGCGTTTTCCCAAAAAACTGGTATCAGAGCCCAGGTTGTCAACAAGTCTCAGCCCACCGGGAGAAACTGGGTTGTCGCTCTCTCCAGCCCAAGGCCCGATGTGTGAAGGGGGAGATTGTTGGGTTATCCCACATCGGAAGTGGAAGGGGCTGGTGGTCAATTTATAAGTGTGAGGGAAAGCCTCAACCTTTGAGCTAGCTTTTGGGTTGAGAAGGCCCAAGATCACCCAACAGAAGGATGTATTAGGTTTTGGCTAAAAACTCAGTTATTTACCTAGAGGAAAGAATTTATTCTCATGAAATACAATTTTAAAAGTGGTGCATGTATATTCTTGAAATCCTAAATTCAGACCCCATTGGGCATTGGGTATGTTGTTGATAGTATAATAATTCTTTGTCATATAAAATTGACAACAAATATTGTTGCTCAACTATAGAATTTGTCCGTTGCTAATTGAAAGTGTTTTATTCAGCGTACTCCGAAAAAGGCAAATTAGCTTTATAATATTCTTCGTTTTGAATTGATGAGTAGCCATTTTCGAGGGATTTGGTGCATTTTTCAATTGTAGCTGACATTCCAAAAGCTGTGAAAGAAACTTCTATCAAATTATTAGATGCCTTTGTTGACTTTGTATTTGAATTTGTTGATCAACCATTACTTCCATCTCAGGTACATTTCCATTTAATAGTTACTACCAGATTTAATTCTTGAAACTTAGGTACTACTAATGTTAAATTATGTAATTAATTTTGACAGAGTAATTTTGCACCAGTAGAAGAAATTGGAGAATCCGTTCGAGTAGTTACAGTGGAAGGGGAAATTCCAGATGATTTTCCGGAGGGTGTTTACATAAGAAATGGTCAACAATTACCCATTGGTTCACTTTTACTTATTTACTTTACACTTTGCACGTCTCTTAAAAAATAATGATTACAGGTTCAAATCCTCTATTTGGAGGTCTCAAATCGACCAAATCCATATTTGGGAAATCAAGACACATATGGATTGAAGGGGAAGGAATGCTTCATGCTTTGTACTTCACTAGAGAAAAAGGAAGAGGAACTTGGAATACATTCTACAATAACAAGCACACACAAACGGAAACTTTCAAAATGGAAATACGTAGAAACAAACCTGGATTTCTTCCTGCTGTCGAAGGGGATTCTCTTGCCATTTTAATGGCTTACGCCTTGAATTTCGTATGAAACTTACATCATCCAAAAATACTCCATCTTTTCAATTTGTTTGTCTTACTTCATTTTTAGTCTGTTTCAAAAAGAATATTGTCTCTTTCTCTTTTCGACAACTCTCTAATCTTAGTTTTCCGCATGGAATGTTTATGACAGAAAGATTAAAGGACATTGAAGTACATTTTGTATATGTTTAGTTCAAAATTCCGCAAGGAATATATATTCATGAACTAACATATACAAAATGTCAAGTCAAAACCAGAAAAATAAACTGAAAGAAAGAGAGTCATATGTAGTATTCTATCGTTGTTTACTAGCTTACATTAATTTGATTGTGGTATGAACTTAATTAGCCTAACTCACTTACTATTCAAATAGTTGTTGAACTTTCTTTTAAAAATTGCCATCAAATAATCTTTCATTTGTGGGTGTTGCATTGCATGCAGTTGAGATTTGGCATGGAAAACAAATATTTAAGCAATACAAGTATCTTTGAACACTCAAAGAAATACTACTCTATTGCTGAAAATCATTTGCCTCAAGAGATAGACATATATTCCCTTGAAACATTAGGTAATTGGAATGTCAATGGAGCTTGGAGTAGACCATTCACAAGTCATCCAAAGGTAATTAATTAAGTTGTAAAAATTCCTCATATTGCGCGTGCACACATCTTAAACACAAACATGTTATTTTGTCTACAGAAAGCCCCTGGAACTGGCGAACTTGTTACCATGGGGATATATCCGAGAAAACCTTACTTTGAACTAGGAGTCATTTCAGGTATATATGTTACTCCGTTTACTGGTGAAGATGTTAATTCAAAATGAGCATTTAAAAAGGAAATTTTAATTAAACTTCTGCAGAAACTTATTTAGCTCGCGAATAATTTGCTAGTTTCTACTTTCAGCTGATGGCATGAAAATGGTGCACAAGGTGGATCTTAAATTCAATAGGTGCACCCTATGCCATGACATAGGAGTTACACAAAGGTAATTTTGATCACAACATTTAAGAGTGTTTCAACTTATGATATTATTAAGCTAATGTTTTACTAATTCTGAGATATTTTATTATCCATAGGTACAACGTGATCATGGATTTTCCACTAACTATTGACATAAATCGCCTCATTAGGGGAGACTCGTAAGTAGTTTAATTTATCTTTTCCATTACTGATGTTGCAATCTAATGAAATTGTTTTGATTATGTATTTGCTCCTTCATTTGGTTAATAGATTGATCAAATTTGATAAAGATGGATATGCGCGGATTGGAGTAATGCCACGTTATGGTGATGCTAATTCCGTTAGATGGTTTGGTGTTCAACCAAGTTGTGTATTTCACTTAATAAATTGTTTCGAAGACAATGATGAGGTAGTTTTAGTTCTATATGTAATTGAATTTACTTCGATGTGTATGTGATTCTAATTTGTTTGGCAAAAGGTGGTTGTACGAGGATGCAAAGCTCGTGAATCTGTATTACCTAGACCTGGTTCCAAAGTCAAAGAATTCGAGAGATTTTCCACAGGATCTGAAGAGACAAGTTCCACAAAAATCAATAATGAATCCTTTGAAGAATCGTTCTTTTATCGTGTTTGTGAATGGAGACTAAACATGAGAACAGGGGAAGTAAAGGAGAAAAATGTCATAACCAACTTCTTTATGGAATTCCCTATGATCAATGAAAAGTTCATTGGTCTAAAAAACAAATTTTGCTATCTACAAGTGGTAGACAGTGAAGCTAGCTCCATTTCAGGTTACTATAATTTGATCTTTATACCATTATGAATTTATTTTTATTATTTTTGGTTGCTTATGACTATATAATTTGATATTTTGAATTTATGATCAGATGGATTAGTTAAATATAGAGGGCTTGCCAAACTTGAATTTGAAGAAGATGAGGAATTGATTAAAGTTGAGTATCATATGTTGGCAGAGGGTAATTATTGTAGTGGAACAACCTTTGTTCCAAAACCTCAAGGCGTTGATGAGGATGACGGTTGGCTTGTGACATTCACACACAATGAAAATACAAATGTATCTCACGTGAGTTGTCATAGTTATAGTTGAATATAATTTATCAAAACTCTAATGTAGGTACTACTTTACAAAGTGAATGCCAATTCTAATGTGAACAATTATTATTTTTTGCAGGTATATGTAGTTGATGCAAAAAACTTTGCAACACACCCTATTGCGACTATCACATTACCAAGTAAAGTGCCTTATGGATTTCATGGAGCTTTCATGCCTTTATAACCTAGTGTGCGCCATTTACACGCGTCCCCTATTACAAATGTATTATCCCTCTTTTGATAAAATTAAATCATGAATATTGGTATTTTTGAGTGTCATTTGCTCTTCCTTTCTATATTGGATAATAATGTGTTAATAAGACAAACCAATAATTGAGTAATATCTATATAGCTCACTTTGTCTTCCTAGTTTTGTGTTATTTAATTTGATTACGTATGTTCTTCTTATAGAAAAGACTTGTTTAATTTTGGATAAACACCTCCTATACAGTCATTGTACTAGCAATCGATATCAAAATTAGTTTTTATGGGTCGCGTTCTCATATAAACTAAATCGGATAAAGTTCTTGACAGTCATTTGATCAATTTTTATTATGAGAGATGTCATTTTCCTAAGTTAAGTCATAATGTCATATATAAATCCAACTGAAAGATGCTTATACCTTAGAAACTAGATGCTCACTGTTTGCACCAAAACTATATATACCTCTCTTTAGTTAATGTCAAAAATTGAACAGCTAGCAAGTTATTTTTTGGCATAATACATATATTTGCCCTTAAACTTGGCTTCAAATTTTAAGTATGAACTCAAACTTTCACAGTGCACAAATAGTCACTTTAACTATCCATTTTTTTATAAATACACACGCGAATTTTGGACTGAAAGAGCGTGAAATGCAGTCGCGCCCACGTGTATTAGTGAGCCACTCAATGGCTGCCAACTAATTAATTATTTTACACGTCATTTTTTTAAAAGAAAAATTTACACGTCATTTAAGAATTAAAAAAATTAAAATTAATTTTAATTATCAAATGGGGTAGACGTTTCTACCCCATTTCACATTTTCACCCGTAACTCAGCTCAAAGGTGAAAGGCAGGTGAAAACCTAACTTATCAGGGGAATCAAAATCTTGGAATCAAAAGAGAAAAATCAGTCAAGATTGCTACTAAAGTTTGTTCATCTTCCTGGATTTAGTTCAGGTATGCTTCGATTTTGCTCTTGTGAAAGTGTATCTTTGATTACAAAGTAGAATTTTTTTTGTCACCATTAGTGTAAAATTGTTAATTTCTTACAGATTTATACATACGGGTCATATTATAGCTATTTTTCACCATGGAGGTCGCTTTTATAAAGGTCAATATGTGTCGAAATTGGAAACATCGTTTTCAGCATACATAAGGACCACTTCTCTTTGACCGAGCTGAAATCGTATGCAAAAGATATTGCGTATGATGAAGTTGATTCTTTTTTTACTGAAGACCCTACAACCCATAATTTTGTTAAGTTAGAAAGTGACATCCAACTATATAACTTTGTTAAAGATTTGTGGAGTGGGTCATCTATTAAGTTATTTTTGAAGCATGTGACTGATAAAGAAGGTGGGTCCACTGCTACAACTACTTTGGGACAATTTTCTATTGAAAAAAATAATCAAGAATTGGGAAATTGCTCTAGGGTTTCACACGGGGTAGGTGAAGTTGAACAACCATTAGAAGAAGGAAATGGTGATTCTCTTGACTTTGAAGAGGATGACTTAGATGATGTTCCAGATCAGGATGATAGTGAAATTGATGAAGAACTGAGAGCTTTTAGAGAAAAACTTAGGGAAGACAAAAAGAATGAAGCTGCAAAGAAAAAAAAGAAAACTAAAAAACCCTCAAAGGATCAAGGTGTTGAGCTTGGAGAAGTTGGCATAGATAAGGGATTTGAAAATATCTTCAACAATAAGGCAGCCAAATATAATGGAAAATTGGGAGGTGATGAAGTGTTTATTGACTCATCAGATGAACCAAGTGAAGATAGTGATGATGAGCTAGATGTTTTAGCACAACCGGGTATTGATTTACCTTCAAGAAGAAAAAGCAACAAACTGAGGTATGATTCTTCTTCTTCCATTTCTTTCTTTGAGTTGGGTATGATATTTGAGAGTGCAACTCAATTTAGAAAGGTTGTTGCTGATTATGCTGTACAACATAAGGTTCAATTAAGGCTTAAACCCAATGAACCTCATAGAGTTAGGGTAAAATGTGAAGGGAAGTGTAAATGGGAAATCTTTGCAAGCTTGGATAAAGATTCTGGAAATTTTTTTGTAAAGAAATATCATCCTGCTCATAGATGTATTTCAAAGAATAGGAACAGGTTGTGCACAGCCAAATATGTGGAAATGAAGATGAGGGAAAGAATAATATCTCAGCCTGACATGAGAGTTCATAAGCTTCAAGAGACACTAAGAAAAGAATGGGGATTAAAAGTGGGAAGATCAATATGTTATAGGGCAAAATGAATGTTATTGCCAAGTTTTTGGGTGATTGGAAACTTGAGTTTTCAAGGTTGTTAGACTATGCTGATATGATTAAGAGTACAAATCCTGGGAGTTCTTGTTGGGTTAGAACTGATAATGAAACAGTCCCTGGCTTACACTTGTTCAAATATTTTTATGTCTGTTTTGCTGCATTGAAAAATGGATGGCTAGAAGGTTGTAGGAAGATTATAGGATTGGATGGATGCTTTTTGAAGGATGCTTGTACAGGAGAATTATTGGTGGCTGTTGGAAAAAATGGAAACAATCAAATGTATCCAATAGCTTGGGCAGTGGTTGATCAAGAAAGTAAATACTCTTGGAGTTGGTTCTTAAGTTATCTCATTGAAGACTTGCAACTTGGTGATGGAAGTGGCATAACAATCATGTCTGACATGCAAAAGGTATTTTATGTCTTTGTTTTTTTTTTTGGCTTACTGCCTTGTGTTACTGTATATTTTTCTGTCTTTGTTTTTTTTTTGGCTTACTGCCTTGTGTTACTGTACCAGTTTAATGTCTTTTTTTTTTGGCTTACTGCCTTGTGTTACACCATTTTATTTTGTCTTTGTTTTATGTTAGTTACTGCCAATGCATGTGCATGTTGTTAGTGTGTGTGATAAAGAAAGTGTCTTGATTTTATATTTCTTAGGGTCTTGAGGTGGCAGTGGAAGTCTTACTTCCTAATGCTGAAAGAAGAATGTGTGCAAGACACATTTGGGCAAACTGGCAAAAAAGATGGAGAGGTGAGGAAAGGAGAAAAGCATTTTGGAGGTGCTCCAAAGCTAGTTTTGAGGTTAAACTGAGAGATGAATTTGAATATATGGGGAAATTGGGTCATAAAATATGTGAGGCATTGCTTGGATATAACAAAGAATATTGGTGTAGAGCTTTATTTAGTGAAAGATCAAAGTGTGATGTGGTGGAAAATAATATGTGTGAAACATTTAACTCATGGATTGTTGGTCCTAGACACAAATCTGTGATTAGTATGCTTGAAGATATTAGGCATAAAATAATGGATAGGCATGGAGATATGATTAAATTTGCAGATACTTGGATCAGTGACATTTCACCTATGGTAAGACTGATTTTAGAAGAAAACAAAGAGATTGGCAGGGCACTAAGGGTGAATTGGAATCATGACATTGGATTTGAAATCCAAGAAGGAGAGTATAGACACATAATTGACATGACTAGAAAGACATGTAGCTGTAGGTTGTGGCAGTTGAGGGGCATACCTTGCCAACATGCAGTTTGTGCCTTATATCATATTGGGCAAGAACCAGAAAATTATGTGGAACATTGGTACAAAAAAGATACATTCCTAAGTGCATATAAGTACTTTTTACAACCCATCTTTAATATGGTAATATGGTCTGACACCAATAACCCACCTGTTGAGCCTCCTGAAGTGAAGCCAATGCCTGGAAGACCAAGTAGATGTAGAAGAAAAGATAAAGATGAACCAAGAAAAAAGAAATGGGGGAAAGCATCAAAGAATGGAGTGAAGATGTCATGTTCCAAATGCCATCAAGTTGGGCATAACAAAAGAACTTGTAAATCAGTGGTAAGTACTTTTGTCTTTCTTTTAAATTTTAATCAATTTTATACTTCTAATTGTGTGTCTTTACAGCCCTCTGAACAGCCCACGCAACAGCCTGCAAGGCCATTTCAACAACCACCAGTGAGGCAGCCTTCACAGCCACCAGTGAGGCAGCCTAGCACTGGAAATGCCTCTTCTTTATGTGCAGATACTTCAAAGGTTAAAGGAAGGAAAAAGAAGCAGTCAACTGCAAAGGCAACATCTCCTTCAACTGCATGGACATCATCTTCTTCAGTTGGAATGCCACCACCTTCTTCAATTGGAAGGCACCAACTTCTTTAGTTGGAATGCAACCAGCTGCTTCAGTTGGAAGAAAAAGAACAAGAGATGTGGGATTTGGTGTTTACACAAATATACAATCTGGAAGACAAGTGATTAATGTATGTATATTGCCTTCTTTAATTGTTGATTTTCTTACATTTTTATTTAGGTATACTAAATAATGCTCTATGGATTATGCAGCCAGGAATATCAAGTGAAAGAGTTATCTCAAGTGGAACAGGGGTAGCATTTAAAGATGCATCACAAGCAAATGTTGATCTTGGATTCAAGCCACCCAGTTTAAAATGGAAAGGAAAAGATGCAATGAGTAGAAATCAACTTCAACAATTGTCAAAGACAAAGTTGAAAAGCAAATCCAAGGGGAAGTGGGTTCCATAAGAGCTCAAAGTCTTACTGATGTGTATAATTGTTGATCTAGTTTAAAAACAAATGTTGGTCTTTCTTTTTGTTTAGTTTGATAACTGTGTGTAAAGGCATACTCCAATGACTGATCATTTTGATGTATTTTGGGTTATTTTGATGTATGTATGCACAGAAAAATATTTAGAGTTTGTTAGGTTGTGTTTAATGGATATTAAGTTGTGTTTTGTGTAGCCTTTTGGTGTTTGTTATGATTGATATTAAGGCTGCCTTCATGCTAGGTGTTTACTATGTATGAAAGTGTGTGAATCATACTTGTATGAAAGTGTGTGAATAATGCTAATCGATTGTAAAAGTGACGAATATTGAAGCCAATGTTGGAGACAAACTGTCAACTCCAAAATAGTGCATTTCAATCCATTACTTTGATTGCTTACAATACATATTGGCAGCCCCTAACACATAAAGAAAGCTACATTACAAACAAAACGATTCTGGCATAATTTTTTCAACCAATCTACATAACATTTACTACATAAAGAACTCTCTATAAATCCAAGATAGTATCACAATGATCAGCAAAAGTCGATATTTCCTCCTAATCTTTTCCTTTTCTTCATCAAGTTTTTTTATCCTCTTTTGTAATCCCGAAATAGCAATTCTAGCGTGTTCAGTATAATCAAGTTCACACCACCTAAAAAACTTGCATCCAACCTGTTTAAGAAGAACAAATTCACTATCAAAATTGAATCTTGAGAACTAAAATTTAAACAAAAAAATATGTTTTGAATGAAACCATACCCGACCATCTTCACATCCAAGAAACCAACGACCTGGATTGTTTGCAGACCAAGAAATCTTCATTATAGCTCTTTTTCCACAATGAAAAAAAAAATTAGAAGCCATTTGCACAAACTAATATGAGCACAAATCGTTTTAAAGAGAGAGAAAAATTTTGTTTTGAAAGAGGAGGAAAGAGAAATTAGATTTTGATTTGAAAATATAAAGATATATATAAATGGGATTCATTAAGGGTACATTTGTCATTTCTGCTCTTTTTTACCGTTGTGGGCCTCAAGAATAGTCATAACTCGCGCAGAAAACGTGCAAAACACGCGTTTTGCCATGTAGGATCCGCGTGTGTATTTATAAAAAAATTGGATAGTTAAAGTGCCTATTTGTGCACTGTGAAAGTTTGAGGTCATACTTAAAATTTGAAGCCAAGTTTAAGGCCAAATATATGTATTATGCCTTATTTTTTATTAACAACATAATCTCTAAAAAAACTGTGATAGAGAGGCAGGTCGACGATGGCCTTGTGTAGTTACACATGTAAAGTAAATTGCTCTTTTCAAAAGCCTTCAATTCCATCCAAAGTTGAGCACTTGAAAGCCTCAATTTCCTCTGCTTTGAAGGTAAACTTTGCTGCTAAGAATTCTTACTTAGCTAGTAGTCTCGTAGGTTCTTCGATTTCTGTTATTATCTATTGTTTCTTGTAATTCGTTTATTGTAGTTACTATTCTTTTTTAGTATGCTTAGCTTTGTCATGCCTTGGTTTAGTATGTTGTCTTCGTTTCTTTATTTCTTTTATTTTATTGAGTCGAGGCTGTACACACTACCCTCCCACAGACTCCCACTTGTGGGATTACGCTGAGTATGTATGTTATTGATGTTATAATCCATTACTAATTAGGATTGATGATGTAATTAGTCTGTTGCTAATTCCTGTTTTCTGGATCGTTTTGAATTGATGATTAGCCATTTTCGAGGGATTTAGTGCATTTTTCAATTGTAGCTGACATTCCAAAAGCTGTGAAAGAAACTTCTATCAAATTATTAAATGCATTTGTGGACTTGTATTTGAATTTGTTGATCAGCCATTACTTCCATCTCAGGTACATGAGTTCCATTAATTATATAATTACTACAAGATTCAATAATTTATGTAAATTAGCTACTACTACTAATAAATTTTGACAGAGTAATTTTGCACCAGTGGAAGAAATTGGAGAAGCTGTTATAGTAACTACAGTGGAAGGGGAAATTCCAGATGATTTTCCGGAGGGTATTTACATAAGAAATGGTCAGCAATATAATTTTCCGGAGTACATACTAAAAAATAACGCTACATGTTTAATTAATTAAATGGTTTAATTTCTATATGCTTGTTTTTTCATGTTATCTAAAAGGCAAATCTACAATCTGAAATCAGCTACTCAGTCACTATCTGTCTTATTTGCTGTCATATTTAAAATGACAGCTTGGCAAGAAAACATATTATACTTGGTTTAGTGATTTTGTTAAGATTTAATTAATACCTACCCCGAAAATGATCACGTTTTGTTAGTTTAATACTTAAATTATAGGGTGTTATTGTTAGTCTTTGAATTATTACATTAAATTTGGTTCATTCGAAGCCAACTCGAAGGAACAACAACAATGACATGGGCCTGTTTGTATTAGCTGAATTTAAGTTACTTTTTAAGTGCGGGGGCTGATTTTATAGATAAGCACAAGTAAAAATCATCAAAGATAATTGTCGTCTGACTTGTAAACTCCATTAATTTACAGGTTCAAATCCTCTGTTTGGAGGTCTCAAATCGACCAAATCGATATTTGGGAAATCAAGCCTTGTATGGATTGAAGGGGAAGGAATGCTTCATGCTTTGTACTTCACTAGAGAAAAAGGAAGAGGAACTTGGAATATCTTCTACAATAACAAACACGTCCAAACGGACACTTTCAAGATGGAAATACATAGAAAGAAACCTGGTTTTCTTCCCGCTATTGAAGGGTGTTAAATTTGACAAGATTCAAAAATGAATTAATGAGAAAATATGGTAGTTAGGAGGATAATTCTTCATTGGTAGAAAAGTCAAGATAGCATCTTTTGTAGGTGAAATTTAGGTGAACCATGAATTGGTTTCACAAGGTAAATCTTGACATTTTTGACATATTGTGATGTCATGGATGACATCAATAGGAAGAATTCACTCCTATAAATAGGTAGCTCCTAATTCATTTGTAACACACCTCTCACTTGCCTTCTCATCTCCTAAGGCATTTGTTCTTCTTTCTCTCTTGTAGTATTTCACTTGTACTCTTTTGGAGTGAAATAAATATTGGTTGGTTGTGTCTGAGGACTAGGCAAAAGAAAATAAAAGTTTGCCGAACCTCGTTAATTCTTGGTGTTCTTTTTTGTTGTTGTCTCATTTACTATTTATTAGCTACATTTAGATATAGCAGTTGTGATTCCATCACTCTCTATATATTCGGCTTCCGCAACAAAGGGGATTCTCCAGCCATTTTAATGGCTTACATTTTGAACGTGGTATGGAACTTACTTGCATTCGAATAACTAGAAATTAAGTTGATATATACAAGGTAAGAATCTTAGTAATGTTGTTGTTTCTTTGCAGTTGAGATTTGGTGTGGAAAACAAATATCTAAGCAATACAAATATTTTCGAGTACTCAAAGAAATACTACTCTATTGCTGAAAATCATTTGCCTTAAGAAATAGACATATATTCCCTTGAAACATTAGGTAATTGGAATGTCAATGGAGCTTGGAATCGACCATTTACAAGTCATCCAAAGGTAATTATGTTCTAAAACATTCTTGTAGTGCGTATTACAGTATCGTTCAACATCTTTAATGCATTTTCATCAACAGAAAGCCCCTGGAACGAGCGAACTTGTTATAATAGGAATATATCCAAGGAAACCATACTTTGAGCTAGGAGTCATTTCCGGTGTTGTCATTTTCTAGTATCGCCTTTTACTAAAAAAGAGAATTTGAATTGCAGCATAAATTTGTTAATTCCTATTTTCAGCTGATGGAAAGAAAATGGTTCACAAGGTGGATCTGAAGTTCAACAGGTGCAGCCTATGCCACGACATGGGAGTTACAGAAAGGTAATCTCGATCCCTTTTTTCCTTTACTTTCAAGTCCAAACTTTTGATATGTTTCAACCTAATTTTGTAATATCTGACTATCTATATATAGGTACAATGTGATCATGGATTTTCCTCTAACTATTGACATATACCGACTCATTAGGGGAGACTCGTGAGTACTTTAATTTATCTTTTCCATTAGTGATGTTGCAATCAAATGAAATCGTTTTGATTATATATTTGCCCTGTCTTTTGGTTTGTAGATTAATAAAGTATGATAAAGATGGATATGCGCGAATTGGAGTAATGCCACGATATGGTGATGCTAATTCCGTTAGATGGTTTGATGTTCAACCTAGTTGTGTATTTCACCTAATAAATTGTTTTGAAGACAACGATGAGGTAGTTTCAGTTCAGTTTTTAACTAAATTTACTTCACATATTGTATAAGTTGAGTGATTGACCAATATAAAATCTATGTGATTCCCTTTTTTTTTTGTTTGACAAAAGGTGGTTGTACGGGGATGCAGAGCTCGTGAATCAGTATTACCAAGACCTGGTTCCAAAGATGAAAAATCCAAGAGATTTTTCGAAGAGTCTGAAGAAACAAGTTCCACAAAAAACAATAATGAATCATTAGAAGAATTATTCTATTTTCGTGTTTGTGAATGGAGACTAAACATGAGAACGGGGAAAGTAAAGGAGAAAAATGTCGTAACTAAGTTCTCTATGGAGTTCCCTATGATCAATGAAAAGTTGATTGGTCTAAGAAACAAATTTTGTTATCTAAAAGTGGTAGATATAGAAGCTAGCTCCATTTCAGGTTACTATCATTTGATCTTTATGAATTTTCATCTTCGTCGTAATTTGATAAGTACTTTGAATTTATGATTAGATGGATTAGTTAAATATGGAGGGCTTGCCAAATTTCAGTTTGAAGAAGATATGAAATTGATTAAAGTTGAGTATCATATGTTGGCAGAGGGCAATTTTTGTAGTGGAACAACCTTTGTTTCAAAACCTCAAGGTGTTGATGAGGAAAATTGTTGGCTTGTGACATTCTTACACAATGAAAATACGAATGTATCACACGTGAGTTGTCATAGCTATAGTTGAATATAATATTTCCAAAAATTGATGTAGGTACTAATTTACAAAGTGAAAGTCAATTCTAATGTGAACAATTATTATTTTTTTCAGGTATATATAGTTGATGCAAAAAATTTTGCAACACACCCTATTACCACAATCACATTACCAAGTAGAGTGCCTTATGGATTTCATGGAGCTTTCATGCCTTTATAACCTAGTGTCACTTACAACATCACGAGGTCATGAAAATGATGGAATTTACTGTTGGAAAATAATGTATATCTAGGTGTGTATAAAATCGAACCGAAAATCGAATAAAATCGCAAATCGAGTTAACTCGGAAAAAAATCCGACTAGTGGTTTGCTTTGACTTGGTTTGGTATTGAAAAAAAAAACGTCTATATTTGGGTTGGGTTGGTTTTAACTAAAAAAAAAACAATCTGAGACCAACCAACCCGACATTATATATGTTATTTTAAATTTTATTTTATACATAAAAATATTTACTTTGATATAATTTAAAAATATTTCTTATACTATTTCATAGTTTTATCTTTTAATATATTATTTTAAGTTTAAAACTTAGAATTCGGAATGGTCCAATAAAGCTTATAGTTCATAGATGTTGATGATTATAAAAAAACTTAAATCAAAATAAAATTAATACTAATGCAAAAAAAGAAAATCAATTCAACACTAAGAATGGCAATAATATTGAATATTTGTTCTTTAGTTTTACATTAGTTTAGATAATTAAAATACATAATCTAATTTTAATCTTCCTTATTTAGAAATATAACTAATGCTTATTAAACTTATTTTAGCACGATTTAGTATTTTTAAATTATGATCATTTTCATTATGACTTTACAATATTTATTTTATATGATGATTTCATTATTATTTTTAATTGAATATTTTTGTGTCATCAATACTCATCTCATATTTTGTGTTATTTTTTTAAGAAACAGCTTAATGATTTTCTTTTGGTTGGACTAAAGAAATATTTGAAGCACAAGTTAATTATATGTTCGTATGCAAATTTTACCGGAAAAATCCAAAAATCTGGAAAAAGAAATTGAGGATTATTATTTGGTTTGATTTATAAATTTAAAAATTCGACACAATGGTATGGTTTGGTATTTGAAAAACCCGAACCAATCCAAGGTTGAAAAACCCAAAAAAATCCGAATATTATTAGTTTGGTTTGGTTTATAAATTTAAATTTTTTATACAAATGGTTTGGTTTGATATTTGAAAAAACCGAACAAACTCGGTCATGTACACCCCTATCGGTATATTCTATGGGTGTGTTTGGTAGGAAGGAAAATAAGTATATTTTTTACTTATTTTCTCATTTTTGGTTAGTGAGTAGAAAATATTTTCTGAAAAAAAATTTTAGTGTATAATTTATGAATGAAAAAATGCTTTTGAGAAATATCTTTTATTTTTACTAGAGTAGAAAATAATTTTTGAAAATATTTTTAAACAAACTTAATTTTCTTTTTTTGTGTGGGGGGTCGAGGGTAAGGTGAAAAAATAAAAAATTGAAGTTGAAAATATTTTTTAAAAACAAACTTAATTTTTTTTTCTTTTTTTTTTTGGGAGGGGGGGGGGTTCGAGGATCGGGGTGGAAAAAAAAATTTAAAGTTGAAAATATATTTTAAAAACAAACTTAAATTTTTTTGGGGTGGGGGGTTGGCTGGGGGAGGTTCAAGGGTAGGGGTGAAAAATAAAAATTTGAAGTAGAAAATATCTTTTAAAAACAAACTTAAATTATTATTTTTGAAGGGGTTGGGGGACTGGTAGGGGGCTATTTTTTTTTTGGGGGGGGGGGGGAGAGGGTGGTGGTGGTGGTAGGGGGCTTGGGATAGGGGTGCCGTAAAAAAATTGAAGTTAATAACATTTTTTTAAAAAACAAGCTTTAAATTATTATTTATTTTTGGAGGGGGGGGTTGGTTTGAGGGTAGGGACAAAAAATAATTGTTATTGAAGTTGAAAGAAAGATTTTGAAAAATGTTTTTCTTAAGTTTTGAAGGGAAGTCATTTTCCTTAAATTTGAGGAAAATAAATTGATCTGAAAAACATTTAACCCAACCAAACATGAGAAAATTGAAAAATATTTTTCGAAAGATGTTTTCCTTCATACCAAACACACCCTATATGTTACTGGACAAAGTAGAGGTCATTTACACACGTCCTCCATTACAAACGTTTCATCTAACTTATAATAAAATTAAACCATGTGTATGTTAGAACGTTCACTCTTTTAATATTGAATTGAAGTATTAAAGCATAAAGAACTCATTGAAATTTCAGCATATCATTAATATGAAGAACATTTGAATTTATACAAGAAAAAAATAACTAGCAGTCACTTACAAAGTGGATTGAAACTGAATAAGAAAATGTCTCACTAATCAGCCATTAAGGGTCACTAACTTCAAAAATTTAAACAACTAACTTGACAAGTCTTTTGCTAGAAATGAGAAAGTAGTAAACTAAAATAAGTAAAAAACAGTAAAAATAATAAGTTGGAAAAAAATGTCAATTGTCTAACACTCCTCCAGACATTTTTGTGACAAACACCAATTCTTTGCCTCAGATCCTCAAACCTTTCCTTTCACAGTGACTTAGTGAAAATGCCAGCTACCTAGTTCTCGGATGAACAATGAAAACAAGCAACACTTCACTAGATTGTTGGACTTCTCTAATAAAATAAAACTTGATCTTGATATGCTTAGTTCGACCATGAAACACTGAATTATTTTAGATTGAAATTGTTGAACTGTTGCCACACATGATCTTGGTAGCTTTGTTCATGACCCAAGTCCTTCACCATTTCCTTAGCCATATAACTTGATTCACAACAGATGCAACAATTATATACTCAGTTTCTGCTTATGTGTAACACCTCTCTAATTGAAAGAACTAGAAAGAGTTAGAATTAGAAATAGTCATTTTTGGAAAGGGTATAAAAGGCTGGAAATTTGTTATTTGTGTTAAAGTTGAGTTTTTGGTCAACTTCAAACAACAATAACTCCTAGATCTGGATGAGTTAGGTGTGTTTTCAGATATCATAGAAAATATCTCGAAATTATCTTTTCAACATTGCCGAATTTGCGCAATTTCGAGTTCGTATGAGTGAGATATGACCATTGAAAGTTGGGTTGTTCAAATAAAAAAAAGTCCAATCCGAATTTTGAAAGGATAGTTTGGTCTTTTCCATATCCAACTTAATTAATTTATTTTTGGTAATTATTCTAAGGTCTAAACTGATATGATTCGATTTATGCTTTTGAAAAACAGAGTTAGGATTTTTGGAGAAAGAAAGCAAGAGAAAAGGGTAGAGAAAAAGCAAGATTTGTCATTTTTCCTAAGAAATTGATTGTAAATTTCATCAAGGATTTGATCCTACAAGGTATGTGAGACTCTCATAACGTTGAATTTGTTCACCCACGTGCCAAGCATGTTTGATTCAGCGTAAATTCGTTATAAAAAAATTGGAACTTGAATGTTCTTGATAGTTGTTCTTGAATTGTTTTCGTTCTTAAATATGAGTTGAGATTAAAAAATTTCTTGATATTTAAGTGTTGTTTCCTTGAGTTGTTTGAGTTAGATTTTGTGTATATGTTGTGAGTATTTGATTCTAAAATGAATTTGGGAAAAAGAATCAGAATTAATCGAATTAAGGTCAGAAAGCCAGTTGAAAAATTCGTCAAGTTCACCTAGGGAAAGGCTGGGGCGGCGCGTCCCATATGCGCCAGAAGGGCTGGGGCGGCGCGCTTGCAATGCGCCCAAAATGAGCGACGCTCCAGGGACACACTCAGATGGGCATTTTTCACTCGTTTTTCATCGTTTAGCCTATTTAAGTCCTCTTAAAGTGTGCTAACACTTCTCATTGATTCTAACTACTCTAAATAACTTCTAAACACCTAGAAATTATCCATAAACATGAATCATAACCTTGAATCCATAAATTCAAATTCAAGGAAAGTTAAGAGTCAAGTCTAGGAAGTTATTAGAGTCTTTTCAAGAAGTCTTTTACAAACGTTTTAACTTTGTTTTAAGACTTAAGTTTCAAGTTAAGCAAAAAGCAAAGAGTTGAGTTCATTTCTCCAAAAATTTATAAGGGAACTAAGTATTCCCAAAAGGTTTAAGATGTTTTCACATTTGAACAAGACAGGGAAACATCGATTTCCAAGAGAGCTTTTAAGTTAAGTTTTGAGTAATTATCTCAAATCAAAGAAAGAAGTTTCGTTTTAAAACAAATGAGCTAAGTATATTTTGGGAGTAGTATTGAGCACCGAAATGGGAATGCGAGTTCATATTAACTCAAGTCTCTATAAATCATGTAGCCATCATGGGTAGTAAATGATCATACTTTTTAGATGACTCCTTAAGTGCTATTTAGAATAAAAAATAGTGGATCCAATTAGTTAAGACGTTCTATATGACAAAAAATATAGGACAATTTTGACAGTGTGGGCAAGACAATGTATCACCACTTAGGCTCATAGTGATGATTGTCGGTTAGAGAAACTCCCACATAAATTATATTACTTTGATATATGAGTAAAGTTGAGTTTGTTATCGCATACCTTGAAGAAGTTGAGTTGTTGTTTAATGTTCTAAATGTTTTGTATAAACTGCACTATTATTGTTTTTAATACTGCATTTTGAGTTGAGTTATTCATGAGTTGAGTAAAGTCAAGGTAAGTGTTCCTTTCAGATTCTTTTCAAGCCTATGTTATGTTTAGCATTCCAACTCGAATACTCATACATTCAATGTATTGATATCAGTTGACCTTCATCGTCTTATGATGCTGAAGCAAGTAACCAGGATCAGCATCGAGTGCCTCGTTGATCAGGTTGAGCACTCAAAGTCAGTTTGTGAACCACTTTGCTTTTCAGAGGGTCCTTTTCATAATTATTTAGCTTTTCAGTTGTTAGGATGATGGAGATCATGTCACGGCATTCCTTTTTGTTTTAGAGGTTTCATAGACAGTTAGTAGTTCAGTTGTCTTTACATTATCATTTCACATGTTAAGACTTGAGTTGCAATTTTAGCGAAGTTGAATGTTTGAACTTTAAACAGTCTTAGTTATTTTATTCAACAGTTGAGTAAAGTACATTTGATCACTGTAATAATGTTTAGTCTTCTGCTGAGTATGTAAGCCAATACAAGGGTTTGCTTGGGGACAACAATGATTCTCGAGTGCCAGCCATATCCGGGGTGTAGGCTTGAGGCGTGACATTTTGATTGGGCTGTAGTTTCTTGATTCCTAGAACTCCAAGTAAAACAATGTGTCCCTAAGAAGAAAAGATATCCAGAGGTGCTTCTGAAATCACCAACTCCGTCACCCCAATCACTATCAAAATAATCGACCAGGTTCATAATTACTTCGAAAAATGTTGGGAAAAAAGTTTCAAACTTGATGGTTTAATTTCTTTAATATATCTTAACACTTTTTAGTTATTGTGAAGTGTGTATCTCTAGGCCAATGCATGAATATATAAAAGCAAACTTATAACAAATAGAATGGCAGATCTGCTTGCAGATAGATATAGAAAACTGTCAATTAAGATTATATACATAATATCATCCATTTTTTCGAAATTCTCATCCTTGCCAACCTTCACACCAACAAATATTAGAGTACATTTTAAACCTATTTAGAATATCTTAAATGTATTCTAATGGCATATGAAAATTTCATCATTGAACTACAACACTTTCATGCCAATGAAGTACTTCATGACTCCAAGATCAGTCATTTCAATAATTTTCTCCATTTCATCCTTGAACTTTTGGACTAGTTCAATTCTGCTTCCCGTCACAAGTATGTCATTCACATAAATTCAAACAATTAAGAACTCACCACCAGTCAATTTCACATTTAAAGTAGCTTCACTTTAACTTCTACTAAAGCCAAGTTGAATGAGATGATTGTCTATTCTTTTGTACCATTCCTTTGGAGCTTGTTGTAGGCTATACAAGACATTTGTTAAGAGATAAACTTGATCCTCTTCACCAGGAATTAAGAAGCCATCATGTTGATGTAAATATATCTCTTCAAAAAGCAAATAATTAAAAGAAAACGGTTTGACATCAAGCTGATGAATCTACTAGGAACTATGCGAAGCAAATGTAAGAATAAGCTTGATTGTGTCATACCTTGCTATTGGAGAAAATGTTTCCTGGTAATCCATACCATGTTGTTGTGTGTATCTCTTACCACCAATTTAAGCTTATGTTTATAAATTGAGCTATTAGGATTGAGTTTTGTCTTGAAGTCCATTTTACACCAATTACCTTGCGACTTCTAGGGCTGTCAAGAAGCTGTCAGATTTCATTTTTCTCGATTTAGACAAACCAAAAATATACCAAAAGACACAAAGATTTAACATAGTTCGATCAATCGACCTAAATCCACAAAGAAGATGAACAATTCACTATTAATACGAGAGTATAAAATATAGAGAGAAACAACTTCAACCAATTCAATCGGAATACAAGGAGGTTCACAAGTTCTCCCCACAATCAGAACTCTCAAAATCCTATGACTATATTGTAAATGTTGATTAAATTAAAAGGAACAAACATATATTTATAGAGTACTAAAACCTTTTCTACAAGAAAAGGACAAGTCAAAATATTAAAACATTTTCCTAAAAGAAAACAAATTTATGGTCAGAAATCTGGACAAATAAACCCCAACAAATCTCCTAATTGGCTCCATCTTCTTCACATAATCTTTAGGATATTGCATCTCTTCTCCATAATCTATTCAATCAAATCTACGTCTCGACACAGAGAACTTCTCTGAAACAATTTCTCCAACAAAAATCTTCATTACTGTAAAAATGGTCGCGACTAGAATTACACCCATCAAGATGAACACCCATCTCTAACATGGTTCCATCTTTGAACCATGTATCTGATACCATTTGTTATGACCGAAAAAGCAGGTGTAACGCAGAAGCTAGCAAAACAAACCTCGAAAAACCATGAGTAAGAAGACAAACAAGAATTATACCAAAAGACACAAAGATTTAACGTGATTCGATCAATCGACCCACGTCCACAAAGGAGATAAACAATCCACTATAAATATAAGAGTACAAAATACATAGAAACAACCTCAACCAATTCACTCGAAATACAAGGAGGTTCACAAGTTCTCCCCACAACCAAAACTCTCAAAACCCTAGAACTATATTGTGAATGATGATTAAATTAGAAGCAATAAACTTATTTTTATAGAGTACTAAAGCCTTTCCTTAAAAAAAAGGACTAGTCAAAATATTAAAAAAAAATTCTAAAAGAAAAACTTATTTATGATAAAAAAATCAGGGCAAATTAATCCCAAAACTTATGTCCTGCAAGGCCTAGGTAATCTGTTCAGCAAATATATGAAGTTATTGACTGCCTCCGCTCAAAATTGATTTAGGATCTTTCTTTCGAGCAAAAATCACATGTCATCTCCATTATTGTCATTTTCTTCTTTACACACACAATTTTATTGTGAAGTGTATGGTAATGTCAATTGGCTTCAATACCTGTGCTATTAAAAATTCCATAAATCGAGAGAAAGTATGTTCTCCTCCTTTGTCACACCTTAAAGCCTTAATACTAAGATTACATTGATTTTCTACTAAAGCTTTAAATTGTTTAAAAACATCAAATACTTTACTCTTTAATCTAATTATGAAATAAACCCAAACACATTCTAGTGTAGTCATCAATAAAGAGGAGAAAATATTTGTTACCACTTAATGAATTTGTTTTCATTTGACCGCAAACATTTGTATGAATGATCTGAAGTTTCTGATTAGCTCTCCATTCTTGATTTACTTGAAATGACAATTTTGTTTGTTTTTCCTGGTAGGTTTCACAAAGTTGAGCTTTAGAAAAAAATTCAAGCATATTTTTCACTAAGTCCTTCTTTTTCATCTCTTGCGATGCTTCTCAAATTGAAAAGATTTTCCTAGAAAATGTTTTCTCGAAAAACAAGTAGATTTTGGACTTGTTTTCTCATGTTTGGTTGGTGAATAGAAAATATTTTTCGGAAATAATTTTTAGTGTTTGATTTATGAATGAAAAATGTTTTTGAGAGACATCTTTTATTTTTACTAGAGTAAAAAATAATTTATGAAATTGAAAATATTTTTTAAAATCAAAATTATTATTTTTTGGGGGTGGGGGTGGGGGTGAGGTGGGGGTAGTGGGTGGGGGCGGGGGAGGGGCGGGGTAGGAGTGAAAAAATAAAATTTTGAAGTTGATAGTATTTTTAAAAAATAAAATTAATTTTTGGGGGGTTTGGGGTGGGTGGGGGGATGGTAGGGGGTGGGTAGGGGGCTGGCCGAGGAGGAGGGAGGTTAGGAGTTTAAAAATAAAATTTTGAAGTTGAAAATATTTTTAAAAAGCAAAATTATTTTTTTGGGGAAGGTGTGGAGTTGGGGAGGGGGCTGGCCAGTGGGGGGTCAGGGTGAAAAAATAAAATTTTGAAATTGAATATATTTTTTTAAAATTGATGTTTTTTCAAAAAAAAAATGTAATTTTAAATTGAAGAAGAGTTTTGGAAAATGTTTTCCTTAATTTTTGAAGGAAAGTCGTTTTCCTTAATTTTGAGGAAAATGAGTTGATTTGGAAAACATTTTCCAAAACTTCTGTCCCAACCAAACATGGGAAAATTGGAAAACCTTCATACCAAACACACTCTAAACCTTTTGTGCCATAGGTATGTACATGTTTGCGAATTTAGGAATCGTTTGATTGGAAAAAAAGTTATCTCAAGATTAGTTATCCTGGGGTTAGCTATCTTGAGATAACTTATCTCACCATGTATATGTGATAACTTATTCAATCATTATGATATAAATGGTGGGATAAATTATTCCAAATATGACAACCAAACAAGATATAAATTTTTTATCCCATTACTATTTTCTTATCTCATCACTATTTATTTTTATCTCTCACACTCCTAAAAGAATAAGTCTGATCAATTATTTTCTCCCAATCAACTTTAAAACATTATGTTGCTCATCTTGTAGTAAAATTTTCTACTTCAAAAGGGTTAGAAACAACACATTCGCGATTCTTAAAATGTAGAAAATAACTTTCGTTAAGCATTTTCCATCACTTAATAAATTGTGACTCGTATTCGGTAATCGGTTGACCCATTTAAAAAACATTTCAAACCAATAAGAATCAATAATTTGACAAGAAAAAAATCATAATTATTACTGAAATCACTAAACTAACAATTCATTATCTATAAATTAATAACTTTTTTTGTGATTCTATTATTAATTTCGATTTGATTTTGAAGAAGGGTAGTAAGCAAATTGGATGAGGTCTATGTACAACAAATATTATATCCCTCTTTCCTTCAACATAAAAACCCTCGGACAAAAACCCTTCCTCCACTGATAAACCTCTCGATCTGCTGCTAAGATTCAAGAAACACCAACGATGGAAACTCATGCTGACGGCGCAGATGAAATCGCCGCCGTGGCGGAGCTCCGGCAACAGCACGAAACCCGTATACAAACCCTTCACAACGCTCAATTGGAACTCATCGCCTCACTGCAAAACATAGTTCCTGATATAGTCTCTTCACTCGACCTCTCTCTTAAGACCATTTCATCTTTCAATGGAAAACCCTTCACCCCTTTACCCAGCCCACTCCCTAATGCCCCCAACCATAACCCTAATTTACTCGTCCCAAAGATCAATTCCTGTTCTGGTAAACGTGTTTCAGAACTTTCTAGAAGTGGTAGTGAGAAGGAGAAAATGGTAATTGATGAATGTGGGGGACCTTTGTCGGTTGTAAGGGCGATGGTTGCAGTTTGTTTGTTAGAAAGAGTGCCGTTTACTGCTATTGATTCGTCTACTTTGTTAAGGAAGTTAGAGAATGATCAGTCGCATACGGCTGCTGAAAAGGCAGCGATTAGGGAGCTCGGAGGGGAGTCGGGGGCGATAGTGGCAGTGGAAATGGCATTGAAATCGATGGCGGAGGATAATGGTTGTGTAGAATTAGAGAATTTTGTGGTTAGCGGGAAATCTAGGATTATGGTGTTGAATATTGATAGAACTAGGCTATTGAAAGAATTGCCGGAAAGTAAGCAGAATGAGGGAAGTGTTGGTGGAGGAAACCGGAATAATCAGGAAATAGTGAAAAGAGGGATTGATAATGGAGGTGCTTTTGGAATGGGAAGGGCAATGAGTGAAATGTGGGAGCATCCACATATGCAGGGGATGACAGCTATGTTTCCTGGGAATATGGGCGGTCCAAGAGGAGGGCATAGAGGAATGGTGGGTATGATGGGGATGCCGAGAGGTGTTGGCGTTCCACCTCCTATGCATAGACCACCAATGGGACCAAATGGGCCCATAGGAGGAGGGAATTCTATTGCTTTAAAACCTAGGTCAGAAGAAGATGAGCTGAAGGATTTAGAGAAAATGTTGAATAAGAAAAGTTTTAAGGAAATGCAGAAATCGAAAACCGGAGAGGAGTTATTGGACCTTATTCATCGTCCCACTGCGAAGGAATCTGCCGTCGCTGCAAAGGTATTGGACAATCCCACCTTTCTTGAGTTTACCCATCACAATTTTCTGTTCCCCATTCAAAAACTTTTTGTTTGATAATTTCTATAGATATAAATTTCTCGCACATATAATGAACTGATTACTTTTTGTATTTTTTGGTACAATGCAACAACATAACCATAGGGGTTCGGGGAGGGTAGGATGTAGTCAGAACTTACCTTTGTGGAGGTAAAAACGCATCTTTAGTACAATGCAATTATGGTAATAAGTGAAATTTACTAAGTCACAACTATTTCATATTTCGACTTCCATTGCGGTGTGCCAAATTAATTTCTTCTTTGCTCTAACTTTGTCTTTTTTGCAACTGTATGGGTCCTCTATCTTTGTTGTTTGAATTTTGTGTATTATTCTGCTTCGCATGTTTTCTTGTCTCTTGTTTCGTTGCTAAAGCTTTTGTAGTGTATTTTTTCATATTAATTGATACCTTTTTATTTAAATTGTATTTTAGTTCAAAAGCAAAGGTGGTTCCCAGGTGAAGGAATATTGTTCAGCTTTAACAAAGGAAGATTGTCGACGCCAAGCTGGTTCCTACATTGCTTGTGATAAGGTTAGACCAAGTCATTTCTGGTATCATTGTGTTAAGTGTCTTATGACATTCGAAGCTTTTAAGTTGTTACCATTTGTTTTGAACATAGATAGTACTCCTAACCAATAATGAAGATTGTAGATGGTGTTAATCACAATGTTATTGAAAGTTATTGCTTTGTCGATTAAAATGATGCAAAGCGAGGGGTCGTTGCTTCATGGGCCAATCTATGTGTTTCTGTTATGTGTGTGCTTCAAGCAGTCTGCATAAAGTGACCCAACAAGAAATAGTTTATTCTTTGATTCTCAACTTTGAGAAGTTGGATTAAATCAACATTGTTGCATATCGGATGTCAAAATCAGTTATTTTATTGAATTTTGATTATCATTATACTAAATTCATATATGTATGATTTTAGTTTTCTGTGAACTGTGCACTTCACTTTTAAAAACGTGCACTTAATTTCTTGCTTTTCACTTAAACCCCATGGATCTTGACATATTTTTGTGTTTTATTCACTTTTAAAGCACTAGTTAATCATTACCTTTATTTTCGAAGGGATATGGTAACTTTATTATGATGCATTTTTAGGTTCATTTTCGGCGAATAATTGCGGTGCATACTGATGTCAACTTGGGTGATTGCTCTTTTCTTGATACTTGCCGTCACATGAAGGTGATTTCCCTATCTAACTTGTTTACACAAGAATTTGGTTATATCTTCTGGAAATATATATTACTTACACTCATATAATTCGCAGACATGCAAGTATGTACATTATGAGCTTGACTCGACGCCAGATGTATCACCCCTGATGATGGGAGCATCTACCTTGGCCCCTCCCAAGCCTTTGAAACCTCAGCGTGCTCATTACTGTTCAGAAGTAGAGCTTGGTGAACCACAATGGATTAATTGTGACATACGGTCATTTAGAATGGATATTTTAGGGCAGTTTGGAGTTATAATGGCTGATCCACCATGGGATATTCATATGGAATTGCCTTATGGGACAATGGCTGATGATGAAATGCGCACTTTAAATGTCCCAGCACTGCAAACGGATGGTCTTATATTCCTTTGGGTCACCGGACGCGCAATGGAGCTTGGACGGGAATGGTTAGAGCTCTTCTCTCACTGTTTGTTTTTTTAAAACTAGAGAGTTCTTCTCTCAGTGTCAGTTTATAAAGCATCTTATTGCTAGATTATAACAAAGAGTAGACTCATACAAACTGATCTATAAATTCTGAAGTATGTCCTGCAGAACATAAAAGACTCTTTGATAGTTTGTGTTTCTTAAGTTAGTTCATTCTTGTAAATTGCCATTTTTATCGATGAGTGGCTTGACTATCATTTTTGTGGAATATCATTACTTTTGATAGCATAATTGTGGCCCTTTGGTAGTTGAAATAATGTAACTAATGGGGATCCTATAGAAATGGAGCACATTCTAAAAGCCATTTCGTATATTTCTTTCAATTGTTTGTGTTGCAAATAAGATAAATAAATTGAAGGTTTCTCTACATTGCCTTGTGATGCTTCCTCTAGTACTTGTTATATGTTTTTTCTTCTGTATCTTTTTTTTTTCTGTATGTTCTTTGGTACGTGTTACCTAAGTTGGGGGGCTTTCAAAAACAACCTCTCTACCTCTGTGGGGTAGTAGGGTTAATGTGTGTATACACTCTAACCTCTCCAGACCTTACCTTGTGAGACTACACCTCTCCAGACCTTACCTTGTGAGACTACACTGGGTATGTTGTTATTGGTTGTTGAAGTGTTTCTTTACACTAACTTGGAGCCTTTTTCTTTTTAGAATGGTGTTCTTGTGCTAGTTTGCACGCACCTAGACTATTCCACCAGATGCCTGCCATATCACTTTAGCACATGTGCTGACTAACTTTGCTCACCAAAGTTTAGGCAAATAAGAAGAAATAACCTACTCCCTCTGTCCGAATTTATGTGACTTACTTTCCTCTTTAGTCAACCCAAAAAGAATGACACATTTCTATATTAAGTAACAATTTAATTATGAAATGTCTATTTCACCTTTAATGAAATGATTTACAGTCACACAAATTTCTATCATTCATTTTGGACCACAAGTTCTAAAAGTCTTCCTTTCTTTCTTAAACTCCGTGCCGAGTCAAACTACCTCACATAAAATGGGACGGACGGAGGGAGTAGTATTCTTTTTTTTGTCTTGGGGATTTGAACCTCGGTCCCTAAGGTTCTTAACCAACTTAAACTTTTAGATGAGATGTTCATGCATTTCAATTAGTTAACATGATATCACAACTCTTTGTCAAACCTGTTCTCTCACATAATTCAACATTAGTCTACGGTGAACGCCAAAATCAATTTACACGTACAAGAGGGTGGATAGTATCTCATATCTAGTATAAAAAAAATACAAAAGGGGGTCCATAAATGTGTAGGGACACTCTCAACAACAACATTCCCAGTTGTTTTTTCCGTAAGTTGGGTCTGGGAGGTGGGGAGGGTGGGTGTACGAATGCCTTACCCCCCTACCTTTGTGGGATAGACCCTCAGCTCAAGATATTTGTTTTCAGGAAAAATGGTTTAAAAAATATGCAATAGTAAAAGCTATGACAAACGACTTGAAGTAAGAAAAGTACTAACGATACAAATAATTAAGGATGACTCTAGTAAAAGAAACAACAGCTGTAACAGTGTGGAGCATAAGACTATGCTAGCATAAAGTAGTAATATTGGTAAGGAAATTGATAAATGCTCCAACCTAGAAAACCCTACTCTACCAATGTGAAGAGTGAAGATGCTTTACTATCTACTAATCATATATTCTAATCCTCGACCTCCATGCTCTACTATGTGGGTCATATCCTCGGTGAGCTGAAGATGTGTCATCTCTTGTCAATCACACTCTCTCCAATTTTTCCGCGGTCTTCTCTCTCCTCAAAACCTATCACCGCCAACCTCTAACATCTCTCGATAACATCTATGCTCCTTCCTCTTTACATGCTGAAGTCCGAACCATATTCTCGCATGTTATCCGCCACAATGGTTACTCCCACCCTGCCCCATATATCTTCATTTATAATCTTGTTGTCTCTTCTAGTATGCTCGCACATCCATCTAAGCTCTCTCATTTCTGCTACCTTTATATTTTGGATGTGCTAGTTCTTATAACTAGTCAACCCTCTAGCCCATACAACAAAGCCAGCCTATCAACCACTGGGGACTTTGTTGTATGCCTTTTCTAGGTTGATGAACACTATATGTAGGTCTCTTTTTCTGTCCCTATATTGCTTGAACTATCTCCTCAAACGGTGAATCACTTGTGTTGTCGATCGCCCCGACATGAATCGGAATTGGTTCTCGGAAATACACATTCCTTCTCATCCTCGTCGTGATCACTCTCTTTCAAACTTCCTTACCTGGATAGTTGCAATTTCAGGTTTCTCCCTTGTTCTTGTACAAGGGGATCATTATGCTACACCTCCATTCTTCGCGCTTTGTAGTCATCGTGAAAAAAACATTTTAAAAAAACAGTGAGCCACTCCAAACCCGCTTTTCCTAAGATCTTCCAGAATTCTACAGGAATCTCATTTGGCTTGGTTGCTGTTCCCCCTCTCGTATTGTGAATCGTCCCTTTAGCCTCAAACTTAATACACATGCAATACCCCAATGTGACAATTGGAATCTCCTCCTAGCAATAACTGCTCAGTGTGAGGAATACCTCGTACTACGTATCCCCCTAAAAGAGTTTTTGATCATGTTAATATTCAGCTTAATTATGTGTGAAAGTGTGTTGCAAACCTAAATAATACAAGTGTCTTCTCTCTTCTTAAGCTTTTAAAAATATATGGTCATGCACTTCAATAATTTAACAGTTTGGAACAAGTTAGAGATTACTTGCTTTATCCAAAAAGAAAATAATAATATATCAAGCCTCAACAAGAAATAATCCCTACTTTACTTATCTCTGCATTTACTAATTGCTGCATAACCCATCTCTAAACGAAACAACCCCTTAAATGTGTAGCTCACTTTGGTCTTGCTCAATCTTGGTTCTTTCATTTGCGCACAGATGATATTAATTGATATAATATGTACTGTTGGAACATTAAGCTTCTAGAATTTGAAAATATCTTGCTCTTTGGCTCTGTCTAACTGTTTGTTCCTTACTTTGGTGCATTATGGCAATCTTGTGATGTTTACCATCTTTTCCAGAGTTGTTTCAGTCAGGTGATGGGCTTAGTGTTTGCTATATATCTATAATGATACTTTTACCTCATCCAGAAAATATATTACACAAAGAGAGCCTGAACTATGACTTGTTAATTGTTATCCACAGAATAGGCAGGTCTGAATTTTTTTATAAATTATTGAACCAAACATTATAGAAGCCTGTAGAAAGAAAAAAACATTAGAAGCTTGTGTCGTTAACCTTGGGGCAGACTTGACTTGTTCTAATTGGTGGCAAAAAACATTTGACTTGTTCTAGTTGGTGTTGTATTTTCAAAATTATATAATTCATGTTCAGTAATAGAAGAGGTTATGAGTGCTAAGTTCCGTGATATTGATATGGTTCTTGCAGTCTAGAGCTTTGGGGTTACAAGCGTGTTGAGGAGATTATTTGGGTTAAGACCAATCAACTTCAGCGAATCATCAGAACTGGACGGACAGGCCATTGGCTCAATCACAGCAAGGAACATTGCCTTGTTGGAATAAAGGGAAATCCAGAGGTGAACAGGAATATTGATACTGATGTCATAGTAGCAGAGGTTCGGGAAACAAGTCGTAAGCCAGATGAGGTGAGAAAAACTTGATTATTTTTTTCTTTTGGGAAAAGAATGAAAAGAAAAAAGATCTAGAAACTGAAAGCTTCTAAGCAATACACATTTGTTGGTGCTCATGCAATAACCTAATTTTTTTAAATGTCTGTAATATCATTTTAGTGTTAGGTTAAGTTTAATAGTTGTGATTCTATGTTAGTACTTTAGCATCTATTCTTATTTTGGTTGATACTTTGCCTGTGTTGTTGGTTTATATACATAAACTATGCTGTTGTTTTGACATATTAGATGTACCCCTTGCTCGAAAGAATTAGTCCAAGGACAAGAAAGCTGGAGTTATTTGCGCGGATGCACAATGTTCATGGCGGGTATGCATTCTTGATCTATTTTCTTTCTGATGAAATGAAATATCATAAAGGCATCAAGAAGATGCCTTTATTACAAAAGGAGTGAAAATGTGAGCTCTGAAAAATAGACTGCATTCTTGATCTACTTGTAGATCTTCAAGCATGAGTCTATTAGACATGATTTTTAAGAATGTTGCACCTCTGCGATCACATATAGAGGAAATTGTTATGGGCTTTGAACTTCTAATAATTTATGTTCTTGGTTTAACAACTTGTTCCTTATCATATCTTAGAACATACGAATATGATCCTACTCTTAAGTGATTCAAAAATTACTAGTACAATTTCAAGATACTCTGTTCTTTTTTCAATTTCTATAATTAAAGCTTGACAATATGTCCATATTTAGCGGAATTCTAATTAATCCTCCTCTCCTTGATTTTTTTATGTTTTTTCGTTGTTGGAAAAACAGAAAAATCCTCAAGATCTTTTTATTAGTGAAGAGTAAGACATAATTAGACACCACTCCTAGAGAAAAAAAAGTAATGTCTTCATATTGTTGAGTTCCCTTTAGTTAAGATAAATTGTCAGTGTAACGGATCCATATATGTATCAGGTGGATGTCACTTGGAAACCAACTACAAGGGGTACGATTAGTTGATGAAGGGCTTAGGGCGCGGTTCAAGGCTGCGTATCCAGATGTGGAGGTGCAACCTTCATCACCTCCAAGGCCATCTGCAATGGAAGTAGATTCAAGTTCTAATCAAATAAGGAATACATTTGCTGGAGGTGAATTAAAGGCTGCAGGGACACAGGTCACTGAGGCTACACCTCCAGATGCAGCAGCCTATGCAACTGAAGGAAAACCAGTAAACCGTGATGTGGAGATGACTAGCTAAGAACTGTCATAGAACTAGTTATTTATCCTTGTACTGTTTCTACCTGTCCACAAGATTTTGCAGGTGGATGTGGAGTACTATTTCCATCAAGATTCTCAGGCGGCCAGACAAGTCACTGTTAACCATCAAAAAGCAGCCTTACAGTAGTCCCCTCAAGTATAATAGTTGATAAAACGTACTACTACCTTCCTTTGTTGTTTCCTCGAAGTACAGGTAGTGAATGTTTTACATGTAACTTGTAAGCACACATCTCTTAGTCCACTTAGTGAATGGATGACCCAAGTTTTTGGTTGCAATGTAATCTACCATCATAGCTCAAGAATGATGTCAACACACATGAGTCAGTAAAAGTTTATTTAATAACATGCATTTAGTGTTAATATCTTTGTTCTTATCAGAACACAAATGAAGATATGGGGAGTGCCACCCATATTCAATTTTAGTCGAAATTGGACATTGTGTGGGATTTTTTTTTTTTTAATAAAGATATTTAAATCAACTACCCTTTTTCACGAGGAATAGCATAGTTGTTGTCGGTGAAATGCTGGCTCCAGCTAGCATGCATATGTTAACATATAATATTAAAAGTGGGCTCAAATGTTTACTTGTATATTTGAGTTATACTATTAAACCAATGCTATCTTTTTCTTTTCTCCCAAAATATTTAAAAGAGGAAAGTCTTGAAATCCTCAAATTGTGGGCCTTTTTTCCCTTTGGTGCTATACCTCCCCTTCGTTTCAAATTGATATTTATATGTAAATTTAAAACTAATTTAATAGAGTGTTTTACTTTATTCTATTTTAGTTTCTGTGGGGGTGACTCATGAGAATAAAGGAAAAAACAAAATAAAAGATAAAGTGAGAATTTAATGTTACCTTAATAATTATGAGCTCTTGCCCAATCTTCTGAACTGTACTTCGATTTGGTGGAATGTTGATTGAATAATAACTCCTTCATCAGAGTTTATCTGAACTTCTTTGATAAAAATTGCTCTGATAGATATAAGGTAACTTTTTTTTTTACTTATTATTGTATACACACGGATTTTGAATCCATTCAACGCAAGATTATGCTTAGCGGTTCAAAATTTGTTTCGAGGTTTGAAGTTCAAACTAATATATTATACCAGAAATTCAGTAATTTTGCTCAAAGGCAAATTGGTAAGCTCCATCAAGAAACTCATAATCACCATGAATGAACTCTTTCACAAATTTAACATATAAATAAATAATGGCTCAATACACAAAAAGGATGCGAGTGGAATCTCAAAAATCCAAAATGCCGTGTCCTGTTTTTTCTAAAGAATAGTGCTTCCTATAAACAGAGAAATAAAGAGCAATCCAACAGCAGCAAAAACAGAGATTTCCACTTTCCCAGAAGATGAAGCAGAGGTTGAATTAGAAGATTGGACGGGAATTGAACCAAAAACATTAGTGTAAGAAGGTGATGGAGCAAAAGCAGGTGAATCTGCTTCATCATAACTTGTTCCATTTCCTCCTCCAATTGAAATATGAAGTTTCTGTAACTTCTCACAATGCCCTTCTGCTCCACTTGTGAAGTAAAACTCTCCAGGTCTTGTAATGTTAAACAGAGAATTCCCATTGTTCATGTACAAGATTGGATTTCTAAGGTTGCAACTGTTGTAATTCTGTTTTGTTACCTGTATTACTGAATCTTCACTTGGTGGGTACAAAAACACTGCAAAAAAATAATTAATTAATTAATTAATTCAAGAAAGTAGATTGATGGGGTTGAATATTTTTACAAAGGGTATCAAAAAATGGTAAAATCTTGAAGATCTGAGCAAGAAATGTAGATTTACAGATTGAATCTCCAAGCTTGAAGATGTGATTCTTGGACCAGTTGAGATAGACATCTTTATTTGCAGAAGAGGGTATATTCCAAGCATTTAAATCTCCAACTTTGTATTGATAACACAACACTATTTGGATTTGGATTAATAGAAAGAACTGAAAAAAAATGATCAAAGATTGGTATTTTCTTGGAATTCTAAGAGTAGCCATAGCTTCTCCTCTCTTTAGCTTTTTTTTGTTCTTTTTTGTCAAAATTGAGTCACTAAATATTAGAAGAGAGAAATGGTAGCTATAATACTGATTGGTTTCACACAGTGGAACACAAAGAGTATATTTACTAGAATGCCCTTTATCCTTTCCATAATATAATACTCCTACTTGATAGGCGTTTGAACATTGGATTTGGGAGTCTACTTCTACCTAGGCATGGTAATAAAAATCATTCGAACGATTACTCTGGTTCTTCCTTTATAACAATCATTCGGTTGATTGCTTTTATTCTTACTTTACTAAAGATGAGTACCAAAGAAAAGAAGCGAAAATTAATATATCAGAAGGATTTTTTTTTAATTGCAATTAGGAACGTGAACAATATTTTTTCATTAGATTATTTTAACCAATTGTTTATATCGATCATACGCAATGATTATTTTCTCGTATGAATTTTCTAGCTGGATGAACACTGCTTTGCAGCATAATGAAGTGATATTTCCCTCTTGTGAAAGTTGGTTTCTCACTTCCGAAAGAGAGTCTTGACGTGACGGTGTACACCTAGTTCCATAGCTTGACTAGTCACTGACTAGAGGGCGACCAACCTATAGAACCGGAGGCAGCCGAGAATATTATGGAAAAAGGGCTAAGGAGGATAGAGAGTCAAATTCAAATCAACGCTTGTTTATGTAAAATTTCAACTTCAAATTATGATTCAACTCTCAAGTTCTTCAACAAGTAAAATTTCAAATTCCAAATTGTGATTTTAATTTCTTTTTTATATATAAAATTTGACCCTAATGTATATACTTGATAAAATATAATCCATAATTTTGAGTTTTACAAAAAAAATCCATGCTCGACGTGAAGAAATTATTCAAATCACATAAGAAAATCTTATCATATACTACTATTGTTGATTTATTGGACCAATAATCTATATAAATTTTTATAATATGTAATTGCATATTAGGGTGGTCACCGTCAAAAGGGCAAAAGAGGATGTGAAGGAAAAGAACAAATTAAAATTTGAGGTTGTGTTGTGTAGGGTCAATTGTTGTTATAAACAACAATGTCACATGGACAGTTGGACAAAGAAGCACTGGATGCAGCTTAACATGGGATTAGAAAGGAGTACACCACCATATGGTTTTTCAGTATGCACATATAATTTTAGTTTATACGAAACATGTCACCATGTGCCCTTTGCAATTATTTATTTCATTTCATTTTCTTAGTTAGAGTAAACTTATCTCAGTCAACACAAGAACCAAAAGAAAAAAACAATAGGATGTTGTGTTGCATTTTTACATACACCCACCCTTTATTATTGGGGATCCCAAAGACCCACTTCTAATTAAACATTGGTGAAAAGTCAAACATATATTTGATCTTAAAATAAAGCACAATACCATTATTTACTTGCTGCATCATTGATTGTTTTTTGTTAAGTTGCAAAGTTTGGTCTGCCTTTAGGGACCTACATTTTGGTTTCATTTAGAATATCTAAGATTGTTAACTCGTTCAATCGACAAACTCACCTAAACCTTTGGTTAATCTTATTGTTAGTTGCTTCATCACGATCGTTCACTTCACCATAACAGGTACTTTGCAAACCTTCTCGGTCAATTAATCTTAACCACAAAATCCTCTCATACTTATCCACCCACTGTAAATGATTACTAACGAATTTGGAATCTAAAAGGCCATCTGATTTTCTATGTCAAATCTGAAGACAGAAACTAACCGATTTAAATGAATTAACCTATATGTTGAGAATGCCGAAATTGTTTTTATTTTCTACTCCTATGCTGCAAACCGTCATATCTAGACTAGACCCTTTCGCTCTTCTTTCTTTCCTTGATGCCAGAAAGCACACCAGTAATGTGCATCACGTGATTCTACTGTGTTTTTTTGCACTTGACTAGGGTGGACAAGTGACCAACCTTTTCTCGGGAGTCGTTTAGTTGGAACAAGTTATCCAGTCCCACCACCATGTATATGAGATAACTTATCCCATGACTATGGTATAAAATGTGGGATAAGTTATCCAAACATGACAACCAAACAAGACACTTGGGACTACTTATTTACACCTCACACCGAACAACCCCAGTCAAGCGACTTTCCGCTCCTCTCCGATATAGTTTATTCTTGTGGGAGGGATTAGACAAACTATGTATGTTCTTATTGTAAATGAAACAGCTATCTTGCTTAAAATTTTAGCCAGGAATATTACTATACAAAGATACAAAAAAAAATGAGTATTATTCCTAGTAAATATAATATGACTGCAAAAACGCTGTCCTCAACATATGAGAGATAAACTAGTAAATGAATTAAAATAAAATCCAAAAACTGGCAAATATGCGTTTACACAATCAAGAAAACATGCTGTGTAGCAGCAACTCTGCATCAGTTTTCACATGTTGATAGAAGGATACCCACCCCTATTTTCATGCTGTAATGAAGGTAACTTCTTCATATCCTTCTGATGAGAAGTAACCACTGGTGTGTTGTGGTTGTAGTTCATAAATAGCATCCTATTTACCTATTGATATTTTGAATAGAAAACTGATAGTTGTGTTCTGCTGCATGGTCTCGCTGAATTAACTCGTCCCAGCAACTTCATCAACTCAGGCATTTAGAGGTGCAGTTTCCATTTCTCTCTCCTTGTGTGTTGCCCAATCTTGAGGTCCTGCAAATGCATCAACCAACGAAAAATCGTATATCAGTGTCAACTATCAATTTTTCGAGCTTAATGAATCTAAGACACAGTTGAGCCTTATACAGAAGAAAATATTAAAGGGGCAGCATGGTGCATTAAGCTCCTGCTATGCTCGCGGTCCAAGGAAGGGCCGGACCACAAGGCTCTATTGTATAATGCCTTGCAGTTCTGCAAGAGGCTTTTCCACGGAAGAAAATATTGGGCTCCAAAATTATATTAACATAACAGAGTTAACTATTTGTCACATAATCTCGTATCTCCACTGATGAATCATTCATTGGGCTAACATTTCTCTCAAACTCAGAGTAAGGACTTGAAAAATTAATGGGAAACAATTCTTACTTGACTTTTCAACAACAGCAGAGAGGCGTTTCTGCAAGACTGATGCCAGAAAGAGGAAAATTGAACACATGCCGAACATAACAGTAATTGGAAATGAGTCGACCTGAATAAGAGAAAATTTGATTAGTAAACATTAAAAGAGCAATTCCTTGGCAGTTCATTGGTGAAATTTGATAGTCCAATTTTACTTTGGTTGGTGTAACAATTGGGAAAGATAACTCACATTGTACAACACAACGCACACAAAGATATTGAGAGGAATGCGGAAAAAGTTCATGATTGTGCTTCTAGCTTCTTCAGGAATGTATTGGGACCTCATTTTCATTATAGAAGGCCAAAATATTCCGACACAAGCTTCAAATGCACAAAAACCAAGAAGCTGAATGCAGCCAGAGAAAGTAATGCCTCCACCTTTTTCAGTAGAAGGTGTCACCAAGAACTGTTTAAGGTGAAAAATAAGTGGATTTAGTGAGAAACAATAGAATTACAACACCTGCACAGTTACACATTTGATAAAATCAGCCCCTAAGATTCTTCCTTACACTTGTCAAGACAGGGATAAAGAGACAGACAGCAGATACTGCAAAAACAATCTGCATATAGCTTTCGACTTTGAGAGATGAGCGAGCTAGTAATCGAGATGCAAGGGAGCTGCCCAACATGGAAGATAACATGAAAGTCGCAAAGATGAAGCCATGAGGAATCTCCTCTGAATTAGGGCTCAGAGCAGGAGTCCAAAGAAACACAAAAGTATACATTGAACCCTCAAATAGTGACTGTATAGCACCCAACAATGCGATTTTCTCATCTGATTAGATATGAGAAGAACTGTTAGAGAAGCCTCACAGATATATTACAAAGCAAAAAAAAGTTATTCCATTTGTAATATCTATATTTAGAAAACCTTCGAATAACAAAAGAACTTGAATAAGATCGTAGCCTACTGCTGATGGGACAGATAATTTGGAAAAACTGCATTGTATTGAAATTTTGCAGCACTAAGAATATGCACATGAGGAATCATTAAAGCTCTCCGTTTTGTATTGTAATACCTTTTTTTCTTTTACTAAAACATTCAATACGATCTACTTCTCTGCATAGATGAATATGTTAGAAGGGATCAAAGGTAAAGCTTTGATAATTACCAGAAGCAATTGCCACAGCAGCACCCTTGAATTGGGTAATTAAGTCTTTGTTTTCTGAAGCACCACCATAATTCTCAGTCCAAGATGACAGTATAATGGCCATACCAATAGCAAGGAAACATGAAGCAGCATCAAAAGGAGAAACAGGACCCAGATTTAGTGTATCCACAAGAACATTCCCAAAAAGCCCGGCCAAAATAGCCACAAGACCATTGCCAAGAAATATTGCTTTTGAGAATGTTAATGATAGCCATTGTTGATCAAAGGCCCTCTGCAAGATAGGATAAAAAAATCAAGATGAAGACATTGCTGATATATTTCTCAAGAATGAAAATAAAGCTTTTTTTTTATTAAAAAAAAATCTCCTTAACCGCAAAATAGTAGTGTAATAATTAATAGAAGAATGTGTCGATATCGTAGGTAAGGATCTTAATAGAACACCAAGGAAATTTGAACCTTTGAAGTCATAATAGAATAATATAAGCACCTTATTATGCTCTGCGACAAGCCAAGACTCAAAGGATGAGAATAGGAGAGAAGTGGCAATTCCTCCTAATATACGGCCCACCATCAAGATTTTGTACTGAGGAGAATGTTTGGTAATACAGCTCAAGATATAAGTGATGCAGTATGTGACACAAGCCCGCTTTCGACCCCTAAAAAAAGTTTGAGTGTGAATGTAACATATCAAAAATAAAAAGAAGAGCATTCAACCTTAAGATATAGAAGACATACTGTTTGTCTGCCAAGGATCCTACAATTGTCCCGAACAGCATGGAAGATCCAAAGCCAGCAATAAAGAGATGGCCAATATCACCCTTCCCATATCCATATGTTGTGTATAGGTAGTAGACATAAGGACCCTGCAACCAATCACCAGCTATTGCGAGAAAATGATATCAGATATCAGTTGAAAACCAATTTGACAGTAAAAAAAAATAAAAAATCAGAGTGATGGATGATCTACGGTACAGCGTAATGTGCACAAGAGGTACTATAAAGATAAGCAATTAAGCGAACACATAACTCAGACGTATATCTCTATTCGGTGGAATTTTCGCGCTTCAATGTATAATCTTAAGACAGAGACTACTTATACTACCAAAAACAACTAGTATACATGACAAAATCTTGTCATATGTTATCAAAAGAGACATGAGACAAAAGAGAGTAGAACAAACATAAGATTACAGACGATAAAGCGAGAATTTTATTTTTGATCTATGCAATCCTCCAACTTTAGTCGTTCTACAACCCAACTATCAATAAAATCTTCTCAAAAAATAAGAAGAAAACCTTTAATTTGCTGGCATTGGCACATTTAGTAAATTCACATTAGTTCCTCTTTTTTCCATCTATTTCTCACTTGCATAATTTATATTGTTATCTTTTTCTTCATGAAGCCATTCTCAGAAAAAGAGAAACAGAAGAAACCCGTCCTTCCTTCCCAACTGACACCATCAACTCCCTCTTCTCATCCACTTAATTATCCGTTTCCACCTCCCACTCCGGCCGAACTAACTCTCTCCCTCGTCCAAGTTGCTTCAGCCCCTTCCTTTCCCTCCACTAAGCACGCCCTTTCAACCTAAACAGCATCTCACTTTCCTACATTTACGAGACTAGTGCCATCAGATATGTCTACAGGGTAGCTTGAATTAGCCATCAGAAAAACCAAGAAAAAATACTTTTATGATCTCTAGCTTAAAGTTTTTACCTTATTTTGTCATCTATGTCAATCCATTTCTTCTTCCCCAACTACCGCTACTTCAATTCAAGATTACATGTTCTCTGAAACCACTAACATCATTCTGAATTCATCCCAATAAACATATCCCAATCAAGAATTGAAGAAAACAAACTACATTATCACATTGGATTGTTGGATCAGAACAAAAAGATGCAATCTTTAATGAAAATTACAAAAAGATGTAATCTTTAATGCATTATATTGAGAGATTTGAAAGAAAAGACATACCCATCATGAGTGAATAGACAAGGATGTAATTGTTCTTGAAAGAATTGAAAGCAGGTGTGGTAGTAATCCGATCTTTGCTTGTTTTGCTAAGCTCCAATGCAGCTACTACAGCTGACAATGCTCCAAACACCAAAAAGTAAAAAGCTTCCATTTTATTTTATTTTTTTCTCAGATCAAAAGAGAAATGGATCTGGATTATTAACAGATGAACAAGCAAGATTATTCAGAGAGAAAAAGAGTTAAGAAAAATGAAAAAAGAGAAAATGACTACTCACTTACCTATAGGTTCGGATTTCGGGCTAAACTTCCAACGGGTTATGGGCTACCCAAATTTTGATGGTTTGCACAGGTAGCCACTTTTTTCAACCTATATATTATGCTTATATATATAGCCAAATATGCAGACATATGTAATGCTTTTTTTTTTGGGTATACAAAGTTGACATGATATGAGAAAAGAATTAAATTTAATTGAAAAGTACCATGAATGAAATAAATAAGGTACTATCCGTGAAGAAAAAATGGAGGTACCATAAATCAAATGAGAATAAAGGTTATGTGAGTGAAATAAATTACCATGAAAGTATTATATGAAATTAAATATGGTCAAAAAGTAAAAAATATATATATTATGATTTGAAAAAAAAATGAAAAATAATAAATAGAAAAGTAACAGTAAAAAAAGAAAAGGAATGAATTAGGAAATAAAGAAATTGATTTTTTTTTTAATTGTCTGTTATAAGGACTGATTTTGAGTTATTAGGTTTATATGACTCAATGGTGAGAGGCAATTGGTCATAGAGAGTTGTTTAACAACATTTAAATGTAGTAAGGTAAAGAATAATTGTTCTATACATAATTAAAGAGAAGGAAAGACTAGTCTTTAAAGTGTATTTTTCTATATATAATCAAGAAATATGAATAAGCAAGTAGTGCTCCAGCAACATACTTGCTTATTCACATTTCAAATAAAATTGGGCCTATTTTTATTTATTTGCATTTGTATATATAGTAGTACATCTCTTTACATAACAAAAATATTCAGAGTCACTTAAATTTACTTGCAATTGTATATATAGTAGTACATAACTTTACATAGCAAAAACATTGTGGCCACTTAAATTTACTCAGTGTGATCAGGAAGGGCAACGAGGTGTGGAGGAGAAGGAGAAGAGGTACCTGGAGATGCAGATTCTGTTGGAGCGCAAGCAGAGTATCATATTGTTGCAAGTGCACTTGCTAAAACTAACTGGGTGACAAATCTGCTAAAAAAACTATATGTTTCACTTCCCCAAGCACCAATCGTTTACTGTGACAATGTGGGTGTAACTTATCTGTGTGCAAATTCAGTCTTTCATAACCACATGAAGCACATTGCTGTAGACTTTCACTTTGTTCGAAAATAAGTTCAGCAGAATCAAGTTCATATTGTTCATATCCATGTTTCAGATCAACTTGCGGACACTCTCACTAAAGCTCTATTGCCTTTGATAATCATCTATTCAAGCTAGGCGTTGTTACACATTGCCTATCTTGAAGGGACATATTAAAGCATGTGCTAATTATTATATTTAATTGATTATTGTTTGACATATTCTTCAGTTAGTAGTCTAGCACTCCTATATCTCTTCACATAGTTTAACACGTTTAGTATCCTCTTTCAGAGGAGTTAGTTTATGCAATTAGTTAGTCCATTCTTATATATAAACATAATATTGAATCAATGAAAGATAAGACCAATCTCTTGCTTTTATATGGTATAATAGTAGTACATATTTATTCATATTTTTACATAGCAAAAAACATTGAGGCCAACTTAAATTTATTCGTTGTTGTATTTCTTATATAGTAATACATATTTTTACATAGCAAAAGATACTGGAGCCACTTGGATATTGTCCATTTAACTTGCGATTATGGATTCAATGAATATTTGCAATTTATTTCATTTGTTCATTTTAAATTTATATGCCTTTTAAATTATTAATATGGCTATTTTATATAATATTTATATTAATTGATATATAATTATACATTTTAAGAAATGATTTGAAATCAATAATTAATGTTGCGATAAAATACAGAAAAAACAAAAGAACACTTCGTTATGCTAACTATGTAATTTCAAGTAAATATTAGTCATGAAAATTTAATCAGTTATGTATTATTTATTTTTATTTTAATATTTCCTTTTCTATCTTACATAAAATAGTATATAAATTTGTATAATTTATGAATATATTAAGGAAAAATTACTTATATATACATTATTAGTTTATTTATTTTCTATTATTCTCTTTTTTTTTTAAATATTACTAAAATCCCTTTTTTTACTCCTTAAACTCAACTTCCTGATACATAACTCAATATCTCCTAAACTAACGTTTCTCTCCCCATTTTCTCTCCTGAAATAACGCCATATTCTCTCCCATAATCTTATCATTCTAATTTTTAATTTGAATTTCAAGATATTTTTCTCTCCAGTCAAAGGATTTCTCACTACTTTCTAGGTATTGTTTCAATTTCTTCACTTCCACTCATACTTGATAGTTTTTTTTTAAGGAAAAATGATGATACATTTATGGACGATTCTCCTTTATTTAGCTTAGGGATTACCCAGATAATGCCATTCAACACTAATCGTATTTATGACCATGAAGATTTAGGTTGGGCTGAGAATAAATCAAAAAAAATTGCATGATCCCCTAGTCATGGCCAATGTGAGTATTGAGAAGGTGAAGAGTGATGTGCCTTCTTCTTCAAAAGAAAAGATTGGGAAAATCCCTAAAAAAAAAGGTTAGAAAAGTATTATCCTCAATTTTCTAATCTATTTTTGCGTTTTTTGTTGCTCAATCTTTGAATCAATTAGGGATTTGAATTGTTATGAACTTTATTGAGAGATTAATGTTTTTCATATTGTGATGTATCAATATGCAATTTAAGTTTTGATTCAAAACACCAATTTTTCATTATGTTCTCAATGTATCAGAACATGAATGATACATTAATGAACTTCACGATGTATTAGTACTAAAATATCATATACTTAAATACAAATATATAAAGTTTAGTAAAAAATTTATGAGTTATTATTTTTAAGCTTTTCTTTTAACTGATTCAAAAAAAGTTCAATTTTTCCCCTCAATGTATCAGGTAATAATGTATCATTCTCAACTAATGACATACATTGTCTTGTAATATGCTTATTTAAGTATCAACCTTCACTTATCATATATAATACATAAAAAACATTATTAAAGTTTATTGTGTATCATATACAAATATCAATATTGTGTATTAGATATAAATATGATAATCACTGTAATTTTAACTGTATTAAGAAAATTTATTCGGGCGACATTAAAAAATTATCTCTAATGCTACCTAGTTACCTCCAGGACAGTGAATTTTTGATAAGTCGGAGCGAACTGACTCATCATCTCTTGATGCTTATAAGGACAAGGAAACTGGAAGCTTATTGGAACCAGAACACTCTCTTCTTGTTGAATATGAACAAGACACTCATCAAGGAAGCGACACACCGCAAGTTTTATAAAATTTTATTTTAAAGTATATGTTCAATTCGTTTTTGTAATGTATTTTCATTATTTGTAGTGATTGTGGATTGTTTGTAGCCGTTTTTGTTGAATTCCAATCCAATTCGATGCTTTCCGATCTGATTATCTACGCACAAGATACACAACCTTGCTATGGAGATACGGAAGTCAAAAGTCAAAACAGGATATGTTAGTGATAATGACGATCCCTCAAAACCTAGGCAACATTTCACACTACCGGATCATGATGCCTTAGTTAATCTGGAATAGTTATTATGTATATGGTACATTACGCATAGTCGACATAAAATATTAGATTTTACACAAAAAGTATACGATACAAACACATATAATTGTTTGTATATCGGATATAATATTTTGCACACAAATCACAATAATTTATTGAATTGAACAACATAAGTCATAAATAAACGTATCAAAATAACGTTGCACACAAAAATCATAACAAATTCTTAAATATATCAGCAAAACTCATAAATATTAAATTAAAATTATCAAAATTATCAGTAAACTTTATTCATTATAAATATAAAGATAAAATATGTTGTTTGAATCAATTATGTAATTTGTAACATCTAATTCTGAAATATAATCAGAATCACAAATTCTTGATTCAACCATTGCAAGAGCTTCTGTATCCCTTGTTGTACCTTTGACACACGTAATCTCTCTGCATGTTCCATCAAAGTTGTGTATCTCACCACCAATTTTATCAGTTGTATCAATACATAAGGGATACATTGCAAAATAAAACTAACTTTTTTTCACTTCTACGTATAGTCTAATACTCATGTCGTTCTTGATTTTCATTGGAGAAGAATGTTTTTTCTTACCTCATCGATCTCCAACTTGGCTAAAATGGCTGCTTTGAGATTCAGAAATGAAATTGATTGTCCAATAACAGTTTCGTCACTTTTATAACCTTCATAATTAACTTAACTAGCCCAAATTCCTGAATGCCTCAACAAAATATATATATTCATTTTGTATCAAGTTTCTTTATGAAATTTCGAATTTTTCAGACTTTTTTGTTCAAAAATAGTCTTCAATGGAGAAGATAATTGTTTTAGAATTTGAAAACGTGAAACAGTCCCCTATTAGCATATGGAATGCTTATAATCAGTTACGCGATAATCTAGGAAATTAATATAACAAAAATAAATTTTATGTTTTTTTCCTTTTTTACGCAACAATATTTTATTACAATGTATCCTTTATAACGTATCTTGCATGTTACCTATGTATCCCGCTGCATCCATTTTAAAGGGATTTTTGTAAAATTAAAATTATTAGAAATAGAATGTAATTAAGATCTTAGACTATGGGATTCCTTTAATTTTTATATATATTAATTATGCATGTTTCTAAGTTTACATCATCAAAAAGATCATTCTAAATAAGCACTTTGATTTAAATTTAAACTTTTGGTTTTATTATTCAAAGTTCTATAATATTTTATTATTATTAATTAAGAAATACATTTGCTTATTATTTCTCTATTTTTTTATCCATAAATTTCTTTGATTTCTAATGCTAATGTTAGATTGTTAATGTTACAAGTAGAAAAAGAAACAAATGATGCTATAATATAAAAATTAAATATACCATAAATAAAAATTATAAATTTCAAATAATAGTGATTGGCCCGTGCAGTGCACGGGCTATCAATTTCTAGTTTGTTCTATATAGGTAGAAGCATCAAGACTTCAATATTCAAATGATTATAGATAATCACGAGAATATAGCCTTCGAAAATAAAATAGTACCATAAATATTAAAAATAAATTCCTTAAACTACTTGTTCATTATTCTTAATCAGAAAAATAAAAATCAAAACTTGATATAGATAGAAAATGTAATAGTAATTTTTGGAAAAAAAAACTATTATTCCCGAGTCATAAATAAATTCATTGTCATATATTCTTAAATAATTTAATTCTCTCACAATATTTAAAGTGAATAATTTTTTCCTCCCAAGATAAAATCTGAAACCTCTGTTAGAATAACAGTACTTCAAACATAGACAACGTTCGAACACGAAAATTAATGTTACTTAATTTATTATTTATTATTCTGTTGGCAAGTCCCCGATAACTTATCTCAAAATTAATCTTCACTATTTTTTTCGTTCTTAATTATTGTCCACTTTTTCTTTTATAATTGTTCCTACAATACAAAAAAAATATGAATTACATGAGAATTTTTTTGGGAATTAAGTATGAAAATTTGCAGAAAACTTATTTCCTACAAATTTTCATACTAATTCTAAGGAAAATCTATGCAATTCACATTTTTCTTGTAGTGCTAATTATTTGTCCATTTTGACAAATCAATTTTTTTTACCTATTATACCCTCAATTAAATGACTAGCTATTTTGAAAAATGTAAAACTTTTTATCCACTTCAGAATTAATAGGGGTAAAGTATTAACTCGCTACGTCATAATTATTTTCTTAATATGTATGTCATATCTAAAGTAGACAACTAAATAGAGACGGATGGAATAATTATTAGCGGGATAAGTTATACCTTCCCTTGAATGGTATAGTAATCTCAAAATAACTTATTCCGCAATAAAATAAATAAATGACAAAGATATCTCTTTAAACCCTTTTTATCAATTAATTTTTACATTCATTAAGGACATGTTTCTAAACAAATAACTTATTCTCAAAATTTATGTAATACATAACAAGCCAAACACTTGCTAATTAGTAAACAATCTCAACATAACTTATTCTATCATAATTAATTTTATCATCACTCATATTCGGACCAAACGATAATATTATAAGAATGATTACACCTGAATTTACCTTCTTTTCAACTTGTTAAAGCTAATATTGAAGTGTTTTTCCTTTTTTACCTGACAACCAAAAGTTCCTATGTATATACCTAATAATTTGTTTTAAAAAAACATCCTAGGTCTCTTTTTACTTGTTCATTTTTTAATTAATATACTTATTAAAAAAATAATTAATAACATAGTAAGTTTATCATTTTATCCCTATTAATTATAAAATAGATAAAAAAAATTTATATTTTTCAAAATAATTAATTATTTAATTAAAAATATAATAAATAAAAAAATCATCTTTTCTTAATTTATCAAAATGAATAGATAACTACAAACAACTATAAAAAAAATAAAAATAAAAAATAAAGACCGAAAAAGTATAAACAACATCCCTTCATCTTATTTTATTCATAATTTACCTCAAAAAGTCATGGATGCAAATCCTATTCACACCAACTAAAATAATAAATAGAACTTGCTCATGCGAAATTAAGTAATGGACGACTTTGGAGTCACCAAAAGTAAACATTAGTAATGGACGACTTTAGAGTCACCAAAAGTAAACAATTATTGATGCAAGAGGTGAGGTCATATAGATTCATAATGATGTCTTTGTTGATGAAATTACACTCGTTACATAAGTGATAAATATTTGTATTAGTATAAGAAAAAATCCTTTTTGGCAACAAAATTTAATATTCCATCCGTTTAAAAAAGAATGACCTCCTTTCTTTTTTTAGTATGTTTTAAAAAAAATGATCTCTTTCTTTTTTTGTAACAATTTTCCACGTGGCATGTTTGAGACCACAAGATTCAAAAGTCTTTTTTATACTCTTAAACTCTGTGTCAAGTCAAACTAGGTCATTCTTTATGAAACGGATGGAGTATTATATATTTTTCACTATGTTATTTTATATTTTTGAACATTTTTATCCTTTTAACTGTAATATATTTTAATTAAAAAAATCAATTTATTTTAAAATAAAAAGGATATTATAGACATTTTAAATTTCTGATCATTTCGCATTACCCTAACTATAAATCATTTACTCCCTTCGTCCGGTATTGTTTTGTCATGTTGTGCTTTTCAAAAGTCAATTTGACTAATTTTCAAAGGTAAATTAGATCACATTAATTCGATATTTTAAACAAAAAATTAGATATTTTAAAACTATATGAAAAGTACTATAAATTGCAATTTTTTTGCATATTAATATAATAAAAAAATACATCTTAAAATGTTAGTCAAATTTTTTATATTTAGACTCTAAAAATAGAAACAATGACAAACAATACCGGACGGAGAAAATAGTTAAGAGTAAAATTGATCATTTCATTTCAAAGTTAAATTATTACTTAATATAGAAATGTAATAATTATTTTTAAAACTGACTAAAAAAAAAGTATGCCCGGAACAAAAGATGTAATAGATTAGAGATACTAGTAGATTCACATTTATTTCCTACTCAACTTTATTAATCGAACCATCAACATATGCGGTATACTTTCATAAATGAAATTTAAGAAAAAAACATATACAGAGATCTTACCTCAATTTTAGAAAGTAAAGGTGTTTTCTCAATAAACCATTTACTTAAAGTAAAAACATTTCAAAGCAATTAAAAAAAAAAAAAAAAAGTGACAAAGTCATGACCAAAAAAATATAAATAATAAAGCACGATAAAGTATAATGAACAATAGATACGATAAAATAATAAGATAATCAAAATGCGAAATAATAATGAATAATAGTAATAATAAAAATCAAATAATAAAAGTCTACGAGAGTAAATACTACTACTAGAATGAAATAAGAAGCTAGAAAACACAATTAGTTACTAACCTTTTTACTTTATTATATGACCTCCATAACCTTCTATATAAAGTAATGTCTTCAATAAATTAAAATTAAAACATGCTCTATCGAATCAATTCTTTCCAATTAAATCTACTAATTTCGCTTTTAAAAAAAAATTACTCGCTACTCATAAACAAAACAAAAACAGAAATCTTAATCATGCCACTAGAAAGAGCATATCATTTGTCCTCTCATCTTAATCATTCTGACCATATGTATCTAATTAATTTGGAAATTTAAGACTTGATTATGAAATAACCTACAAAATTCTTAAAACATATACTTCTTCCGTTTCAAAAGAATGGTTTGGTTTGACTCGACACGAAGTTTAAGAAAATAAAAAAGACTTTTAAATCTTGTGATTCTAAATTAAAATTATGTTAAATGTATAAAATTATTCTTTAATCTTGTGATCTTAAACATGTCACAAAAAACACTACAATTAAAATTTTGTAAAAAAAAAAAGAGAGGTCATTCTTTTCGAAACTGACTAAAAAAATCATTCTTTTTAAAACAAAAAAATCACTTAATTTTGACTAAAAGGTGCTTTTATTTGACAATTATATACCCACTATCCTTCCAAGACAATACTTAACCATGTTAATAAAATTACCCTATATTTATAAGTGAACAAGATAGGGATGGACACAACAACAAAGGCCAAGTAATATGTTTAAAATTATTCGCATAATTTATTTAAATATTTTAATTAAAACTTCTATCTATTAAATACTTTAAATGTTTAAAAACATGTGTTTATTAAGCACAAAATGTTGATGTGGCTAAATAAATGTATCTCACTGCCTAATAGCGTGTGAATATGTTCCCATTTTTAAATTTTTTTTTTAAAAATAAACTTTACTTTTTTTTTTCCTAATCACACTTGACATGCATTAATTAAAATAACTAAAAATATTTTTTTATATAAAATAATGTTTTTAACCCAAAAAGAAAGCAACTCCCCAGCCCAACCCACCGCCGTAGGCTATACCAATGGTCTTCTTCTCCCCATTCTAAGCTTTTTAAACTCTGTTGGGTTTTTTTTTTTCATTTTTATTTTTCACTCTTCATAAAATAAAACTGAATTTGTTAATAGAATTTGCAACTAAGAAAAAAATGGGACATCGAAATTATTAAAGCAACCTCTGTCATCCATCTTTATTTTCGATCACTTCGATCAATAAAAATATTACCAACCATTTATTTAAAATGAAATAAAAAAATTGATATAATTCATTTGAATCTTCTTAATTTCTCTTCATTATCGATTTTGAAATAATTCATCAATATCGATTTATTTTTCATAAAAAAATTCAACAATCACTCCATTATTCTATCATGCTTCGTAATTTATTCACTATTTGTATTAAACTTGATTTCAATAGCCTATAATTTATTACAAGAAAAAAAATTAATCTTTTCAATGAAAAAAAAATGACAAATAACTAAGGATGAAGAGAAGATAAGACAAATGACTAGGTGGATGGATTTGGCGGAGCGGGTGGGGGAGATTTTCTTTTTCTTCTTTTTGTTGTCACTGGAGGAATCGGGATTTGTTGTTGGAATCAGGATGATCGGTGAAAGGAAGAAAAAAGTGTGCGTGAATTACATATATAATATTTTAAAAGCTTATTATAATTTTGTATTTAGTAAGTACATATTCGTTAATATTAGAGTGTTGTCTAATAAATAATAGCCTTAATTAAAGTGTTTAAATAAATTATGCGAATAACTTTAGAAAGTTACAAATAATTTAAGCCCACAACAAATAATGATATAAAATATAATATTTATTGTACCATAATTTGGTATAATGTCATTGTAAATGATATAACTATCACAACAAATGCGTGATTGTCATCTCTTCTTAGAAGCATATGTTTTAATTTAATTTAATTATTATTACTCATTTATTTTATAGTTGACTCATGACCTGAGTACTCAACTTAGCTCTTTAACAAGTTATATTCATATTAAATTGATACGTTAAGGGACAATAATAAGAAACGAAAACACAGTTTGAAAATATGATATGAAACGAATAATAATTAGTTTTAAGTTATAAATGAAGGCTGTAAATTTATTAAAACTTCATTCTAAATCCTAAATAAAGTAGTAACAATTAGATCTAAAGTTTCTATAAGAACTTCACTAATATAATTATTTGAACTCACAAATTAAACTACATATCCGAAATGGTGTTTATATAGGTTAGCTCTAAAGTTTTGGATGGCAAAAAAATTACTAGGTTTATGATTCATCTATCATTCCTTATGGGTGGATCCGACTTAATAATATTTTCCAACAAAATTAATTTAAATCGGTCTATTTCTGAATCTAATCGAATAGAGTCGAGTTTAAATATAAATAAGTCAAGTCAAATTGGAGTCGGTGGCTTGGCCTAGTAACTTTATACACTCCTGAGTTCCGACCAACCCATACAAAATTATTCCAAGTCGATCTTGACTTTCACCATTTCGCTATGTTGGAGTTTAATTAATTCATATTCACATTGCATAGAGCTTTATTTGAACGAAGTGCTCCCTCTCAAGAACTTTGTTTATGTCCAAAATTTAAATCCGAAATATATTTTTAAGGGAGGAGCAGACGCGTCCACTACACCACACACATATACCTATATATATATATATATATATATATATATATATATATATAAATAAGGAAAAGAGTCTGAAATATATCCGAACTTTTATCGAAATTATTGTTATGATACCAAACTTTGAAAATAACCTTTTACCCCTGCACTATTTAATAGTGTATTTTAAAGGTATATATGCGCCCACGTGGAGACAAAAAATATTGCATAATTATAAATAGTAATGTGTCCACATGAGCACATATATATCTTTAAAATACACTGTTAAATAGTTCGGGATAGTAAATATTAAATAATTTGGTATCGTAACAACAATTTCAACCAAAATTAAAGTATTTTTCATACTCTTTTCTCTGTATAATAAGAACACACTATATGTACAAGTCCCTTAGCTAGGAATATTCTTGGTTGCTGCAGTTGTGGAATTTTTTTTGCATAAATAGTGATGAGCCCACCATGATAAACAAACAAACAATATATATATCTGCAACCTGAAAGTTATTACATTTAATTTTCCATCATACATTTTTAATTGATTAAAAAAAATGGAGAGGCGGCTGAATGAAGCAGTTTTGAGGGGAGATGTTGAAGCCATTCAAAAACTCATTGAAGAAGATTCAAACATAGTAAAACAAACCCTTGAGGGTTCATTACAACACACTATATTGCATCTAGCAGCTAGACTTGGTCATGTTGAATTGGTGAGGGAGATTGTGAAGTTGTTCCCTGAGATGGTGTCCGCGGAGAATCGGGATCAAGAAACCCCTTTACATGAAGCATGTAGAGAAGGGAGAGTTGAAATTGTGAGAATTTTGCTTGAGAATGATCCATGGGTTGCTTATAAGACAAATTTGTGGGATAAGAGTGTTCTTTATGTAGCATGTGAGAGAGGAAGAATTGAAGTGGTTAAGCATTTGTTACATAATAATAATAATAATATGCACATGTTGTTGATGCTTGAAGTTGATATGTCTACTACTTCACTACATGCTGCAGCTTCATCAGGCCATACAGGTAAAATATTACATTTTGCCATTTTAAATGTTCAAACTTCGAGTAATACTCTCTATAATGATGGTGTTCGATCAGGTTAGCTATTGATCATAAGTACCATATACTTGTTACCTTCTATCTGAGGCGTAATTAACTTGAATTTTGAATTTATGAGTGTTGGTACCAAACACTCCCCTAGTGAGTGATCCTTATTTTTTCAAACAATTGATTACAGAAGTAGTGAAGGAATTGGTTAAAATTCGACCTGATTTTGCTTGGAAAAAGGATGAGTTTATGAATGGTTGCAGTCCTTTGCATATAGCATGCAGTAAAGGCCACTTAGATATCACAAGAGAATTGCTAAAGCTAGATATGGACCTTTCTGGTTTACAAGATAATGAAGGCAGAACTCCACTTCATTGGGCAGTCATTAAAGGAAGAGTGAACATTATTGCTGAGATACTCTCAGTGAGTCTTGAATCTGCTGAAATGACAACAAAACATGGTGAAACTATTCTTCATTTGGCTGTAAAGAACAATCACTTTGAAGTACTCAAGTTCTTGATGGAGTCTCTTGATGTTTCAAATCTCATGAATTTTCAAGATACTGATGGAAACACCATTCTACATTTGGCTACTGTTAGGAAACTCACCACTGTAAGTCCTGGACGTTTCATTTTATGTGAAGGTGTTTGATTGAATGCACAGTTCGTTATGTTTTTGTGGTTATAGGTAATGTCTGAATTTGCAGTCAAAACTCAAAAACATACACATAGATGAGTCTTTTCTTAAAAACTTGATGGCATATTAGTGAAATTAGTTTCCTGGATTGCAAAACAGAGTTGCACTACTAAAGCTCAAAACTAATTATATATACATGATTGACTTGTTCTGTTTTCAGATGATTATTTATCTACTTAAGCTTGGTGTTGAAGTAAATGCTTTGAATCAAAAAGGATATACAGCATTAGATGTAGTTGAAGCAGATGCAAGTAACTCTGGTGCTCTTGCAATCGTTCCAGCATTACTAGAAGCCGGTGCTAAAAGATGTGACCAATTACCACCTAATTTCCAAGACATCCAACAGGTAATTGCATCACCAGTTTTGGGATCATCATGGAAAAGAAAGACTACTAGTCTTCTGTCTCCGTCCTCATCATCTCAACATTCTTATTATAATCATCAAAGGAAGCACAACAACAATAGTAGGAAAAAAAAATCAAGCTCCAAAGTGAAGGTCTAAGAAATGCAAGAAAAACGATAACAATTGTTGCCGTGCTAATAGCAACTGTGACATTTGCTGCTGGTATTAATCCTCCTGGTGGATTTAATCAAGCAAATGGAAAAGCATTATTGGGTAAAAAACCGGCCTTTAAGGTGTTTTTGGTATGTAACATTGTGGCACTTTTCCTTTCCCTTGGAATGGTTAATGTCCTAGTTAGTGTTATCCCATTCAAGAGACAAACAATGATGAAATTAATGGTGGCAACACACAAAGTAATGTGGATTTCTACATTATTTATGGCATCAGCTTATATAGCTGCAATATGGTCAATATTGCCACAAGGAAAAGGGGATCATTGGGTGCTAAGTGAGGTTGTGATCATAGGGGGAGGGTGCACTATGGCTGTGTTTCTAAGTTTGGGGATTTTGTTAGTGAGGCAATGGAAAAGGAAGAGCGATTGGAGAAAAAAAAGAGAGGAACATCATAAGAAGATGAAAGAGGAAAGTCCAAAGAGTAATACAAGTATAGTTCAAGAAATGAAAGTGGTGAAGAAAGATGGTAGCAACTCAGATGTTGATAGCTCAGATCAAGGTTATCATTTGTATTAATTGTATAGGGTAAAAATTAAAACAATTAGTTGTTTAGTTATAGAAGGAATCTTTTAGTTGATTTAATAGATTATTCAATTTCTTAGTTTTGGTAAGAGTCTAATACTTAAACAATAGGAGTTGTCTACTAGTTTGTTTATGATTATTAAAATTTATATGAGAACATTTTTCATTCATGTTTTCTGCTTGCATGTATCTCTCCAAAAAATCATAACACCAACCACATTTGTAAATTAAACTGTATTGGTTTAAGGTAATCACAAATAGAGGAGAACACAACACTAAAGCCAAACTAATAGCATGTTGAGTTTTAGCAAAGTTTGAATGTGAAATGAGAAAGAAAAATGAAAATGAGGGGGAACCAATTTTTAAGGGAAAATGAAAAGTCATTTGCAAAGTGCAATTGAAAAGTCATTTATCCCATAATATTGGTAGAAGAAAAGAAATTATTGTCCTTATATTAGGAAACACTTCCTTTACTTCTTAAAGGGCTAAGAAGAAGTTGTCCCCTCGCACCGTCGTTAATAACAGAATTAATTTGGCGCAACGGAATTTATTTGAAATTCTAGAAAAAACGGGTCTGAACATATTTGTCAGAAAACACTGAAAATGTTTCCTTCTCTCTGCATACATTTTCTTTCATACACAAAAATTATTGTTCGACTGAGTCTGTGTGACTTGTTACTGTTCTTACGTTCGCTGAAGTTATTGAAGTTTGAGGTATTGTCTTTGAAGAAATTAATCTGTAACCTCGGGTACAATGAGGAGATTAAATTTCTTAAGGAGACATAGTAGTTTCACTGGACTCGGATTAAAACTGTTTTTCTGTCTATTTCATCTTCTTTCTGTTTCTGTGTTTTTGACTAACCTTAATACAAGTTAAAACATAGCATCTGTCATACTAGAAACTTAAAGTATATCAACAACATTCCCAGTGAAATCCCACCAAATATAGGGTCTGGAGAAGGTAGAATGTAAGCAGATCTTATCATTACTTCGTGGGGATAAAGAGGAGGTTTCCGAAACAAATACATTATTTTCTACTTTAAGGACTTGCAAGAATAGATCTATGAATGCAGGTAATCAAAACAAATGGTAACCATGATCTGAGCTATCAACATCTGAGTTGGTACTACCTTCATGACTTTCTTTCTTCACCACTTTCATCTCTTGAACTATACTTGTATTACTCTTTGGACTTCCCTCTTTCATCTTCTTATGATCCTCTCTTTGTTTTCTCCATTCACTCTTCCTTTTCCATTGTCTCACTAACAAAATCCCCAAACTTAGAAACACAGCCATAGTGCACCCTCCTCCTATGATCACAACTTCAATTAGCACCCAATGATCCCCTTTTCCTTGTGGCAAAATTGACCATATAGCAGCTATATAAGCTGATGCCATAAATAATGTAGAAATCCACATTACTTTGTGTGTTGCCACCATTAATTTCATCATTGTTCGTCTCTTGAATGGGATAACACTAACAAGGACATTAACTATTCCAAGGGAAAGGAAAAGTGCCACAATGTTACATATCAAAAACACCTTAAACGCGGGTCTTTTACCCAATAATGCTTTTCCATCTCTTTCATTAAATCCACCAGGAGGATTAACACCAGCAGCAAATGTCACAGTTGCTATTAGTACGGCAACAATTGTTATTGTTTTTCTTGCATTCCTTAGACCTTCGCTTTGGAGCTTGATTTTTTTTGTCCTACTATTGTTGTTGTGCTTCCTTTGATGATTATAATATGAATGTTGAGATGATGAGGACGGAGACAGAAGACTAGTAGTTTTTCTTTGCCATGACGATCCTAAAACTGGTGATGCATCTACCTGTTGGATGTCTTGAAAATTTGGTGGTAATTGGTCACATCTTTTGGCACCGGCTTCGAGTAATGCTGGAATGATTGCAAGAGCACCAGAGTTACTTGCATCTGCTTCAACTACATCTAATGTTGTATATCCTTTTTGATTCAAAGCATTTACTTCAACACCAAGCTTAAGTAGATAAATAATCATCTGAAAACAGAACAAGTCATCATGTACATATAATTAGTTTTGAGCTTTAGTAGTGCAACTCTGTGCTGCAATCCAGGAAACTAATTTCACTAATATGCCATCGAGTTTTTAAGAAAAGACTCATCTATGTTTAAGTTTTTGGGTTTTGACAGCAAATTCAGACATTAAATATAACCACAAAAACATAACAAACTGTGCATTCAATGAAACACCTTCACATAAAATGAAACGTCCAGGACTTACAGTGGTGAGTTTCCTAACAGTAGCCAAATGTAGAATGGTGTTTCCATCAGTATCTTGAAAATTCATGAGATTTGAAACATCAAGAGACTCCATCAAGAACTTGAGTACTTCAAAGTGATTGTTCTTAACAGCCAAATGAAGAATTGTCTCACCATGTTTTGTTGTCATTTCAGCAGATTCAAGACTCACTGAGAGTATCTCAGCAATAATGTTCACTCTTCCTTTAATGACTGCCCAATGAAGTGGAGTTCTGCCTTCATTATCTTGTAAACCAGAAAGGTCCATATCTAGCTTTAGCAATTCTCTTGTGATATCTAAGTGGCCTTTACTGCATGCTATATGCAAAGGACTGCAACCATTCATAAACTCATCCTTTTTCCAAGCAAAATCAGGTCGAATTTTAACCAATTCCTTCACTACTTCTGCAATCAATTGTTTGAAAAAATAAGGATCACTCACAAGGGGAGTGTTTGGTACCAATGAAAATGTCCAAATACTTTTTACCGTTATAACGAGATAAAAAACACATATGATATAACATATCATAAATAACAGGTCTAAGGAAAACTTCATTATTATAATAAAATGTTACTATATAGGATGAGCGTATTTGATATTATTCTTTACATTTCTTTTAGTTGTCATGTTTCCCTTTCGCAAGTCATTTAAAAAAAAATATTTTACCAATTATCTCAATTAATATTAATAAATATGCACTTTATGTATGCCTTTAGTTATGTAGTTAAAATTATTTACTTTTAAGTTTTTAAGAATAAAATGAAAAAAAATATTTTTAGTAATCATGATACTTTGAAAAAGACATAGGGAGTATTTAGATATTTTCAAAACGGAAAAAAGGACAAATATATTCTCAAACTATCGTAAATAATATGCAGATATTCTCCGTTATATTTTTGAGACATTGGTGCCTCTACAATCTAAAAACTAGAGCATATATACTCTTTATACTAATGGGCACACACGTGTCATAATCTTATTCATCGACCCGATATTTATTAAATATCAAATCGACGAATAAGATTATGCGATGTGTCCCTATTTAGTCTTCTGCTAGAGTGAAGAGCATGCATATATGCTCTAGTTTTTGAACGGCAAAAACACTAATATCCTAAAAATATAACAAAGTATATCTACGTACCATTTACATAATTCAAAAATATATTTGTCTTTTTTTCCCTTTCAAAACTATACTATCCTCAAAGGCTCAAATAATTGTTTTAAAAGGCACGGTCACAAAACAAGGCATAAGCATCGTGGCGCTTAATACAGCTTCGTGGTCGTGGATCATAAATTTTTAATATTTATAAATCAATATAATAAAAAATACTATAAAACTAAATAGAAATTTTAAGAAAGTGTGTAATAGGTAAAAAAATATATATATAGAACTATTTCATTTTAAAATGTTTATCAAAATCAGGTGGAAAAAAAATTATCTCAAAAAAGTAATCAATTTTTTTTAAAAAAAAATAAAAACATTTGACCAGTTTTTGTAACCGAAGGATCCTATAATCAAAAACATCAAATCAGAACAAGTAAAATTTACGATTAGGAAATAAAATATATTTAAATATTTAAGTTTTCTTTTAACTTCTCTAATAAAAAGTTGAATTTTGAGTATTTATTTAAGGACTTGTTTCACAATTTTAATTTTACTTAGGAAAAGTTTTCTGAACATGCAATTCGTTCAAAATTTAAATTTACGTCCAGATTAATAAAATTCACAATGATATTTACTACGCTCGTTCTGAACTCAAATAAAAAGTAATTACACCGATTTAACAGAAACACATATACATAGAATAATTAAATAACTTTGATCAATAATTGATAATTTATTAAATTTACGAAGATTCACACGTAGAAAATGATCAGAAGTGCACAAGTCTGTTAATTATTAATGGTTATACATGTAACTGAATATTATCACAAGAAATCCAATTAAAATTTATCAATATTTTAATAGAATAAAAGCACAAATTTCCCAAATTAAATTAAATAAAAAGAAAAGAGGATAGCGACAGGGCACTCTTTTCTTGATGAGGACTTTGCCCCAGACGTAGACTTTGGCCGTCTGAACATTTGAAAATACAGACCATATTTGATTTGAATATTTATTTATTTATTTATTTATTATAATAAGTTAAAATAGATTTATTGTTTTTCTTTCTTTCTTATTATCAAGCAACTATATAATAAAATAGTAGTTGAATTAAGATTTTAAAAAAATAATTAATAAAAATAATTTAAAAAAATAAGTTAAGGGAAATAATGTTATATCAATAAAGATCAAGTAAAATGAAATAAAAAAGTACAACATTTTAGCATGTAATTTTAACTAGATATTTATCGAAATTATATTACGATTTAGACAATTTTGAGTTATGTGAATACTTACATATTATTTTTTCCACGGTTTATGGTGACACCGTTAAAGAACAAGAAATTAATTTTAAGTGAATAAATATACATGTCTCTTCTCTTAAGTTATATTAAATATAGTAATAATAACTTTAAGAATGATGTATATATTATCTCGTCATCTCTTGAATTACCTTAATCGCAATAATAATTGGAAATTTCTTTTTGTCCACAGCAGTCAACGTCATATATAAAGTTAGGTGTAACGAAATAATAAGAATTAAATGTGTCCAAAAAATCAATTTTTACGTGTTCTTTTGGCATATTGAAAATTATTTTCTCATATTTTTTCAGTATTTTTCTACTTTGATGAAAATAATATCTACTTACTTTAATATATCAACTACATTTGTCTATTCAATGAAATTTGCTTCTACCGACACCATTAATTAGGAGTCCAATTCCATTTTGACTAATCACGACCACATACTCAAATCTTACCCTACCATTAAAATAGATATTTACTTATAATAAATTTTTCCTTTTTAACGATTACTTTTTATAGCTATAAAAATATTTCATGACAGTTGAACTAATGTTATTATATTCAAAGTCTCTAAAATCTCGAATAATATTTGTATACGAATGTTGATTATATATTCATATATATTACTGCCCTAAGTATAATATAACGATAATTATATTATTTATCATAAATTATTTTTGATTTGTTGTAATGATAAAAACTGTTTTTGGTTCAAGAACAACTTTTATCTATGCTTTTTATTATACCTAAATTAGTAGGTTTATATAATGGCAAAGGCCATAGCTTTTGAGATGAACTCTTTTTACACTAAAGTCTATTTTATAAGAAAGAAGCATAACTTTGCAAAAAATGTACTAGTACTTTTTATGCTCTAAAAACTTTTTTAACCAAAACAAAGTCCCCTTTCCTTCTATTTCAAGACTTAAATATTATCTTAGTTGTGTGAATATCAATATTAAACAGTGCAAGTGAGAGTCCAATCTCCAAGCTAGTAATTGCACCAAAAAGTGTGGCATAATGATCCGTCATGTTAGTAAAAGTCCCGAGAAACTAAAGGTTTATTTTTCAGTAGAGACAAAAAAAAAAACACTATTTTGTACGTGATTTTATTCCAATTGTTTAATTCTTGGTTATTAACAAAGTGACATATATAGTATTTGTGCGGGTGGGAGATTGAGACAAAGCTAGAGCTCGATCAGCATCCTAGTAGCTTTATAAAAAAACTCATTAAGTTAGAATCCTCACACTTGTAAATTCAAAATCCTAGCTAACTACGCCTCTGTTAGAAGGTAACAAGTGTCTATCATTATAGATTTTTACTAGAAGTTTGAAAATTCAAAATTGGCAGAATTTTTTCTTACCTGTATGGCCTGATGAAGCAGCAGCATGTAGTGAAGTAGTAGACATATCAACTTCAAGCATCAACAACATGTGCATATTATTATTATTATTATTATGTAACAAATACTTAACCACTTCAATCCTCCCTCTCTCACAAGCTACATAAAGCACACTCTTATCCCACAAATTTGTCTTGTAAGCAACCCATGGATCATTCTCAAGCAAAATTCTCACAATTTCAACTCTCCCTTCTCTACATGCTTCATGTAAAGGGGTTTCTTGATCCCGATTCTCCGCGGACACCATCTCAGGGAACAACTTCACAATCTCCCTCACCAATTCAACATGACCAAGTCTAGCTGCTAGATGCAATATGGTGTGTTGTAATGAACCCTCAAGGGTTTGTTTTACTATGTTTGAATCTTCTTCAATGAGTTTTTGAATGGCTTCAACATCTCCCCTCAAAACTGCTTCATTCAGCCGCCTCTCCATTTTTTTTTAATCAACTAAAAGTGTGTGATGGAGAATTACATATCATAGGGGACTCACTATTTATGCAAACTTTTAAGTCATTTTTTTCCACATCCAGGAAGATTCCTAGCTAAGAGACTATTGCGTGTTCTTTTTCGTTTCATTTTCTTATAATATACCACGTAAAATAGATCTTGTGTAGTGAATGAAACTGCTCCTTACTTAATCAGATATTTCAAGTTGGAGCCTTCATGAATATAATAATTCTTGGTAGCTAGGCCCTAGGGAGCACTTGATCCCCGAAAAGAACTTTACATAGGCAACATGAATTTGAATTAGTCAGACTCTAATATGAATATAAAAAGAAAATATATAAATAAATAAAATATATATGGCGGGCGGCTCAGCTTCTAGCAAAATGGTGAAAGTCGATATTACTTGGAATAGTTTTGTATGGGTAGGTCGGAAATGTATAGAATTTCTACCAATTAATTATCAAATTCAAAAAAGAGATTACGCAAATATAACTTTATTTTGTTGAAAAATATTTTATTGGATTGGATCCATCCATAAAGAATAAAGAATGCTAGATAACCCATAAGCTTATTAATTATTTTGACACATAAAAGAGTTCGCTAATATTTGAGGAAAAGTCAAGACTAAGAGTTTAGAGTTTTAAATTTGAGGTTCGAAATTACAACTCTAATATGAAAAGACATTTTTATGACCCTTTCCTTTTATCATAGAGAAGAATTAATTTCATTATTTAGGATTATGAATAAAGTCTAATAAATTTATGTTATATATATAAATTTACTTCATTTATAATTAATGTATACAAACCGGCCTCAATTTAAACTGTTTATTTTTCTTATGTTGTCCCTTAGCGTATCAATTTATTATAAATATAACTGGTTAAATAGTGATATATATAGGAGTAATAATAATTATAACAACGTTATTAGTTGAGTACTCAGGTCATGAGTCAACGATCAAATAAAGAAGTAATGATAATTATAACAATGCACGTAATTAAATTAAAACATATGCTTCTAAAAAGAGTTGACAATCACGCATTGATGATTGTCTGTATCACTTATTTTACAACACTTAATCACATAGTTAACTACTCCCTCCAATATTCCATAATTGTTTTTTATCGTTTTTAAGAAAAATAGATTAAGACATAAATTGAACACAGTTTTCTATTTTTATTTTTATTAATTATTGTTAAATTTATTGAAGTTAATCACATTGAAAATTCAAATGAAGGATAAAGAATATTTTAAAAATAGTCTTGAAAATTAAATAATTAAATTAATTTAAAAAATAAAAAATACCTCAAAAGTTCAACTAATATGAAATGGAGAGTATTGTTTTGGAAGGATGAAAGCACCTTTTAGTCAAAATTAAGTATATACTTATTAGGAAACAAATGTGAACCCATTAGTATCTATTATGTGTAATATATTACTTAGAAAATACCTCATAATTTCACCTAGGGAGACATCATTATCAATCTATGTGACCTCACCTCTTGCATCAACATTATTTGTTCATTAGTAATCTTTGTTTTAGTTTTGTATTATTCCACCTAAAACTTTGAGACGCCAAACAATGACACATAATTTCTTACAAGCAGATTAATTCTATGGTGTGAATTAGGATTTGAATCTTGAGTTAAATTATGAATACAAAAAAATATCATACATAGATAGATTTAAAAAGAATTGAGTAGAAAATATAATAACTTTTGCCTTATTTGATATAAGAATCATTATAATAATCGAGAAATAGAATAATGTTTAGCTTATTATATAGTATCATAATTTTTAATGTGGCTATTTATTTGTCGCCTCATTTTATACTCTGTAATTATCATGAGTCAACATTATTATTATTATTCTTGTAATAACTTTTTGTTAAAAAAAAATATTCTTTCACTATTTTTAATCTCTCATCATGAAAGTTTCTCAAACGGTCAAACCTTCTACATTTTACAAAATCTATTGTTGCATGCATATAAAAGAACAAATTTATTTTTAGGGTGTTTTCTTTAACACAATAACTAATCAATACTATTTTAATATTATTATATCGACTTATCAAATTCAGCGCAACACTATTTTAATATCATTCTATAATTTTTTAAAATTTTGAGTCGGATCTTATTATTTTAATTTTATATTACATATTTTTCATTAAAAATTTATATTGTTTACATTATTACTTCATTATAATATTCGTGTATATCCTACTTTTTCAAACCTTATTTAAAGATCTATACGGAATATATTATAATTATTCAATTTTTAAATATATATATATATATATATATATATATATATATATATATATATAATTTGACCTTATACCCGCACTTGTTGAGAATGTTGTCCGATAACATTCAGGACTTATATTTTTACCTTGAAATTTACGCCTCCTATTTTAAAATTTATGCTTCAAATACTATTATGTTTTTAATTTGCGTTTTGAAGTAATTTTAATACGTCCCACCCTAAAATTCATCCGAAACTCACTTTTAAAATCGTTTTTTGAAAACACTGAGTTGGACCGAACTCTATTGTATTTTTCTTATGGAAACACTTCTTTTCTTCGAGAAGGCAGTTGTCTTTTCTTCCAGTAGAGGCGCCGCCATAGCCTTACTTGTTGCCTACTAAAGTGTGTATTATCTTGAAAATATGAAATATGAATCTTAAATTATTATAGTTTTTCAAATTAGAAATATATTTATTTTTTTATTATATTAAAAGTAAATACCTTTTATACCAAAGGATTTTGTTTTTTCAGTAGGGCAATGATTTTTTCCATCAATTACAACTTTTTCAAAGAATTTTGATTTTTGTGTAGAATTGTGACGTTCCTGATAAGATTCAATAAAGAAAAAATTACATAAATTGGTACATTTTAATAAATAATTACTGATTTTAGCAATACTTTTTATTTAGGGAAACTTACATAAATATACTATAATAAAAAAATATTTATCATTTATAGCAATAATATTTCTTTTTCACTTGATCACTTTTAATTCATTTATAATACAAGTTTAATTCATATTATAAAGAATAATTTTTTATTCACAAATAATACAAATTTTAATGATAGATAATTCATTTATCACACATTTTAATACACTTATAATACAATGTGTCAAATTTTACCAAACAAACATAATATGTTTTAAAAAATTATTATAATTCATATATAATTCATATATATTGCATACATAATTCACTTTTAATACATATTGCAGATTTAACATAATAATGCTATAAATGGTAATAAATAAAAGTGAAAATTACAGAAATTCCACCTTTAAATTCTCTTTTTACCAGTATCCCCTCTTAGTTTTACAAATTCTCAAAATCACTCATTTTCACACACCAGATTAATGTATCTCGCGCATCAGATTAATGTATCTCGCGCATCATATTAGTGTATCATGTGTAAAATGTACATCATATTAGTGTATCATACATAAAATGTAATATATCTTACTTAACAATTATTATGTCTTGCTCACCAAATTAATGTATTAGCGCTTATATTATTGTATTAGTTTGAGGGATTTTTGTAATTATAAACTTATAAGGGACAAATGATAATTTTACCTTAAAAGTATGTGATTTCTGTTCTTTGCCCTATTTTTTTAACCCGAATAATTTGAATATTTAATAAACAGACATCTTTTCATATAAAAGAATTAATTGTGACTTTTTTAATAAACTATGATTTTTCAGAAGAATTGTGACGTGTTGATAAGATATAATAATTTATTGGCAATAGTTAGGTTTCCACTCATTTTTAAATAAAAGTGAAACGATCTACACTCCTTTATATCATAGGTTCTTATCTACATTATCAAAGCATTAAAGACCCTCAAAATTCAAACAACAACGTAAGACATTATATATATATATATATATATATATATATATATATATATATATATATATATATATACTAGGTAATTTTCCCGCGCTTAGCGCGGTTAAAAATAAAATTGCATTGAATTTGCAATTAATATTTTTACTAATATCCATACATTAAAAAAATTGGGAAAATAGGTTCTTAAAAAATATTAGCGATATTCCAACTTGAATTTTATTATTTGTCATTATCACATAACTCAAGAACATCTAATGAATGAATTATACACGAAATAATTAATCATTGAATCTTGAATCAACATTAAAATAAAAATAATGGAGAGAATAAGATATATATATATATATATATATATATATATATATATATATATATATATATATATATATACACACACACACAAAGGCATTTACTAATATAAAGAAATATTTAAGTTGCATAGATTATACAATTTTGATATATGTCTTAGGAGTAAATTTCAAAAATCGTTAACATATTCAGAAAAAAAAATACGCTTCAACATGAAAGCAATTATAACTTTTGAACTTGCATGATGAATTGCTTCAATTAATAAGTGAAAATTTTCATATCTATGTAAAAATAGACAATATGCAAGCTTATATATAGTACTTTTATGCCATAAAATTTGATATAGAATGTCAAAACATAAATTTTTTGAAATGCTTACAAGAATTATTTTCTTTATAATGAATATACATACTATATGCATATATGTTCAATATAACCAAAGACAATAACTTTGCACAAACATAAAAACAGAGTTTAAAATATGTACTCAAAAATAACAATTAGTATCATAAGCATAAATTAATGAGTGTAAAAGAATATACCTAGAATATGTAAAAATAGAATGAAATAGAAAGGAAAAATCCAATAAACTGAATGCACAATGTCCCTTTAAGAAAACTATTTCCCTCCAATACCATGATGGAACAATTTTATTCACCAACTTATTGATACAAAAACAATGGTGTCAGTGAGTCACTCAACAGGAGCATAGTACACAAGTATTCAATTTTTCGAAAGTAGAAGAAGAACATCAGACTTTTTGTTATTAAAATGAGAGAAAGTTCATCTATTTAAAGAAAAGAAAGTGTAGTGTGAACAATTATTTATTGTACCTTACCAGAAAGGTTACAACTATTTGGAAAAGTTGCAACCCTTCAGAAAGTTGACAACCTTTCATAAAAGTCAGAACTTTTCATTCGATCGCTACTCTTCATTAAAGTCACAACTTTTTATAGAAGTTACAACTTTTCATAAAAGTCGCAAGTCTTCATTAAAGTCACAACTTTTCATAAAAGTCACAACTTTTGATAAAAGTCGCAACTCTTTATTAAAGTCACAACTTTTCATAAAAGTCATAACTTTTCATAAAAGTCACATATTTTCATAAAAGAGGATAGCTAGTTTTGGAAATAAATAAATTTAAAAGGAAATTCTTGCTTATGGTCGCAACTTTTCATAAAAGTCAAAACTTTTCATAAAAGTCACAACTCTTCATTAAAGTCGCAATTTTTCAGAAAAGTCACAACTTTTGATAAAAGTCGCAACTCTTCATTAAAATCGCAACTTTTCATAAAAGTCACATCTTTTCATGAAAGAGGAGGGCTAGTTTTGGCACAACTTTTGATAAAAGTCGCAACTCTACATTAAAGTCACAACTTCATAAAAGTCACAACATCTGATAAAAGTCGCAACTCTTCATTAAAGTCGCAACTTTTCATAAAAGTCCCAACTCTTCATCAAAGTCACAACTTTTCATAAAAGTCACATCTTTTCATGAAAGAGGAAGGCTAGTTTTGAAAATAAATAAATTTAAAAGGAAATTTTTGCTTGTGGTGGCGCCACGTAGGCGAGCCTAGGGTTCTCTTTTATATAAATATATGATTGTTCATGAAGACGAGAAGAAGAGTCTGAACAACAAATGAACCCAGAATGAGAGCTTTTAGTTTCAATATATTAGTTTTAACTCAATAAATAAATGAATCAATAATTAGCAGCCACCTTAGATATTGAAATATTGAAGGCTAAAAATCACAGGTTTAGATAAAAATAATTTGGGTAAAACCTTAATTGGATTTTGTATTAATATATAAAAAAACAAAGAGAGAAAAGAAGAAAGCTACACACAATGAATTGATTGAAATATTTGTAATTATGCGTAAAAAGGAGAGGGAGAGAGAGGCTAGAAAGAATTAAACATGACTGAGAGACCTAATATGTTTAAAATCACAATTTTCATATTAATTATGAATTTTGCCAAAAAAAAACACACTCTTAAGTATAGCTCTGTTAGCCAATATTTTAAAACTATAGCTATGTATTATACATGGTACTATTTGTTTTGTTATATAGTTTTACCTACTTTGAAAGGGGTGATAAATTTGTGTTTATAAGTGAGCAATTTCGTTACGTTTAATATTCACAACTTCAAAAAAAAAAAAAAAAAAAAAAAAAAAAAAAAAAAGAAGAATAGGGCAATATGAATCAAAATTTTCCAAGCCTCATGCAGTATGCAAGCCATTTCCAGCACCTCCACTAAAGGTATGAAAACAAACGTCTTAAATATTTTTATGGACGATTAGGCGTAGTCAGGATTTGAAGATGTTAGGTTCTGTTATGAATCAAGTTCAGCCCAATGTGGTACCACGGTCACACAAGTAGTCATTGGGATGATAAGAGCTATTGAGCCGAGAACGAGCAATAGGGCTAGGTTAATTTGTGATACAGGTTGAGTAGTGGCATGAGGACGGTTTCATCAAAAAGGTAGTGCTAGGTGATTTAGGATTTCTGCAAATTGTTAAGAAAATAGTCTTAATCCTCTCATCTCCGTTCTTAATTTAACCTTCTCTTCCCCTTCTATCATCTCTGTAATTTCTGTTCTTCTCCTTTGATTACATCCTGAGTTTCGTTTTAAGGATCACTAGTAGTTACTTGCTTGTTGTTTCCATTTGTCAATTTTATTTTATATTGTCAACGATTATAATAGATATCCTCGTTGTCTGGTAGCTTGAGTTGTTACTAGTTCACAGTTCTACTTTATTTTTACTGGTTGAATTTCATATGAATGTTATTTAGACATGATTATAGATTGAATGCCTGTCCTGAAAGGTATCCGTCTAGAAAACTTGTCAAGCATGATCAGAGCCAGAGTCGATGATCCACGTTATATTATAATCAAATTTGTAATGGAAGAAATCATGGACAAAATTCCCAAATTGCTCTGCACTAGTTTTGAACACATTCGAAACGCTAGAGACTGACATTTTGCAACAAACTGCAACCAAGTTCCCTCCGATTAACTATACTATTTGGACCCTTACGACGGTTTGTTTTGAATAATACAACTCAAGAGTCAAGACGAAGACTTGAAATCCATCGGTTCAAATCTATGGAAAGAAGATACTCACTGTATCGAATGGCTGGACATGAAGAAACAAAATTTTGTTGTTTATGTGAATTTTGGATGTCTTACCGTGCTGAGCAAAGAGCAGTTAATTGAATCTGCATGGAGACTTGCAAATACTAAAATGAATTTCTTGTGGGTTGTTCGATCCGATGTAGTCATGGATGATTCAACAATTTTGCCTCATGAATTTCTTGAAGAGACTACGTAAAGAGGTTTATTAAGTGTTTGGTGTCCTCGTGAACAAGTTTTAAGTCATGCGTCAATTGGAGAATTTTTAGGTCACTGTGGCTGAAACTCAACTTTCGAAAGCATATCATTTGGTGTGCCAATGTTATATTGGCCTTTCTTTGCGGATCAACAAACAAATTGTTGGTTTAGTTGTAATCGTTGGGGTGTCAGGAAGTGATTGAGGAGGTTGTGAGAGAGTTGATGATTGGATAAAAGGGTAAAGAGGTGAAGGAAAATGCATTGAAGTGGAAGAATTTAGCAGAAAAAACAATCACTTCTACAACTGGATCATCTTATATGAATTTCGACAAGTTGGTTAGGAAAGTGTTATTGCCAAAAGTTTCTTCATTTCTTCCAGTAGATTGACATGTTCAAATAATAAAAAAGCAAGTTGCAGCAGATGATAACGTCCTATTAATAGTGTTGTAATAATACAATATACTGTTGGAGTTCGACCTATCAATTTCCTGTTGGTATTCTAACAGCTTCTTCAGCCAATTTCTTCCATTCCAAGGACTTTCTCTTCATCATCTCTTCGCCTTTCTCACCGATCATCATCCCTCTTACAACGACTTCAACTTCGTCCCTTCTCACATTATTGTTAATCTACATTTCAATGTCCAGTTTGGCGCAACAAAGCCAACAGTTAGTCGACTTCTCTGCGAAAAATGGCCAGCAAATCATTCTTTGAAAATTCAACAACTTCCTTCTCAAAAGGTCGCAAATGTATTCATGACTACAATAGCAGAAGCATAGTGTTCCCATCTCTCCATTTCTTGTATGACGTCTATATATATCATTTTCCTACACAAATCATCACATATCTATATTGTTTAAGTATACAAAGTAGGGGATACCGTACTCAATTGATTTATATCATTTTTCAATAATTAAGTGTATAACCCTCCCAAACAATTGAAATGATTTTTTAATGAGAAAAATTTAGGTTTAGCAAACATAAAAATGATATTTGTATGCTAAAACTATAGTTTATATAATTGCGCTCCATAACAAACTTTATGTTTGCTATATGGCTATTAATATGTATATTCTGGTATACATATACAAAAGAATCAATTGTATAATATGTGTTTGTATAAAGCGAGAAAGAGAGAAAGACAAAAAAAATTGGCAGGGAAAGATCTGTATTTGTATAATTATAAGTGCATGGGAGAAAAATATATGTATTTGTATTTGTCTATACAATTTTCTCTCGCTTTATACAAATACAAACGTAATTTATACATTTGTGTTTGTATAAAAGTGAGAGTAGCGAGCGAGTTCTGGAGAGTGGCGGGCGAGATTATCTGGGGAGAGAGGCGAATGCAAAGATATGTATATATATAGTTTTCTCTCGCTTTACACAAACACAAACACATTTTATACATTTGTATTCGTGTAAAGTGAGAGAGGCGAAGGAGAGACTGGCGGCAAGGGAGCGAGAAATTTAGGGAAACAGGCGAATGACAACGGTTTGCTACAAGTTACAATTAAATCAAATTGTGGCTATACCATTTAATTTGAATTAATTGTTTGCATTTTTATACTCCCTTCTTCCTATTTTATGTGAGATAGTTTGATTCGGCACGAAGTTTAAGAAAGAAAGGAAGACTATTAAAACTTGTGGCCCAAAATGAATGATAAAAATTTGTGTGGCGTAAATCATTTCATTAAGGGTAAAATACATTTTATAGTTAAATTGTTATTTAATATAGAAAGATATAATACATAAACATGTTAACTTGGCGTCAGATGACAACTATAACATTTAACTTTGGGTATGCACAAATAGACAGTTAAACTTGTATAAAATTGAACAAATAGACACATTCATCCTACATGGCACCCTAGGATAATTTTTTGTCCTATGTGGCGTCTTACGTATATTATGTCATGCAAGATACATGCTTGTTCAAAGTTATACAAGTTTAAGTGTCTACTTGTGCAAACTCAAAGTTAGAGGGCATAATTGTCCGTTGAAGCCAAGTTAAGGGTCATGCAGTCATACTTATGTATTATGCCATATAATAAATGTGTCATTCTTTTTAGGACTGACTGTACAGAAAAGTAAGTCATATAAATTGAGACAGATGGAGTACAATTTTCCCTTTTTTAATCTATAAAAAATATTTAAAATAATTCAAACCGACCGAATAACCTTACATATGTGCAAATATATTTTATATATAAATATATTTTACTAACATTTTTTAATATATAAATGTGAACTAATGTCCTAGGCATCTAGTTAATGGACAACTTTGGGCATTTGTTTTCTTAGTTAGCCTTTAAATAATAAGGTTTTACTTTCTTGGCTTCTTGGTAAAAAAATTAAAAGTGTTTTTTCAAGAACATTATTTGGAAAAAATATATTTTAATAATAGTATATTTTGAGATAATACTTTAAAAAAATCAAAAATCAATCGAACCATACCAAACCGATATAATTGGAGTGATTCTATGAAATCTAATTTTAATTATATCTTATAAAATATCCAAAAATAAAGATGATATAATCTTTTAAAAATAATCATGCGAACAGTCCCATTTACATCCCTCTATCAGATAGACGTGGTATAACTTCAATCAAACTATAAAGACTTCTACAGGCACTTGGTCTAGGAGTCCTAATAATTTTTTATTAAGTAAATATTTGAGATTAATACATAACATGTATTTTTTAAGATTTATTAATCTTTTTATACATCTTCGCATCCAACACGAGTTTTTTGTGTTGCAAAATTTAAAATGATATTTCTTTTTATATATAAAATATAAACTTATGAATTAATTATTTATTTTGTCAGATGGGTATGGGTGCGGGGGAATATTTATTTAAGTTCACACTTATTGGGAAGAGAAATGAAGTCAACTTACTATTGGCTACTATTGTGATCTCCTCTCAACTTACTCTTTATCTCAAGTTTCTCTCAAATTTTAAACTAAGGTAATCAACTCTAAGTCTTCGTTTACATCACTATGATGCAAATAAAGTTTCGGAGCTTTGCTGATTTAGAATTTAAAATTTATGAATTTGTTGTTACTTGTTAGCATTGAACCTATTACTCGTATATGTTGCAGGGATGGCACAATTTCTGCTACATGGTACTCTTCATGTAACTATATTCGAGGTTGATAGGCTTCATACTAATTTTGGCAGAGATTTTTTCAATAAGGTGAAAATTTTATTCCTTCCTTTCCACCATTCATATTTGATTTTACCCCCCAATGGATCTATTAAAATTTGGAAATTTCCTCAAATCGAATGGACGTATCATAATAGGAATGCCGTTTGGTTTGATTTAATGCTACAGATGAATTATGCAATTGACGAATTTGAGTGTTTTGGGAAATGGAAACAAAGGGGGGAAGTGTGTTTTTTTTCCAACCCGATTTTTGGTACTGGTACCTGTGTATAGGGGCGATTCAATCCGAGTTTACTTTGGATTATTGTTTACTGGAAATATCGTCATTTTGGTTTTGCCATACAATTTATGATTTCCTTGAGGATGAGTAAACGAATACAAGTGTTAACATTGCTTAAAATACAAGCAGGAAGAAGGTTGAGAGCCCTCTCCTGTCGAAATTCTAAGAAAAGGCATTTGGGGTGACTTCTAGGATTTACTAAATGTATTATCACACTTTTTTATAGGACAAAAAAGTTCAATTGCCGTTTTAGTGTGAAATGGCTACTCGCTTAGCACTGAAAAGGGCTACTTTAGTAGCATAGCATGTGTGACATTGGGCTTAAGGCCAAGGATCATTGTGACGGTGTTACAGTTATAGTGTACGAAGCAGCCTTGGCTGTCCTGAGGTACTTCCATCGATCTCATACCACATTATCTAGAATAACGAATCAAGTTTCAATATTTTTTCCAACACTTATTTAGCATACAGTTACAATTGTACAGTTCGACATGCTATATGATAGTAACACAAGTATTTACTAGTAGATTAATGTATTTATTTTCTTGTAGGTGGTGCAAGGCATTGAGGGAGCTATTGGCTTCAACAAGGCAGCGTCAAGATTGTATGCAACCATTGATCTTGGAAAAGCCAGAGTTGGCAGAACCAGATTACTGGATGATCATAGAAATCCACGGTGGTACGAATCATTCCACATTTACTGTGCCCATATGGCTGCCAATGTCATAATCACCGTCAAATTTGATAATCCAATTGGAGCAGAAGTCATTGGAAGAGCTTACTTTCCAGTTCAACAACTGCTAGATGGAGAAGAAGTCGATGAATGGCTTGAAATCCTCAATGCAGAACGAAAACCAGTGCATGGACACTCTAAAATCCATGTGAAGTTGCAGTATTTTGATGTCACAAGGGAATATAATTGGAATAGAGGGATAAAAGTCACAAGATTTCCTGGAGTTCCTTACACATTCTTTCGTCAAAGACAAGGATGCAGGGTCACTCTTTACCAAGATTGTCATGTTCCTGATAACTTCATTCCGAAAATTCCACTTTCTGATGGCAAGTTTTATAAGCCACAACGATGTTGGGAAGACATTTTTTATGCAATCACCAATGCAAAACATTTGATTTATATAACTGGATGGTCTATTTATACCGAGATCACTTTGATAAGGGACAGGAGGAGGCCTAAGCCTGGTGGAGACATATCGCTCGGAGAGTTGCTTAAGAGAAAAGCTAATGAAGGTGTGAGAGTTCTAATGTTGGTCTGGGATGACAGAACATCGATTCCTGTGTTACAACAAGATGGGCTAATGGCTACTCATGATGAAGAAACTGCTAATTATTTTCGAGGCACTCAAGTAAATTGTGTGTTGTGTCCTCGAAATCCTGATGATGGAAGAAGCATTATTCAAAATATAGAGATTGGGACAATGTTTACTCATCATCAAAAGATTGTAATTGTTGATGGAGAAATGCCTAATTTAGACAGGGAGAGGAGGAGAATTGTGAGTTATATTGGCGGGCTTGATCTTTGTGATGGTAGATATGATACACAATTTCACTCCCTTTTTAGGACTTTGAACACAACACATCATGATGATTTTCACCAACCAAATTTCACCGGTACCTCAATTCAAAAAGGCGGACCAAGAGAGCCTTGGCACGATATCCATTGCCGAATAGAAGGGCTAGCTGCTTGGGATGTCCTTTACAATTTTGAACAGAGATGGAGGAAGCAAGGTGTAAGGGACTTGCTTATAGACCTAAGGGATATCGATAATATAATCATACCACCTTCACCTGTTATGTATCCTGATGATCATGACACATGGAATGTTCAAGTTTTTCGATCCATTGATGGGGGAGCAGCTTTTGGCTTCCCCAGTGCTCCCGAAGAGGCAGCCAAGTCTGGTCTTATAAGTGGTAAGGAAAACATCATTGACCGAAGCATACAAGATGCATATATTAATGCAATTCGTCGAGCAAAGCATTTCATTTACATCGAAAATCAGTACTTCTTAGGCAGCTCCTTTTCATGGTACTCCAATGATATCAAGGATGAAGCCATTAATTCTCTACATTTGATCCCAAAGGAGCTGTCTTTGAAGATAGTCAGCAAAATTGAAGCAGGGGAAAGGTTTACGGTTTATGTTGTGGTTCCAATGTGGCCAGAAGGCCTTCCTGAAAGTGCATCTGTACAAGCAATACTGGATTGGCAAAGGAGGACCATGCAAATGATGTATACCGATATCATTCAAGCTCTAAAAGTAAAGGGAATTGTGGCAAATCCTAAGGAATATTTGAGTTTCTTTTGCCTTGGCAATAGGGAAACAAAGAAGAGAGGAGAATACGAGCCTTCTGAAACACCAGAACCTAATTCCGGCTATCATAAAGCTCAAGAAGCCAGACGTTTCATGATTTACGTACATTCCAAAATGATGATAGGCAAGTTCAACTACAAATATATGTGTGTGATCAATACATTTCCAAAATTAAGTTGTTCATTTATGTTTCTGTTTTTATCTGCAGTGGATGATGAATACATTATTATTGGATCAGCTAACATCAATCAAAGGTCAATGGATGGTGCAAGAGACTCAGAAATAGCAATGGGAGCCTACCAACCATTTCATCTATGTGTGAAGGAGCCAGCTAGGGGTCAAGTTCATGGGTTCCGTATGGCATTGTGGTACGAGCACTTAGGCATGTTAGACGACAGTTTCCTTCAACCAGAGAGCGTAGAATGCATCCGAAAGGTGAACAAAATTGGTGACAAATATTGGGATATGTATTCAAGTGAGAGCCTCATTCATGATTTGCCTGGACACCTTCTTACTTACCCTATTGGTGTTACTGAAAATGGAGAAATCACTGAACTACCTGGAGTAGAATGCTTTCCTGACACCATGGCACCTGTTCTTGGTACCAAATCTAATTTTCTTCCTCCCATCCTCACAACCTAAATCTCCAACTTTTAATTTGTTCCGTTCATTCTCTAGACATATATTTATGATTAAGTTCTACATGTTAATAAGGTTTCTTATTAAGGAATGAAAGGTTAACATCACCATAGGACATTCACTACTAAATGTTCAGCAGCTATTCTCAATATTTCAATGGAAATGGAGCGAGAGAATCATGTTTTATGACACAAATTTTCCATTGGCCTAATGACAAAAATAAGAAGAAATGTTAAATGAGATATGACAACATTAGCGGGTTAAGGTTAATTTTACCCTTCACTTCATGTCTCGCTTATTATTCTTTAATTTTCACATGGATACTTTTCATATTTCGAATTCTCTTAGTGAAAAATCTTACGTCTTATCTTTTTATCATCTTGGAATCATATTCACTTCATTCTTATTTTGCTAATATTGAAAGAAAACAAAATCGCCAAAGGAATGACATTCCTCTAGGCAAGTAATACATCTTTCAAAAAGAAAGTTAGCTTTAATTTTCTTTTCCTTATTTTTTCAAACAACGTGAGTATTCAAGGCAAAGACTTTGAGCACGTTTGGATGGACTTAAAAAAAAAAAAAAAAAAAAAAAAATGTTTGAAAGTAATGGAAATTATTTTTAAAATAAGTAGTTATGTGTTTGGATAAAAGTGTTGAAGTTAAAAAAAACTGTTGATGTGTTTGGCAAATTAGTGCTGGTAAACACTTTTTTTAATCAAAATGTCTGTTGAAGTTAAAAAAAAACTGTTGATGTGTTTGGCAAATTAGTGCTGGTAAACACTTTTTTTAATCAAAATGTCTGAAATACCCTTAAAAATTGTTAACATGACAAAAGTTGATTAATTTAATAATAATCATAATAATATATAATAAATAATAATCATAATAAATAATAATAATAATAATTGATAATAATAAAAATAAAATAATTTGAAATTAATAATAATAATAATAATAATAATATATAATAATAATAATATATAATAATAATAATAAAGAATAATAAAATAAATAATAATAATAATAAAATAATAAAATATTAATAATAATATATAATAATAATAATAATAATAATATAATAATAATAAATAAATAATAATAATAATTAAATAATTAAATATGAATAATAATAATAACAAATTATAATAATATAACAATATGAAAATAAATAATAATATATGATAATAATAAAAATATTAATAATAATGATAAGATATAATAATAATAATAATAAATAAAATTAATAATAATAAAAAAAAAAAAATAATAATAATATATAATAATAATAATAAAAATAATAAAATAAATAATAATACAATAATAAAATATATAATAATACTTATAATAATAATAATAATAATAATAATAATTTAAAAAAAAATAAAAGAATTAAGGGTAAAAAGGTAATATATGCGGTCAACATAAAATGACTTTTAAGTTTAAAAAAAAATACCCCTCACCTAGTTTTTAGCTTTTGGCTTAAAATAAATTATTTTTGACTTAAAATAAGTTATTTGATATTTGCCAAACACTCTAATAAGTTAAAAACTGACTTTTAAGTCAATTTGACCAGCTTTAAGCCCATCCAAACAAGCTCTTTTTGTGTTGTTAACGTAAAACTATCCAAACAAGCTCTTTTTGTGTTGTTAACGTAAAACTAGGAAGAGAAAAAAAAATCATCTCTCTTTAAAAGTGAAAATACTATAAATAAGAGCTTCTCTATTGATGGAGGAAAACTAAATTGGTTTAACTTAACTCTTTTCAAAAAGTAGATAAAATAAATAGACACTATAATATACAAAAATATATTCATAACAATTAGAAAGTTATTTCATATTGTTCCTCTTGTGTCATATTTTTCTTGTCTTCATTTTTATATTATTCTTTTGTTCTTAAGTTATATAATAACTCTATCTTTTTTATATTTATTTTAATAGTATTTGACCTTTCAATTTTCCTTATATTTTCGTGATTTTTGTCCTATAAATTTAACTTTTTGAAGAAATTTTTTTATTTACTATTATAATTTTTATGTGTAGGAGCTCTAAACAAGTGAAATAATGTTGTGGTGAAAATTGTGAAATTTCCTTATACAGTTGCGAGAGTTCATTAAGACAAAGTAAGAAACTTCAATTACATATATTTTATTATAAAAAAAAAACATACTTTTAATAATATTTATTTTTATAAAAAATAATATACTCATTAATACGGATTACAAATACAAAGCACATATTTAAAAACTAGTAACATAAAAAGTAGGAAGAGAGAATTTTTTTTTTTAATTTCTTTTGAAAGATGAAAACACCATAAATAAGAGCTTCTCTGTTTATGGAGAAAAACTAAATTGGTTTAACTTTTAACTCTTTTCAAAAAGTAGATAAAATAAATAGACAGTATAATATACAAAAATATATTCATAAACAACTAGAAATTATGTTGTATCCCCACAAGTGATGAGACCTTTATTTTATTATTTAGGGAAAGAAATGAAAGACACAAATTTGTGGTTTTTTTTGTAATGAAATGAAGCCAGAGGAATTAACGGTTGTGGTGTTCAAAAAACGTCAACGTCCAAAAACTAGTGATTGAAAAGTGTCATTTACCTAAACACAAAGTGGAGCTCTTTCATTGGTACCAAAAAAGATAATACTACTTAAATCAATAAGTTCCATATTAATATTAAAATATGAATGTTCCTGGATATTTCCTATTCGTCTAGAGATAAGCAGTACTTAGCGGTTTATTTTGAAAAATAAAAACAATTTGCGTTTGATTGATATAATTTAGGAATAATTTCAAGTGCAATATTCACATATAACAAATATAAAATTTATATTTATATATTATATTTATAATTTGTATAATTATGCTTTATAACAAATTTATATGTATATTTTGATATATATACATAAAATATATATATTTCAATCTATTTTTATATTTTAATATACAAATGAGTCCTTCATTTATATATACGGAAAGACTTGTGGAATCATATTGATTTCCATTCTTGTTCCTTTTTTTCATTTGCAGGTTTCTTGAAACTACATCAATCTTGTTTTCTTGTGTCTCGTAGCAATACTTTATAATAGAATTTTTAAGTATATTTTCTCAAAATACTTTTAAGAAAACACTATTTTTTTTAATTTCTGAAAATAAACTGTTTATACCATTTTATAAAAATACGGTCAAACACCTTATTTTTTTAAAAATAAATTCTTTTATAAAAATTAAGCATTTTTGAAAATAAATCAAAATAAGATCGACCAAACATACTATTAACCAAGAATTTGCGATTTACTAGGATACAAATCATCATATCATATCATCATATATTAATAGGTGGAAATTAAAAAAGTTAGAAGTTAAATTATGATTTTACCCCTATTATATAGTAAAATATTATAAAGATATTTAATTATTTAATTTAAATATTAAATTATATTATTTTAATAAAATTGTTAATGACTTTTGCACATTGTTGGATTAATTTTTAACCGTAATAAACTGTATCGTTTCAATAAAAATGTTAATGACTTTGTACTTCCTTAGATTAATTCCTAACTAAAATATCTAATTTAATTAATATTTATCATCTCTCTCTCTCTATATATATATATATACTAAATTATTATTTTTTAAAAAGTAATTATTTAAATATTAAATGTTCCTAAAAAAAATTAAACGATCATTGTTCATTCACTAAATTAACATTGTTCCTCTAATAACTTATGCTTTTTGAAACTAAATTATTATGCAATCATTAATGTTTCAATGCACAAAAATAATAATAACAATTTTTTTTGGTTATTTTGAAATTTACGAGCAATTTAATATATAGTTCATGTATTAGCAAAAAGTCATGTTATCCAAGAAAAATTATTATTATTCTCATGCATTTTATCATGAATATTTTTACTTAATTGTCTAACTCTGGACTATGTACATTCTCTTACGATTTTTAGATTATCTCTACATTTGTCGTCTATAAATATGAAAAACATTAGAGTAAACAATCACTATACAAGAAATGGACAAGCTATGATTTGGGGGATCAACTTCTTTATGAACCGAGCATTAATTTTGCTCTTTTTTTAAGAACAATAGGTGAATGATCTTCAAGAAGGATATGTTTTTTTAGTACATAATTTCTTTTTTAAAATGTAAAATAAAGGGTCATGCATCTCTATATTTGTCGTCCATAAGTTGCTCATTTTGTTGTTGCTCAAAAATAAATGAAAGAAAATTAAAAAAAAATTAAAAATAGTTTTAGAAGTTGTCAAGGGGTACATGGAGGAGGTGGTGGAGTGAGATATAAAAAGATCAATAGTGAAAGAATTCTTTAAATATTCTCATGTCTCTAATTATTTATCTACTTTTCCTTCTATAGTTATCCCTAATTACTTGTCTAATTTGATAAATTAATAAAGAATAATTTTTTTTATCTATTATATCCTCAATTAATAACTTTGAAAAATGTATAACTTTTGAAAAACTTAAATTTTTAATACATGCACTTCATAATTAATAGGGGTAAAATTGCAAAAACACATTATGTCAATAATTATTGTTTTAATAGGTGTGTACCAATTCAAAAGTGGACAATATTACGATATTTGACTTTCAAAAATAATTAATCTTAAGGACATAACGGGAAAAAATTTAACTAATTTAATAAACTGACAAATAATTCGAGTAAATATTTTTAAGAATATAAATAAATAATATGAGATGGAAGAAATATAAATATTAGTAAATATTTTTAGGAATATAAAGCAAGGGAATTAAGCATTGTCTTTTTGTTTTTTTCTTCAAAATTAAGGATACGAAAAAGGAATTACAAAAGGGAATAAGCCCTCATCGATTTAATAACTATCAAGATTATTTTAATCATTGTGTTAAGATATGCTGTGATTTTTTTCCTGTTGAACATACCAAACAAAATTTTATTGTACTACTACTTGATTACCTTTACTTTTTGCTTTATTAATCATCATATATTAACATAATAATATATGGGAGTTCTTTTTCTTTATAATATTTATTTGAGATAAATGTTAAAAACACTTAATTTTTATTTATAATAATTAAAAATTAAAAATTAAAGTATTACTATCCATAAAATAATATTTGACCCGGTCCGTCACGCTTTGAACATCGCCACCGGGATCGTTGAGGTCCCATGAAGACGGCTCTACTTCACTGGAAAGACGCGGTACTCATTAGCGAGCGTCTGGTGACCAACGATTTCGGATTCCCCTGTACTTTTTTTCAACTTTGTTTGTATATTTTTCTCATTTTGTGTTATATATGTACGTACATATTTTTAGAAGTTTTTTTTACTAGTGTACGAATATAACATAAATAAATAAAAAATTAAAAAAATCTTGCAGCGACAAGTAAAAAAATATTTTCGATATTTATATATCTAACACTAAATGAGAAAGAAATTGGAAGCGGAGGGTTAGGTATGATGGGTAGATTTTTTTTTTAAAATATAATAATATCTAAATTAATATGTGAAAGTGGGGGTGGGGGGTGGGGGGATGAAGTAAAAAAAATGTTGTTTTTTTTTAAATTTTTGTCAAGGTCGATTTATTTTGTCAATGTAGAGTTAATGTGACAATTTTTAAAAATAAACGAGGTATATTACACATACCATGATGAAAGTGGTACAAAAGAGAGAAGTGTGTTACTCAAACTAAAAGGTGATAATTTATGTATGAAACTTACACTTTTAATAATATAAATATGAAACTAAAAAGATATAGTTTAGTTGTATTTTTTAGGGTTATCTCTATTTATTTTAGTTCACAAGGGAAGGTGGATGTCAACATCTAAGCATTAAAGTATGAGGGAGCCTGAAAGGTGGTTTGATGCATACCCCTCATTGAAAAATTATGTGATGTACATAAAATAAATATTAGCAGTTATAAGTACATATATTCAATCTTATACGTAACTCAATTGAGAAAAAAAAATCACACTTTATGTTAAATTTTTGCATTTAGTTAGTTCATTCTAAAAGATACCCCTCTCTCTATATATAAAAAATATACGTGAGGCTTCTATTGATCTCCTCTCATCTTATTCTTATCTAAAGATTTTCTTTATCAGCTCAAGTTATAAACTAAGGTAATTACTTTAATGAGCTTTTCTTCTTCCTATGATTTGTATATCTTTCTTAAGATGTAATAAGTAAAGCTTGGGCTCCTCTAAGACAAAGGCAGATCGAAGATTTTTAGTTTATAAATTCTGAATTCTGTCGTGATATGATATGTTGTTTGATTGACATTTGCTAGTGAAGGAAGATGGCACAAATTTTGCTACATGGCACACTTCATGTTACTATATTTGAGGTTGATAAGCTTCATACTAATTTTGGAAGAGAAATTTTCAATAAGGTGAAAATTTTAATCTTTATCCTTATTTTCCACACTTCAATTTAGTATCCATGAAAGTATATTTGTGTAGATAGAACACAAATATATATATATATAGGAACCTTATTAATTTCTTATTAATTGGTTTGATTTAAATGAAATATGCATTGAGTTCTTACGAATTTAGGTTTTGGATCTGACTCAATCTCTCAAGCGTGCTAACTCTATGGGAAATATCCAAATTTATATAGGAAGACTATCATTTTTATTTTTATTAATTATCTGACATGAAATTTTTTCCGATTTCAAAGTATTACAACCGAAGAAAGTTATTTCTTAACTAGAGATTTTGAATTCAAATCTTGGATATACAAAGAGTTCGTGGTAAGAAACATAGTTATTTTATATGATACGAATTTAAATTAATTAAATTTTAATACGAATATCGAACGAAGATAAATAAAAAAAAACTGAAGAGAAATAAGGGAAGTGTGTTTTATCTGCAGTAGAGTGATTTATTTGTGGACGGCAAGTAGGTGAGTTAGCGATGTAGAATTTGTGGACAGCATGAATTTAGTTATTGCAAATTTTTGGGTGGTGAAGTTGTTGAAACTTTTGAATGTACACTATTTTTGTTTTGTTTAATCTTTAACATTTACTATTAATTTCATAAATTATTTTAATGATTTTTTGAAATGCTAATAACTATGAATATTATAAAATAAAATATTTATTTCATTTATCATTTCTTAAAAGGAAAGTACATAGTTTATTATGAACAAATAAAACGAACGAAAGACGTAAAATATCAGCTTTATAATTTTGCTCCACAATATAATTAATTTATATTGAGAAATTATAATAGTATTAATTCTTTTTTAAAAAAATGATAATATTTTTTTTCTGTGAAATGATCTGTACAACTTCTTTCATTTATCATATTTTTCTTTTGTGTGATTTGTTTGGTATACTTTCTCTATCTTTGTAATTTTTTTTCAAACTGTAGTGTCATGTATTTCAATTTTTTTTATCTCCACCAGTTAATAATAAAATTTACGTATATTTTATTTTTTTAAATTTCACTTATAAAAATATATTGAGTATCTTATTTGTTGTTTCTTTTGTTTTAAATTGAAATCACTTAAAATATATTGGAGATAGGATGACAATATAACCACAATGTATAAAAGAAAGATCATTTTTAACCTTGTGATTTAATTTAAAACATGTCATGATATACATAGTATAAGCATACCATTAATGTAAAATAAAATATTTACCATTTAATTACTTTTAAATATAAAAAGTATTTAAACATAGGGTTACTCCAAGCATTTAATTAATGTATAAAAAGAATACATGGGATTAGTTTCAAATACAAGGAGTATTCAAAAGAAACTGATGAGAGAAAAATGGAAGTGATTGACACAATTTTGTAATTTTAATATTCTACATGACTTGTTTTAAATTATAAATTTAATTATTGTAGTATATAGTACATATTTTAAATTAATAAAATTTAACAATCACCATTATTTTCTTGAACATTTATATATTCAAATTTGGAATAAACATTATAAAGAACACAAGAAAAACAAAACAAAATAATGTACAACAAGTTTTTCTATATACACGGCCCCAAAAATGAATGATTTTTGGATTAAGATTATTAAATTATTAAATTAAAGCCACTTTAAGCTTTGATTTGACAAGTGTAATTATTTCCATGGCCCTTTTCCCACCCACCACATCTTTTTTTCTTTGTTCTTTAAAAAAAACTAATATTAATAATCTCAACATTTTGGTATATTATACCATTTCCAATAACTCTATTTTACTCTCCATTCTCTATTCTCTATTTCACATTTTAAATATTATATTATTATTTCTATCTTTTTGTAATTAACATATTATTTTTTATATAAAACTATTAATTAAATCTATAATATATATAATTCTTTTTAAATTTAATATAATATTTTAAAAAATATTTTATTTATATATACTACTTTCATCTCGATTAATAATATTTTAAATATCTTTAACTTTCATCACTTTGTGATACAATTCAATGTTACATTAATTTTCACTATAAAGAATGCACAAAATTTAAATGATAAGATAAAAATTGTAATTTAAAAATATAATACATAACATAATAATTTAAATACAAGATAACAATAGATATAATGCATAACATAATAATTTAAATACAAGATAACAATAGATACAATGCATAACATAATTATTTTAAAAATCACAACAATAATTTAGTAATCCTAGTAAGTCGTTTCTAAACTTAACGATATTTGAAAAAAGAATTAGTGTATGATTTAAAGAAGTAGTGATTGTGATTGCAGTTGTGCTTGTTGATTTCTTTTTCAATTATTCGTAGTTGTCCTTTAAAAATTTAGAATAATATATAATTTAATATTAAATAAAAAATATCAAAAAACTAAAATTTTATATTACATAAAATTATATAGGATGACTATTCATAAAGAAAAAAAACAAAAGATTTATATTATGAAATAAGAAAACAAAAAGAAAATAGAAATAATAATATAATTTTGAGGAGAGAGGAAAAGATTTTGAGTAAAATAGAGAAATGAATTCGAGTTTGTTGCCTGAAAAAAATTGAGAACTCTATATTTGGAGGGTAAAAATAAGGTTGAAAATGCCCTTACATGCTCCATTTTAGTTTGTTTTTAAAAAGTGACACTTACAAGTTACAATTCGAAATTATTTAAATTTAAATTGGTAATTTTAGTCTTAATGAGAAGTTTTGTAATCATACAAACTTGCTTAAGATAATAAATTGCAAAAAGTTTATAGGCACATAAATCCTATATCATATGTTTTAAGATAAATAATTTTAAAATAATTTATTCTATCTTAAATTGTATATTGATAAAACTATATCACATAAATTGAATTGATAAAAATATTTTATTTTTAAAATTGTTTATTCGAATTTATATTATAACACAAACAACTTTTAGCGGCAAGAAATAAACATATCAATAGAAAGTGTTAAAAGAAATAGAGGGGGAGAACAATTGCTCTTAAAAGCTAGAAGTTAAAATAGTAGAACCCTCACCAACTAGGTGGCTACCTAAACTTCTGTTCGATTCTTAATATTGTAATCCTATGATTAAAGTTTCAATATTATTTTTCATATTGAATGTTAAACTAGGTCCTTTAGGCCTAATTCACATCTCAAAAGTTAGCTTAAAGGGAGAAGAAATGTCCAAGTGTTATAAGAAGTCCATCCATTTCATTAACCATCGATGTAAGACTTTGTCAATTTTAACACCCCACATCACGTCTAGTGTTTAGCATCTGGTGCGTGAGCAATTTTGATTTTGGGGGTTTCAACATCGGGTGAGACGGACCTGCTCTGATACTATGCGAAATTAGGTCGTAGGCATAACTCACACCCCAAAAGCTAGCTCAAGGGAAGGATGATAAGCCTTATGAGAAGTCCACTATCTCAATAACGAACGATGTAGACTTTTGTCCTTCTTTAACAAACACAAGTTAGAGTATGATGATATAAGTGATCAAAGTAGACAGTAACAACATTGTTTACTTACTAGCAGTTCCATTTTCTTGTAGGTGGTTCAAGGCATTGAAGGAGCTATTGGCTTCAACAAGACAGCATCAACACTGTATGCAACCATTGATCTTGGAAAAGCCAGAGTTGGCAGAACCAGATTGCTGGATGAACACAAAAATCCGCGATGGTACGAGTCATTCCACATTTACTGTGCTCATATGGCTTCCGATGTCATATTCACTGTCAAAGCTGACAATCCAATTGGAGCAGAACTCATAGGAAGAGCTTATTTACCAGTTGAACAATTGATAGATGGAGAAGTTGTTGATGAATGGCTTGAAATCCTGGATACAGAGCGAAAACCGGTGCAAGGACACTCTAAAATTCATGTGAAGTTGCAGTATTTTGATGTCACAAGGGAGTATAATTGGAATAGAGGGATAAGAGTTACAAGATTTCCTGGAGTTCCTTACACATTCTTTAGTCAAAGACAAGGTTGCAAGGTCACCCTTTACCAAGATTCTCATGTTCCTGATAACTTTGTCCCCAAAATTCCTCTTGCTGGTGGCAAGTTTTATGAGCCACAAAGATGTTGGGAAGATATTTTCGATGCCATCACTAATGCAAAGCATTTGATTTACATAACTGGATGGTCTGTTTATACGGAGATTACTTTGATAAGGGACATGAGGAGGCCTAAGCCTGGTGGAGACATAACGCTCGGGGAGTTGCTTAAGAAGAAAGCTAATGAAGGTGTGAGAGTTCTAATGCTAGTCTGGGATGACAGAACATCAGTTCCTGTGTTGAAAGAAGATGGGCTAATGGCTACTCATGATCAAGAAACTGCTGCTTATTTTGAAGACTCCGAAGTACATTGTGTGTTGTGTCCTCGAAATCCTGATGATGGAAGAAGCATTATTCAAAATATAGAGATTGGAACAATGTTTACTCATCATCAAAAGATTGTAGTTGTTGATGGAGAATTGCCTAATGGAGACACGGAGAGACGGAGAATTGTGAGTTATATTGGTGGGATTGATCTTTGTGATGGTAGATATGATACACAATTTCACCCCCTTTTCAGGACTTTGGACACAGCACATCATGATGATTTTCACCAACCAAATTTCACTGGTGCTTCGATTCAAAAAGGAGGACCAAGAGAGCCTTGGCACGATATCCATTGCCGAATAGAAGGGCCAGCAGCTTGGGATGTGCTCTTCAATTTTGAACAGAGGTGGAAGAAGCAAGGTGGAAAGGACTTGCTTATGAACCTAAGGGACATCGAGCATATAATTATACCACCTTCACCTGCTATGTACCCTGATGATCATGACACGTGGAATGTTCAAGTTTTTCGTTCAATTGATGGGGGAGCAGCTTTTGGCTTCCCCGATGCTCCTGAGGAGGCAGCCAAGTCTGGTCTTATAAGTGGCAAGGACAACATAATTGATCGAAGCATACAAGATGGATATATTAATGCCATTCGCCGAGCAAATCATTTCATTTACATCGAAAACCAGTACTTCTTAGGAAGCTCCTTTTCATGGTACTCAGATGATATCAAGGATGAAGATATTAATGCCCTACATTTGATCCCAAAGGAGTTGTCTTTGAAGATAGTTAGCAAGATTGAAGCAGGGGAAAGGTTTACGGTCTATGTTGTGGTTCCGATGTGGCCAGAAGGTCTTCCTGAGAGTGCATCTGTACAAGCAATACTGGATTGGCAAAGGAGAACCATGCAAATGATGTACACCGACATAATTCAAGCTCTTAAAGCGAAAGGAATTGTTGCAAATCCTAAGGACTACTTGAGTTTCTTTTGCCTTGGTAATAGGGAAACAAAGAAGACAGGAGAATATGAGCCTTCTGAATCACCAGAACCCGATTCAGACTATCAAAAAGCTCAAGAAGCCAGACGTTTCATGATTTACGTTCATGCCAAAATGATGATAGGCAAGTTCAATGAGCTATTATACATTATCAAAATTAACTAGTTCTCAATTTGTGTATGTTTTTGCAGTGGATGATGAATACATTATCATTGGATCAGCTAACATCAATCAAAGGTCAATGGATGGTGCAAGAGACTCAGAAATAGCAATGGGAGCCTATCAACCGTTTCATCTATATGCGAAGGAGCCAGCCAGGGGTCAGGTTCATGGGTTCCGAATGGCATTGTGGTACGAGCACTTAGGCATGTTAGACAACAGTTTCCTTCAACCAGAGAGCGTAGAATGCATCCGAAAGGTGAACAAAATTGGTGACAAATATTGGGATATGTATTCAAGTGAGAGCCTTGTTCATGATTTGGCTGGACACCTTCTTACTTACCCTATTGGTATTACTGAAAATGGAGAGGTCACTGAAATACCTGGAGTAGAATGCTTTCCTGACACCAAAGCACCTATTCTTGGTACCAAATCCAATTTTCTTCCTCCCATTCTCACAACCTAAACCTCCAACTTTTAATTTGTTTCATTCATTCTCTAGACATATATTATGTGTATGGAGTGTGTGTAAATAAGGTTTCTTATTTAATTTGGAGAAGAAATTAGCAATCAAGAGGCATTTATCTGAGACAATAAGGCTCATGTTAATTAATAAGAAATACAGCAATCACGTTTGCTTGAAGAGAGATTTTTGCTTAGTTGTGCACGATTTCTCAACAGTCGATAGGGTGCTTGTAATTAAAAATGTCACCCATAGAGACTTCAATGCAATGATAATGACAATTCAGAATTTTTGTTGCTAGGTATTGTATTATGCAGAGGTACCAAAGAAACTGGATGAAATCAATAGAATAAACACTTCTTATGTGCGACATTTACAATTTTACTATTAATCCTAGTTACACAGAAATGACTCCATGATTTTCTACACCAAGAAAATGGCGCAACCCCCCACTTCCTTCTAGTCATACAAATTCATTCCTTATGCGAGCAAACAGGAAGCGAGACTAGCCTAATGTGCCTAGTTGAGAAATGATAAACAACCCCCTATAGAACTACACTGAGCCTACAGGAGGGAGGATTGGTCTCACCTTGAAAAGAGAGAAGATGAGAAGTTGAAATTGTAGTAAAAGTAGTCGTTTTATGCTATATTAATCTCGTCATGAATTTGTAGTAAAAGTATGTTTGCCAAGCGCGCAATGAAAGTACTCTGAGTTGCCTAAAAACATTTATTTTTTCTTCTTTTTTCCAGCTTGAACATTGTAACACTTAAAACCAGCAAAAAAACTAATATTTCATCTGAAAAATAGGACCAAAACTTGCACAACAAATATACACACAAGAAAACAGCAAGGCTACTAAAAAAATGAGAAAAAACGATTTAAAAACTGATAAATCAGTACAAAAGATCAGCAAAAGAATACCAAACTAGCAAAAAAAAAATAAAAAAAAAAAAAATTTAATATATATGATAAACCAGCCTATAAACCACAAGAAAATAAGCAAAACAGCACCAAACTAGAATAAAACAGCAAAAAACAAATTGCAGACTAGTATCATTTATTTTGAAAACTCCATTCCATATATTTTCATTACACATCACATATTAGTACATATTTCACCCAACTAATATTATATTTTTATTTTACGTCTTAATAAGGCTAATTTTCACAATTTTAACATCTATATATTTTAATATAAGTTTACTATGATACGAATATTTTTTTTTTACATATAAATTTTTCATACATTTATTTATTTATTTATTTTTACCACATAATAGAAATACTACTATTAAATCTATTTTATAAGATATATATATGTTGTACCCTGTATTTTTTTTTCTTCATAAACTAACTAATTTATCATTTTTTAAAGAAAATAATAAACAAGTTTTCCTAATCATGTTTTCCTAAATTGAGTTTAAGGACTATCTTCGGATAGGCTCTGAGAGGTGCTTAACACCTTCCCCTCAAGTAACCAAAATCCTTACTCAGATTTCACTGGTTTCGTAAATCAAAATCAAAGATTACATTTACATAAAAAGTGGTTTTCCTAATATTTTCCTTAAAATTTAGATGGCGACACTAAAACAAATAATTTTTTCAAAAAATCAGAGTGACGGTCATATTATGTTGTGAACTGCTTTCGACCAGTTCAAAAATAGGATGCAACACTAATATATCTTTAAAATATGACAAATCATACCAAATAAGGAGCGTATTTTAATATTTAAAATCAAGTTATTTTGAGCAACCAACTATAAGTTTTGAATTTTGGTTAATAGTTAACAAATTTTCAATAAAGCTACAAATGACTAATTAATCAGAAAATCATATAAAATTAATTTAAAAAGTCTAATAGATAGAACACATATATAATGTACTCATCTTTCTTTAAGACTTTAATCATACAATAAAGATGTAAACAAAAATAGTACATAATTTTTTGAGTTCTTGTTGACTCCTTCTACCATTGGGTATACAATAATTGAGAAATATGCAGTCAAGAAATGTCAGTTTGGCTATTAAAATTTAGTAGGTTCTAGTTATTGGAAAATGTTCTATTAATGAAGCTAAGTAATTAGGGGGTTTAGGTTATTAGAATTTAGGGTTGTAATTATTTGACTTATTTCTAAGTGCAACCAAGAAATGAGGGGTTTCGATTATTGAGTTTAGGGCTTGTGTATATTCCGACGTGCAAAATTTAATCCAAATTTGTAATTCATTTAATGCGTTAAGATGAACGTATGTTACTTCATTAAAACATTAAAGTCTTCCTAATTTACCATCCTTTAATATGATGTGAAAGTTAATGAAATGAAAAGGTGTAAATATGGAGTTTATCTTTTTAAATAAAGTAATTAAAAATAAGAAATACTTTAAAGTAGATTATTAAAAGAGTAAATTTTAGGTTTAGCAAACATAAAAATCATATTTGTATGGTATAACTACAGTTTGCATAATTGCGCGCTATAAATTAACAAATTTTATGTTTGGTATGGAGCATTTGATTTGTATTTATCGCACGCAACATCTCGTTTTGTTGAATAATTGTATATATATAACTACTATGTATATGTATCAATGATTGTGTTTGTATATCTACATAAAATTTGAATATGTATACAATTGAATCGAAATAAAATATTTGTATTAAATCTCTCTCTCACTTCATACAACACAAATTATACATTGTAATTTGTATAATTTCTGTTTGTATAAAGCGAAAAAGAGAGAACGACAAAAGAGAACTGGTAAGGAAAAGTCTGCATTTTGCATAATTACAAGTGTATAAGACGAAAATATATGTACTTGTATTCGTATATACGTTTTTTCTTGCTTTATATAAACGGAAACACAGTTTATACATTTGTGTTTGTATAAAGTACTAAGAGAAGCAACAGAGAGTGGCGAAAGAGATTTCTGGGGAAAGAGGCGATGACAAAGTGTTTGATACAGATTATAATTAAATATAATTATATTTATAACATTTAATTTGAGTTAATAATTTATTATTTTATATAATTTTACCTTATTAAAATGTATTTATATATATACAACTTTTTTTTTGAAAAAATGTAACTAATTTAGTTTTTAAAAGATAACAATGTCTTAACACTTTTCTATGAATATTTTCTTCTTTAATTTTTTACTTTATACTTTTCCATTTTTAGAATTTAGTATAATATAATAATATCATATAATTACTATTTAATATTTAATTGATTAGCTATTTTATAATATTTTTATTTAATCTAGGGGTAAAATGGTATTTCAATTTTTAACTTTTTGTTATTCTCACTTTTAGTAATATATATGATATATTACAGGTTTAAAATAACGATTGATATTTTTATGCATGAAAAGGTATATATATATATATATATATATATATATATATATATATATATCAGTAAATAATAATGAAAAAAAATAAAAACTAAGTTATAATTAGAAAAAGGATTCATAAGGCCTAGTGTGTTCCCATGGGGAGCACCAGTTTTATTTGTACGCAAAAAGGATGGATCATTAATAATGTGTATCGACTACCGGCAGTTGAATAAGGTAACGATTAAGAACAAATATCCCCTCCCTAGAATTGATGATTTGTTTGATCAATTACAAGGTGCTAGATATTTTTCAAAGATCGACCTGAGGTCAGGTTATCACCAAGTGAGGGTCAAGGACAAAGATATACCCAAGACAGCTTTCCGAACACGGTATAGTCATTTTGAGTTCTTAGTCATGTCATTCGGGCTAACAAATGCACCAACAGCTTTTATGGATTTGATGAATAGGGTGTTCAAGCCATTTTTAGATGTGTTCGTGATAGTGTTCATAGATGACATTTTGGTGTATTCAAGATCGGAAGAGGATGCTAATCACTTGCGGAAGGTCTTACAAATTCTTCGTGATCGTAAATTGTATGCAAAGTTCTCTAAATGTGAGTTGTGGTTGAAATCGGTGGCATTCCTAGGTCATATCGTATCCGAGGAAGGAATAAAGGTTGATAACTAGAAAATAGAAGCCGTGAAAAACTGGCCAAGACCTACAACGCCTATGGAGATTCGTAGTTTTCTTGGATTGGCAGGTTATTACAGAAGGTTTGTTCAAGGATTCTCTTCCATGACTGCACCCTTAACAAAGCTAACACACAAAGGGACCAAGTTTCAGTGGAACGATGAGTGTGAAAGAAGCTTCCAAGAGCTGAAGAGTAAATTAACTTCTACACCTGTGTTGGTACTTCCAGAAGGTACAGAAGGCTATGTAGTGTACTGTGATGCTTCGGGAGTGGGCTTAGGTTGTGTATTGATGCAGCATGGTAAAGTTATAGCTTATGGCTCAAGGCAGCTGCGGCCACATGAGAAAAATTATCCAACCCATGATCTAGAGCTAGCAGCAGTTGTGTTTGCTTTGAAGATATGGCGCCACTACTTGTATGGAGTTCATGTTGACATATACACTGATCACAAAAGCTTGCAATATATCTTTAAGCAAAAAGACTTAAATCTGAGGCAGCGAAGGTGGCTGGAGCTATTAAAAGATTATGACATTGACATCTTATATCATCCCGGTAAAGCTAATGTAGTAGCTGATGCTTTAAGCCATAAAATAATGGCAAGCACTTATGGGAAGTCTACGGAAAGACAAGGAATGACTAAGGATCTGTCCCAACTAGCGAACTTGGGCGTTCACCTTCTTGAATCTCAAGACGAAGGGGTTATTGTGCAAAATGCGGCAGAATCCTCATTAATAGTGGAAGTGAAAGAGAAGCAGTACACTGATCCAATTATTTTACAACTTAAAGAGAATGTACTACATGGTATGACAAAAGCATTTGAGCTTAAGCAAGACGTAGTACTTTGATGTCAAAACAAATTGTGTGTACCTAATATAGATGAACTAAGAAAGAGGATCATGATGGAAGCACATAATTCAAGGTACTCTGTTCATCCGGGGTCAACTAAAATGTATCATGACTTGAAAGAAATGTATTGGTGGGGGGACATGAAGAAGAACATTGCAGAATTCGTGGCTCAGTGTCCAAATTGTCAACAGATAAAAGTAGAACACCAAAAGCCCGGAGGTTACATGCAGCGTATAGAACTTCCAATTTGAAAATGGGACATGATCAACATGGATTTTGTTACTGGTTTGCCTTGCTCATTCCGGAAGTTTGACTCCATATGGGTAATAGTTGATAGACTTACCAAAGCAGCACACTTCTTGCCAGTGAAGACTACTTATACAGCTGAAGAGTATGCGAGGCTGTACATTAAAGAGATAGTTTGACTACATGGAGTGCCAATCTCTATAATATCTGATAGAGAAGCTCAATTCACAGCAAATTTTTGGAAGTCATTTCAAAAGAGTTTGGGAACACAAGTGAATTTAAGTACAACCTTTCATCCTCAAACGGATGGTCAGGCAGAATGTACAATTCAGACACTTGAGGATATTCTGCGAGCTTGTATATTAGATTTCAAGGGTAGCTGGGATGATCACCTACCACTTATTGAATTTGCTTATAACAATAGCTATCATTCGAGCATTAAAATGGCACCTTATGAAACTTTATATGTTCAAAAGTGTAGATCACCAATTGGCTGGTTCGAAATAGGTGAAACTGCCTTATTTGGGCCAGATCTTGTTCATCAAGCTATAGGTAAAGTTAAAGTGATACAACTGTAAGACCTCGAAAATAGCTTAGGTGCTCTAGAGCATAACATGTTGGTCTTAGTGTTCTAAGGTCCTAAATATGTTTAATATGTGGTATAGAGGCAGTAGCTAAAGTATTAGAGGTGTTGGAAGTCGAACGTCAAGGGATGACTAAGACGTTTGACGACTAAGTCACCTAAATGTCTCTTATGTGGTTCTATGTGTTTATATGTGTTTCATGGTGTTTTAAGGTTCTTAATAGAGTTAATATAGAATGTATAGGCAGTGGTTAAAGTTTTGTGAAGTTTGGAGGTCAAACCACCAAGAACGTCCAAGGCATTCGAAAGATGTGCCTTTAGTCGACCTTGTACGTCTAGGAGAGTTTCGTCGAGTTTTATGTGTTCGTTTTGGATGAAATTCATGTGAGAGGTGTTAAACTCATAGATGGTCATATTTGGGTTGGAAACGTCTGGGAAATTATCCCCAAGGACCATCAAAGGGTCCTTGAGGAAAGGACCCAAAACCTGATGGCAGGCTGTCCCAGGCAGCCTTGGCGACGGAGCTGTCAATGGCCAGTCATGGCTGTGATGCCCTGTCACAAAGGTTACGTCGTGGGGACCTTGTCCAAGGGTGTATGGGGAACCCTTGGCAAGACACTGGAGCTTGCAATGGATGGCCATGACGGGCCGCTGCACCCGTGCCGCCCCGTCACAAGCCAGTCGTCGCAGCCAAGTTCTCCTGCGCAGATTTTCTGCCAAGTTAGGGGTGAACTTGTAAATTCACCCCACGTCTAAATAAGAGTTTAGGCGGGTTTTTAGGGGTCTTATGGGTATTTTAATTAACTATATAAGTAGTTAACACCCTAGAGACTTCATTCTTCTAAATTGAAAACCCAAAACTCTTAGAAATATTCCCAAAACCTCCATTGAAGACTCCATTGAAGAGGCAGCTTGGTGAGGGGTTCTTGTGTGGAAATTATTTAACAAATTGAAGAATTATCATCCTTGAGGTATGACTTTTGATCTTTGAAACTTATTTCATCAAGGAGGCCAATTCTCAAAGTGTTCTTCAAAGTTTTCTAATGTGAATTGTACAATTTCTACTCTAAATCATGGGTTCTTGCATGAAACGTTTTCAATTGTTAAGATATGATATTATTGAAGTCTAATTGATGTTTTCCAATGAAATTCTCCATGAACCCTTGATCTTCTCAAATCTCTAAATTTCACTAAAATATGGGTTATGTGATTATGTCTTGAGATTGATGAATTCATGTGTATATTGCTATGGGCTTTTGATTCATGTATATATTATGTATGAATGATGTATAGTCTGTTTCAATTTGATTAATTGAGTAATGAATACTCTTAGATCTATTGCATGTTAAGCTTGTTGAATTGATGTGAACTTAATGCTTACAAATTCTAATGTAGTTTTCTATGGGTTATCTATTGATGTAAGTATTGTATTCCATTGATGTATATTTGGTATTAGATTGGTAAATCTATATTTAATTGACTTAGATTCATTGAGTATTATGGTTTATGCTTTGAATTGATGTTTATGGCCATGGGTAAGGGCCTTATGGTATTGAATTGAATGGTTTGGCTTTGGATTGAAGTGATGAGATCAAGTTGGTGGTATGCTGCCCTAACTATTTTATTATTGTGTATAGTTAATGTAATTTAGCTATTGAATTATGTTTGATTGGTATGGTCCACTTATGGTGGCGATGTTATGTGAATTTATGTGGCCTTGTCGGCGTTACTTTATGCAATATGATGATCATGGCCTTGTCGGCATTACTTGAAGTATATGATGATTATGTGATGTATGATAATGTCTATCTATATGTGAATGTATATGTGTTCATATATGAAGTTATGTTAGGTTATAAGATGTTATTCCTAAGTACTTCTAGAATGACTTGTATTATATATTAAAGTAAAATATGTGGTGTCTTGTTTAGGTAGACTTATGTCCCTTGCTTGATGCTTATATGAATATTATTATGTGATGATTTGACTTAGTATATTAAGAGTCTTGAATAATAATATAAGTGAGACCTTAATGATAAGAAGGTCAATGTTATGTAGAACCTTGTACTTAGTGGCGAGGTTATGAATTGTGAAGTAGTTAGCCGTAATGGTATCCTTCATGTTATGAGTGATGGACTTAAGAATGGTTGGCTGGAACGGCATATCATACCTTAGGGAAGTCGCTATGAGCTTCTTGTCGCTAAAGTAAGATATGCCCTAGTGGAACTTGCTTTGGTAGGGTGAATGTAAAGGGGGGGGGGTTCATGAACTAGATAAGGACCTATTTATATGAACCTTAATGTGAATTAATCTATGAGAACTAAGGCTAGCACCGATTTAGTATGAGTAAGGGGTAAGTGGATTCAATTAAATAAGAGATTGAATGCTTCGTACACTCTTCATATTTCTTAACCATGTGCCTACATGGGATGTGTCCAAGTTCTACCATTGGCAAGTAGAACAACCTCATCAAAGTAGGATAGAACTTCGAATTCCATGTCTTGCTACCATGGTCTATGTCGGTTATTGTCTATTCTCATCATGTGGAATACCTTTTAGCATTAGATAAGTTTATGATGTTTAGGTGGTAGTATGAGACGCTATCTAGACATTGCACAATAGACTTTGAAGATGTTATGTGGAGTTCCTAGGTCTTGTCGAAAGACCATTATGTGACCCATTATGTGAGTGTCTTATGTGATGCATTATGTGAGTGTCTTATGTGATGTATAAGTCTTAATGAACTAATGAACTAATGACCTATGTTAGTAACTATGTAAATGAATGAGTACCTAATCTAAAATGACTTAAGCATTCCTTAGCTAAAGTGTGAGGAGGACATGAAAGGATGGTCTCTTCATGTCTTATCTTGGGAAGTCTTGAGGATGACGCTAGTTAGGGAAGTTGGTTAATCTTGTTGACATGATCTAAACCTTAGGAGGTCTTAAGGACTATTTAGGTAAATCTTGGAGAGGTCATTGTACTATGGATATATCTTCTTGATTTACTTAAGTAGGTATTTTGATAGGCTTTGGAAGGAGAATGTCTTCTAATCTAAGTGTTGATGTTTATGATTGTTTTCTAATTATGTATGTGACTCATCGTAGGTAATCTTTAGGGTCATTTAGGCACATCTAGAGAGGGTGTATGGGTGGTCTCTCTTTGTGCTACTTAAGTGAATCTTAGAATGACTTTAAGTGAGGGAATTACATGCTAGGAAGACTTAAAGTGAGTGATGAAGTGATTCACCGTAACAGTGAATTATTTATTGTACAGTGAATATAGCTCACTGTAAAGTGAGTTCCTTTAAGATGTTATCTTTGGTTAAATGTTATCTTATGTGTTTCTTAATTGATAAATGATGTTCTTATGTTTAAACTATGATTTCTAAATGAAAAGATGCATATTTCCAATAAAGTCCATTTTCATGATTTTATACATATAGCCATACTTAGTACATGTGGTTGTACTAATTCCATGCTTTATTTTCTATCTATAGTCTTTGATAGATAAGGAGCTTTGGAGAAGAAGACTTGGGCTTAGAAGAATCGTCCGAGTAGAAGAATTGAAGTATGTCCACATTTGTATCGAGGGCATATATATCGCTTATGTTTCTTTTATGAAGTATTGTAATAAGACTATGTTATTTCTATTTTCGTATTAAAGTACTCTTGTGTCTTAAGATGATGAGATTGAGACTTAGTATTTCCATTACTTTTATATGAAAGAGGTTTTGAAAGACTATATTATGTTTTAGTGAAATTTTTTAATTCCGCACTACTTTTCACTATGTATATGCAATGAATGATATGAATGAGGTTTGTCTTAGAACTCTGAGAGTTCGGCGACGCCGGTCGCAATCCAAGATTGCACCCTATCTTCTAGGGTATGGTCTCGGGTTGTGACAAAGTTGGTAGCAGAGCATAGGTTGGTGAAAGTAGTATTAGGTATCAAAAAGTCTCATCAAGTCACGTGTAGTAGAGTCTTGACCATCGGTGTGAGTCACGACACATCTATCGGCGAGAGGCTATAGGACGATAGAGTTTTCCTTCTTTTCTACTCCTATATCGTGCGGTAGAGTAAATTTTATGATTATCCTTCTTATGAGTTTCCTTGTGTTGCTAGGAGATGAATACTAGAAGGATGGCCGTTAGAAGGATGGAAGAGGAGAGGGTAAATGAGGAAGTTCTTCCTCAAGTTGAGCAAGTTGAGCAAGGTGCTCAAGATGAGCAAGGTGTCCAAGATGGGCAAGGTGATGAAGTGCCTCCCCAAGGTGATCATGTTCCTAATGTGGATGGAGGTGATGAGGTGCCGGAGTTGTCTAATAGGGTGATTGGAGAAGCTTTGAGGGCTTTGGCTCAAGCCGTAACTACTCAAATCAATTTGAGTATGGTACCTAGGTTTATGGAGAGCACTATGACTTCTAGGTTGAGAGACTTTGTGAGGATGAATCCTCCTATCTTTCTTGGCTCTAAGGTAAATGAGGATCCCCAAGAATTTCTTGATGGTGTGTACAAAGTTTTGAGTGCTATGAGGGTTACATCTAGGGAGAAGGCGGAGTTGGCTTCTTATCAATTGAGAGATGTGTCTCAAATTTGGTATACTCAATGGAAGGACAATAGGCTAGAAGATTCGGGTCCTATTGAGTGGGAAGAGTTTAAGGGAGCTTTTCTTGGCAAGTACTTTCCCCGAGAGAGAAGAGAAGTCAAGGTGGAGGAGTTTATTAATCTCAAGCAAGGCAATATGAGTGTTGAGGAGTACTCTTTGAAATTCTCGACGTTGTCTAGGTATGCTCCTTATCTTGTGTCCAATTCAAGAGATGAAATGAGTCGCTTTTGTACCAGAGTAGCCGACTTGGTGAAGGAAGAATGTCGTACCGCTATGCTTCATGATAATATGACCCTATCTAGACTCATGGTGTATGCACAATCTATTGAGGAGTCTAAACTTAGAAGGATGGCTAGAAGTTTGAAAAGGGGTGTTACTAGTGATCAAGAGCAACCTAGGTTCAAGAAAAGAGTTCAAACTCGAGATGGACCTAGAGTTCCTAAGAAGAAGTTTGAGAAATGAGGTGGTTCTAAGGATGTCAAGCCTACTTGTGCCAATTGTGGGAAAGGTCACTATGGTGAGTGCTTATTGGGTACCGGTAGTTGCTTTGGATGTGGAAAGGATGGGCACAAAGTGAGAGATTGTCCAAACATTGCTTCTAGGAAGGAGGGCAAGAGAGTTGAGCCTAATGTTCCAAAGGAAGATGCTCCAACTAAGAGGCGTTTCTATGCACTCCGAACTAGAATTGAGAAGTCGGGTGATGGTGATGATGATGTTGGTACGTTCTTGGTTTACTTTTGATAATATGAGTTCCTTCTAAGTGGGGGAGTATGGTTTGTAGATGGGATAGAAGTTCTTGAATTTGTTGCTTGTGCATGATGTTTAGGAGTTTGGTTGAAATTGAATTTCATTAACTTCTTGCATTGTGTGTTTTATGAAGCTTTGAGCATGTTGTATGATGTATTTACATGATGTTATCTTGCATTCTAGCATATCTATATAAAGAATTGCCTAAAAAAAATTGCATTTTTAGAAAAGTTGCTAAAATCACTGCTTCTTTGTGAACTGCTCACTGTAATTTTTTTGAGAAAATGACTAAGTGATTCTTTGGTCTAAAATTCTTGTAATGTGGTTAGAACTGATGTATATGAGTATGATGTTGAATATAAAATGAGTTTTTGCTAATTGGATTGAAGCATGTGAGTTTTGTAGCATAGCGAGTTATAGAATTGTCTTCTAGTTTCTTGTTGTGTTGTGAATCTCTTGATTATGTGAAATTGATGGTTTCTTCTTAGATATGTGTTGTATGGATTGGTTATGTTTTGCTAGTTGAATCTCTAATCTTGGAAGTGTTCGGAGAGTGGCAAGTGTCATTCGAGGACGAATGTTGTCCAAGTGGGGGAGATTGTAAGACCTCGAAAATAGCTTAGGTGCTCTAGAGCCTAACATATTGGTCTTAGTGTTTTAAGGTCCTAAATATGTCTAATATGTGGTATAGAGGCAGTAGCTAAAGTATTAGAGGTGTTGGAAGTCGAACGTCAAGGGATGACTAAGCCGTTTGACGACTAAGTCACCTAAATGTCTCTTATATGGTTCTATGTGTTTATATGTGTTTCATGGTGTTTTAAGGTTCTTAATAGAGTTAATATAGCATGTATAGGCAGTGGTTAAAGTTTCGTGAAGTTTGGAGCTCAAACGACCAAGAACGTCCAAGACATTCGAAAGAGAATGTCTTCTAATCTAAGTGTTGATGTTTATGATTGTTTTCTAAGTATGTATGTGACTCATAGTAGGTAATCTTAAGGGTCGTTTAGGCACATCTAGAGAGGGTGTATGGGTGGTCTCTCTTTGTGTGACTTAAGTAAATCTTAGAATGACTTTAAGTGAGGGAATTACATGCTAGGAAGACTTAAAGTGAGTGATGAAGTGATTCACCGTAACAGTGAATTATTTACTGTACAGTGAATATAGCTCACTGTAAAGTGAGTTCCTTTAAGATGTTATCTTTGGTTAAATGTTATCTTATGTGTTTCTTAATTGATAAATGATGTTCTTATGTTTAAACTATGATTTCTAAATGAAAAGATGCATATTTCCAATAAAGTCCATTTTCATGATTTTATGCATATAGCCATACATAGTACATGTGGTTGTACTAATTCCATGCTTTATTTTCTATCTATAGTCTTTGATAGGTAAGGAGCTTTGGAGAAGAAGACTTAGGCTTAGAAGAATCGTCCGAGTAGAAGAATTGAAGTATGTCCACATTTGTATCGAGGGCATATATGTCGCTAATGTTTCTTTTATGAAGTATTGTAATAAGACTATGTTATTTCTATTTTCGTATTAAAGTACTCTTGTGTCTTAAGATGATGAGATTGAGACTTAGTATTTCCATTACTTTTATATGAAAGAGGTTTTGAAAGACTATATTATGTTTTAGTGAAAAGTTTTAATTCCGCACTACTTTTCACTATGTATATGCAATGAATGATATGAATGAGGCTTGTCTTAGAACTCTGAGAGTTCGACGACGCCGGTCACAATCCAAGATTGCACCCTATCTTCTAGGGTATGGTCTCGGGTTGTGACAACAGCAGCGGCTAGAAACAGCTCAAAGTCGACATAAATCATATGCAGATATTAGAAGGAGAGGACTAGAATTTTCTATAGGGGATTGGGTGTTCTTGAATGTGTCTCCGATGAAAGGGGTAATGAGGTTTGGTAAAAAGGGAAAGCTGAGTCCACGCTATATAGGGCCATATAAGATTATCCAAAAATTTGGCCAAGTAGCCTATGAGTTAGAGCTACCACAAGAGCTTTCATTAGTTCATTCGGTGTTCCATGTCTCAATGCTATGAAAATGCGTAGGTGACCCATTTCGTATTACTTCTACTGAAGACGTACAGGTTACGAGAGATCTCACATATGAAGAAGTACCCATTGCTATTCTGGATCGACAAGTTAGGAAGTTAAGAAATAAAGAAGTAGCTTCTGTAAAAGTACTATGTAGAAACCAACAAGTAGAAGAAGTTACATGGAAAACAGAAGAAGCAATGAAATTGAAGTATCCTCACCTCTTCCACACTGGTAGGAATGATCAAAATGTTAGTGGGGGCATTGACAAGTAAATATAAGTCTATATGTTCAATGTGATTAATAGTAGTACTAACTTAGGCTTGAACTTGTTTAGGCTGGACAACCATGCTAACATTCGAGGACGAATGTTTCAAGGGGGGAAGGATGTAACGGCCTGTATTTTGTATGTGGTAGTTCTATTCATGTTATACTTGATATAGACTTATAGTGTAGGTGAGGGATCATGTTTCTTATATGATTAGTGTTGGTTTAAACTAGCTCGGAAGGTGATGTAATGCCTTGCACGTTTCAGCATATGTATTGCAAGTTAACTCCGATGGAAAGTATTTAAGTAAATATAGGAAGATGGTAATTGAGCTAGAAACTGCATCACCTACTTGATCTATATTATAGTTAAAGGGCCCAAGTTTGATGGACCAGATTTAGGCTTATATTTAGGGGTTCATTTGAAGCCCAAACCTATTAAAGAAAACAAATGTGAATGAAAGAAAGCCCAGTAGCCAAATCTGCCAATTGACCCATTATGGATAAAGCCCAAGTGAAACTAGGTAAGTGCATCACCTCCTAAGATTTTCTTTTACCATGTTATTGGGCCAAGTGTGTACCACCTAATTGCATTAATCTGGCCAAAGTTGAATAAAAGGACAAAGGGAAAATGGACAGCCAAGGCCCAATAATCTTAAGTCCAAAAAGGCCCAAGTTAAAAGGCCAAGTAGGTGGGACACCTACTTGACAATATATGGCCCAAAATTGGTCAAGAAAGTCGGCTATAGCACCTCCTTTTTAAAAGGATAAGGATCAAGTCTTTTTCTCCATTTTGAACTTGCAAAATTTTCAGATTTCTTTAAGTTTCTTTCTTGGTCTCTTTTGGCTTCAATAAGTAGCCCTAAAACACCTTAGGGTTCTTGAGTGTTGTCTCATTTTCAAGTAAGAGTTTGAAGGAGAGTTTGAATTCTTGAAGTACAAGTTTAGAGGATAAATTTCCAGAATTAAGGTAAGACTTTAACTCATTTTTTTCCCTCTCTTTGAATACATGTTTGGAGTGGAGAATTTTGTATATATTTATCAAGAATTCATGGATTGTGATAAATCCTTGAGTCAATATTCTCCTATTATGCTGAAAGACTTGAGATTGATAGTGGCTGCCTTATGAATATTGTTGTTGAGGGCAGCTTGGGTATCTTGGGAGATGATGTATGAAGTTGTATTAATGTGTAGAGGAAGGGTGTGGTGGTTCACCGTTTGTGTAAGGGTTGTATGGGCCTGCTTTCCATCAAATATTTTAGCTACTGTTTTCGAGTACCTTATTGTGATTAGCTGCTGACGTTAGCTTAATCATGACTTATGTTGTAGATTAGCACCAAAAAAAGGAAGGTTGAATCGTAATAGTGGTATTGGTCAGAAAATAAGGTATGTAAGGCTATTCGATTCTATATCTCTTTGGCATGAAATCTGGCACCTGCAATTAATATCAATGAAGTGAATCTCATAAGTTCTATTCCTAGAAAAGGAAATATAGTGGCAGCGTACTATCTCCAAATAGCTAACAATATTTCTTTTCCCATTCTAAGTATATGGAACTACTTCATTATATGTTCACTATTTTATACTTGTGTAATTATCCCCCTTGTGCTGTTATAGAAATGATATTTGCAAAAGAAAGTTTGGTGAATCCCTCTCCTAGTCAATTGAAGTCAATTGTGCCATTAAGATCTTAAAGTGAGGTGTTGATGTTACATAGCTCCTTATGTCATTGTTACTGCCTCAAAGTATTATTTTCATGTATTCAACTATTGGTCCGTATTTTCATATCTCCAAGATGATTATGACCACCAAATCAACATCTAAAAAGTGTTATGATTATCCAAAATAACATCTCAAAATAGTTATGAACTGATTAACCATTCATACTCACCAAGCAAAAAGGTGCACCATCAACCAAAGAAGTGTCATAAATAAATAATGGGATTGGAAGTATGCACAGTGTCAAAAGAGTTATTGTTGAACATGTTCATATCTGTAAAAACATCTTTATGGAAAGGAAATTCAGATTCTCTAAAGCTGACATCCCTATTAACAAAGAAGGTTTTGTCAATCAGATCATACAACTTGTAACCCTTCTAAGTCTTAGAATATCCTACTAGAACAGTTATTCTTGCCCTTGCAGCAAACTTGTCATGTCTCACTAGTTTGCAAACATAACATAGGCAACCAAACACCCTCAAATGATCAAGGTTAGGCTCTTTGCCATACAAGAGTACATAATGAGTCTATCCTTTCAACACCTGTGAAGGCTGTTGACACCCAATTTTGGCCTAACATTTTAAAAAAGTTGTAATTTTAAAGTTTTATTTATTTAATAGTTTAGAATAATTTTTTTATATAATTTTTAATAAGTTTATCTATAACTATCTTTAGTTATCAAAATTTAGAATTTTTTGTTAGTTAATTTTTAAAATTGCATTTCACATGTCATTAGTTACGTTCATTATATTATTTTAAAATTTATTTTATTTGTTACATTTGTTAATATTTATGTTGAATTTAGCACAATCTAAAATTTAGTCAAATACGGAAAAAAAAAATTAAAATTTAGGAATTCTATTAATAATTTTGGGCCTACAATTTCAAGCCCACACATTTGGGTCCATGTTTAGGTTAAAATTGGTGGGGGATAAATGAAAAATTGGAAAATTAATTTTGAAAAAGGGGGAAAACCAACCCTAATCTCTTCCCCTTCCCTCTCTTGGCAGCCCCCTCACTCCCTTTTTCCCTCTCTCCACCTCTTCTCTTCACCCCTCTCTCCAGCCGCCTCCCTCTCTCCCTTTTTCCGACCAGCCGTCCTCCTCCCCTTCTCTCTCTCGTCTCCCGACTGCCTCCCTCTCGCCTCCAAGCCATCCAAACGACCACCTGCAACCACCCACTACATTTCCTCTCCAAAACAACTTCAAACACCCTCCAAAACCACCAAAAATTACCCTACCAGAAGCCCCAGACAAACCCAAAAGCCCAGCAACTACCACGCCGGAGTAAGTAACGTACATACTTCACTACCCCTGCAACCAACAACTCAAACTCAACAGTAAACAACAAGTAAACAACCACGAGCTCCACCCACAACTACCATCAGATCTAGACGAAATTACCGACAAAACCCAAAGCCGCAAGCTCCGGCAAAGGGCACCCAGATGCCAGTCCCATTCCCCCTCTTCCCTTTTACAATTTTTCTTTCATTTTTGCATGTATTCAGTCGTACAACGAGATCGAAGCTTCAGCGGAACAACGATCTCCCGACCACGCCGGAACGAAGCTCACAAAGTCATAACCACCCTCTCCTCTTTATTTCGATGAGTAACAACAAACCAACAACCATAATAGCTCCACAACGTCCAACAATGGCAGAAACAAGACTCAACGTTGAGTTCAAGCTTCGGTAATTTCTTTTTTTTTTATTTCTTTTTTATATATATTTCTAATTCAAGTTTGACATTTGATGGTGTTTAATGTATATACTCTTTGTTGATGATTTTGTTTTATTTTATCGTCATTATTAATATTTGTTATTTTGGCACCGATTTAGTAATGTCAAGTATTTTTTATTATTATTATTATTATTATTTTTCCGATGGTTTTGGGCATACTCTGCTCTATGTTGCCATAGTTATAGCTGCTCTAAGTTGTTTCAATAATATTTCTTACATGCCATCTTTTGTGTTAATTTGGTTAATTATGTTTTTTTCATTTTTTTTTTTTTCATTTTTTCTTATTTTATTTATTTCATCTCTTCTATTGATTTATTTATTATTGTCTCTTTTATTATTATTGAAAGTTGCAATTGCACCTCAAAATGGTTGAATGTCATTCTGTTATGCCTATTTAGTTTGGTTCTGTTATTTGTTTCGTGTTGTTCCATTTTTACTTACTTTTTTTAACTTGGGTAGACATGTTTTTTCCCCTCTAATTTAAGTTATCTTATGTGTTTAATTTTTCGGTAATTTTGTTTTCTGTGTGTTAGGATATGGATTTGTTGGTAACATTATAGTTGATGTTTGTGTTTAAGTTTTCATTTACTTTGTGTCATTTTGTGTTAGTTGGATTAATTTTTCTTAGTTATTCTCTAATATTTTACTGGTTTTGTCTTTTCTGTTGGTTTGATACTGCATGCATATTTTATTACATATTGCAATTATTCGCATTTTGAAGTGATTTTCGATTGATTTTAGTTGGTTATTATTTTGTATTGATTTATTGTTTACTGATTTAGAATATTATGTTGCTAGTTTTTTTTTTTATTCTTTTTGTTATATTTTATATGTTAAAATTGGCCAATGAAAAATCTCTCCGTCGGGTTTAGAGGCCTCCACATTTTATAAGACGGAAATTTAATTAAGTTTATATTATTAATTTGTTAAAATGGCCGATGAAGAAATTACCGTCGATTTCCAAGGCTTCTCATGTTAATAAGACGGATTTTTATTTTTAAGTTATTATTTGAGTTATTCACTTTTATTTATATTTATTTAGTACTAACTCTTTTACTAAGTGTCTTTACAGGTACCCGAAGGTGCTTCTCCTTGAAATTATTCGAATGTAGTTCGAATTATATTTTTATTCATTATTATGTAAATATCGACGTTAGGCAAACCTTAGGCCGTTTCTTATGTTATTATTTTATTTTATTACTTGTGTATATTGCATATTTATATTACTTGGTATATTATTATTATCTCCTCCTCAATTTGAAAAAAAATGAATTCAGTCGGGACCCACACTTGTGGATTTCGAAGGGTGCCTAACCCCTTCCCTTCAAAATAATTTGAACCCCCTACCTAGAATCAATTGGTTTCGTAGATCATTTAATGGTTTCCTAGTTTTTTCCTAAAATTAGGTGGCGACTCTTTTTTTAAAAAACTCGTTTAATTTTAAAACTATTTTAAAATTGAATCAATTAATAATTTTTTGAGTTGCCGCGACGTTTTGCCCTGTTTGAACAGAGTGGGGATGTAAACAGAATGACGACTCTGCTGGGGACTATAGAGGTTTTAACCAATATGAATTTATTTATTTTTCAAATTGAGGAAATTTTTGTTTTATTATTATGTTATACCTTGTACTTTTATATTTCGCTGATTATTTGTTTATTGTATTTATTCATTATTTATTTTATTGTGTGTATATTATCATTGCATTCATGGCATAATATTTTTCGTCAAACGACAATTATTTCATTTCCACTAAAGGACGATTATGCGGGTTCGCAGTCGTTCATTAACCAAAATTTTCTTGGGCACCCTGACGAGTGTAGTTGGCTACTTGATAGTCAACGATCGTTAACTGTCTCAGCCCAAGTAGTTCATTTGGGTTACCTTTTCCACTCTAAATACAACCCACTCCTAGTAAACTAGAGTAGTGCGGAGCCAAATCCAAATTTAAGCATCAGCCTAAGATGACTCAACAACCAAGGCGTGTTGAGCCCATTAGAAAGACCACCTTGAGTCCATAATGGCCTCCGGCCTAAACGGACAATCATAATTGTGTGTAATTTGAAGGATGTATACGACATTTGACAAACCATTGTCCATTGATTAGAGAGTTATTTTAATAGTCTATTTTTGTCAAATTCGGTTCTTCAAAAGCTATCATTTCATCCAAAAGTGTTGACAATCGAAGATGACAACAAATTCAAGAGAGAGTACCTTTCACAAAGGCTTAGAATAGGATGGTACCCCTGCGCGGGACTGAATATTTTGTATCCCATTTTCCCTATTATGTTTCCCCATTCATTTTATTCGTATAATGTATAAATTTAAATTTCGGGACAATGGAATATTTCAAATGACATATACATCCTTCAAATCGATAGGCCTACCCTAGGTATAGGACGCGCAATAATTGTTTGTATGCTATATGATATGTTTCAGTTTGTTGTTAATTAAAACAGTGTTTATGTGTTTAATTCATTATTTGTGTGATATTTTGCATTATCAATTATGAACAAGAACTAACACTCTTACCTTTTGAGTTGTTCTTTTTCAGAGCGAAATGTTGATTTATGTCTGAATTCAGAAATCATTATTTGTCCGAAGTTGCAAGAGACAAGAGGTTTAGCGAAATTAAAGTCCTTGCATTTCTCAATTATATCAAGTCAAAACGATAAATTAGGGGAGTATTTGACTATGAGGTGGCAGCACCCACTTATTTTTATTATTATTTTGCATGATGGTCCTGCTCTCACATATTTCTCATATTTTTGTAGGAATACCGTCCCCGACATCAGTCGGGGATGGTCATAACAATGTCTGGATCTCGTGAAGATTGGGAGAAGACAGTTTCAAGAAAACATCCGAAAAGAGTATACGTAGAAATTACTGTAGAAATTCATAGGTTACATTCAACAGACAACATAAATATTGACGATTAATAGGCTTATTGGTGCGGAAAAATAAAAACAAAGGGGTCAACAAAAAAAAAAGAATTTATTTGAGTTGTCTATATCTTTAAATTATTCTATGTCTTATCTGGACGAACTACGCGTACCTGATTCTCATTTTAATGAGATACGTAGGCAACCTTTCTTGGGTTCGGTATTATCTTCTCCAAATAAAAAAATAATAGTTTGTGCATATTTTCCAAGTCATATCTGGACGAACTACGCGTACGTGATTCTCATTTTAATGAGATACGTAGGCAACCCTTCTTGGGTTCGGTATTATCTTCTAAAAAAAAATAGTTTGTTAATATGTTCCAAGTCATATCTGCATGAACTACGCACACCTAATTCTCATCTTAATGAGATACGTAGGCAGCCCTTCTCGGGTTCGGGTAATCATTCTTTCAAAATAAAATTACTGGTACATACTGTAAGAATCATGTCCTCAGCTCGGTCGGAACCTATGTTGTTAAGAGCACGTAAATATATTTGATATGATGAAAAAGACTGACTTTGCGGTAAACTATAGATTCTCGTGGTACCTCTTATCTGTACTTTTGTGATGCTTGAAAATTCTCTTGCATGCAATCAAGATAAAAATAAAACTAACCTTATGTTTCATGTGCATTGTGTGGTAAGCTTTTGATCAAAGTTCAATTGTGTTACACTGTTGATCTAGAACTTGACCTGAATGTTTTTCGAGGCGAAATCCTGAGTAATGTTTGGTTTGAGAAAGGATTGTAGGCCTTTTTTGACCCGATTGTGCCTTTCAAAGCCTACCAAATTACATTAATCCCTAGTTTTCCCACTTTGAGCCTGAAACCTTTCTTTGGACAACCACATCTTAACCACTACACTTTTAAGTGCTTAAAATCACTATCCTCTCTTGGCCCAACCTTCTTGAGTGCACCAAGAATGTGCAAATTATAAGAGAAGATCCATGTTTGAAATTTCCGAAAGCAAAGATATCGAATCTCCCAAAGTCAAAAAAATAAAAGACTTCTAGAGAAAAAAAAGAAATAAAGAAAAAAAGAAAAGGGGAAAGAAATAAAGAAAGGCAAAAATACCCTTTACAAAGTCAATGAAAGGTGGGAAGGAAAATACTCCAATAAAAAGGAGAAAAATTTATAAGAAAGAAGTGAAATAAAAAAAAGCTCCGAGAAATAAGGATTCAAAAGAAGTCAAAACAAAGAAAAAAAAAGAAGAAGAAGAAGAGAAGAATGAAAAAGCTCCAAAAAATGAGAACTCAAAAGAAGTCGAAACAAAGGAAGAAAAAATAAGAAGAAGGGGAAAGAGTAAAAAATGAGAATTCAAAAGAAGTTGAAAGGGGAGAGAACAATGAAGAGGATCTAACGCCAAAGGCGTACCAATCATTAAGAGCACATATTCGGTATGACGCTCAATGAGGAATTTAGTCACTTTTATCCCAAATAAATATCCTACCCATCCCTAAGCCTACGTTACAAGCCAATGACAAGCCCTACATGATCTCATTCCAAATGTTCTCACATTAGTGGAGATTTACATAAGGGTCAAGCATATGGTATCACAGTTGTATGCATTGAACATTCTTGTGAGTGTGAGTGAACTTTGAAAAATGTCCTAAAATTAAATGTTTCAAATACGTGTGAAATAGGACAAGTTTTTTTCTTGAGGACACTTGAAACATGAGGATTGATACAATTCAAAACCTTTGTTTAAAGCAAGATGAACAGATCATGTTGATCCTTAAGTATATTGGAGGTACCACTTGAAGCTGTAGGAATTACCTTAAATTCAATCTTAAAAAAAAAAATAAAAAAAATAAAGGAATGAGAGATTTACCTGCAATCTTAACTGTTGGTACCAATTGTAGTGAAGGTTTGACTATCTCATCATATTTTTTATTTTTCAAAAAAAAAGAAAAGAAAAAGTGAGCAAACACGCATTCTTTAATATTTTAAAACCTTTTTAAGATTCTTTCAATTTTAAAAAAAAAAATTACCTTTTGAATTGCTCATTGTAAAAAGTGTTATCGGGTTATTCTTATATGTGTGAGAGTCATATTTTACTGCATGGATTGTCCGTCCAAGAATGTGACATGTTTTTTTTATCTCTAGGCTTTGGATATCACATGGAATATTATTTTCCTATTTCATCATGTTCATATTGTACATTTTCTACTGATGATCTTCTTTCAGATTCAGTGCAGTATTCATCATCTACAAGTTTGGAACTGCATTTGACCTGATTCCTGGATCAACAGGATATGTAGGCGCCACGACGGCTCGGTCATATACTCAGTGTGATTATTATTTCTCCTTACAATAAAAACTGGGACAGAATTTTTGAAAATATCTCAAAAATTCTCAATAGAGGTGTTATCGCCAACAAGTCAAGATTGAAGATCATTTTGAGATTTGCCAAAATTCTAACTGGGACAGAATTTTTGAGGAAGACCTCAAAATTCTGATAAGTAATGCGAGAAGCTTGATAGCAACTACAAAGATCATGCATTGAGAGTTATATTCATGCATTGCAAAAGATCATGCATTGAGAGTCAATATTCATGCATTGCAAAAAATCATGCATTGCGAGTCAATATTCATGCATCGAAAAAAAAAAATCATCATGCATCGCGAGTCAATTTTCATGCATTGCAAAAGTTCATGCATCACAAGTTAATATTCATGCATCGCGAATTATTATTCACGCATCGCGAGAAGATTTAATACCTCGCAGAAATTTATGCATCGCGAGAAGATTCCATCCCTCGCAAAATTTATGCATTGCGGGAAGATATTCATGCCCCGCAGAAAATCATGCATCGAGAGTTAATATTCATGCATAGCGGAAAATCATGCATCGCGAGTCAATATTCATGCATAGCGGAAAATCATGCATCGCGAAAGATCATGCATCACGAGTCAATATTCATGCATTGCAAAAAATCATGCATTGCGAGTCAATATTCATGCATCGAAAAAAAAATCATCATGCATCGCGAGTCAATTTTCATGCATTGCAAAAGTTCATGCATCACAAGTTAATATTCATGCATCGCGAATTATTATTCACGCATCGCGAGAAGATTTAATACCTCGCAGAAATTAATGCATCGCGAGAAGATTCCATCCCTCGCAAAATTTATGCATTGCGGGAAGATATTCATGCCCCGCAGAAGATCATGCATCGAGAGTTAATATTCATGCATAGCGAAAAATCATGCATCGCGAGTCAATATTCATGCATAGCGGAAAATCATGCATCGCGAAAGATCATGCATCGCGAGTCAATATTCATGCATTGCAAAAAATCATGCATTGCGAGTCAATGTTCATGCATCGCCAAAAAAACAAAAAACAAATCATGCATCGCGAGTCCATATTCATGCATTGCAAAAGATCATGCATCACAGTTAATATTCATGCATCGCGAGTTATTATTCACGCATCGCGAGAAGATTTAATGCCTCGCAGAAATTTATGCATCGCAAGAAGATTTCATACCTTGCGGAATTTATGCATCGCGAGAAGATTCCATCCCTCGCAAAATTCATGCATTGCGGAAGATATTCATGCCCCGCAGAAGATCATGCATCGAGAGTTAATATTCATGCATAGCGAAAAATCATGCATCGCGAGTAAATATTCATGCATAGCGGAAAATCATGCATCGCGAAAGATCATGCATCGCGAGTCAATATTCATGCATTGCAAAAAATCATGCATTGCGAGTCAATATTCATGCATCGCAAAAAAAAAAAAAAATCATGCATTGCGGGAAGATATTCATGCATTGCAAAAGAGCATGCATCACAAGTTAAATTCATGCATCGCAAGTTATTATTCACGCATCGCGAGAAAATGTCATACCTCGCAGAAATTAATGCATCGCAAGAAGATTTCATACCTTGCGGATTTTATGCATCGCGAGAAGATTTCATCCCTCACAAAAGTTTATACATCGCGAAGAAGATATTTGCATTTAAGTTGCATCTATTCGGAGGTGAAGGATGTGCGCCATATCTTTTCAACGTTCAAGTCGGTGGAAACTTGCGTTGAAAGATATTTGCATTTAAGACGCATCTATTCGGAGGTGAAGGTGATGGCACCATATCTTTTCAACGTTCAAGTCGGTGGAAACTTGCGTTAAAGATATTTGCATTTAAGACGCATCTATTCGGAGTGAAGGATGTGCACCATATCTTTTCAACGTTCAAGTCGGTGAAAACTTGCGTTGAAAGATATTTGCATTTAAGACTCATTTATTCGGAGGTGAAGGATGTGCACCATATCTTTTCAACGTTCAAGTCGGTGGAAACTTGTGTTGAAAGATATTTGCATTTAAGACGCATCTATTCGGAGATGAAGGTTGTGCACCCTATCTATTCAACGTTCAAGACGGTGGAAACTTGCGTTGAAAGATGTTTTCATTCGTCCTACCGATGGACATGCATTCAAAATCCTACCGATGGATAATCTTTTCATTTGTCTTACCGATAAACATACATTCCAAATCCTACAGATTGATCATCATCTTCATTCGTCCTACCAAGGGACCTGTATTTATCTCCATTTATCATATCATAAGAGATGCTACCTTTTTTCTTTTAGTTTTGCCAATAATAATGAGTTTCATCTTTGTTTTTTTTTTAGAAAAATCTAGAGGATGCACTCTCAGAGGAGCCACATGTGCGAATTACTTCAGCAAAGACGCAACAAAGCGTGGAACCTTTTAGATGCGAGTTCGGGATTGACTTCCACTATATTTTCACCGCACTTCTCTAGAAAGATCATGTGTTCGGTCAAAATTGGGTTTGTCAATTTTCGTTGTCCACGATTTCTTTCATCAATCATACACAACGAAAGGGACAGCTGTTGACACCCAATTTTGGCCTAACATTTTAAAAAAGTTGTAATTTTAAAGTTTTATTTATTTAATAGTTTAGAATAATTTTTTTATATAATTTTTAATAAGTTTATCTATAACTATCTTTAGTTATCAAAATTTAGAATTTTTTGTTAGTTAATTTTTAAAATTGCATTTCACATGTCATTAGTTACGTTCATTATATTATTTTAAAATTCATTTTATTTGTTACATTTGTTAATATTTATGTTGAATTTAGCACAATCTAAAATTTAGCCAAATACGGAAAAAAAAATTTTTAGGAATTCTATTAATAATTTTGGGCCTACAATTTCAAGCCCACACATTTGGGTCCATGTTTAGGTTAAAATTGGTGGGGGATAAATGAAAAATTGGAAAATTAATTTTGAAAAAGGGGGAAAACCAACCCTAATCTCTTCCCCTTCCCTCTCTTGGCAGCCCCCTCACTCCCTTTTTCCCTCTCTCCACCTCTTCTCTTCACCCCTCTCTCCAGCCGCCTCCCTCTCTCCCTTTTTCCGACCAGCCGTCCTCCTCCCCTTCTCTCTCTCGTCTCCCGACTGCCTCCCTCTCGCCTCCAAGCCATCCAAACGACCACCTGCAACCACCCACTACATTTCCTCTCCAAAACAACTTCAAACACCCTCCAAAACCACCAAAAATTACCCTACCAGCAGCCCCAGACAAACCCAAAAGCCCAGCCACTCTCTTATCCATTTTTCTTGATAGCTTCCACAGTCATCGGAGTAAGTAACGTACATACTTCACTACCCCTGCAACCAACAGCTCAAACTCATCAGTAAACAACAAGTAAACAACCACGAGCTCCACCCACAACTATCATCAGATCTAGACGAAATTACCGACAAAACCCAAAGCCGCAAGCTCCGGCAAAGGGCACCCAGATGCCAGTCCCATTCCCCCTCTTCCCTTTTACAATTTTTCTTTCATTTTTGCATGTATTCAGTCGTACAACGAGATCGAAGCTTCAGCGGAACAACGATCTCCTGACCACGCCGGAACGAAGCTCACAAAGTCATAACCACCATCTCCTCTTTATTTCGATGAGTAACAACAAACCAACAACCATAATAGCTCCACAACGTCCAACAATGGCAGAAACAAGACTCAACGTTGAGTTCAAGCTTCGGTAATTTCTTTTTTTTTTATTTCTTTTTTATATATATTTCTAATTCAAGTTTGACATTTGATGGTGTTTAATGTATATACTCTTTGTTGATGATTTTGTTTTATTTTATCGTCATTATTAATATTTGTTATTTTGGCACCGATTTAGTAATGTCAAGTATTTTTTATTATTATTATTATTATTTTCCGATGGTTTTGGGCATACTCTGCTCTATGTTGCCATAGTTATAGCTGCTCTAAGTTGTTTCAATAATATTTCTTACATGCCATCTTTTGTGTTAATTTGGTTAATTATGTTTTTTTCATTTTATTTTTTTTTTCATTTTTTCTTATTTTATTTATTTCATCTCTTCTATTGATTTATTTATTATTGTCTCTTTTATTATTATTGAAAGTTGCAATTGCACCTCAAAATGGTTGAATGTCATTCTGTTATGCCTATTTAGTTTGGTTCTGTTATTTGTTTCGTGTTGTTCCATTTTTACTTACTTTTTTTAACTTGGGTAGACATGTTTTTTCCCCTCTAATTTAAGTTATCTTATGTGTTTAATTTTTCGGTAATTTTGTTTTCTATGTGTTAGGATATGAATTTGTTGGTAACATTATAGTTGATGTTTGTGTTTAAGTTTTCATTTACTTTGTGTCATTTTGTGTTAGTTGGATTAATTTTTCTTAGTTATTCTCTAATATTTTACTGGTTTTGTCTTTTCTGTTGGTTTGATACTGCATGCATATTTTATTACATATTGCAATTATTCGCATTTTGAAGTGATTTTCGATTGATTTTAGTTGGTTATTATTTTGTATTGATTTATTGTTTACTGATTTAGAATATTATGTTGCTAGTTTTTTTTTTTATTCTTTTGTTATATTTTATATGTTAAAATTGGCCAATGAAAAATCTCTCCGTCGGGTTTAGAGGCCTCCACATTTATAAGACGGAAATTTAATTAAGTTTATATTATTAATTTGTTAAAATGGCCGATGAAGAAATTACCGTCGATTTCCAAGGCTTCTCATGTTAATAAGACGGATTTTTATTTTTAAGTTATTATTTGAGTTATTCACTTTTATTTATATTTATTTAGTACTAACTCTTTTACTAAGTGTCTTTACAGGTACCCGAAGGTGCTTCTCCTTGAAATTATTCGAATGTAGTTCGAATTATATTTTTATTCATTATTATGTAAATATCGACGTTAGGCAAACCTTAGGCCGTTTCTTATGTTATTATTTTATTTTATTACTTGTGTATATTGCATATTTATATTACTTGGTATATTATTATTATCTCCTCCTCAATTTGAAAAAAAATGAATTCAGTCGGGACCCACACTTGTGGATTTCGAAGGGTGCCTAACCCCTTCCCTTCAAAATAATTTGAACCCCCTACCTAGAATCAATTGGTTTCGTAGATCATTTAATGGTTTCCTAGTTTTTTCCTAAAATTAGGTGGCGACTCTTTTTTTAAAAAACTCGTTTAATTTTTAAACTCTTTTAAAATTGAATCAATTAATAATTTTTTGAGTTGCCGCGACGTTTTGCCCTATTTGAACAGAGTGGGGATGTAAACAAAGGCAATTTATTAATCAAATAAATTTATGTCTTGACACAGTCACCCCAAAAACTGATGGGCACTCTACTTTGGAATTTGAGGGCTCGAGCCACTTCCAATATATGCTTGTGCTTTCATTCTATTGTGCCATTTTGTTGTGGTGAATATGGGCAGCTACTCTGGTAGACAATACCATGTGAAGCCAACAATTGCTTACAATATGAATTGAAGAATTCATTGCCATTATCAGACCTCAGTATTTTTACACATCCATTAAATTGAGTTTTAACTAGGCACAAGAAATTTTTCAACACAGTGATAACCTCACATTTAGATTGTATCAAGCAAACCCATGTATACCTACTATAATCATCAACAATAGTGACAAAATAATACTTCTTGTCATAGGTAGGCTTTTTGTAAGGCCCCCACAAGTCTACATGCAGCAAATCAAAACAAGCAACCGTTTTGGTACAACTAGTGGGGAAGCTTAACCTGTGATGTTTAGCTAGAAAACATATATGACATTTGTCTTGTATGATAGGGCTAACATATTTATTGAGTGAAGATATGTGTTGCATGATAGTGGTGGAAGGATGACCCAATCTAAGGTGCCAAAGAACTTCTTCAACATCACACTTGAAACTTACAGTATTTGTAAGAGGAGTGAGCTTCTTCTGTAACAGGTACAAACCATCATTTTCTCTACCAATCCCCAAGACCTTGCCATTTTAAAGACCCTGAAATACACAAAAATTAGAAAAGAATAGGACAACACATGATAATTCCTTGGTTATCTTAGACACTAAGAGGAGATTGAATTTGAAATCGGGAACATGGAGGATATTCTGCAGGCTATAAGTCCCAAAAATAAGTGCATTCCCTGTACTTGTGATCTGTGATATTCCTCCAGTAGGAACTTGAACGTTATCACTAAGATGAATCTCAAGTGCCCTAATATGAGATAATAAATCTCTACATGGTGTAATATGGTGAGACAATCCAGAATCAATAATCCACTCAAATTGAAAAATATTAGATAACAATGAATGTATACCTGCCATGTTAGAAACACACTCATTGCTGGATTGAGACTGTTTACCAAGCATTTCCTGATATTGTTGTTCTATGAGGAAGTAACCTGAACCTTGACTTGTATTGTTGGCATTTGAACTAGTGTTGGCATTGGAACTAGTATGGGTTGTAGGCTTGAATTGTGCAGGTTGTGTCTGTTGTGTTTGCTGTGAAGATCTCCTCCTACTCTTGAAGTCCTGAGGGTATCCACCAATTCTATAACAATTCTCCTTCAAATGACCTTTGTAACCACAATGTATGCAAGGAATTCCTCCAGCAGCTCCAGACGATCCTCCATAATTCCATCCACTTGTAGTTTCAGACGATCCTCCATAATTCCATCCACTTGTAGTTTCAGACGATCCTCCATAGTTCCATGGCTTCTTTTGTTTATAACCAGGAGTTCTCCCAGCCAACATTGTTAAGGGATCCTTGTGAGTATCAACTACTCCCAGTGATCGTTGGCTTTCTTCTTGAGTAATGATCGCATAGGATTCATTAACGGTCACATTAGCATTTCGAGAGAGAATACTGCTTCTCAAGCCCCCATAGCTCTCATTGAGTCCCATAAGGAACTATAATAATCGCTGAGATTTGAGATGTTCTACATAAATACTAGACTCCTCACAACCACATGAAGGCATAGAAATCATGACATCAAGTTCATTCCACAATCCTTCATTCTAGAGAAATAGCAAGTTACAAATTCAGTCCCCTGCTTTAAATTGGCAATTTCAGACCACAGATAGCAGATCCTAGTCAAATTCGATCTATTAAATCGTTCCTTGAATTCTTCCCAGACCTTTCTAGTAGTCGAAGTATAAACGATGCTAGGGACTAGTTCAATTGAAACAGTGCTACCAATCCAAGATAGTACAATAGCATTACATTTTCCCCATAATTCTTCCAATTCTCTTGTATACTTGCTCTTAGGGCAAGTACCATCCACAAACCCTAGCTTACCTTTGCCTCGCAGAGCTAGTTTCATCGATCGACTCCACAGAATAATTTTCTGGACCTGTGAGCTTAATCGGAATTATTACTAGACCTGCTGGAGAATCTGAAGCTTGAAGATGAAGTGGATGATGATAATCAAGTGTTGATATTGTTGGAGCTGCCATGGATGAATTAGCTTGATCCTCTGGCATTTTTGCTCCTATTGAGAAATTGCGATGAACTCAAACTCATTACGCAGTCGGAGGTGAGATCGCCGCTCTGATACCATGTAAAATTAGGTCTTAGGTCTAACTCACACCCAAAAGCTAGCTCAAAGGGACGAGGATTGCCCAAGCCTTATAAGGAGTTCACCCATCTCATTATCCACCGATGTGGGATTTTTATCATTCTTTAACACCCCACCTCACGCCTAGTGCTTAACATCTGGTGCGTGGGCAATTTTGATTTTGGGGACCCCAACATTAGGTGAGACGGGCCCTGCTCTGATACCATGTGAATTTTATGCTTACTCTACACATTCATCCACCATTGATGTAGATCATTGAATACTCAGAGAGAATATAGATGAAAGAGAAAGAGAAACTGTTTTTATTGAATCTAAAAGTGAACATTACAATCACATGTGCTCTGTATTTATAGGCACGTTGGTTAGCTGCTAGTGGACGCCAGCTGGCTATCCTTGTAACAAACTTCTAAAACAAAATAACAGAAATTGAATATGGTCACTTCAATACAAACGTAACACTACTGAGGAAAAAAAATTCACACTTTCAATTAAATTTTTAACTTTCTTACTGTATTTAATTAATTTGTTCTAAAAGATACCTCTATATATATACCTGCGGCTTCTCATCTTATTCTTACCTAAATATTTTTTCTGTCAGCTCAAATTTTAAACTAAGGTAATTACTTTAATGAACTCTTCATCTTCATATGATTTGTACATATTTCTTATGACGTAACAAATAAAGCTTTGGCTCCTCTATGACAAAGGCGGACCAAAGATTTTTAGTTTATAAATTCTGAATTATGTGTCGTAGTATGATATGTTGTTTGATTGACATTTGCTAGTGAAGTGGATTAATTGGAGGGAAGGAAGATGGCACAAATTTTGCTACATGGCACACTTCATGTTACTATATTTGAGGTTGATAAGCTTCATACTAATTTTGGAAGAGAAATTTTCAATAAGGTAAAATTTTAATCTTAATCCTTATTTTCCACACTTCAATTTAGTATCCATGAAAACATGTATAGTACTTTATTTTATGAGTTAGTAATTTCTTGCCAGATAATTAGTTCCATCAAATCAATTGAAAGTATATATATTTGTGTAGATAGAACACAAATATAGGAATTCAACCTTATTAACTTGTTAATTGGTTCTTAGGAATTTGGGTTTTGGATATGATTCAACCTCCGAAATGTGCTAACTTATTGGAAAAAATTATCTAAATTTATATACGAAGATCATTCCATCTCAATTTTTATTAACCACCTGATGAGAAACTTTTTTCCTTTTTCAAAGTATTTAAAATTGAAGAGAGTTATTCCTCTTTTAATTAGAGGTTTCATTTCGAATACTAGATATCAAAAAAATCCTTCATAGGAAGCATAATTGTCCTATATATTACGAATTCAAATTAATTAAATTTCAATGCGAATATCAAACCCCGAAAAAACTGAAGAGAAAGAAGGGACATGTGTTTTATTTGCACTAGAGTTATTTATTTGTGGACGGCAATTAGGTGAGTGAGCAAAGGGAACCTGTGGATATATAGCATGAATTGAGACTTTAGTTATTGCAAATTTTTGGGTGGTAATGTTGTTGAAACTTTGGAATGTACACTATTTTTATTTTGTTTTATCTTTTAATAACTATTAATTTCATTAAGTATTTTTATGATTTTTTGATATACTAATAATTATAAATATTACTATCTCCGTCCATTTTTAATTGTCATAATTTTAATTTCTTTTTTAAAGTCAAATGATAAATATTTTGACTAATATTTTACGATGTATTTTTCCATCATAATTGATACTGAAAAATTGCAATTCATGGTGCTTTTTGTATAATTTTTAATATCTATTTTTTTTTGTAATTTTATACATCTTTTGTCTTATGTGGCACACTCCGTGACTCCACACGATTGAAGCGCGTAGGAGATATTTGGATGCCCCGTAAGCCAAAAAAAGGTGCACAAATTACCAAAAAAATAAGTTCGTGCGAGGGATAATAGAACCTTAGTTATGAGTGTGGAGTATATGTAAATAAGGTTTCTTAAGCAGAGGTTTCAGGTTCGATATTTGGGAATGGAACCCCAGAGTGACGGGCTTTCTTCAAGTCAGTGACTTTGAGCACAAGATGATTGTACAAAAAATAATTAGCATGGTACTACTATATTACCATTTATATCAGTGTGTGTTATGTTACCGGTTGCCAATTATTGAATTGTTAGCTTATTGAGAATGATTTCAGTATCCTAAGGTTTTTCAAGAATTGCATTTCATTCAGGTAAACTTGGAGACCTCAATTTTCATTTTCAGTATTTTCAAGTTCCTTATAAGCAGGTAATAAGTTAGTAGGCCAAGCAGCTTCATCGAGCTTGAATGGCATTACATCGTCCTCAAGGTGACATAATTGACTAAATAGATCTAGCAAAGCAAGTAAGCGAATAACTTAAAATGGTCATATAACAATAGCGAATTGTCTACCAAATTCACTCAGGTTATAAGAGTAGTTTATTGAAAAAGTTGCTGTCTTTGCATGTTTGAGGGGATATTAGTTTCACACCAATTGAACCATTGCAATGATTAATCTAATTTTATTTCTTTGTCGAACGTACAATTTCCATAAATAAGATTTGATGAAATGTGTGACTATTAATTTTCATTTCTGTGTCTAAATGAACTGTCATCACTTACAAGATGTAGCTAAAAGTATTTCCTAGAAATTGAACAATTTGCTTGCTCTGGAAAAAGGATTTCGTACTATTTTGTTGTCTGGTGCTATCGATGATTTTGAACCATTGGCTTGCAGGATCACATGTTTTATCTTTGCTCAAGCATTTGCAAGTGTTGGTGAAAATAACATTTTTGGAATCAACATCTAAGCAAAGACTAGTGCCATCTTGTAGCTTAGAAGACAGATGCATCTTGGAGTCTGAGATTGCTTGCCATTTCGAGTTGGAATTGGTGCACATTATGCCAAGTTTTGCTGGCTGACCAGATTTATCTGCTTGTAGGCAAAAATAAGTTCCTGTTAATGTCAGTGTTTTGGTTGGAGTATAGTCCCACGCGTCGGATTCAGAGCATGGACCAAGCTCCAATGGCTGGAAAAATGAAATTCTTCGAACACAAAGCCCTGTCATTGGATGGAAGATTAGCTTATGGGAGCGAGACTCGTTATATCCTGGCCCTGCAAGCATAACCAAAACATAAACTCTAACATCTTTGCTTAGAAAATTTATATTCTGTTTACTGAAAAGGGTAAAAAAAAATGATCTTAATGTATTGGAAATGATTTAAATTTCTCATCCTTCCTCCTATTAGACCCAAATAGGGGTCCTATAATACGTTAAGATCATTTTTGACCTTTTTCCGTTTTTTCTAATCTAAGTACATACCTTGTAGAGGAGATTGGACGGCGGAGATCCTTTTGAGGAAGCTAGAGTTTCTAATGTCACACCAATTCCAGTCCATAACCCCATAGACTTCATTGAGTCCAACAACCCCTTCTCTCAAATAATAGCTTCCAACAAGTGTCCACAATGCCCAATCAAAGTCAAGTTCAGCTGCTAATCCCAGAAAACAATTGAAATACCTATTGTCATTTACATTGGTGCCCCTTTGGTCCGCCCCAAACTCACTCACAAACAATGGATACCCTTGATCTAACAGAAAACCACCTCTGCTCATTATATCATTCAAAACTTGTCCACAAACTTGATTCGCGTTGCCTGTTTCCCACGATTTTCCATCTGTGAAACTATATCGATGAATCTCAAACACTAGCTTCCCAGAGAAAGTCAAGTTAATTGGCCTCTGGCGCAGGAAAGAGAGATCCTTATCAAAATTTAGGCCGGAGAGAATGACTAGAACGTCAGGGTTAGCTGCATGTACCGCTTCAGCTCCTTTTTGCATATATCTAGCTCAATCGAAACACAACTTTAATTAGTACACAACTCCCTATGGTTAAAATTATCAAGTACTGAAATGCAGTTGTGCAGTTCAGTACTTCATAATTTGTACTATTACTACTACATATGGTTGACTGAATGCTTTTTTGCAGTTCAGTACTTGATAATAAGTACTACTACTATATATGGTTGAAATTATCAAGTGCTGAACGTTTTTTTGCAGTTGAGTACTTGATAATTAATGTAAAATGTGTATACCTGTACCAATCGTTAACATTTTGTTTAGGTCCACGAAGTTCGTTTCTTAAGCTCATTCCAACGACATTGGTGACGTTGATGAATGTGGTTGCGACCTTGGTAAGACCCTGTACCCAGAGGTCAGGGTTAAAGTATTGATCGCCGAAGAAGCCATTACCGTCGAAGTTACTGCAGCACCAACCAGGCTTGCTGATGTGATTGTCTAATATGACCATCACATTGTTATTTCCCAGGCCAGACACCACTGCCTGTCAACATCAATCTCACTACATTTTAGTTACAATAATTTTCAGTTACAAAAAATATGCACTTATTGTTAGCCAAATGGAATGTCAGTTTTAGACGTGAAAAATGCCTTTTTACATGTGGAGTCGCACTAGGGGTGTCACACGATATAATCTCTCTCTCCTCTCACAAACTTCATATTAAACGTAAATAAGTATAAAATAGTATTTCTTTTGTTGGGTTAAAAATTGAAATCGAAAAAAATATTACTAACCATATACAATAAAAAAACGTACACTCACAAATTGAGGTCAATGTTGAACCCTTCAAATTAAGAACCTTTTGAATTGATCTATTTAAGTTTATATAACTAATCATATAACAAAATTAGTAAACTGAATAAAAAACTACACTCACAAACAATCATGAGGTCAATGTTGAACCCTTCAAAATAAGAACCTTTTGAATTGATCTAGTAAGTGCTTTTTTAGTTAAAATAACAATGTAACTAATCATAACAAAATTCGTAAACTAAATAAAAAATGTATACTCATAACAATATGACTAACCATATAACCAAATCAATGAACTTAATAAAAAACGTACATTCATAAGCAATCATGAGGTCAACGTTGAACCCTTCAAATTAAGAACTCTTAAAGTTGAAATAACTTTAAAGCATTTTTAGATTGTCGGGGTAAATTTAAAAAAATGTTTATGAGCACTAAGATTTAGAGTGTGTTTGGTATGAAGGAAAACATTTTCTGGAAAATGTTTTTCAATTTTCTCATGTTTGGTTGGGACAAAATCTTGGAAAATGTTTTCCAAATCAACTCATTTTCCTCAAAATTAAGGAAAATGACTTTCCTTCAAAAATTAAGGAAAACATTTTCCAAAACTCTCCTCCAATTTCAAATTACATTTTTTGGGGGAAAAACATCAAATTTTGTAAATAATTTTATTTTTTAAAACTACTATCAACTTCAAATTTTTATTTTTCCACTCCTAACCCCTCCCCCCTGCCCCCACCCACTACCCCCTCCCGCACCCGCACCCCCACCCCAAAAAATAATAATTTTGATTTTAAAAAATATTTTCAATTTCATAAATTATTTTTTACTCTACTAAAAATAAAAGATGTCTCTCAAAAATATTTTTCATTCATAAATCAAACACTAAAAATCATTTCCGGAAAATATTTTCTACTCACCAACCAAACATGAGAAAATAAGTCCAAAATCTACTTGTTTTCCAGGAAAACATTTTATAGGAAAACATTTTCCATGGAAAACATTTTCCTCCATACCAAACGCACCCTTAAGCTAAATACTAAAAATAAGTCAATTCTTATAAGTCAAGAAAAATCGCATACTTCAAGTAAAAACTTAAATATTTACATCAACGTAACGTTCAATTAATACTATTTATGATATACTATTAATCATCACATAATTTATTATCACTAGTCATATATAAACTTACATAGGTAAGATTTTATTACCAAATACGAGTAAGATATTTCCTCGAAACTTCTAAATGTAACAGAATGCGGACCATATAATATACATGAGTTGTATATACGTAAATCGTAATACATTTTCGTTTATTGGAATGTGACCTCTAACCAACTTTTTGTTCTTTATCCACAATAAAATATAGGAATTCACAACCGATAAATTCTGTAGCTAAACAATAAACGAGACATCTTAGTAATTTAATTGATTGACTATTTACTGATGAGGGTTTCGATAATTCCTTCCATTTAAAAAAAAATACTAAAATTTCTCTCGATCTCAATAAAACAAATTAAACATATAAGAACAAGTCATAGGGGCAAGTTGGTCGCAACAAACCATCAATCATCTAACTAACAACAAAAACATAACGATTTCACATTCACTTTAATAAACATGTTGATAGTCGTATAATAATAAAAATTCATTTATACTGTCAGAATATATAATAAATCAATAGTTTACGTACCTGGTAAGCCTGTAGAAGAGATAAATCAAGAATAGATGGATTATTAACTTGAAGTCCAGCAATAGATTCAACAAGGCCAAGATTATTGAAGGATTGACGTACACTTAATGAAGATAAAGAATCATTAGTAAACAAAAAAAGAGGCCAAGTAAGCCTAACACAATTAAAACCCATATTAGTAATGGATTTTGAAATAGTGTCAATTGGTTGTTTACTTAATCCTTCTGCTACCATGACTTCCAAATGACTCACCCAATTAACACAAGATAACTTCACCCTTTGTCCTTCTTCATTCACTATCCATCTTGAATTTGTGGAAAGTGTTGCATGTGAATATTGAGGCATTAACATCAAAATAGTAACAAAAATGCTCAACAATATGTTATTATAAAATGATGTTGGTGGTGATTGCCCCATTTTTTTCTAGTGGTTTTGATGGCATTGTGTATGGAGAGATGACTCCTATTTATAGAGTTTGTTCAAGGAGGAATAATTAATTAATTCATTAATAACGGATTAGCGATAAATTATCAAAATTAAATAGTTGTTTGTATCAAAATCATGAGGACATTGAAATTTTGGGAGTCTACAAGACTAGGCCAATTTCAATTAGGATTTTTAGAGACTATTCTATACTAAACCCTACATATCTATTAAGGGTGACATATTTTCTTGAAGAGGCATCTCGAAAGATGTTGTTGAACTCTTCTTGAAAACCAAATACTTCAAAAGGATTTTCAAAATCTTTTCATAGAAATCAAATAAATCATATGCTAGTTACTAACAATACTCGAATAACAGGAAAATTCAAAGAGAAGAATCAAGGAAACATTTGTACCTACATTGTTATATCAATAAAATTATGTTTCTTCATATCTTATTTGTGACCACTTTAAAATTTGTTGCAAACGTACACATGTGCGATTATGTTTGACCTGACACGAAATTTAAGAAAGAAAATGATTTTGATGATTTTTTAAAATCTAAAACAAGCTATAAATATATATTCATGTCGGCGAACTTCTACTTGTTATCTAAAATGAATTATAGTATCATTTATGTGATTTAAACTCATCTCATTAACATAAAATACGAAATTTGCAATTAAATGAAATAAAAATGTATGTCATTTTTTTACTAAACAGATTAGAAAGGGAGGTATGATGTATATTTACTTTTATGTGTTTTTAAAAAATAAAATAAAAATTGAGGGTAGTCTGGGCCAGAGAAAAAAATTTGGTTTTCTTGTGTTATTATTGTCATGCGTAATTTTGTGGGTAAAGTTTTGGTTATTACTTACTACGTATCATAAATAAAGTTTTTTAGAATGTTAATGAACCTAAATCATTATTTTTTATATGTTTCAATTTAGGTAATGTTTTATTTTTATTATATATGAAAAAAATATGTAGTACATATTTGCTTATTCAAAAATAAATTTAACTTTTAGTTATTATTTTCTATTTTTCCTTGTTAAGACAAAGTGATCATACAAACATTTATAACTTATTTTAGATTATAAATTATGTAATCTTTCTTTTCTGAATTTCATATTTAATCATACACTATCATATGTATCACATAAATATGAATCAAGGGAGTACGCGTATCATAATAAGAAAAGCTTATGAATGCTACATCCATTCCAAAAAGAATTGCGAAGTTTAGAGTACAACGATCAAGCTATCTAATTAGTCGATACTTGATACTTATAAGCAACATTAAAAATACCACTCCCTCTGTGACATCATCTTTTTTAAGTTTCTTTCGTAAAAATGACAACTTTCTTATATTGAATATTTTAATTTTAATTTATTATTATATCGTTAAAAATTTTTATAGTCACACAATAATATAATATATTTAATCTTGTAATATTTTACTCGACTATAAATATATTCTTCGTATTTCAAAAACAAATAGTTAACCCCCCCCCCCTTCCTCTTTCTATGAAAAACATACACAAATATATTAAACCCCTTCTAATGGAAATACTATACAAAATCATGTTCATTTAACTAAGTAAATTTATTTATTTTTTAAAAAAGAAATGATAAGTAAGAAATAAGAAATTTATATATAATAAAGTACTACGGAGTATAAATTTAAGAAATACAAATAGCCTCCATAAAGAGGAGACCACAATATGCGGAATCAAATCCTCACCAATAAGGTGACAGTTCAGATAACTAACCAACTAAGCTATTTAAATTTTCCATAACTAAATACTTAACACTCTAGTAAAATGAAAATACTATTCAAACTAGTACATTTTGTATATAATTTCACTAGTATAGGATCGCTATATATACATCATTTTATTTTAAATACTTAATACTTTCTCTTTATTTCTTATTTTGAAACTCAAACGCATCTTTTAAACATTGTTTTTACCAGTGCAAGTGCGTAGTACAAAATAAAATTAATAAATGAATATTCATGTTTCTGTTATTATATAGTATGTAACTACTAACTACTACCATGATGTTGGAAATACGCTAAGCAATAGTGAAATTAGTAAGCAAAATGAGCTCCTACACGTCACGTTTTCTTCTCTTTTATACTTTTGGGGCAAGGGAAAATGTTATCTTGGCACGCTTAAAAGCCAAATTGACTTGTTTTGGCATCAACAGGTTATCTTTTCCAAGAGAGAAAACTATACCAAATAGATTCTGTTGTCAAACTATTTATCCAATTCAAGTTATACTTTTAATGGATTCATAGCTCAAATTATTTAATTACCCGCTTATTCCACTTTCTTATTTCATGCATGATGTCAGCATTACTTAGAATTAATCATATGGATGGTCGAGTAATCTCACTGAAGGATTAAAGCAAACCTCAATGAAAATACTACTCAGTTAACTCATTGATACCATCAAAATATATTATACTTTGATGATATTAAGAAAGAAAGAAACAGTTTTTCAATATAGACACTGTTCAGTTACTCTTTGATATCGGTAGAGTAATACTCATATGGGAAGAAAAGGGTGGACACGGACATCAACTTGATGTCAATACGGAATAAAAATAGATACATGACATTTTAAAATAAAAAAGGCCATTGAAAGTAATGAGACATTTATGGGTAAATATATAAATTTTTGGAGTATAAGTTTTCTTTTACTTTTTCAAAAGGGTTGCTACGTCGTTGAACTATACTCTTAACAGTTTTGTATAGAAAAAGTAAAACCAAAATGAAAAAAGTTGATTTCAAAAATATATTTCGTGTTCAAACTTCAAGAGATGAATTATGAGGTTCTGGAAGAAAGAAAAAATTATTTTGCAGAGTCCAACTGGACTATAGCAGCAGCTATTTCTACTTTGCAACAAATGAGATCAAAATGTTCGTGTCAATCGACAGCTTTAAAGAGTTTGGAACTGTGTTACATGAACCGTTCGCCCACGTTTTGAGAGAGATGACTTTCTCCTTCTGCTTTCAAGAGTTTGGAACTGTGTTACATCAATCTTTTACCAGCTCAGGTTTCGAGAGATATGACTTGGCTAAAGAGAGGACTTTCTCCCTCTGCTTCTTATATTCATTATAGCGCAGGAAGAAATAACTGATGTAATCAAAATCGATGGGTGACATTTTTGCCTAGGAATAACCATAACAAAAAGATAAAAAATGTGAGATTATCTTTTGGCATTCTTTCGACTGCATCTAAAATATAGCGTAATATAAGTACCTGGATCAAGGCCCAGAGAGCCCAGTATAGGTGTGAAGCTAGCATGTAACTACTGGTCTCGACATATAAGGCTTCAAGGTCCTTGTCAGATACCTGTCATCAAAATTAACTTAGATATACCTAGCAATTACTGATGTTTAAGTTCAACTGTTTTCTATTTGGTAGCTAAACAGTACTACAGTAGCGTTCCAAGTCATCATCTCATGATTTCTCCCAACAAACCCAAAAGAACGTGCATATTGCAGCAATGTCGTTATGTTCCAGAAAACAAGATTTTTGGACTGATTTCTCCCATCAATATTGTAGCATATTGATGGGAAGGAAGTCTTTCAACTCCTATCGGGCACTAAATCATGATACTATCTTAAAACCTTTATTTTTGGTCAATTAGACTATGCCTTCTCAGAGATTGTTTTGCACAAATGCTATCCACCCATAAACTTCTCCGTCGAGTTTGCTGTATAATCTCATCTGTAATGTTGGGAGTGTTTCTGATTTTATTTTTTTTGGGCTAAATAATTGTTTCAGAAATAATAGCACTACACAAGTTCCTTCCTAGCTATACAACATGCAAAATTAAGTATAAGAAGTCGACATATTTCCTCATTTACCTTATTCGGTTGGTCAGAATCCAAATAGTGCCTGAAGAAATGGAACTGCTGATCCTTATTCGGATATCTACATATAGAACCACCTCTAATATTAGTGATCATTTTCAACAAAATATCACCATAAGATAGAGGGAAAGAAGAGGACTGAGGACATGGAGAAAGAGATGCAGAGAGGGAGACGCAACATACAAGCTGTAATCACAATCGTAGCCAGCATATTCATTGAAGTGATTCCCTATGTCAAATCCCCTGTAATTGTAGGATCCATACTCAAAATCAATGAAATACAGCTTTTCTGGATTTTGATAAACGGAAATGAGGTTAGTACAGACAGTTAAGTTTGGCATTTAATTGTAACTAAGAACAAACTCATCAAGCAGTTTTCCAATATGAACAAAAGACACCAAGATCAAATTTAGAAATGTCAACCATTTGATGCAATGTAAAAACCAGATTGAAAATTTTTAAAAATCATTCAGATATATCTTTTTTAATGGGATAGACTATTTTATTTGACGATATTAATCATATGGGAAGTTTTTCAAACGAAGAACATAAATGAAAGCAGGAGTGACCTGATAAAGTTCATCCAAAGACTTGTGTTGAGTCTTTATCACAAGAGAATACGAGTCACTTCGGAGAAAATTAGTTCCCTTACTAAACATAATAAAACCTTGAGAAAGACGAATAAGCAATAGTGACACAATATATGATCACAAGCATAAAAATTTGCATGAGTAATACCAAAGAAGATGTCTGCGATGTGCAGAACCAATTAAGTGATCTAAATGGTAGGGTTTTCTTCTCCAACAGATGAAAAGGCATCTTGAGATTACTGAATTTTATCATGACCGGGGAGACGCTGGAGAATTTCTAATTTTAAATGTCATGACAGAAGAAAGTACCTCGATCAAGATATAAATACACGGAAGGCTAGATCACAAGTACCTTTCTCCTCATTAAGCATCAGATTTCCAGAGAGTAAGTCATTATGAGCAAACACCACTGGGGTGTTAAGACGGTCAGTCAATTCCTGTTCCAAAATTGCACGTCACTTTTGAAATAAAGAGATATATCCATTTAATACATGAAGCTACATAATACAATGTCATTCTGGCCCAATACCAAATAACTTTCAATATCATCCGCTTTACAGAGGTAGTAGTAATTAAGAATATAATTTATCCTAAAGAAAACTCGACTTAATCTTTTATATATTTCAGGTTTATTAGGCAAATGTTTTTACAATAAAGCCAAGAAAGATGCATTTTATGTGGAAAATAAGAACCCTTAACTTTGAAACCTACAACATTTCATTTGTGCCAACTTTTGGGTGTGCTTAACTACAAGCAAGAAGTAAAATTGAAATATGTATACAAAGTCATCCAATTTGAAGCAGTCTGAACCATATAGTATGATGGAAGATGAGTCAACACCTAAAAAGTTCTTTGAAGGTTTTCGTAGCTGCTGTAGGAGATTCCTAGATCTCTCCAGCAAGATAACAAGAAAAAAAAAACAGTTAAATTCGGAAAATGACATGCTGAACATCTTATAGCTATTGATTTCTCCAAAAGGGGTTAAGGAAAATTGCTAACATATGGTTTCAAATTAGCTTCTTTTTTTTCTACCCACAGCCGCTATCCTTTGGGTGCGCACAGGGTTAAACCCCCGCTGCTATGCAATAGCTCGCAAACCACACAGGAGAGGTAACCCGCATTAGGCAAGACTGGTATGACGAGCTCGACCCAGAAGGTAAACCCCTTGCTTTCGCTGGCAAGGGGTTTCAAATTAGCTTATCTGTGAGAGTAAGCTAACATAATACAGATTAAGAAAAAAAAAAATGCTTGTAGGGCTGAAATTTGCTCTGTTATGGAGAAGATATTGGGAGAATCCCCTCCCCTTGGGTGAACAGCAAATTATAAATAGAATAATAATCAACTACATGTCATGGGAGGTGGGACTACCTTGAGCTCTATGATTTCATTATGAACTTCCGGGAACAAAATTGTCTCATACTTTATCTTCTTCTCACCATCGTCAAATTGGAGAGTTGATGCTGTAAAAATAGAAAAACGATCGGGCTTGAGATGGATCTTTCGTCCTTGCAGTTAATCCAGTACAAGTGTTCCAGTCTATGAGACTAGAGGGATCCTATGTTGCTCGGACTCTTCAAAAAAGTCGAGGGGTGTGTGTCAGGTCCTCCGAAAGCAGTGTATTTTTGAAGGATCTGACACGGGTACTTGGAGAGTCCGAGCAACATAGGAGGGATCCATACATATCAACCAATTCAGGGAAAATGACGTATCATAATATAATATTACTGGAGAATGTTCAGTAAAGGATGGACCATTTTTGTAGAACTTGAGCACATCATTCCACACTTGAGGTTCTTTGGAGCCCGGAATTTCTACCTGATGGAACTTTCGGAGTTGCTTTGCAATTTCAGCAGCAAGCTTTGGGTTGCTCATGTCTGTTGAAAAAGTTACAAGAAAATGAGAACTAATTTGCATTAATAACACCATGAGGATGGGGAGAAGTGAAAAATGTAGGTATCCCTGAAAAACAGGGTGCCAGAAAATTATTTCAACAACCCCATGATACAATAAACTTACATGTAAGTGCAACAAGTCAAACAAGATCTGTTGATGGAAGGACTCAAAGACAACTGTCGTGCTAAACTCTAGTCCTGTTAACAGGGTTTACAAAGCTCTCCTTACTATTTAAACATGCTCTTCTCAACCTAGTTTGTGGACAAGTTCTATAAGATTCAAACCACCGACTTCTTTTCTATTAAACTACTTCTGAAGGAGGAGAGGCAGACACACAAAAAGATGATAAATGACTATGCTAATTAGGCAAAGAAGATGAATCTTGAACAATACGTTTTATACAAAGAACAAAAAGGCCAGTGAAAAATGAAAGGCGCGGGATAATTAACTATCATGGAAGCTCACATATCTTTTATGCACATTTTGGTTGCTAATTATAAAAACAATTCCAACCTATGTAATGATCAGCATCTTCTTATTTCTTCAAAATGGACCAATCAATATTACACTCTATAAGAGATCTAACGACAACAACAGCTTAAACCATGGACAAATCATGCCAAGCATATGATATGGACTATTTATTACCAGATGTAGCCCCTTCCGGCCCTTATCCTTTGAAAAGGAACAAGAGAACATTTGAAGGGGAGGAAATGAGATAGTACAATATAAGGCATGCCTTTTATTTTTGGCCAATATTTGGTGAAATCACATAATTCTGTTAGTATAGATGACATGATTTGGTCCCATTCATAGAAAAAAAAATTGTGTAGGTTTTTACTTTTTCGTTAACAACTAGTTTATGGGGCTTTCCCCACCACATCAGCAAATTATTTATTTATCATAACGGGAACTTTTTATTTGGCTTAGATGATTGGTCATATAAAAGCAGCTACAGAGTCTGGAAGTCACACCTTAGACCTAAGAGAATAAATTTTCTTTTGATGGTTTGACTAAATACAGGAAGTTCTCTCAGCACCAAATGAAAACCAATGGGGAACATCACAGCATAGGATGAAGGAGGATTGCAGATTACGAACTCAAAGTTCATTTCACTGTTTGACGAATTTAACTACACAGGGACTTCCAAGAATGTATCTTACTTAAGATTAGGGTTTCCTAGAAGTCTATAACTAGTAGGTATTCTATTTTTCAGGAACCTTTAGATAAATTGACACGGAGAGTTTGACCTAGAAGGTTATAGTGTTCTAGTAGAATGTTGTGTTTCTCTGTTAATGAAAGGTGGTTCAAGGGCTTCAAGGTGAACAGAGGGCAAACAAAATGTACTATCCATTTCACATCATCTATATGCGGATGATACTCTCATATTTCCTGAACCCACAGCATGTCAACTAAAGTACTTGGTCTTTATCGAGTGTTTTGAGGCAGTCTCAAGACTTCATGTCAATTGGTGAAAACAGGTTAATTTCAGTCAACTCTCTGAGATTTACAAGGCATGACAACTACACTTGGCTGTTACAGGAAGTCTTCCAATGGTTTAGTTGGATCTGTCTTTAGGGACAAAACATAAAGCACAACTATATAGCAGGAGGTGTGAAAAGATAGGAAATGAGTTTATCCAGCTAGAAGAAAAATACATTTCTCTAGGGGGCACAGGGCACTTGAATCATAATAACAGTGAGTTGGATTCAATGCCAACATATATTATGTCTTTGTTCCCAATGACTGTTAAGGTGAAAAAGAGAATTGACTAGCTATGGAGAAATTTCTCATGGAAAGGCAATAGAAAGTAATTTCAACCTAGTGAAGTACAGCATTGTCTCTATAAAGAAGGTTCAGGCAGAGGCGGATCCAGATTTATGCTTTATTGGTTTGAATGCGTAAACCTACCGCAGCTCATTCGATTTATTGAATTTTAAATCTATTATTTCTACTATTTACTGAATTTTTTCACACATATACAGGGTCCGAGCTAAGCTATTGGGTTTGAATACATATTATATCCTCCCCAGGGTTGGGCATCAAGAACTACAGAGTACAAATAGAAGCCTTTTGATGAAATGGCTATGAAGAAATGATGTTGAAATCAATGCTCTAAGGAGGAAGAAGGATCGCAATACAGACAGAGGTACTTTTCTCACTGTTGTATATGCCAAATGCTCTACTATTGAAAGGAAAGCCTTATGGGAGAGTCCAGGATATGAACAATATTATTAAAGACCCTTGGTGTATTGGTGGTGATTTTAATGTGATTATGGATTCTATTGAAGAAGTTGGAGGCAAACCTCATAGAACTTACAAAAGTTTGGATTTTACTAGCACAACTGATATTTGTTGTCAGGTAGACAGTGGTTTCAGTGGCTCTAGATACACTTGGAGCAACAATAGAAAACCAAGCAAAAGAATCTAGTAGAGACTAGACAGAATATTTGTCAATGACGATTGGGCACAACTTTCAACCATAACCACGTCAAACATTTGGCCGGAACTGGTTCTGATCACAAGCCTTTAATCATTAAATCTCACAATGATCAGAATCACCACATTTAATACTTAAGTTTCTTAATTTTTGGACCAACCAGCCAGATATCATAAGGTTATTAAACGAGTTTGGGAGACTAAATCCTATGGCAATGCTATGTGGAGGCTACAATCAAAGTTGAATCTTCTCAGCAAAAGCTCAGCATATGGTCCAAGAATACTATGGGAGACATTAATGAGCAAGTTCATTCCTGAGAAGCCAAACTTCTTATCTTAAAAGATGATGACTTGTATGAAAATACTGAACAGGCTAGAAGTGATCCGAATAAGGGCTATGCCAAATACATTAGATGGATTCGTATTCAAGATTCACTTCTAAAACAGAAGACTCGGAGTAAATGGTTTAAAGATGGTGATTGTAACACTAAGTACTTCCATAACATTTTGAGGGATAGAGAAAAAGGTTACATTTACATATATTCAGAAATCAAAGAGATAGATGGGTGCAAGTGATGAGAAAAATTGCAAGAGTTGCCATTAAACATTTCAAGAGTTTCTTCCTCCATCAAACCACTAGCAACAGATGTACTACTAACTGTATACAAAAGATTATCACCAATGATGATAACGAGTTTTTGACCAAGATTCCAAATGAAAAAGAGGTCGAAGAGGCCGTGTTACAGTATGAGCAAGGATAGTTTTGTCGGTCCTGATGGCTTCAATGGATGTTTCTATCAAACTTGTTGGGATATTATCAAAACTGACATTGCAAATTTTGTACAAGAATTTTTTTAAAGGAAAGGAGCACTAAGTATTATATTCATATTCGCCTAGCTCTAATTCCTAAGATATGGGATGTTAAACCAGTGGACCACAAATGAAGTTGATAGTCCCTACGGTAGCAATGTGTGGAGAACTATCAGAAACCAATGGCAAGCCTTTTGGGAAAATGTGGAGATTATTGTGGGAGATGGAGGGAAAACTGATTTTTGGACTGATCACTGGATTGGGCAAAGTAATTTGAAGTCTCTGTTTCCAATTCTTTATTCTATAAGTTTACAACAACATGACACGATCAACCAAATGTGGAGTCAACAAGGGATGAATCTAATCTTTAGAAGAACTCTCAATGACTGGGAAGTAGAGAGTTTCGTCACAATGATTCAGATATTGGGAACTTTTGGTGGATGCACAGATTCTACTGACAGGCTCAAGTGGAAACTTAACAGTAAAGGGGCCTTCTTAGTAAAATCAGTGTACTGCAGTTGAATCAAAGAGGTCCTGTAAAGAAGAATTGGCCTGGAAACAAGTGTGGAAAGTGAATATCCCTATGAAAGTGTCATTCTTTGTCTGGTTGGTGATAAGGAAAGCTTGCCTAACTCAAGATAAGCTACAAAGAAGAGGTCTTCAGATTTGTTCAAGATGTCTTTTGTGTGAACAAGAAGGTGAAAACAATGAACACTTATTCCTACACTGCAGAACACCTATAAATATGTGGCACATGTTCTTTTGTATTTTGTGAATAACTTGGGTAATACCTAGTTCTACTTTGGCATTGATGAACAATTGGTTTGAGTATTGGGAATAGAGGTGGGGAGGAGGACTGGTGGAAGATCATTCTTGCTTGCATTTGGTGGACAGTGTGGAAGGAAAGGAATGGTAGACATTTTGAAGGCACTAGCAGTTCTATCGAGAAAATTAGGATGAATTGTCTTAGCTTGTTCTTTTTTTGGTGTAAACAGAATATGTGGGGGGAAGTAGGAGAGTTAGTATATTAAATAGGCAATATATGATTGTATAGGGTTTTGGGCAGGGGTTTAAGCACCTTTCCAATGCTTGTAAAGCTTCAATGTAGCACCTTTTTATGGGGTGGCTAAGTTTTTATCGAATAGAATTGTTACTTGTCTCATAAAAAAAGGCTATCACAGTGTAGTTTGGTCAAGAGAACATGTGGTGTTCAAAGACGGGTGCTCCACCACCTATGCATGTCAGATACTGCAAAAGTAGTGCATTTTGAAGAATCCGACACGGGTACGACAACAATGTTCAAGCAATATAGTCCACCACAAGGAATAGGTGTGGGAGAAATATTGGAGCACCATGCCACATTTTTCACAGGATATAGAAATCAAGATAGGGAATGGAAGAAAAGACTCTTTCTGGCAAAATAATTGACTAGGACACTCTCCTCTTAGAAATGCATTTCTCACTCTTTTTAACCTTTCACAGGACACCAACTTTACACTAGTACAAAGCAGGGAGGGAAACTTTGGATCATCACTTTCAGAAGTGTGAGAAATATTGGAGAAAATATTATTGAATTGTGTATCTAAATTGTTACATTGAGACCCTATTTATAGACACTACATTGGAATCCTTTTTCAAATAGAATTCCTATTCCTACTAACTAGAATTCCTATTCCTATTCTTATTTCTACTCCTATTCTAAGTAAGAAATACTTATTCCTATTCTAACACTCCCCCTCAAGCTGGTGCATACAAATCATATGCACCTAGCTTGTTACAGATGTAATTAATACGAGGACATGTGAGAGACTTGGTGAACATATCTGCAAGCTGATCATTTGACTTCACAAATTTTGTAACAATATCTCCGGAGAGTATCTTTTCTCTGACAAAGTGACAGTCAATCTCAATGTGCTTAGTCCTTTCATGAAACACTGGATTTGATGCGATATGAAGAGCCGCTTGATTATCACACACAAGTTCCATCTGATCAATTTTGCCAAATTTTAGTTCTCCCAGTAACTGTTTGAGCCAAACTAACTCACAAGTTGCTGTCGCCATTGCTCGATATTCTGATTCTGCACTAGATCGAGCAACCACATTTTGTTTCTTACTCTTCCACGACACCAAATTACCTCCAACTAAAACACAATATCCGGATGTCGAACGTCTGTCAGAGGGTGATCCTGCCCAATCAGCGTCTGTATATCCAATGATATGCTCATGACCTTGATCCTCAAAGAGTAGTCCTTTACCGGGGGCTGACTTTATATATCGAAGAATACGAACAACTGCTTCCCAATGACTATCACAAGGGGAAGTCATAAACTGACTTACAACACTCACGGGAAAAGAAATGTCTGGTCTAGTCACTGTGAGATAATTCAACTTTCCAACAAGTCGTCTATACCTTTCAGGATTACTAAGTGGCTCCCCCTGTCCTGGAAGAAGTTTCACATTCGGATCCATCGGAGTGTCAATAGGTCTACATCCCATCATTCCTGTCTCCTCAAGAATGTCTAAGGCATACTTGCGTTGAGAGATAACAATGCCTGATCTAGACTGAGCAACCTCAATACCTAGAAAATACTTCAATCTGCCAAGGTCTTTAGTCTGAAAGTGCTTAAAAAGATGTTGCTTTAAATCGGTGATACCATCTTGATCATTACCGGTGATAACAATATCATCAACGTAAACAACCAAATAGATACATCGACCTGGTGCAGAATGTCGATAAAACACAGAGTGATCAGCTCCACTACGAGTCATGCCAAACTCCTGAATTACTGTGCTGAACTTCCCAAACCAAGCTCGAGGAGACTGTTTCAGACCATAGAGTGACCTACGCAATCGACATACAAGGTTACTAGACTCCCCCTGAGCAACAAAACCAGGTGGTTGCTCCATATAGACTTCTTCCTCAAGATCACCATGCAGAAAAGCATTCTTTATGTCCAACTGATAAAGAGGCCAATGACGAACGGCAGCCATAGATAGAAAAAGACGAACAGATGTTATTTTTTTTTTTTTTTTTTTTTTCCGACAAATTTTTTTTTTTTTTTTTTTTTTTTTCCTCACAGTTGCTCTGATACCATGTGAGAAATATTGGAGAAAATATTATTGAATTGTGTATCTAAATTGTTACATTGAGACCCTATTTATAGACACTACATTGGAATCCTTTTTCAAATAGAATTCCTATTCCTACTAACTAGAATTCCTATTCCTACTAGAATTCCTATTCCTATTCTTATTTCTACTCCTATTCTAAGTAAGAAATACTTATTCCTATTCTAACAAGAAGAAATCCTAATGAATGGGAAATTAGAGTGATTGCAGATTTTTTCAGCTTTTTCTACATTCCAAATTCCAATGTATTAATAACAATGAAGATCAACAACTGGAAAAGGTCAGGAAAATGAATCATTTACAGTTAGCTCATGCTACAGCCAGAAGGAACGATCATATTACTCAGAGACAATGATTAAGGGTTGTAAAACTTATGCACCAGTCAATATGATGTTCCTCTGCGGCTAATAACCAAAGAATCATGCTTCACTCAAGATAATCAACGAATAAGGAGGATACAATCAGCCAACAGATGTTACATGTGTTGAGAAGAATCAGAATCAAACAATTGTGTGTTCCTTCACTGGACTTTTACTTTACATGTTTGGAAGATGTCAATCTTTTGGGACTGAAACAGGTCACACCAAGAACAGTTTAAAAGTTTCTTTTGAGCTGTAATAACAATTAACAGGTTAGGACTGACTAAGCACTTAGATGAAGACTTGGAACACCATACCTGCTTGCATTTGCAGGTGCAGTCAAAACGAAGGAATAAAAGATGTTTCATAGGACAAGAAAACCCTATTTCGAAAGTTAGATCTGATTGCATCACATTGATAGCTCTCTGGTGTAATTTAGAAATGGTATCAGGGTTTTTTAGCTTTTCCTGATGTTGCTTTAGTTTCTATTTTTTAGTGTAATTGCAGTGCATTGTTAAGTGCTGCTCTTGACATCACTTAATGCTTAATCTCAATATATATATATATATATATATATATATATATATATATATATATATATATATATATAGAGAGAGAGAGAGAGAGAGAGAAAGAGAGAGAGAGAGAGTATATATATATATATATATATATATATATATATATATATATAGAGAGAGAGAGAGAGAGAGAGAGAGTTAAATTTTCTGATAAGAATACAGTCTACTTCATAATTTTGTTGTTCCCGGATTTTCTGATGCCTAGTCCTGAATAATTCTAAATAGGAAATGGGAACACATAAAAGTTTCTAAATCACAAAGGAAAAATGAATGATTAAATGTCTACCTGGGGGCGTTAAAGTACGTGCATCAATAAATGACTGAACCATGCCATTCCCAAATACTGCAAGCAACTTGGCACCAAACCCAGCCGCTGAGAGGTGTTGAATCGCCTAAACACAGGAACTTAACAATCATGAAGTGTGTGATTCATGGACATGGCCATAGTTATAAGAACTAAATAAATATAACTTCAAAATTTAGAGGAGAGTGAAGACATCCATCGAAAATACAGACTTCACCAAAGAAGGCGTGGAATTATGGGCTAAACTTATGCAAGATATAACATATTAACTGATCACAAAATGCTTAGACCTATGTAGTCAAATCCTGACAGTAGATATATATCAAGAACAAAAGTAAACTTGCATAACATCAAATCATAACATCCAGAATCAAACAGCTGACTTCATGCCTAAATTTTGAAGAACGGTAGATGTACAATTCCTAACAATAATTATTGAGAAAGATATTTATAATTAAGCATGGACACGGATTTGTAATATAAATGTGCAGATACTAGGACTCAAAAATACTTTCTCCAGAGAAAATAATTCAACTAGTCCCTCCCCCTCTTCTTCCCCTCACTTTGAACAAAACATAATTTTAAAGTAAATTGTAGAACAAAGGTGAAGTCCCCCATTAACTTGGCAAAATACATTACCGCTATTTGGAGAGAGTAACTTTTTTTCTTCAGTAACAATTTTTTGAACATTACATACATATTCTATAACTTATTCTTTATTGTACTTCTATATAGCTTTTAGATATGGAAACTTTGATTTTTGTAATACTGAGGAATCAATGTCTAGACCGTATGTAAATTTCGTAGTCTGAACACTGTTCTTCTTCTTAAGATAGAGGGAGTAGATTTCAAAATGTTTTGGAGGTTGACTGGCTTATTTGCCCCAGTGGATAAGAGTACAAGACTCACATGTGAAGTCTATGCATACTCTTCTTGGAAACAGTCCGACTAACAAAAAAGACGAGATAAGCAGAAATAACACCTAATGAAGCTATACGGCAAGTTGACATCCACATAACATCCTTTGTGGGGAGAAGAGAAGATACAAACACTAGTTTTACAGATCAAATAACCTTGTGGTTAAAATGAAAAACAGATAACCCAAGAGTAGTTGACTTAAATTACTCAAAAGTCAACTGTTACCACTCCATATAATAGGAACAATGCACGGAAAAAATTTTATCAATCAAAGCCTCTGAAACTCACCAGCATTTCTCGTTCACGGTTGATGACATATTCAGTATTTGGACCATATAACCTAACTGTCATATTTTCATGCTTTCCATCATCTTCTCTTACAGATACTTTTAGCACTGCAGAAATAAATAGAATATTGTTAGGACATACCTCAATCTTAGCTGATATGTTTAGTCCTAAAATTTTCTGAGCAATAAAGATTTTAACAGTAAGAATCATTCTTTTTGTCATAGAATAGTACATATCGCACACACAATTTCAGAATGATAAGTTTGGAATGCAAATGAGTGCTTAAAAATTGCAAATTCAAACAAAATAAATACGCACATAGATTTGTGATGCCACCAGACACAGTCTCTACAGAGAAGTGAGAATCATCTAGATTTGACCATTGGTTGAACAAGTCCTTGCACAGTTCTCTGCACAGTTTCAAGCCAAGCTCAGAAATATAAGAGGAAGAACAAAAATTAGCCTCAATATACAGGAGCATGCATACGCTAAATATACTACTGAGTGTGGGAAGAAAACATTTACAATACATCTATTTTACATACAAGTTTAATCAGCCTGCTAAATCATGTCCCATTTAGTCTCACATATACTTCCCTGCTAAATCATGTCCCATTATACTTGCCTGCTAAATCATGTCCCATTTAATCTCACATATACTTATTACGCAATAACCAGAGGAACACCTAAGACCTTTTTCTTTACAATGACAGTGTCTTGACAACCATATGCACCTTGACTAGTTCACTGGATACATGTTGCCACCTACTAGACCTACCAAGGCTTAGACAAATGGAATATTTCACCTAGTATCGCTTTCGCTAGTATTCAACCTTGGTTTCCAAGGTTGTCACTCCAACTCTACGTCCACTAGGCCATTTTCTTCGAGGAATAAGTAGAACTATAGAAGTTTCTAAAAGAGCATAATCGTGTATTTTGATTATCCTTAAAACTAAAAGTCCATCCCTCAAATGATACAATGTTGCCATCATGCTATGTTTACGGATGAATTCATGCACTCACTACATCTCATAGTAGTGTCAGTTAACATTCCATTCATACTTGAACGCCAAAATGGTGCACTATGCTCTTAGAGCAAGTAAAATACTTTGAAATGAGAAAATAATAATTCTATACATCCAAAATTAGAATTTTGGTTTTCATAACATAAACAAGGATTGATACTCGAAAAATCTACAACAGAAATGATTTTTGATCATTTCAACCAGTAGGAAAATGAAGTTTTTATATCATGTCTCAGTAACAAGCTGAAGAGAACAATAAACATAAAGCTTAGGTAAAGTCAACCATTTTACACTGGAATCACACCGAGTCAATGTTAATCCAACATATTATTATTAACCAATATATCAACTCAAATCAAATCATAAATCATAACATAAAAGAGATTGACAAGACATCCATCAATCCTACTACTCCCTCTGTTTCTATTTGTTTCTCTTGGTTTAATTGGAACACAAAGTAAAGAGACAAAATAAGGCTTTTAGCACATAAGTTGACATAAATAAACTTATAAAAAGTCATGTCAAAGCAAAACACATGAGTTAAAAATTAATACTCTAGTTCTAAATATAGAAAGTAACAAAAATTGAAAAAGTAGCAAACAAATCCAGACAAATGGAGTATTACTATTGAAGTAATACTAAACAAAACGCTAGTACATGCCTAAACAGCAAAGCCACAACATATCAAATCAAAACCTAAAGCCAGCATCCAAAATTGAAAAACTGCTCAATTCAGATAAAGCGGAAATCGAAACATACACGATTTTAGGCTTTAGATGAGTAATAGAGAGAGAATGATCGACGGTGAGGGAGGAATAGGGAATATTGGCTGTAAGGCTGTGGCAAGCTCCTTCTGTTACTTCCATGGCGTTCCAGATCTTTGCTGCTTCTGCCCCATGTGTTTGGTGCGCTACTATTTATATATTTGCTGCAGATTATTCAAATGCTTTTTTTGGGGTCTCTCACACTTTAGATTTTAGATTTACACGACCGGGAAGATCGTATTTTTTACGTTAAAGACAATAATGCCCTTGCTCTTATCCACTTTCATGCTTTTGCGATAAAAGTAATAAAGCATCTTATTAGAATAAGGTTCTTTTCCATTTTCAAACATGTCTCCCTTGTTCACGTTTATTTTTTTATATTTTGCATTGATATATTTAATTAAAATATTAATTAATATAATTGTTTTATTATATTGTGTACTATACTATTTTGAAATATCCAACAATACTTGTTCAGAAATCAATTGATAATTTTACACTTTAATTTATAATTTAATCTTATCATTAATTATAGTCATTTTTCTATTACATTATTCAAAACATTGTATTTATTACTTTTTTCGTTCACTTTTACTTGACACGTTTTGACTTGACACACCATTAAGAAAACGATTATTTTTATAGATGTTTTATCAAACTATCCCTATTAAATTATGTTTAGTATTAAGTCTGGAAAAATGATTTGAAGAAAGAGTATTTAATGCAGAGGGTAAACATGGAACATATTATTATCTTTTCTTGGTATGTCAAAAGTGACAGGTAAAAAAGAAAATCTATTTTAGAAAAAAGTGACAAGTAAAAGTGAACAGAATATATTCAAAGGGTAATATAGTAAAATTACCTTTCTATTTATAGTTTCTTAAGAATTGTATAAAGTTAATAGTGGATAAGTATTATTGGACATAGAGAGTATTATATTAATTTATGTTTAGTATTAGGTCTGAAAAATGATATGAGAAATATGATTAATGTTAAACGTAAAATATGAAAAATATAATAATTGTATTTTTTATATATATAGTAAAATATCTATTCAAAATAGTGCGAAAATAAAAAAGAAAAAAGAAAAGTATTTTATTATTTAAATTTTATAAGAAAAGGTCCAATCATGATTAGAATAACTATTTCTTTTATTATTTTAAAAATAATTATAAATTCTTAATTCTAGTTAAACATTATATCATTCACAAATGGGGACGGAGACACTATAGAGATATGGGTTCTCGAACACTCATTAACCTCAACAAATTCTTTTGTACATTTATATAGAAAATGTTGAATAAGTTACATAATATATTTTTTAGCACCCATTTTTGTGCTTTGATCGTGAAGTTGGTTTTGAGATTGTTGGTGCATACACTGGGGCTCGAATCCTATCGTAACCTTATGATGTTTTTGTTGAAAAAAGCAAACGTAATTCTTCATAGTTCAGAGTGGTCTTGTTGTCACGATCCACTGAGATTCGGCCCTTTGTCACTTCAATTAGTCCAAAAAAAAAATCTCCATAGTTTTTGACTTTTTTTAATACCTTTTCACATACTCTGCTTATATTTCTTTGTAATTTTTCATTTTTCTATTTTTTGTATTTCATTTACTAACTAAAAAATATTATTAAGCTTCTACAAAGAAATCTTTCTTGATAGCAACTTTATGTTAAAGAAAATTAAGCACCCACGACCATAATATCTTGAATCCTCTGTTGTTCATAAATATAATCACACTCACAATTATTCGTTCGTAAGGTCACATCGAATTCGAACCACTCAATTTCCAAAAAGTGAATATATATCATCACTCTATCTGAATATTTTAATATGCTAATTTCTCAAGTTACCTCTCAAGATAACAGAACATACATACATAACCACAAGATCATCATTCATCATATTATCAAAATATATCATAATTATATGTTGATACTTCATAACCGCATAAAATAACCAGTTCAGATTTGCATTATTCATCCCTACAACACTTACTTCAATCATAAACAATACCAACTTTCTTCAAAAATCAATAAACATGTAATACAACTCACATTACATATCAACAACTAAGCCACCTCAATTACAACCTACCTCAATCGACAAATTAGAAGCAAACAAGCTAAATTATCGAAGTCTTATCTTTTTTCAACTCACATTACATATCAACAACTAAGCCACCTCAATTACAACCTACCTCAATCGACAAATTAGAAGCAAACAAGCTAAATTATCGAAGTCTTATCTTTTTTCAACTCACATTACATATCAACAACTAAGCCACCTCAATTACAACCTACCTCAATCGACAAATTAGAAGCAAATAAGCTAAATTATCATTGTTGTCTTCGATTTATTCATGAGCTTCCTCCTGATTTCAAGGGCATCTTTTGGCATGATTGCATAAAGCGCTACTGCTTCAACTTTGGCAGGTAAAAGCGATAAAATCTTATGAATCTGTCCATAGAAGAAAAAATTAAAATTATAAATATAATATGTAAACATGTTCAATTTCACATTATTATTTCAAGAGATATATAATAAAACTAAAAACCTCAGACCTAAACATGTTTGTATCGTCGAAAACTTAGTATAACATATAATTGTAGAAATAAAATAGCTGGACATTAAATCCTGTTGAAAGCATTTCATCAACCTGGTCTATCATAATATTCTTGTGGTGAAGTTCCTTTCTTGCAGTATCTAATTGACATCGTTGTTCTTCAATGAGCCTTTGATTTTCAATCCTAAGTCTTTGAATTTCACCTTCCATCTCGCACGTATTCTTAAAAAATAATTGAAAAAAATTAGATTAAACAATCAAAATAAAAATAACAGTTCAAGAGTTAATGAATGATATAAAGTTCAATTAGAAGAATTCACTGAGGGATCTAACAAAAACTGTACAGAAAATAATAATAAGATCTATAACAATTGAATGTTATTTTTCATTCCGTAATTAAGAAATTTGTTTGAAGATGAATAACAAATAAATCTTTTGAAAAATTATTTTAATTAATCTTTATCCTGATTTATTTGCCACCCTTTTCTTTTTGGTACATCAAAAAAATATCATCTCGATATATTTAAAATAATTCAACTTTAAAATTGGCATTTGCGCTTGATGAAATTATTCATAATCACGATGATATCTAAAATAAATTTTGACTATAAATTTAAAAAATCTTTCTTTTTTTCTTAAACAGATTGCTAATCTATCTAGTGTCACATAAATTGAAATATGAAAAATCATCTTTTTTTTTTCTTTTCTAAAAAGGTATATTTTTTCGGTTAACAATTTTGATTTGTCAAATCAACTTATTAAAAAAAATTCAATATCATAACTGTGATTTGTAATTGATCAAGGTTCCAAAAATTTTATCAGGAAAAAAATATTTTCTTCTTTAGATTTTGAAAAACAACACCGTCAAATCTAAAAAGATTAAAAAAAAGAAAACATTACAAATAATAGAATTTTCGAACCTTCAGAAGATGAAAAAGTAGAAAAATCCAACATCCCAAAGAATGATTGATAAGGTGATATGAATTTTTTAAAGCAAAGTTCGTTTCGTCAAAGAAAAAATAATACTAATATTCGAGTAGAATGCATTATGTGTGGTACTGATAGTTGTATAAGGTGTGTGTGTGATATATATAAGAAAATAAATAGGTGATGAGATTTTCTTAAATTGTATATTGAGGAAAAATAGGGAAAAAATGATCAAAGAAGCGTGTACTCAGATTTTGAAAATCTCGTAAAATGATATAATAATAAGTAGGCAACGGTCAAATAATTTCTTAAATAAAGGAAAGTTACATTCTTAAATGCTCGAAATAATTCTCTATTTATTATAGGATATTTTTTTATTTTCTTTTAAAAAGGCAGTTAGCTATAGACAGTTTTAACATAATGAAGAGACAAATATGATATATTAACAAGAAAAAAGAAATTTAATTTGTAATTCGATATTTTGTTATTTTAAAATATTCTATGTTTAAATTAAAACAAAGTCAAAGCATAAAAAATAATTATAAAAATGCACTAGGAGGCAAATTGTTAAAGGCCTGTCTAGAAGATCTAAATATAGTACAAAACAATTGCAGGTGACCTCTAAAAACTACAATACAAAACATGATTAAGCAATTGGATGACATATTATAAATCAAGGAAAGGTGGGGGGTTTACTTATATATGCCACACAATGATAGTTGTAATGACTCGATTGGCCATTTTGCAAACCTCCCTTAAGGCTTGGACATATAACACATACTTTCCTTGTGGTTATAAATATTATATTAACCTCCCTTTTTGATATTTATCGTAACAAAACTATTATTCAACTTAAAATGGACAAAGTTATCTTTTTATTATAATTATGTTTTATTTAAATAATTTTATTTTAATTTTTCATATCATTATTTCGATTGATATACGTAATTCATGAATGTCACTTAACTTCTTTAGATTAGGTAATTAGATTAACACTTATTGTATTATTATCCTTTCTTATCCATAAGAATATATATTTAGCAAAAACAATTTGTATTCAAAGAGAGTCCAGACTCTATAAATAAAGGTAACAACTACTAGCTCGAAATATTGACTATTATCATACAAATCATATATATAATTATGATTTCGTTCTATGGTGAGAAAAAGACGTTCTGAAAAAAAAATCAATCTAAAGAAACTTAGTACAACACACATGACAACGAATAGCTTCTTGCTTCTGTAACTTTTTGATTCAATTACGAATATATGATCTTAAGATCAAAACTGACAAATACTTGTAATTGTTTAATCAACCTATTATCACATCTAATTTTGAATTTACTTTATGTAAATGAGGTGTATAAAAAAGAGTTGGGGGAAAATAACATTTTGGGAAGCTCATTCGTGATATTCTTCTATATTAGAAGTGTGTGTAAGGATCTTGATATTAACATGTCAGCTTCTTGAGAATAAATTTACATTTGAGGGTATATTGGTCTTATTAGTTAATTTAGAGCATATTGATCAGTATACGTGGCTTTTAACTGTATTGACACCCACATATCGCTTTGGGCGACAATAATGGTGATTTTTTTCAGGTAGTTGTAATTTTTTTTGGGAGAAACGTTACTTGTGTAGGCTTTACATTTCGCTGCCTTCTACCATTTAAGGTGTATAGCTAATTAATGAAATTCCCGTTTAATTAGATTCCTCTTTAATGTTCCTTTAGGAATTTTCAATCTTTTCTTGCTTATGTCTGGTTGCAACATCAATCAAGGCCTAATAAATTCATAATTTCGTTTTTTTTCTTTTCAAGATCAACAAGTTCATAATTTTCTTTCATGCATCTATAATTTTAATTCAAACATATTATTGTCTTTGTGCGCAGCACGGACATTAACATCTAGTACCAATTATAAATGCATGTTTCCTTCCACTGACCAAAAAATAAAATAAATTTAGTTAGTTTATTAATACAAAAATAAATGAAGACACAAAATTTACACATAAGGGCAAACATGTCCATTTTAAGTTAAATAACAATTTTGTTACAATAAATATATCAAAGGGGGAGGTTTAAGTAATATTTATAACCACAGGGGAGGTATGTGTATATGCTCAAATCTTAAGGGAGGTTTGTGAAATTATCCCCTTTTTTTTATTATGAAAAATACATTTTTTCCTCCAGACGTTGATCCCAAGTCTTTTATAATTGAGTTTTGAAAAGTTAATTTTGAACTTTCAGTTAAAAGTTGAGAATTTGATTTGTTAAGAAAGAATTTTTTGTGGTTTGTGTACAGGTAGTTTCGGTTGAATCTCGAGAATTTTTTTGATGTTTTCAGTCTTGACTGATATTTTTGGTGCTGTAGATTTCGCTTAAGCGGAACCCGATTCGCTTTAGACATGATTGCTTAAGACAAACCTGATTCGCAAAAGAAAGACTGGCATTTTGGGCAAGGTTTGCTAAAGCAAAGTGATGATCTCTTAAGCAGAACCTGGTTCGCAAAAGCGAGACCCCCAAGTTTTTGCGGGTTAGCTTAAGCAGAGCATGTTTTGGCTTAAGCAAAGTCTCACAGAGTTTTGATCTCTAAATTTCAGGGTTTTTGTTCCATTTCAAAAAAAAATTGAGTTTTGGGAGCCTTCGGGTGGCTATTTGGACAAGATTTCTGAGGGAAATCTTTTGGATAATGATTCTTAACTCTAAATCTTCAATTACTCATTATTATTTATGGATTATGTATTCAAATCAAGTTTTTGAAATGAGAATTTTGGGGTTATTTTCAAGAATTCAAGAACTTAATAAAATAATGATTTTGAAGTGATTTTGATTATATTTTCAAAATAATTTTCTCTAATGAATTCATAAAGCCTTAAGCATCATTTTCAAGTATTGTTTTAGGGATTCAAACCTTCATTTTAAAATTGGGTTTTGAGTTGATTGACTCATTTCTCTATATAATTGGTATGGAAATTATTGTTTCTATCGAGTAATCGTACATACTTGATAATTATAGATTATGTGGCTTTGAAAATGATTTGAAAAGGGAAGCCTCAACTCTTGGAGTGATTGTTGATTGATTTAAGGGAAGTGGCTTCCTAAACCTCGTATGCTAGTAGAATTTGTGTACTTCATTTGTTGATTGTGTGTTGGGAGTACTCGAGATGAGGTGAAGGGTTTACATTGTCCACTTATAATATCTAAATAAATAAAAAGGGAATTGAAATAGAAAAGGCTATGTGATGAACATGCTGATGTGAATTACATTATTGTGACCCTTGTTGATTTATTGATGTAATGCTTAAAATCGTGGATGTGGACTAGATTTGTTGTCTTTTTCGTGTGGTGTGATATTGATTGTGTACATTTATTGTGAACACCGAGATGAGATATGTGATGATTTATGATGTCGAGGTCTTCGTCGGCAAGTGTTGATGCCGAGATATTTCTGAAAAGTGTTTATAAAGTCGATAGAAAATAGTTCCATCTAGCGATATAAAGTCGATAGAAAATAGTTCCATCTAGCGATATAAAGCCGATAAAAAATAATTTTGGCTAGTAATTTGATATAAAGCTGATGAAAAATGGTTCCGGCTAGTGGTTGATATAAATTCAATGGGAAATGGTTCTGATTAGTGATGTTGTGCCAATGAGAAATAGTTCCAACAAGAAATTGATTATGGTGACTTGATGCATTTGATCTTACGCGTGACTTGCTTGTTAATTATAATTTGTATACTTGTTGTATGTGACGAAACAACTTGACTTTGAGAACGACTTACTTAATGAGTTTGATTTGTTGATTGTGACTATCGAACTGTGAAAATTGGGTCTTGTGAGTCGTGTATTGTAGAATACTATGTTTGGCTGATTTCTGTGCATGTAGTAGTTTGAGAAGGTTCAATTGTATTGTAAGGGGTAATCAATTTCTAGCTAGAACTTTGTTTAGTAGGTTGCTTGTTAGGTACTGTGTTGTGGGTAGTCACCCCTAGCTTTTACACTTGTGTAGGTACCGAGCCCGGTATAGCATGATCATTTTTCTTCTCTTTTATGAGGCTCGTGAAGGATTTGAAAAGGTAGTTGCTTGTCACTTCGGCGGTCCCTCTATATTCATTTTCCTTATACTTTGTTTTTATTTGAGAAACAAACACTAAGACTTGTACTTATTTCTAATTCTGCACTTTATGTATTTAGTGATTTGTGCAAGTGACAACAAGATTTTGGGGTATTGTTTAGAATGAATAAGTTTTCCATCTTTTTCTTGTTCTTAATTTACTTTTTCGTTAATGCTGACTTGTCTTGATAGGAAAAGACAAGTGTCATCACGTCCGTTTTTGAATCGTGACAATAGTATACCGTGCCTACCTGATACATTCGACACAAATTTTAAATGTTCAAAGCGATAATTACTATATAGGTTTTATGTTCCAAAATGCCATGACTATCACTCAGGACAATCTCTCTATGGATGTACTGATACTTAACATCCTAACTCATGTAATGTCACCATCCAATCCACTGGGCTTGCGAGTATCTACTCTGAATCTATATAGGAGAACCCTAAAATATGGCATGATCATGACATGCGGAAAATAAATAAAACTTAATATAATACTCTATATAGTTATGCAATTACCATAAGCTAATTTAAAAACCCCAGGTTGTTTACAAAAACAACTAACACTTCCCTAAGGATCTAATCTAAAGAGGCATGTTGTTCCCAATCATACGCGCAAGTGTATGTGGTCTCTTAAGTAATATACTCTCTTTTAGAAATGAGTTTTCATTCTCAAGGGACTTGTGATCAACTTATATTTAACAACTTAATTCCACAATCAAACAAAAGTAACCGTTTAAAAAAATTGGATGATTATTAACTATTACTACGAATTGTGCAATAAATAATAGTAACTAATTGTGAACGAATTTAAGATGATGCTTCAAGCAAGTAAAAGAAAAATACAGGGTTGCAGCATGCAATGGATTCATGTATCTTATCTTAGGCAATGAACTAATTTTGGTTATGAAGCTACTGGTTTACAAAATTAATTGTTTGAGTCGGGTCTCTCAACCTCTAGTCGCGTAATCCACTGAGCTGTCTAACTACATCGTTGAGCGGGGATAGCAAGCCTCACTGGCGAGAATTTATATTTCATCATGTTTCATAACCAAGTAAGTTGTTCGTCCGAGCGTCACTCATGAACACACATCAACTCACAATGATCGAGTTTTCTATATTCTCTTGTATATCTACCCTCTCCTCTCTCGATTTTAAGAATAGACAATAGATTTATCTTATGATGCGCCAGCATAAAATACTAAAACAAGAATATAAAAGTAACTTATAATGACAACTAAGAATTAATTCAAGAACCTTAACTAATCAACATTCAATCCGTAACTACAGTCCCACAATTAGAGCGTTTAGCCACTCACAATATTTGAAAACCACAAAATACAATTGTCCATACGATTTTCAAAAATAGAAAGAGTTAGAAAAGTGAAATCTATTACAAACGATGAAACTTGCTCTTGCACACCAAAATAATGTCGAACTCCCCACAAAATAGCCTAAGGGTCTACTTATAGAAGTTTGGAAAATTAGAGTGGAATTCTACTTTGACTAGGAGTCCTATTTTAATCTATTTTTTCTGAAAAAATTCAAAACCTTTGTGGGGCTTCGCGCTTCTCATCGCACCAGACCACTGCTTTTGTGGTTTGCACAGTGGTGCATCGCGCCAAGCAGTGCGCTTGGGCAAGGCCTCTTAAGTTTTGGCCTTGGCGCGTAGGGCCTACCAGTACGCCATGTAGACTTCCCTATAGTTCATGCCTTGGCGGGCCGCACCAAGCAGTACACGAGACACCGGTACCTCCAGCCTTAGTTTATTTTCGCACGTCTTGCTTCTCCTTTCTCCAAATCGATTCCAATTCTCTCGAAAGTTCCTGAAATATCTAATCATATGTTTTAGTGCATAATCATCGCAAATTTAAGAAAATCAAGCTAATAGACTCAAGATTATTCATTAATTCAATCAATTCATGGGCAAATATTGACAACTTAGGCGTATAAATACCCCTAAGAACAAGGTACAAGAGTGACTAAGAAATATAATGAGTAAAAGAAATTTATGACACATTTCTCACCATAAGGAAATATGAGTAGAAGTTGTTGGAGAACACCATTGTCTTCACTTATGAAATATCACTGATTCATGTAACTAGACTATGTAGGTAGCATATAATAAAAGTAGTATCAGTACAAACAACATGTATTGATAAGCATTATCAGTCGATCTGAACCTGTAATATAATATCATGCAATTGCTCATAAATGTGAACATAAACTAGGGCTTTGAATCGTCATTCACCATGCTTAACATAATCACACTTCTTGAAACTCATATATTCTAGCTCCAGTTTCCCCACCTACTTTCGTTGCCGACTCCACCTACTACGAAGAGTTCCCAAGCTTACCGTTTATGTCGCTCTCATATCATATCATAACCTAACACTTTTATCACATAGAGATTTATCTAACACAAGACCGCTACCAACTCTATTAACCAACCTACTGCTCTCCCTCAAAATCTCACACAACCATCTTGAACCTTGACCCATTTAAGTATATCACATGCAAGACTTTTAGTAAACTATCTTGACTCAAATCACCCTTATCAGATATGTTCTAAATATGTAACCATCATAACAGGTCTCAGCCTTTAAACAATTCACCAGACCCCCTTATATATCAATCTGACATAGTTACCCCCAACTTGGCAAATCATATAACATACCATTAACATCACAACTACACAATGATAAAACTATATTTTAGCGGCAATAAATACACATATTAATGAAGAGTGTTAAATTTTTTATTGACATTAGTTAACTGCTATCGATTTAATGTCGCTATAGACCTTAGGACTTACAAAGAGTGTTATTGTCATTAAAAATACATATTTAGCGATAATTAAGTTATTGTCGTTAATTAATTATCGCTAAAGAATATTTTTGGTCTAGTGGTACAACATAGTCCAAACTCTCAATCCTTATCCTGAATTGAAATGCTCCACTACACACAAATGTAAACAAGTAACTAGTGATACAATCCAACACTTATAACCACAAATACGACCACATGGACTCCAGTCCCAATGAACAATCAATGCATAAAACATGTCCCACATGATCACAATTACATATACTCGGTCCTCTCGTGAAACCACAAATGCATATATTCGATCCTCTCATAGAACCCGCACATAAATTGTTAGTATACTAGCACAGTACCCCAACTAATCAGTGTTAGTGTTACTATTGCAAACCCTTAACGAATCTACTAAAGCTTAATCTTGTATCATGAGGTGTTAGGACTGCATACTATAAAATTAAAATTTCACTTTTCTATACAAACTTTTGATTAAGGGATGTCACTTGACACATCGCGGGCCTGGATTGCTCTGCCCTGGAGTAAAGTTAAAGCGCCTAAGTATTTCAAAAAAAGGTGTATCTCCAAATTTCATTTTTTTTTGTCTTTTGACGTTCTAGACAACTTGTATTAGTGAAGAGTTGTATTAATCTCCTATATGAGCTCTTGTACGGTTGACACTAGAAATTAATTTAGGATAGGTGTTATCATGATTTTGGATTTTGGATCATTTTCCCAAAATAGAGAAAATAATGAAGCGATCGAGTATTCACTTTTCTTTAAAATAATTTTACAAACATTAGCTATGTACATTCTGATAATTAGCCTCCTAAGGACATTGTTCGGTCTGGATTATAATTTTTAAAAATTAATTTATTCCAGTTTCTAAGTGAGATAAAATTTCAGTAAGTTTGAGGTATAAACTTATTATGAGATTAGTTATATCTTTAATTAAACAAAATCTAAATTTGATATCAGACTTATATTTGAATATCCTATTGTACCAATGAATCGAAGTATGTATCTAAGATTGTCAGTGTCATCAATAATTTTCAATGACAACTGTAGCACCTTTAATGTAATTCAATCGTTTTCAACTACTTGTTCTTGTGTACATACAAGCAACAACACAATGGACTATCTATCTATTTTACCTAGAACAAACTGAGGTACCAATTAAGAGTAATCTAAAAAAAAGAATATAGAAATTTCTCTATCCAAAGTCCTCACAGTAAATAATTATGTATGATAACATATGGAAACTCCTATTTGAATTTTGATGATAAGATCTCAGACATGGTCATTGTCTTGAACCATATTTGTATAAATAGTACTTACTACTAGGATCTAGCACTAGCTCTTTAGTTCTAATTAAATGTTTTTAATTCCCACTATAATATGGTTCAAAATTATTAATAAGAAGCATACTCTAGCTAGCTATACATTTAATTCTAGGACCTTCATGAAGTTATGTTTCATTTCACGTGCACATGAACAGTTTAATTTATGGAAATTGAAGTTCACTAATGGAGTAGTATTTGGTTGGTATATAATAACTTGAATAAATGCGATCGACTACATTTAATTTATTAGCAATGGTTCAGTATAACAACCAATCTCTTTATAGTATACATTGTCTAGTTAAAGCCAGCAAGAACTCGTTGGGTAATTGACATTAGACTATGAAAATATAGGTATGTAAAAATCACGAGAGATTAGAGTTCAAAATTCAGTAACAATGCGAAAAAAATAATTTTGGGTGATTTTTTTCATTTGATTGAACCTTAGCTTGACGTGCATATGAGTGAAGTTAAAGAGTGTAAAGTATTCATATAAAATCCAAAATTATGCTTTAAACATATATAATAGTGGTTGGTTCTTGTGTTACATTTTGAAACCCTTTAAACAAAAAATGCGAGGTCGATGACTGAATACTACTAGTAATAAGTTCTTTGGAACATGTATTTAGAGGCAGAGTCAGGTAGGGATTCATGAGTTCGGACGAATCTACTAGCTTTTTCATAGATTTTATATTTGTATTAGAAAATTAAATGCATATATCTATATTAACATGTAAACCCTCAAATAAATTTGATTTGGAATACCCCAAGCTCCTAACCTTATGCTATCATGTGTCGTAGTAGATATTGTTGGTTTTAAAAAAAGATGGTTAACAACACAGGATTGAAATTGTCTCTTAATGTTTTTATTAACTATAAGAGACTTTTGAATAACCAAAACGATATATATATATATAGAGAGAGAAAATTTGCAATTTAAAATAGCTAAAATATCTCAACAACAAAAACAACGTAATAATAAAAGTTCACATTTTAAATTCATTCTAAACCTAAATATCTTATTATGTTAAAAACTACTACAATAATTAAAGTAACTTTTTAACTGATACCCAATAAAATAAAATAGTGGAGGTATGCCAAAATTATCTTGACAAAAAAAAATTAATAAGTGAAAATGAGGAGTGGAGGAGATTTGCCTATTTCAGCACAACACCTCTGGCAAAGGTTACATTCACCAAAATAGGAGAAAAAGAAGTGTTCCTAATGACACCCTGTTGCAAGCTTGAATTAGTATTTATCAACATTATTATATATAATATAATCTATGCGTCTTCCCATAGATATTTAATTTATTGTCTCCTAGGTACATTTTTAGGTGAATGATTTAGTATTGCTTAATGGTGCCTACTTCTACATCCCCAACTAACCACAATTGTAGGCAGGCCTATGTCTTAATGCCTATATTCAATACTCAACCAAATACAAAAATAAATTAAAGTATAACCATAGAATCTTACGAGCTCTCGATTATTGATTGACTAATTAAACTTTCACAATTTTTCATTTTTTTTTTTGAGAGTTTGATTCTCTTTGTAATGATCCCCTCAAAGCCACCTCTATGCATAAGGCGGACCCCAACCCATTTTTTTTAGTTATAATAAAATTATTATAAATTTTTTAAAATAAAATTTTATACTACATCGTTTCAATTTATTTGTTTTACATTTTTTTTAGTTTTATTTCGGAAAAGAAGGTATATTTTGTCAATTTCTTAATTTTAATTTTCCACATGACATTTTAATATTACAAGATTGAATGACATCTTGGTGTACTATTCATATCTTTAGTTTAAGACTATAATTAGAAAAATTAAATGTTTTTAAAAAAAATAAAACTTTGCATCTCAAAACTAATTTCAAATATATTAACAACTATGCATCTCTAAAAACTAGAAGAATAGAATATTAAAAGTTTAATTCATTTTGACTTTAGGCCGCTGATGTGCTTGAGCCACTCCGAAACCCTTTCCCGCCCCCAACCCCCACCCCAAAATAATTAAAGTACAACTCCCTCCCTTTATATATAGACAAACAAGTTCAATCCTTTTGTTGCACTACACTTGTTTAGACTACCATGGAGTACTATGGGAAGAGAAGCCTCCATAGCCACTTTGATAAAGAAAGAAGATCAATCCAATCTCCTCCTCGTCTGTCCTTCAATTCTCATCTAAAATTATCCGAAAATCATCATGAAGTTGATCATCATCTGTATAGTCCTTCAAGATCTTCAAATGCTAGTGCAGCCACTATGTATTCCTTAATGCCACCTCCTAGCCCTGATTCTCCATGGACACTTTCCCCTTTACAAACACCCTCACCTTCTCTCCTCTACCATTGCATCGCGTCCCTTCATCGCCATGAAGGGACCATCTATTCCATTGCGGTTGCAAAAGGCATTGTCTTCACTGGCTCAGAGAGTAGTCGAATTCGTGCATGGAGACAACCGGATTGTATAGAGAGAGGATACCTTAAAGCAAGTTGTGGTGATGTTAGGTCCATTTTAGTGTATGGTAACATGTTATTTACGTCACATAAAGATCATAAAGTTAGGATATGGAATGTGACAGTGACCGATAATTTTCGAGGCAAGAAAATCACAACTTTACCTAAGTCTAGTTATTATTCATTTCTCAAATTTTCTAGGTCAAGTAGAAATAGTAATAATAATAATAATCAGCACAAGGATTGTATTTCTTGCATGGCTTATTACCATGCAGAAGGGCTATTGTATACTGGATCATGGGATAAAAGTGTTAAAGCATGGAGAATCTCCGATAATCGATGTGTTGATACATTTATAGCTCATGAAGATAATGTGAACTCAATAGTCGTAAATCAAGAAGATGGTTGTGTTTTCACATGTTCATCTGATGGTTCAATCAAAATATGGAGGAGAGTATATGGACAAAACTCTCATACTCTAACAATGACATTAAAATTCCAGCCATCACCAATCAACGCGTTAGCCCTAAGTAGTAACACATCAAATGCAACTTGTTTTCTCTACTCCGGATCCTCAGATGGATTCATAAACTTTTGGGAAAAGGAGAAGAGTTCGGGGAGGTTTAACCACGGAGGGTTCTTGCAAGGTCATAGGTTTTCAGTACTATGTTTGGTAGCAATTGAGAAGTTAATATTCAGTGGCTCAGAGGATACGACGATTAGGGTTTGGAGGAGAGAAGAAGGGAGTTGTTTTCATGAATGTTTAGCTGTGTTAGATGCTCATAGAGGGCCAGTTAAGTGTTTGGCTGCAACATTGGAGATTGACAAAGTTGTAATGGGATTTTTGGTGTATAGTGCTAGTTTGGACCAAACTTTTAAGGTTTGGAGGATTAAGGTTTTGCCTGATCATCATCATCATGATGAGAAAGTGCTTAATATTATTTCATCATCAGAGGAAAATATTGAGCACCTAAGTGAAATTAATAGAATGAAGATGACTACGGAATATGAGTTAAATCCTGTTTTATCTCCTTCGTGGGTCGAGAAAAAACTACAAGGAAGTCATCATTTTCATTAAGGGGTTTCGTTATACATGAGCTTATTATTAGTATCAATTGATGTGTATATTGTTTTGTATTCATGAATTCAACCATGTCTCAAAAGATTTCATTATAAGATTTAATATACTTGAAGTCCTATTATTTTTCGTATTTAAAATTCAAAATCTATGTAATGATATATGTCCAAAGAAATCTTTGCTGCTAGTAGGACAATTTTCATACTCTTCCTCTCTCTAATTTTATATATATGACATTTAGTTGTGTGTTATGAGAAATATTTTTCATAACTAATTAGTTGAATCTGTTTATTATGCCAAAAATGTCATTTTAATCTTATATTAGTCTTTAGAAGAACTTGTACTACTCTTCATACATATAACTTACACAAATATCATTAGTCTAAGAGCTAATTACGTAGATACATGTGTCCGTTTATAAAATTACGAATAATCTTACTAGCTATTGAACTTCATATATATGTATGTTCAGATTCTCGAATATATGTGATCAAAATTAGGTGTAATTTGTTTTAGATATATTATATCTAAGTGGATTCACATGTATCTGACTCTCTCGTTTGCCTCTATCCTATTTCACTCGCCACTCTCCTCTATCACTCGCATCTCTCTATATCTGGTATCACATATATATGTATCTAGTGTGATTCGCATGTATCTAGAGATCTCCCTCGCCTTCTTCCTATCCCGCACGTCTCTCTCCCTATAGAGAGCAAACATAGAGTTAATAACTTTGATGGTCACTCAACTATCAATTGTTTTCACAGAAAGTCACTCAACTTTCATTTTCAACTCAAAAGTCTTTCAACTATCAATTGTTTTCACAGAATGTCACTCAACTTTCATTTTCAACTCAAAAGTCACTCAACTATGACTTCTTTGCACAAAAAGTCACTCAACCTAGCTATTTAATTATTTATTTAATTGAAATTTAGTGATATAGAATTTTAATTATTAACCAAAATTTTAAGAATCAAATATACATCTATTAAAATCATTTAATGACCCACCTCATTTAACCCGACCAGTTAAAAATATAATATTTAACATTTTTATTTTACCATTAATTTCCTAAATCTTTCTCCCTCGTCTCCCCATTCTTTTCCTCTATTGCAACTTCTATTACAAATCAGATTGTTAAACTTGTCATCTGTATCATACATTAAAAAAGTTAGAATTTTATATTTTATTTTTCAATTTGATGGTTTCTACTAAACTCTTGGCACTAAAATGTAAAGCAAACAACTATTGAAGATAAGGAAAAAAAATAAAAATTAATTATAAAATATTAAATATTATATTTTTAGTGGATCGAGTTAAATAAGATGGTTTGAATGGATATATATTTGGTTCTTAAGATTTTGGTTGATAACTAAAACTTCATGTCACTAAATTTTATTGAAAAAAATAACTAAATAGAATGAGCGACTTTTTGTACAATGAAGTGATAAATAAGTGAGTTTTGAGTTGAAAATGAAAGTTAAGTAACTTTCTATGAAAACAATTGATAGTTAAGTGACTACTGAGTTGAAAATGAAAGTTGAGTGACTTTCTGTGAAAAATATTGTCAGTTGAGTGACCATCAAAGTTATTAATGTATCTGAGTGTATTTGACTAGATTTGATATGGAATTATCAATTAGTGAGATAATATATAATTATTTTAAATTTAAATATCTGATTAGTAGTATGATAGAATTGTTTATCTTATTAAACCGTTTTTGCATCAAAATATGAGAATGTTAGAATAGAAAAGAATGAAATATAAATTATTCACCCACATGCGTTTACATTTATGGAAAAATAAGCCATGTTAATAATTGCAAAGCAACTCTTTGTACAATTGGTAGAGAAAGTGATTAAATATTATAACCGAAAAAAAATGATTGCACCTTCTTTCATTCAATATTAGGCAATAAAATTAAATATGATAACTGTTGCATACAGTGTCACGGCATTACACTCTGAGCTGCCCTTACTGTACAAAATATTGGATCGATTTGAATTGATTATTAATTAAATTGAAATATAATTATTATTAAATTTGATTTGATTAAATTTGATTATTAGTCATACATAAAACAAAATCAAAAGATAATGTACGGAGATATAAAGACAAACTTAGTTAGCAAATATTTGAACAAAGTTCAAAATCAAACCAAACTAAATCCGAATAAAATTAATTTAGTTTAATTTTTCAATTCAAAATAATTTTTATCCAAATTATGAACACTTTCCTAACTAATATGTTAGGCTGCTTTTAGATTAAATTAGAACATTGAATGTGGTTTGGTGGAGTAGATAAACTGAACAAAAACAGTAAGCTTCCAAGCCTTTACTCCATGGATGAGGCTTGAAGCTTTTACCAAAGAAGAAGAAGAAGAAGAAGAATGAAAAGTAAAATTGTTGTATTGAATCTCATACTCTACACGTGATCTGTATTGCTTATATAGCAATCAGATGATGCAAAACAAAATACAAACTAACTAACTAATTCTATACATTAATCGATGTAACAACCTACTAACTTGAAATTACAATAATAGGCCTAATTAACTACTAACTAACTTCAACTTCTAACTAACTTTTGAATAGTTAGTTGCTGCCATTAACTAACTAATCTTCACTTCTTTTAACACACACCCTCAAGATGATGAGTGCATAATATTGATCACTCCAAGCTTGCCTAGAAGATGCACATGTTGAACTTGACTCAGCCCTTTTGTCAATATGTCTGCGAGTTGTTGATGTGTATGAACATAGGCAGTGTCAACTTCTCCTGATTTGATCTTATCTCGGATAAAATGGCAATCTATCTCAATGTGTTTTGTCCTTTCGTGTAACACTGGATTAGCTGCTAGTTGTATAGCTGATTTGCTGTCACTGAAGATTGTAATAGGCAGTTGAACATTCACTCCTAATTCCTTGAACAATCCTAGAAGCCAAGTAATTTCTGAGACTGCTGATGCCATACTTCTGTACTCAGCTTCAGCTGAGCTTCTTGAAACAGTTTGTTGTTTCTTTGATTTCCAAGAAACTAAGGACTCTCCAAACTTAATGACATATCCTGTGATGGATCTTCTTGTGTTAGGACAGGCTGCCCAATCAGAATCACACCAGCAAGTAATTATGTTGGTAGGTTCAGAGTGTAACCACACACTTTGACCAACTGAACCTTTCAAATATCTGATCACTCTAGTAGCTGCTTCCATATGTGATTTCTTGGGAGATTGCATGAACTGGCTTAAGGTTTGCACTGCATAACTTATGTCTGGCCTGGTGATAGTAGCATATATCAATTTACCAACCAACCTTTGATATGAAGTAATGTCATGCAGCACATCATCATTAACATAGCCATTTGCTTGATCATGTTCTACAGAAGTTAATCTCAAATTGGACTCCATTGGTGTAGCTGCAGGTTTAGCTCCTGTTAATCCAGCTTCAGCAATAAGCTCCAATATATACTTCCTTTGATTCAAAATAATTCTTCCAGAGGATCTTAACACTTCAATGCCTAGGAAAAATTTAAGTTCACCTAGATCCTTCAGCTTGAACTGTTTGTGTAGACATGCCTTAACCTCAGCAATCAGTTGTGTGTTACTTCCTGTGATAAATAGATCATCTACATAAACTAGGACAATGACAATATCTTCCTCCTTCTTTAGTGTGAACAGTGAGTAGTCATGAGCACTCTGACTAAAACCTGTGGCTTGTAACACCTTTGTAAGCTTCAGGTTCCACTGTCTTGAGGCTTGTTTAAGTCCATATAAAGACTTTAACAACTTGCAGACTTTGTTTACACCTGGCTTTGCAAAACCTTCAGGCATTTTCATATAGACTTCTTCATCTAAATCACCCTGTAAGAAAGCATTATAGACATCCATCTGGTACAATGTCCAGCCCTTTGATACTGCCAATGCAATGACACATCTAACTGTTACCATCTTGGCTACTAGAGAAAAAGTGTCATGATAATCCAATCCTTCTTGTTGACTGTATCCCTTTGCCACAAGTCTTGCTTTAAACATTTCTATCTCACCATTTGCCTTATACTTAACTTTATATATCCACTTGGAACCAACAGCATGCATACCTTCTGGTAGTTCAACTACTTGCCATGTATTATTATCTTCAAGAGCTTTGATTTCCTGCTTCATAGCATGTATCCACCTTTCATCTTGTGAAGCTTGTTTGAAATTCTTAGGTTCTGTATAATCTGAAAGTTTACTCAGAAAACTTCTACACTCAGGTTTTAACTTCTCATAATTCAGATAGCTAGCCATAGGATGTTTAGTGCTACTATGGCCTTTAGTAATAGCATAATCTTTCATCCACATTGGCTCCTTGATGCTTCTTGAAGATCTTCGAATATAAGAGTCAACATGTAATGGCACAACATGAGTATTTTCAGCAACTTCCTCTGTTGTACTTGGTCTAAACATTTGATCTTCTGAAGAATTCTCAGCCTCATTACTCTGACTGTCTTCATGAACTATACCAGTGTCTGCAGGTTCACTATTATCAATCTCAGCTTCAATAGTTTGATTTTCTGCTTTCTCTAAGGGTGAACCATGTACATCAACCAATGGATCAAGCTGAGGCCTCACTTCAGCAAAAGGAAATGTTTCTTCATGAAATACCACATCTCTATTCACATGCACTTTAGTAGAGTGAATATCCAACAACACATATCCTTTCTGTAATTCTGAGTACCCCAAGAGAATAGCTGCACTAGCTCTGGCTGAAAATTTATCTCCTTTAGGCACTTTTGTAGCATAACAAAGACAACCTATAACCTTTAGATGAGATAGACTAGGTTGTTTACAATAAAGTAACTCATAGGCACTTTTGTTGGAATTAACTGATGATGGCAACCTATTCATCAAATAAACTGCAGCCTTAATGCAATAACCCCAAAATCTGATAGGTAGATGAGCTTGAAATCTGATTGCTCTTGCAATATTAAGGATGTGTCTGTGCTTCCTTTCAACCACACCATTTTGTTGTGGTGTGTGAGGACAACTACTCTGATGTAATATTCCAAGATGATTGAATAAATCTCTACACTGTGAATTAAGGAACTCTGTGCCATTATCTGATCTCATAACTTTGACATGAGAATTGAACTGAGTTTTGATCATTGAAAGAAAATTTTTGATAGCTACAATGGTTTCTGATTTCAACTGCAACAAATGAACCCATACAAATCTACTATAGTCATCTACTATAGTCAAGAAGTAATGCTTTCTATCTAGAGTAGGAGTCTTATAAGGTCCCCATAGATCCATATGAACAACATCAAACATCATGGATGCTCTAGTAGTACTAATAGGAAAAGCAAGTCTAGTTTGCTTAGCTAAAGGACAAATAGGACAATGAGCTGTTATTCCATCACCTTTACTGCTTGTATCTATCTTGAGAAGTCTTAATATCTGTTGAGATGGATGTCCTAACCTTCTGTGCCATATTTTTGTGTCTTGTATTACAGCTCCTGCAGGTACTATTTCTTGAGCACACTTTATTTCTTCCTTTTGTTTAGATGAAAAAGTAGCCTTAAAACTGTATAATCCTCCTTCTTCTCTACCAATCCCCTTCACCCTGCCATTGCAGAGGTCCTGAAACACACAAAAGTCAGGGTAAAAAGATACAAAACAATTTAGTTCTCTTGTAATCTTTGACACTGACAATAGACTGAACTTGAAATCTGGCACATGTAAGACACTTCTGGCCACTTCATTATCAAATATAGGTGTTTCACCAATATGACTGACTGTAACCTTGTCACCTGTTGGAAGATGAACTTGATTCATTTGTGACTTTGTTAATTCATGTCTCCTAGTTAGTAGCTGCTTATTTGCAATGATATGATGAGTTGCACCTGAATCAACAATCCAATCCTGAATAGCAGGATTTGTTATTAAACAAGTTGTAATACCTGCCATATTAACTTGTTTTGTTTCTTGTACATCTTTGTTCAGCATTTCCATTATTTGGTTATACTCCTTCTCAGTAAATGTTTGTCCCTTTGGCACCTTCTGCATGTTATTGTTTTCCACCTGATTATTTGATACAACATTAGGATGATCACAGTGATCATTAGAGATGTTGTTTGCAGCTTGATATCCTCTTCCATATCCACCATTATTTCCTGAACTTTGTCCTCCATATCCATTAAATTGACTTGTGCATGTACCATTTCTCATGTTTCCATTCCCATTTCCAAAACCTGATTTCTTCCTTTGTTTCCAGTCACTTGGATAACCAATCAACTTGTAGCAATTATCCTTTGTGTGACCTGAGAAATGGCAGTAATCACATTTCTTTCCCTTGTAATGTTCCTTTCCAGCTCCTTGATTCCTGTTAACACTCATCACCATAGAACTTGGTTTCTCAACTACATTATCCATATAACTTGAGTGCTGAATCTCATCTTCTATAATCATAGCATAAGCTTGATTCATAGATGGTGTAGTTCCTTTGAGTAGTATTTGTCTCCTAGCCTGATCATATGATTCATTTAGGCCACTTAAGAATTGAATCAATCTCATCTGTTCCAAATGATTATTATACTCCTTCGACTGAGAACAAGAACTACATGGATTTGGAACTATAGCATCATACTCATTCCATAATGTTTTCAACTTTGAGAAGTAATGAGATACAGAATCTGTACCTTGTGAGAGTGTGGTGATATCTCTATGTAGTTGATAGATCCTTACTCTATTCACCTTGTCGAATCTTTCCTTTAGATCATTCCATACTGCGAAAGAATTTGTGGCATACACAATGCCACTCAGTAGCTCTTCACTGACTGTGTTCATCAGCCAAGATAGCACAATAGCATTGCAAGTCTCCCATTGCTCATGCAATTCATCTTTGTACAGGGCTTTTGTGCAAGCACCAGTTACAAAACCATACTTCCTCTTCCCTAATAATGCAATTCTCATTGCTCTACTCCAGATTCCATAATTTTCAGATCCAACCAGTTTGATTGGAACTAACACAGCACTAGAACTATCAGAATTTCCAATGAACAATGGATCATTCTGATCGATCTTCACTCCTACCATATCTGTAGATCTTAAGCTACAGATTATCACCAATTGACAGAGATTTATACTCCACTAATGATGCAGATTACACTGCTCTGATACCATGAACAAAAACAGTAAGCTTCCAAGCCTTTACTCCATGGATGAGGCTTGAAGCTTTTACCAAAGAAGAAGAAGAAGAAGAATGAAAAGTAAAATTGTTGTATTGAATCTCATACTCTACACGTGATCTGTATTGCTTATATAGCAATCAGATGATGCAAAACAAAATACAAACTAACTAACTAATTCTACACATTAATCGATGTAACAACCTACTAACTTGAAATTACAATAATAGGCCTAATTAACTACTAACTAACTTCAACTTCTAACTAACTTTTGAATAGTTAGTTGCTGCCATTAACTAACTAATCTTCACTTCTTTTAACATAAACTTATAAAGATTTGCGATCATTTAATTTTTGTTTTAATTTTACTGCATGATTTTGGTGGTGAATTCAATGAGGAAAAATCTAGTGGTATTAGTTTCGTTGAACTCAATTTAATTTGAATTTTTATAATATCATGTTAAAAAATTAATTGAACATCTGGCATGAAAATAAAAATAAGTTAAATTTAAGAAAAATAATATTTAAGGATAAATGAATTAGATTTAAAGTCCTTTCTTTTTTGGACTATGTCAAGAGATACGAGCAAATGAATTGAATATCAAACTTAAGTAAGTAAGAAATAATATATCAAAAGGTAAGAATTAGATGAAGAAATAATAAGGGCTAAAATTATTAGTACTTAAATCGTGACTATGTACTACAAGTGAGAAAAATGAGATTTTTTCTTCTCTCATGCAAGCATTTATTTATAGGACAAAAAATATTCTATGGATACTAACACCAATAAACTAGTCTATTGTTTAGGAAAAAAATATTTTGAATAGTGTCACATGTTTATTAAGAAAATAATTATTAATATAGATATTTTATCAAATTATTTTTTATTAAATAATATCTTGAAAAATAAATATTTAATAATGAGAATAAAATATGAATTATATTTTCTTTACATGTCAGTAACAAATAAAATGAAAATTTATACAGTAGGTAGTTTTGAATTATACATACATAGTATATTATTGTTTAGCAATTAATATCGGTCCGAAATATTTATTGTAGTAATTTAAAGTGGATCTTTATGATTTTGTCCGGTTGAAATAATGTTGAGCCTTGGGACTTCATAACAACTACTCACTATTGTAGAATATCAATGATCAATCGTTTATTTATTGGAGTTTCAACTTTCAAATGCTCTTTTAGTATTCGACGTTCGTAGACTTGCATAAAATTTTTGACTTAATTCGAATCACGCATTACAATGTTTATTCGATGGTTGTGCTTTCAATAAAAGAATTCATATTTAGAGCTTAAACTTGAAATTTCTGATTAAGAGTGAAGCAATCTCCCTATCACAACTGACAACACAATTCATGTTGGTGGAGTTGCAAGTGATTTATTTGGGATCGACTTCCGCTGTTTGCTTTCCACGTAATACAACAATAATTATACAAAACAGGTCAAAGTTGCTTCTACGTAAAATAGACCACGCATATCCTCCGTTACATTTTAATATAAAAAATGTTCCTTCCCAGCCCAAATATTGTTTCCCTCATTGCCCCCTATCATTTTTTTAAAACTAAAATTCATAAAGGGTCACAGAGTATAGATAATTAAACAATATGAAAGGTTCAAATTTGCTCCTAGATATACTATATGATTCAGAACAAACTTACTTTCCGTTAAAAAAAATCTTACCTTTTACTCATTACTATTAGAGTAGCTCAATTTTTTTAGTATGTTATTAACAACATAAAGGGTGAATTCAGGTTATTCGTACTCAAAGACAACTATGGATGTGGAATATTTAATAGAATATGTTACATGTCCTTTTGTTTCTCTCTCTTCACCGTAACAAATGTAGCATAAAAAATGAATCCAAACATAGGTAATTCATTCAATCTATTCAGAATTTTAAGGTTTGGGCTCAAGATAATTTGAATTAGGTTCAATCTCAACTCATTCAAGCTTAAACCATTTGAAGAAAATTCTCAATTGAGCCCAATTCAATCTCCAATTTTAACCTGTTTTAAAACTTTTTATTAAGATATGTTCCTACATCGAAGGTATGAATTATTATCTATTTAACATCTTTTAGGATTTATCTATCCATTTGATACTTTTTAAACAAAAAATTCTTGAGTGAAAATTCAAATTGTGATTATAAAAGTTAAATATCAATATGTTAAATTATTGAGATTAATCGGGTCAAGACTCAACCCGTTTTTAGCCCATTTGAGTCCAACCCATTTGAGCCCAAAGTAAATTTGGGCGGGTCAAGACTCAACCCGTTTTTAGCCCATTTGAGTCCAATCCATTTGAGCCCAAAGTAAATTTGGGCGGGTCAAGACTCAACCCATTTTTAGCCCATTTGAGTCCAACCCATTTGAGCCCAAAGTAAACTTGGGTGGGTCAAGACCCAACCGATTTCTATTCAACCGATTTAAATATTTTAAATTTCAACCCAACCCGCCCATTTGACACCCCTATGTAGCACTATATTTTACATCTTAGGACATCTTCAACCCTACACTCTATTTTACACTCCAAATATAGAGTTTTCAATTTTTTCAGACAACCAACTCTAACTCAATTCTCTACTTTACTCTCTAAAAAAGAACATTGTTCTCTCTCCTTAATATTATATTATTATTTCTATTTCATTATTATTTTCTTATTTCACATAAATTATTTATTTATTTTTCCCAATGATTACTTTAAATAATTCTCATGTGATAAAAATTTTATTTTTTCAATTTTTTTGTTTAGTATAAATTATATTTAATTCTAAATTTTTAAATATCATAAATTGCACGAAATTATTATTTAATACATAAATCAATGAACAAATTCAAACAAAAGTAAAATATGATTACATAAACATTACATAAACACTTAATTTTTTAAATTATTACGCTGCTCCCATAAATGCTCTATTAATGCATTACGGAGTTCAAAATGAGCATTTTTGTCCTTAATTTTATTATGTCTAGCTAAAAATTGTTCAAATCGTGGATTTCATCTACCACCATTTCTGTCGTTGCAGTTGGAGCCTCTACGACATCTTGAATTGGTGCATTAAGATCACGTCCTCAATTGTCACGTTGTGTAGTATAATACATGTAGTCATTATATCATGTAGCACTTTCTTTCTCCAAAAACGTGACGGTCTTGCAATAATTGCAAAACTCTGAATGCACGTTCCACATCTTTTCGACATGATTCTTATTTCATCACGAATTAATTATTATGTCACGTATTATATTTTATCTTGTATTTAAATTATTATGTTATGTATTGTATTGTTAATTGTATTTAAATTAATTTTTTCATCTTACCTTTTTAATTTTGTGTATTCTTTATAAGGAAGATTAATAATAATAAAATTTATTATTGGTGAAAATTATTAAAAATATATTAATTGAAATTAATGTAGTATATATTAGGTAATATAATTTTTAAAATAGCATATTACATTTAAACAGAATTATGAATATTAGATATTTAATTAATGAAATTATATGTAAAATAATATGTTAGTTGAAAAAGTAATGAAAATAATAATAAAATATTAAAAAGGTGAAATAGAGTGTGTGAATAGTAGTTCTCCAAATTTGAAGTATAGAGAGTAATATGGAGAGGGGTTGGAGAGCGTATTCGGAGATGGTCTTAGGTTAGTACAATAGTTTCGCAATGAAATATAAAAACATCGTAAGCAAGTCTAGCGAAAGTGTTATTAAAATATAAAGTTACCAAAAATTAAAAATACATGCATAGATAGCAACGTAGACTTCCAAAACTACAACAATAGACAAAAGACCCTTTGTTACAAAACCTAGAAAGTGTCTTCAGTTGGAAGAGGAACATGAGACCTAACAATGAAAAAGTTTTCACAAATAAAACCAGCAAGCCCACCACCAATCAAAGGCCCAATCCAGTAAACCCAATGGTCAGTCCAGATTCCACTTACAAAAGCTGGCCCGAATGACCTTGCTGGGTTCATTGAAGCTCCTGAAAAAGGCCCACCAGCCATAATATTGGCCCCAACAACAAGCCCAGTTAGAAGTGGGCCCATTCCTTCAAGAATTCCCTTCTTAGGGTCCACAATTGTTGTATACACAGTGAACAACAAAGAAAAGGTCAAAATCACCTCCATAATTAACCCCTGCCCATAGCTCATTCCATTTGCCAAGGTGTGAACTGGTGTTATCTTTAAAAAAAAAATAAAAAAAAATTATTAGTTAACGATGTTAAACTTCATAGTCGATTCAAACGGTGTGAAATTAAAAGGAATGAGTACTTACCAATCCATCGGTGAGGTAATTGAGCAAACCACAAGCAGCAACAGAAGCAAGTAGTTGGTCAATCCAGTAGAGGATTGATCTAAAGACAGTGATATGACCACCCATACAAAGTCCAAGTGTGACAGCAGGGTTAAGGTGCCCACCAGAAATACGGAAACCAGCAGAGATAGTCACAGCCACCACTAATGCATGTGCCATTGCCACAAAAAATAAACTCACTAGTGGATCTCCATTTAGCTTATCTGTTTTCATTCAAAATTATTACTACAATTTGATAACCATCTATGAAATTATTATGCCCCTTTTTTAGCCAAATACATACAAATTATATCCTTTCACTTTTAATTTGTTCAATTTAGTTTTATTCGATATGAAATTTAAGAAAGTAAAAGAAGATCTTTGAATCTGATATGTCAAACGCACTTTAATTTTGTAGTCTTAAACATGAAGTGGAAAGTTGAAAGGTTTGAAGAAATTAATTCTTGTTTTAAACAGACTTAAAAGAAAATAGATCAAACAAATTGAAATGAAAGATTAGTCAGTTATCATCTATAATAATAAAATAATAATCAAGAAAAAATTAATTATCCTTTTCCAACTTTGCCCTTAACATTAATTATTCTAAAATTAAGAGGCACATACATAGATAAAAAAAGTTAAAGAATTAATAAGTTATATATATATATATTGATCAAACAACACTCTTTATCAAGACAACTAAAAACGAATAAAAAACAGTCTTGTGCATTAAGTGTTCGCTATGCACGGGATTCAGAGAAGGACCGGACCATAAAAAGAAAAATATGCATAATTGATCTTACTTGCAGCCATGGCAGATCCAACACCAGCAAACACAAAGAGAAAAGTGCAAATAAACTCAACAATGAGGGCTTGGATGCAATCAGGCTGAATAGCCTCACGGCTACTTCCAACAGCAATTTTCGCCATTTTAATTTCTGATCAAATGAATGAAGGTTTTATTTTGCTTTTAAAATGGATGAGGACCATGTAAATTAAAGCTACATATTTATACACATAACTCATAGAATAGACTTTAATTTAGCTAGGGTGGCAGACAGTGATTTTACAAGTAAATAATTACATATTTGAATAAAAATATTGAAATCAATAATAAACAGTTGATATGTTTGGAGAAAAAAAAGTCACGTCAAGTGTTGCTAGTAAGATAAGAATATCGGTGGCAAAGTAGTAATGGCGAAAATGATATTCTAATAATAATTGATAAATTTAAAAATGAGAGTTGATCTGTTTTTAGTTTGTAAAGTGCAACAAAGAAATCAATTTAATTTTGTATTAACTAGAAATATTATTTTGTATATAGTGTATGATTTCTTCTTAATAAATTGTTGAATGATTACGACGACTAGAAGATCAACATACATGAACACAGAAAGGGTACGTAATAAACATATTAATCTTAATATATATTAAATGGAAAGGAGAAACCTATAATTTGAAGCTACTTTTTTTAATCCTCAAATAATAAAGGATTACACACCACGATTTAAGAGTACATTTGGCATGAAGGAGAATATTTTTCTAAAAATAAGTTAATTTCTAATTTATTTTAGTTTCTAACGTTTGATAAATAAAAAAAATAATACTATTAATTATCTCAAGAAAATTTATATATATATATATATATATATATATATATGAAGGAGGGAGTCTAGGGGATGATGGGCTGGGATGATCAAAGGGCTAGGGATTTGGGGAGGGAGGGAGTCATTTTCCTCCATTTTAATAAAAAAAAATCTCGAAAAAAATATTTTTCAATTTATTTTTATAAAAAAATAAAAAAATATTTTCCTTTTTGTAGCAAATACACCCTAAAATTACCCATCTTTTTCATACTGATTTGTCTCAAACCCTGGATGTAAAATATTTTACTCCACATAATTTAGACATTTAAAAAAATAATTTCTTTTTTTGTATATATTATATTTAAATTTAGCAAAAAAGACATAAGTCAAAACGTCTACCGACGTGCTACATTGTTTGATTGGGAAAATGTGAGGCCCACTTGGGGCACCACTTCATTTTAAAAGACATTTCATATGCTAACAAGAGACAAAATAGTCTCAATTATTCTTGGGCAAATGTGTGACATTATAATGTTCAAGAATAATTAAGTACATAAATTATATATATATATAGCTTATTTTGAATATATATAGTTTAACTTTTTAGATAGATTGATCATACAATTTAATGTATAATATCAGAACAGGTAAGAATTACGAAATATTAACTTTGTTGAATCTTCATATCACTCATTATTTAAATAATTAAAGTATTAGATTGTTAAAAAAATTAGGCCTCATATGAGAATTTCATCAATTAGACACAGGACAGTAAAACATAATAATGAAAATTATTCAATTTTATTACATTTTTCATTTAATACAGGGCTAAATGAAGTTCGAGCGTGTTAAAAATAATTTGGTAAATTAAAAATATATTTTCTCTCAAATATCAAAATATTAGTGCAAGTTAATCATTTGGCTATTTATATGAGTAATTTCCATTTTGGTCCCAAAAATATCAAAGAGGAAATGGTACGTTTCCTTTGTCCGTTTACAATTCTGAATAAAAGAACATAATATTTCACGTTAGACCGATTATTTGTATGCTATTTTCAAAATCTCATAAAACAAATTACTAATTAATTTGGATGGTAAGTATCTTCTATCTTCAATCCTAAAATTATAAATTTATATCACTATGAGAGAATTAAAAAATTGAAAGCTTAAAGCTGTAAAACGAATATTTTACAAATATATAAAAGATTATATATAAAACTAATGATTTACCGATCGCTCATGTGAGTTCGATTCACTAACAAATTAAAATTAAACAACAACAACAGAATTTTATGAAGCATGCGTGATGAAACTTTAGTTCAATCATAGATGCCCTATGCTCTTTTTATCCCACCATAGCAAAAGTTGTTGTACAAAATTGGCATACACCATAATGAGTATGTTTGGTGAATTTGTCATTTGGTGTTGTCTTCTTCATTTAATTATTTCCTACTCTTTATCACTACTTTTCTTGTTACTATTCATTATGACATTTAAATAGGCCTACCTTAGTTATCAATTGAAACCATATGCTTCCATTGACTTTGCAATGCCAATAGCTACCTCTCCTTTTTAAAAAAAGTTGATTCCATGAATCTATTAGTGAGGGACATATAAATTATTACTAGAATACAATAATTGTATGGTTTTGTCCAAACTATAAATCATATCTACTTATTTACCTTTTTTCCTGCAAAAAATAATTAAAAATTAGGAGGCCAATTTTTTTACTTTTTTTTTTTTAAGCATCGGAGCTCCGATTAAAATTAAATTGTGAGAGGAGCGTGTATTGCAGGACTCATTTTGAGAATGACGCTCCGAACAAGATTTTTTTTCATACCCGAAATTTGAACTTGAGACCTCTATACAATTAAGAGTAGAACAGTTTTAGCGCTGTATCACAATTCATATTGACTGATAAAAATAAGAAGGCAAGTTTGATTATTTTTTTATTTCCCACCCGATAATTAGGAGGTCAAGTTTGGTTTGATGTTATTATATTTGCAACTTCTTTAATTTGTTTGATAAATTTATCGGGCAGTTTAGAATCAGTGACGTAGTAATCTCGAGATGTGCATTGCAGGACTCATTCTGAGGATGACACTTTTAACAAGATTTTTTTACATACTTAGGACTTAAACTTGAGACATCTGTATAAGAGTGAAATAGTTTCAACACTGCATCCAACCCATGGTGATAAAAATTAGAAGGCCAAGTTTGATTATTTTTTTTTAATTTTATTTTCCACATGATAATTAGGAGGTATAGTTTAGGTTGATTTTATTATAATTGCAACTCCTTTAATTTGTTTGATAAATTTATCGAGCATCCTGGGGGAACCACTGATGTGGCCTCTCAAGATGTGCATTGCAGGACTGATCATTTTGAGGATGATGTTTCCAAAAAGATTTTTTTCATATCCAAGACTTGAACTCTAGACCTCTGATTAAGAGTGAAATAATTTCAACACTACATCAATAAAAAATTTAATGTCAAGTTTGGTTTGATGTTATTATAATGCAACTTCTTTAATTTGTTTGATAAATTTATCGGGCAGTCCAGGGGAACCACTAACGTGGCTACTCTCGATAATTCATACATCTCTTGTTCATATATGATCAACAATCTCTCGATCACAAAAAAAGATATAACTATCTCTCGATCATAGGTTTTAATTGGAAAAATAAAGTTCTCTAAGTTTCTAGGGATAATGCATAAGTACCCTCTCAACCTATGCCGAAATCTCAGAGACACACTTATACTATATTAAGGTCCTATTACCCCCTGAACTTATTTTATTAATAACTTTCTACCCCTTTTCGGCCTACGTGACACTATCTTATGGGCCCAACGCTGGTTGACTTTTTTCTTCAAGCTAGTGCCACGTAGACCGAAAAAGAGTAGAAAATTATTAATAAAATAAGTTTAGGGAGGTAATAGGACCTTAGTATAATATAAGTGTGTCTCTGAGGTTTTGATCATAGGTTGAGGGGTACTTATGCATTATCCAATTTTCTATAACAACTTAATTCTATTAGATGTTAATTTACAAATTAATGAATGCATGATATGTATATGAACATACACAACTATGACCAATTAATCATAATTAACTACAGTAATATATATTTTTACTTTATTAAATCAAACCATGATACGTTTTAATGATTTGATGTTAGACACATGATGAGAACAAGAACTTATATCTTTATTTAATAAGAAGTTCAAGAAAAAAAAAGGGATAATGCACAAGAACTCCTTTAAGCTATGCTCGAAATCTCAGAGACATACTTATACTATAGTAAGGTCCTATTATCCTCCTGAACTTATTTTATAAATAATTTTCTACCCCTTTTCGTCCTACGTGACACTATCTTGTGGGCCCAGCGTGTGTTGACATTTTTATTCAAACTAGTGCCACGTAGGCCAAAAAGGGGTAAAAAATTATTTATAAAATAAGTTCAGGGTGGTAATAGGACCTTATTAGTATAAGTGTGTCTCTGAGATTTCAGGCATAGGTTGAAGGGGTACTTATACATTTTCTCAAACTTTGCGGCATAGGTTGAAGGGATAATTATGCATTTTCCCAAACTTTGCCAGTCTATAAATAAAAAAAAAACAAGTAACTTAGCCGATACAAAGCTTTATGATAGCACCCAATTTTTCGTATTGATTTCTTTTAAGAGATTCAATTTAATTTACACATAGGAATAAACTAAACATAATTAATGTTTGCATATCATTATATTTCTTCATAAGTTAGAGGGATAATGCACAAATACCCCCTCAACCTATGTCCGAAATTTCAGAGACACACTTATATTATACTAAGGTCCAATTACCTCCCTTAACTTATTTTATAAATAATTTTCTACCCCTTTTGGTCCTACGTGGCACTATCTTGTCATTATAAGAAAACTGTTAATTACATGGGAATTTTCCTGCGAATTGATATGAAAATTTGCAGGAAAATAAGATTCCTGCAGATTTTCATACTAATCCCCAGGAAAATGGGGGAAAACCCCATGTACTTAACAGTTTTCTTATAGTGTGTGGGTCCAGCGTGTGTTGACCAATTTTTTTGGGGGAAACTTACATAAATATATTATAATAAAAAAATATTACCATTTATAGCAATAATATTTCTTTTTCACTTGATCACTTTAATTCATTTATAGTACAAGTTTAATTCATATTACAAAGAATAATTTTTTATTCACATATAATACAAATTTTAATGATATATAATTCATTTATCACACATTTTAATACACTTATAATACAATGTGTCAATTTTTTACCAAACAAACATAATATATTTAAAAAAACAATTATAATTCATATATAATTCATATATATTGCATACATAATTCACTTTTAATACATATTGGAGATTTGACATAGTATTGCCATAAATGGTAATAAATAAAAAGTATTGCTAAATCAGTAATTATTTATTAAAATGTATTAATTTATGTAATTGTTTCTTCTTTTTTTCAAACTAGTGCCACGTAGGCCAAAAAGGGGTAAAAAATTATTTATTAAATAAGTTCAGGGGGGTAATAGAACTTAATATAGTATAAGTGTGTCTCTGAGATTTCAGGCATATGTTAAGGGGGTACTTATGCATTTTCTCTAAGTTAGATGGTAGTACTAAGTTAGATGGTAGTACGAAAAAAAATATCATGGAATTGGAATATTGTGCGGCACTTATTATACTTTGCTGGTATCTTTCTTTGCTTCTTCTTGAGTAAACAATGACGAAGAAAAGATTGGTATATTATATAGTATTATAGTTTTTTTCTTTCACTCAATATCCAATATTTATTTTGATAATTCGAGACTAATTCAAATACGTACCACATAAAGTCCATTTAAGAAAAAAAATATTTTTTAATTATTTTTTTCATATTAAAAACTCAAACTTAAAATCATCTATTAAAGATGTACAAATTTTATTCCTCTATTCACCAAAATGATATATTGTAGCCTTCTTATAGCTATACCCTGATTATTTTTTAACAAACATGAAAAAATCAAGAAGTATATGACGAGAGAAGAAGTCAAGATTAAGACTTTTTTTTAAAAGTAAATAATTTATGTATAGAAGTTTATTGAATATTAATAACATGTGAATAAAACTACCCTCAATTGGACTTGTTAAATATTAATAATGTCAAATCTCTCGGAGAGAAATAAAGAATATATACCAATAATGTCCAACTACTTCCCACATGGATGTTAATGTTGTAAATTATGTATGTTTATGGGCTATATTATGACACTTAAATGTCTTCAAAAGAAGACAAGTGTCCTTACACTTGACAAACATCATTTCATGCATCTTGACACTTGTCAAGATGGAAAGCAACTTGTTGGCCTATAAATATGTATGTTAACATTGAAAGAAATGGTACAAAAATTTCATTCTCCCTATTTTCTATCTCCACTTTATTTCTTCTATATTATCATTTTAATTTATAACACGTTATCAGCACGAAACTCTAATTTCTTTCAAATATATTAGAATATGGAAATTCCTCAATCTTCAGTTGGATCCAAAATCAATCATGATGATATATGTCTTATAGATAGTGCCACAACACATACAATTTTAGAAGATAAGAAATATTTTTCTTATTTAATTATGAAAGAAGCTAATGTAAATACAATATCTGGTAATACAAAATTAATAGAAGGCTCCGGAAAAGCTAACTTAGTACTTATCGGAGGAACAAATTTGATAATCAATGAAGCATTATATTGTAGTAAGTCTCAAAGAAACTTATTAAGTTTCAAAGACATTCGTCAAAATAACTATCATATTGAGACTACAAGTGATGAAAAGAATGAATATCTTTATATTACTACAATTATGTCGGGTAAAAAGTTTGTACTTGAAAAGTTACCCGCTCTTTCATCTGGCTTATATTACACAAGTATTAGAATGGCTGAAACACATGCCATAGTAAACAAAATGTTTACTAAATGAAATGATTTTATTATTTGGCATGACCGGTTAGGCCATCCCGATTCTAATATGATGCGCAAAATAATAGAGAGTTCACATGGACACTCTTTGAAGAACCATAAAATTCTTCAATTTAAGGAATTCTCTTGTGCTGCATGTTCTCAAGGCAAATTGATTACTAGACCATCAGTAATCAAAGTGGGAATTGAATCTCCAGCATTTCTGGAACGTATACAGGGTGATATATGTGGGCCCATTCACCCATCATGTGGACCATTTAAATATTATATGGTTTTAATAGATGCATCTACAAGATGGTCACATGTGTGCTTATTATCAACGCGCAATATGGCGTTTGCAAGGTTACTTGCTCAAATAATAAAGTTAAGAGAACAATTTTCAGATTATACAATTAAGAAAATTCGTCTTGATAATGCTGGTGAATTTACATTCCAAGCTTTTAATGATTATTGTATATCAACTGGGATAACAGTTGAGCATCCAGTTGCTCATGTTCATACTCAAAATGGTCTAGCGGAATTATTGATTAAACGTCTTCAATTAATTGCTAGACCAATGCTTATGAGAACAAAACTTCCCATTTCATTATGGGGTCATGCTATTTTACATGCAGCAAGTCTTGTACAGATCAGATCAACAAGTTATCATAAAATCTCTCCATTACAATTGACTTTTGGTCACGAGCCGAACATTTCCCATCTAAGAATATTTGGATGTGCGGTATATGTTTCAATTGCTCCACCACAACGTACAAAGATGGGTCCCCAAAGAAGGTTGGGGATATATGTTGGGTATGAATCTCCTTCAATTATAAAATATTTGGAACCTATGACTGGAGATTTATTTACAACAAGATTTGCTAATTGCCATTTCGATGAATCAATATACCCAGCATTAGGGGTGAAAATATGCAGCTGAAAAAAGAAATAAATTTGAATGCATTATCACTATCTCATTTAGATCCTCGTACAAATAAATGTGAACAAGAGGTTCAAAAGATAATCAATTTGCAAAATATTGCAAATCAACTGCCAGATGCATTCATTGACCTATCAAGAGTTACTAAATCTCATATTTCAGATGCTAATGCTTCAATTCGAGTTGACGTTCCGATAGGACAATTAATTAATACAAATGAGTCTAGACCACGCTTAAAACGTGGTAGATCAATCGGTTCCAAAGATAAAAATCCTCGAAAAAGAAAAGGAGCTAATGATCAAGATGATCATAATATGAAAGAATCTGCTCAAGAAGAGCAAAGAGACATAATAATTGATGAAACCTTAGAAGAGGTTCAGGCGCCTGAAAATAATGAAGAAATCTCAATAAACTATGTCTCATCAAGAAAAATATGGAATCAAAATGATATAATTATCGACAATAATTTTGCTTATAATGTTGCCATAGAAATAATGCAACAAAATGAGGATCTTGAACCAAAATCTGTCGAGGAATGTAGACAGAGAAATGATTGGCCAAAATGTAAAGATGCAATTCAAATTGAATTAGCTTCGCTTGAAAAACGCAAAGTTTTCGGACCGATAGTCCGAACACCTGAAGGTATAAATCCAGTAGGGTACAAATGGGTTTTTGTGCGAAAACGAAATGAGAAAAATAAAGTCGTAAGATATAAGGCACGACTAGTAGCACAAGGATTTTCGCAAAGACCTGGTATTGATATATGGAGACATATTCCCCTGTGGTGGACGCAATCACGTTCAGGTATCTTATAAATCTGGCAGTTCATATAAAAAATTAACATGCATCTGATGGATGTCGTTACAGCCTATTTATATGGCTCACTAAACAATGATATTTTTATGAAAATTCCTGAAGGATTAAAAATGCCTGAAGTATATAAAGATTCCCCGAAAAATTGTTCAATAAAACTTCAAAAATCTTTATACGGATTGAAACAATCAGGACGCATGTGGTATAATCGCCTTAGCAAATACCTATTAAAGGAAGGGTATAAGAATGACCCAATTTGTCCTTGTGTATTTATTAAAAGGTCGGAATCTGAATTTGTCATTATAGCTGTATATGTTGATGACTTGAATATCATTGAAACTCGCGAAGAGCTTTCAAAGACAGTAGAATGTTTGAAAAAGGAATTTGAAATGAAAGACCTTGGAAAAACAAAATTTTGTCTTGGTCTACAAATTGAATATTTTAAAAGTGGAGTATTTATTCATCAATCAACATATACTAAGAATATTTTAAAGAGATTTTACATGGATAAAACACATCCATTAAGTACCCCAATGATTGTGAGATCACTTGATATTAATAAAGATCCATTTTGACCTCATGAGAATGACGAAGAACTTGTTGGTTCTGAAATACCATATCTTAGTGCAATTGGTGCATTGATGTACCTTGCTAGTAATTCTCGACCAGATATATCTTTTTCTGTAAATTTATTAGCTAGATTTAGTTCTTCCCCAACTCGAAGACACTGGAATGGTATTAAACATATATTTAGATACCTTCAAGGGACCATCGATATGGGATTATTTTATTCAAAAGATTCCGATTAACAATTAGTTGGCTATGCAGATGCAGGATATTTGTCTGACCCACATAAAGGTCGATCTTAGACAGGTTACTTATTTACATATGGAGGTACATCTATATCATGGCGTTCAACAAAAAAGACTATGGTTGCTACTTCTTCAAATCATGCAGAGTTAATAGTCATACATGAAGCAAGTCGAGAATACGTGTGGTTGAGATCAATAACTCGACACATCCAGGAAACATGTGATCTTCCCTTAAAAGGAGACATCCCAACAACTTTATTTGAAGACAATGCTGCGTGTATAACTCAACTAAGAGGAGGATACATCAAAGGAGATAGAACAAAATATATTTCACCAAAATTCTTCTTTACTCACGATCTTCAAAAGAAGGGAGAAATAGATGTTCAACAAGTTCGTTCTAGTGATAATTTAGCAGATATGTTCACCAAGGCATTACCAACTTCAATCTTTGAGAAACTGAGATACAAGATCGGAATGCGTCATCTTCGAGATATTAAGTAATGTGTTAATCAGGGGGAGATACGTGTTGCACTCTTTTTTTCTTAACCAAGGTTTTATCCCACTGGGTTTTCCTGGTAAGGTTTTAATGAGGCAACAAATAATACGTATTACAAATAACTATGAATTTGTTTTTTGTACATAAACATTCAAGGGGGAGTGTTGTAAATTATGTATGTTTATGGGCCATATTATGACACTTAAATGTCTTCAAAAGAAGACAAGTGTCCTTACACTTGGCAAACATCATTCCATGCATCTTGACACTTGTCAAGATGGAAAGCAACTTGTTGGCCTATAAATATGTATGTTAACATTGAAAAAAATGATACAAAAATTTCATTCTCCCTATTTTCTATCTCCACTTTACTTCTTCTATATTATCATTTTAATTTATAACAGTTAATTCATTTTTTCCATTTTTATAGGCTAAAAAAGGTGTACTCAAACAATACATGGCTGAGTCAGCATTAATATAAATTTTTAGTACCATTAGAGGGTAGTTTTATTCACATATTTGGTTATTATTATGTGATTTAAAAAGAAGCCGTAATTAGAAATTTGATTTTGTAGTCTTTTGCAAAAGGGTTAAAGATACCTTCAGTTAACCGATTAATCTATTTGATCCTAAAAAAATATTCAATCTGTAACTTAATGAGTTAAAAATATCATTCTTTAAATGAATATATTACTGTTTTTCATTTTTATTTACATGTCATTTTTATGATATTTGTTAATATTTGCAGTGGCGGATTCAGAATTTTAAGATCATGGGTACTTACTTTTTAATATAAATGTAGAATTATTTTAATTAACATGAAAATAAAAGGCTTATTCTTAGAAATAAGACTTCTAGTCATATGTTACCCAGCTAACTACGATTAATATTAATATATTTTTTTATAAAAAAAACTTCTAGTAGTATGATTCTCGACGAACTTTCATATTTTGAAGATATTGAATAATTGTTTCATATCATTGCATGTTGACAACTATAATTATTAACTCTCTAGAGTTTTTAAAAACTTAAGTTTTTTGTTGTAATAAATGAGAGTTTTTGGCCAAAAACATCCTTCAACTATACTCCAAACTTAAACTACATCCTTAAAGTATCATTTTTAGCAGAAAACATCCTTTAACTATACCCCAAATACATCCTTAAAATATTATTTTTAGCAGAAAACATCCTTTAAGTATTTGTAATTGAACAACTTTCATCCTTTTGTTAGATATTGTCAAAAAACTAAGGGATCTTACGAAAATATGAGTAGTTAACGTGACTATCAACAAAAGTTATTCTGTATAATTTCATTACTTTCTACCAAAAGTTCTTGAAAAATATAAAAAATCGTAGACACTGTTTCTTATGGAAACTAAAAATGATTAGAAGGTGTCAGCTTACATGATTTGTCTTTTCGTAACAGAAAGAAGTTGGAGATTAATTATTTTTATCTTTTTCTTAACCAATTAAATTAATAGATTTTTGGGTCAATCTAATATCGAAGTAACCAAAATGATTATCTTGTATTTGAGTTTTATTCTACATTATTAGAAGGGGAAGTCTCCAACAAATGTCGCTTCTAGCATATTCAATTGAGAAGAAACATATTTAAACTAATAATATTTTTAATTAAAATTATATGAAAAATGAATGAAAAAGACGGTCAAATTAAAAGATTTTGCATAATTCTTAACTCAATTACGAAAAAATTCACGATAATATTCTTGGCATATCTAAGAACAATAATTAGGAAGGGACGACTTATTTTTGTGGGATATATCGATTAGTTTTCTGATAAATTAAAGTAGAAGGATGAAAATTGTTTACTTTAAAATACTTGAAGGATGTTTTATGATAAGAATGATACTTTAAGGATATAGTTTGAGTTTGAGGTATATTCACTACAAAAACATGTGTTATTTGCGGGGGTTAAATTTGCATGTTGCGGCGGTCGCCAACCTCCGCAATCAGTTGCCACAGCGGTTTCCAAATCTGCCCCAAGAACGTTCGCCGTTACCAGTTTACGGAGGTTTTTTTCCTGGCCGCTGCAATATTTTAGCGGCGGTTTTATTTCCGGGGGTTAAAAACCCCAAAACATGTCATGTTTTAAATTAATTATTTTAATAGTTGTGGGATATAAAACCTCTGCAATATGCTCTTTTAGTGGGAGTTAAGACCTACCTACTTTGTATTTTATTTATTTATTTATTTATTTATAATTTATAAGAACTCATTGATAAGACATTTTATTATTCAAGTTGCTTTCTTAAATAGGGTAATGTTGTACAGTAACACAAGACAATATAACGTAATGAACTTTGGTACATTAACACAAAACAATATAACATAATGAGTCTCAAACATATATTTCAATTAGCAAACACAAACATTAGTATCTACTAAATCCATTTCAACCATTATCATAAAGGATCTAATACATCCATTTCAACCATTATCATAAAGGATCTATACATTGACTGTTATTTGGATTACTTCAATCCGAGGATCTTCTTGCATTCATACGTGAAATGGATCCACTAGCTGCATCACTTGGCTACAAAAAGAATTTAACTTATAACTAATCAAAAGGACCACAATAAAATCATATTCAGTAAACTACAACTTAGATCAATAAACTACAACATGCTCTAAAAACAGTATATGGAATGAAACTACAACATAGATCAATAAACTACAACATGCTCTAAAATGCACTTTGGAATGAAATAAGTACCAAGTAGCTGTAATTCTCGTTGGAATGAAACCTTTTGTGTCCAATTTAAGCTCTTTATAGCTTAACTCCTTAGGCATTTTGATGATATCAGATGCCATAATCTCAAAAAAATTCACTCTTGAATCTTTTGGAGTATAACCAAATAACCAAATAATTCATCTAGATTGCACATGAATAACACCATATCTCTAGCTACATACATAACATTGTCAAAACACAGCAGTAATTGCAGTTCCCAATGTAACACCATGTCATACATTTTGGATAATTCAAAAGTAACTCTGCCCAATTAATCACAAACTACAAAGCCTAAAACAATATCCTATTACACACTAAATAGTTTAGCTAATTCAACAGTTAAATTACAGAACCAATATTGGTACATTATAGGTCAATCTTATCTTACTTCAACTAAGAAATAAAAATTTAGAATCAAACAGACTCCAACATTTCAACTACTTCTGGCTAGACACATAATATATTGATTGATTCAGAGTATTAATTATTTTTTTGTAACTGTAGTGTCAGAAATCACACACCTCAACTAACTCCACAAGTTACCTACCATCACACCAATAACATAAAACAGATGAGAGCTGGTCAAACCTGAGACTACATGATTCTTAAATTAATTTATTAATCACGAGGTCACCCTTGGATAAATGACTGAAACTAGTTTAGGAGGAAATTTAACAATAGGAATGAAATTTAAACAAAAAATAAGAAGTTTATACTCTTTACCATTGAAGGAGCTGAAGAAACAAAAATTCCAGCAAACTGTTCAGGTATTGTCCCTTCTTTCATTATCATATACGTCTTGAATGCATTCACCAATTGAGTGTGAGCATTCATCACACGATTGTAGTTGTCTTGAGTTTGATTTTTGAGCTTTTATTATCTGATTGTACCTCTCTTGGCATTGGGAAGAACAAGAGTCATTATTATAACTTGAAGCATTTAAACCACTATAACGAGGTCTTATTTGTTTGAAAGCTCTACTTGGGACAACTCCTAATCCTAAGCATCTTACTCGTCCAGAATGCTCTTTACCTAGCACCTTACCAACGACATCATTTGGTGAAACTTCAGACTCATCTGTGATGCTTTGAGTCATGGCTAGCCTAATTTTTTTCTGAATACAACACACATAAAAAAAATTAGATTTCTTATTAGTGAATGTCAAAATCAAGCACAAGGCGACTTTCAGATGGTGAAGCCAATCAAAGATAAAAGAAAGAAAAATAGTCTTTGAGTACTCTTTAAGAGCTGATGGAAGAAAAATGAGACAGAGAAATATGGAACTTACACATATCTCTTTTGCTGCCTCATTAACATATGATCCATCTTCATTCCTATGAGTAGCAAGATAGAGTTGTCCTCGTCCAGGATTTTTGCCAGTTTCATCCTTCTATAAATGACATGAGAAAAGCAAAGTCACAATTTAACTAGCTACAAATATTTGTTACTTTAATTAAAGTAATTCAAATTAAGATTTTTCACCATTTCAGCCCTTCTTCTAGAGTTGGGTTTCGAGCCACCGATGTGTGAAATAATTTGTTGCTTTCGATTTTCAGCATTTCTTTTACACATTTTCTTAGAAAAAATACCTAAAAGTTAAGATATGCAAACAAATATCATATAATTACACATACCAATTGATGAACTTAAATAAATACCATTGTTTTTTCTTTAAGGCGGTAATCAACATAAGAAATCCATTGATCCCTTGAAATTCCTGTTGGAACTTCATCCATTAATTCAGCTCTGCTCTTAAGTGGGTCATAAACTTTATCAAACCTTTTTAGCCTATTTGCGCCCCACTTCTTACACAGAGAATTATAAACATATCGTCTTCCATGCCTCACCATCTCTAGGATGCCTCATAATTCCCTCTCTATTACTATCATTTGCATGCCATCTCATATGCTCTGCAATTTTGGAACACATGAACAATCTTTGCAACCTTGGTTTTAGTGGGAAGTAACGCAGAATTTTTGCAGGTATCTTATTTTGTTTCTTTTTTTTAGCAGGCTGGTTACTTATGCTCTTCTTGTTAAGCTTCCATCGGGAAAGGTGACAATGCTTACATGTTTCCTCATTAATATTATCTCCCCAATACAACATGCAGTTATTTGGACATGCATCTATCTTGATATAATCAAGAGAAAGCTTTTTGATGGTTTTCTGTCTCATAAAAGGAATTAGGAATTCTAGCAAATTCAAATGCATCCCTCAATAGATCTAACATCATAGTCATTTCCTTATCACTTAATCCAGACAAACACTTTATGTGATATAACTTCAATAAAAATTCTAATTTCGAATATTTGGACCTTTCATATAATTCTTCACTTCCATCTCTAAGAAACTCAAAAAAATCCTTGTTGTTTGAAGAAGGCATATCATATGACATTTCTTCTTCTCCAACTACATGCGATGGATCAACATTAATGTCTTCATGTATTGAATCCTGAAATGATTTATTAATCAATAGTTCTATGGGATTGTTAGGAGGCACTGTATCTAGAATAACATCTGTGTTTATGAAATCTTGCAATACTTCTGTTTTCCCATGTATAATCTAAGTGACATAATTTTGAGGGAATGGCTTGCTGATCAAATGATCATAAACTATATTTCTAGTCTGCCACTTCTCAAATCCACATTTAGGACACGGACATTTTATTTTATCTTCTATAGCTCCATTCATAAATGCAAAATCTAGAAATTGTTGTAACCCAATCATATATTTAGTTGTGGTTCTAGACATTCCAATCAAAGATTTATCCATTTTAAAAGTGAAACGAATAAACCCTTGAACTTAATGTAAGCCCCCTGATAAAAGTACAATTGTTGCAAATGTAAGAAGTAAGAAAGAAAGTAAGTACATACAACAATTGTTGCAAATGTAAAAAGTACATCAAAAAGAAAGACAATAAGTGCAGATCAAGACAAACATAAAGAGTAATTACATCGAAAATAAGTTCTTTTATTTGAAGGAAAGGCAAATGTTCGAGACTAAAAATCTGTATTGATGTTGGATTATATTAACAGTAGATCATTATTTCGTTATTCTCAAATTTTTCTCTAGTTGTGAAATGGATTTACATAAACTCTAGATGCAGCACACAATAGGGTCTAGTACTACTATGACTGATGGTGCTAAAATGGGATTAGTGTAAACCTAAAATAATCAATATGGCTTAGTTTTGTTATGCAAGTTCTTGTGTTGTTCTTCCTCCTATACACCAAATAAACTTACAAGAATTAGAACTCAAAGGATATTCATGTCAAAGCAGCTATGAATAGAGTTGTCAAGTTCATAACAAGAAGCGAAAATTCCACATAAGCGAAAATTTCACATAACAGACAGTTTTTATTCTCCCATCAGTTCACTCTGTCTTGCTTTATATAGTATTCATGTACATTTTGTTGAAGCACAATTATGTGATTTGGTTTAATTGCTAAAATAGTAACACATCTTATATTCAGGTAAACAAATACTATGATCTTTGCACCAACTTCTATGAATATGGATGGGTAGAGCCCTTTCACTTTGCTACAAAGAAAGTAAGTACATATAACATAGTGATAAGAAAAAATTATTGCAAATGTAAAAAGTATTATTTGTTCGAACTAACAAGCTTCCTCACTAATTGAGATAAGTCTTCCTTACTAACTGCGATAAACAGTCATCCCATGTCCATAATTATCAATTCAATAGAACACTCCATCGATTATACAACGCGATGATAAATCATCTCATAGGATGCAATGGATAAAGTAAATCATGAATGACATTATTAGCAGTCCACACATTAGTCTCCAAAGAGTAACTTTCAATTGTTATACTAGACTAATAATGTTCCCTAATTACATATGAACTATAGTAAACGAGACAGTGTCATCTTCATCTACCTTACAAATAAATTTAACATAAGTATAATCCATATGAATTCTAGTTTTAGGGACATCCAAACGCTGCCTACAGGATTATAGACATAATAAACCCTATGCCTACTTCTAACCCTATTGCACAGTAGAAAACCATTGGAAGAAGCAACAATACACACACTCTCACCGATAAAATAGACTGATTTATCCAAACTAGTACTAATTGAAGTGGTGATTCAATCTAAACACTTTTGGCAATAAAATTCCCCAAATATTTACAGAAATTTCAAAAACAATATGTTTTTAACTTTTTTTCACTACAAATTGCTCTACTAAATTGAAAAACGCACATGCAAACTAGAATTTAAAGAGAAAAATCAAACAAATCAGGAAGATGAATACATTAACTCAATAGATCCGCGTTCCAAAACTTAACCGAATCAAAATTACCTGAAAGCTACAAGATGAAGAGCTCCGTTTCTCTTCAATGTATGCCAAAACTCATTAAATTGGTAGAGTGAGAGAGAAGAGCTGCAAGAGTGAGAGAAAAGAGCTGCGAGAGTGAGAGAGAAGAGCTGCGAGAGTGAGAGAAAGAGCCGTGAGAGTGTGAGAGTGAGAGAGTGAGAGAGAAATGGGTGCTAGAGAGTGAGCTTAGAGAGAGAAATGTTATCTTAGAGCAAAATAAAAATTAGTAAAGTTAATCAATATTTACCTCCTAGAGAAATGCGCCTTCTTTTTAAAAAAATAAAATAGTGTAGGTTAGGACACCCATAACTTAATAAAAAATTGTGGGGTCTAAAATAACCCCCACATTAAATATATTTTTGAGGAGGTTATAATAATCCCTTCAATTAAACCTCCCCAAATCCTTTATTTTTTTGTAGTGATTTTAAGGATGATTTTGGCCAAAAACTTTAATAAATGAGTTATAAAAAACTATGAAAGTTAAAAATAAACTTAAAAAAAATTAAGATTGAAATATTAGCGAAAAATGGGCGAAGATTGAAACAAGGGGGAAAAGAAGAGAAAATGTTTAGTAATAATATGTGAAAGCAATATAGTAACAAACCTAAAAAAACATTACTTCCACCAAGATTCTAACTCCAGTTCTCTCGGGTGCTAAGTACCGTTTAGCTTTAGAACCAAAGGAGCTAAAGCACTTTAGTGTCTATGGGTGCTCAACTATTTAATATATTAACTTTTAAATATTGTATGTCTTATTTGATACGTTACACATCGAGATTATTGGGTTCTCGAGCACCCGAAATCTACAACGTATGTCCGTTTCGAATATTTGTCATTTTACAAAATAAATAGGTCAAAATATCATTCTTCAAAGAACTGTATTAGTTCCTTTATCCTTCATTCATATTTACATGTCGTCTTTACAATACTCCTTAATATTTGTCATTTCACCAATTAAAATCAATGGATAAATGATGACTATTTCATTAGTTAAATTATTAATCAAAGTAAAATAATTGATGTTCATTTATTAAAAACTTAATTTCAAGAGTACACTAAATAAAGATATAATGATAAACATACCTAGCTTCTAAAGAGACGTAAAACCTAAATAGTAACAACTAAATTGAAACACAGGTAAACACATTATATTCCTGATTATGGGATTTTAATGTTTATCCTACTTCTGTCAAGAAAAAAATATTTTTTATTTTATTAGAATTTGGTTACCATTATATAAATGAAAATTTAATATAATAATAAAATTACTAGCTATAATCTTATTTATAAATATGATTTTTATTATTAGTTAAAATTTTAAAAAAAAAACATACATACATAAAGTAATTAATAACCTAGAGCCATTCAATTTTGAGAACAAAAAAAAGATGGAAATGAGTTTAATAGAGAATGTTGCAGGATTCATATTATGGGGGAACCCTCCAAAAAGATTTTTTTTTTAGCATTCAGAATACGAATTTAAGGTCTCTAATTAAATATTAAATAATCTCATTTAGTGGCGGAACCAAAATTCTTATTAAGGGGTTCAAAATCTGGAGAAAGAAACATAAGAAATAGCCGAAGGGGGTTCGACATCTATTATATATACCTAAAAAATTATTTTAACCATGTATAAATATTGTAATTTTCTGCCGAAAGGGGATTCAGCTAGCTCCGCCCCTGATCTCATTACTTCATCACTAACGTATATCCATAAAGTAAAATATTTTACTCTTACATGTATCTATTGCGAATGAGGAATAAATGCAAAATAATATTTTGTGGGACGCAGGCTGAGTACGTTGAGTTGAGCAAAATTGAAAGTGAGGAATTAGTCATTAAAGAGTAGCTGAGAGAGAGCATAACATTCTTTTTTTTTTAAAGTTTTGTTGAGAAAAAGAAATTAAATATTTAGTCAAATTTCTAAAAAAATAATTTTAAATAAAATTAATTTTCAAAAAAAGCACTTTGAGACAAAAAACTATTTTTGTAGCTTCTAAAAAATGTTTTTATTATCCCACCAAAACACTTATTTTCTTTCTGAAGCTAAATCAAACACTTTATTTTTTCTAAACAAATATCAAAATTTAGTATTTTTGGTGGGAGGAAACGCTCAAAATAGTCCCTCATCTTTGGGTTAAGGTTCAAAGTAATCTTTGAATTTTTATATTGAGCACTAACAGTTCCTCATGTTTGCAATATTGGTGCACTTTTGGTTCTCCCCTAAAATTTTACCTATTTTTAACATTAATTTTGTCCAAAATTTTATATAAGGAATGTCCAATTGTCTTTTATATATTTAGTAGAAATAATAACTCTATATGAGAGAAGGTGATAAGAAAAACATTTTATTCTGTTCACTAGAAATATTATTGCACCTAAACTAAGAACACCTTTATATATGACTTTGCAGAAAAAGAAAAAATAATACTATTGCACGTGAAAATTGTCGTGATGAACCTCTCGACTTTACCTGCAATATGATTTCTAATAAACAAAACAAAGTGTTTTTTCTTCTCACATTCTTTCATATGGAGTTGTTATTTCTACTAAGTATATAAAATGACGATTGTACATCCCATACATAAGTTATGAATAAAATCAATGCTAGAAAATCGATAAAATTTTGAATGGGGATCAACAGTTCACCAATATTGCAAACATGAGGAACTATTAGTGCTCCATGTGAAAACTCAAGAATCACTTTGAACCTTAACACAAAGAAGAAAGATTATTTTGATCCTTTCCTCCTTTTCGTTGTTTAAATGAAGTGTTTTTTTTTTTTTTCGTTTTTTTTGTTTCAATGAAGTGAGACTAATAGGGTGTGTTTGGTATGGAGGAAAACATTTTCCATGTTTTTTCTAGAAAATGTTTTCCTAGAAAACAAGTAGATTTTGGACTTATTTTCTCATGTTTGGTTGGTGAGTAGAAAATATTTTCCGGAAATGATTTTGTGTTTGATTTATGAATGAAAAATGTTATTGGGAGACATTTTTTATTTTACTAGAGTAAAAATAATTTATGAAATTGAAAATATTTTTAAAATCAAAATTATTATTTTTTGGGGGTGGGGTGGGGGTGGGGTGGAGGGTAGTGGGTGGGGGCGGGAGGAGGGGTAGGAGTGAAAAAATAAAATTTGAAGTTGATAGTATTTTTAAAAAATAAAATTAATTTTTTTGGGGGTAGGGGGTGGGTGGGGCTGGCCAGGGGAGGGGGTAGGAATTTAAATAAAAATTTAAAGATGAAAATATTTTTAAAAAGCAAAATTAATTTTTTGGGGAGGGGGTGGTGTTGGGAGGGGCTGGCCGGATGGGTCAGAGATCGGGTGAAAAAATAAAAATTTGAATTAAAAATATTTTTTTAAAATAGATGTTTTTCCCCAAAAAAAATATAATTTGAAATTGGAGGAGAGTTTTGGAAAATGTTTTTCTTAATTTTTGAAGGGAAGTCATTTTCCTTAATTTTGAGAAAAATGAGTTGATTTGGAAAACATTTTCCAAAACTTTTGTCCCAACCAAACATGAGAAAATTGAAAAACATTGAAAATGTTTTCCTTCATACCAAACACACTCATAGTCTATACTGTTTTTAGATACACAATATTTTAAAGAAAAACTAGCTCTCTTATGTAAATAATAAAAAATATAACCTTTGCTCTTGCTAAAATAAAATGTACTCTTTCTACTCATATTTAAGTTTAAACTCTTCTAATTATTAATTTTATCAAAATATCATTTTAACACATTCTTTTAAAATATTAATGATAAATAAGTAATTTTACAGAATTTGCTTAAACCCTTTCTAAAGCATCCTTAATCTTTCACACACTAGAATTGTTCTTTTTCTCCAATCAGTTCATAAGCCCTTAAATTCTTTACTCATTTTTGTTAATTCATTTATCATATTCTTCTTCATATCTTGTTCATTATCATCCTTACATACCTTCCAAATTATTATCACAAATTGGGCCATTTTTGCTTAAGCTAATAAAATTGAGTTAGCAGATTTGGTGAGATTATTGTATTAAATTGTTGAGATGAAATCAATAATAAAATGGGCAACACTTGGAGGGCTACTGATATTAATTGAGCTTTATTGCTCCTCAATTCCCATGGGTAATCCAATTGTCTGTTTTTTTTTTAAAAAATGTTTCTCGTGTTTCTGTTTATGCTGAATTCATGTGTCTATTCTATCTATTCTAGTTTTGGTGAATATATTTATCTAATATTTATTGCGAGAGGTGACATATATCGCAAAACTAACGTATACCTAAATGATCTTACACCAGGATATGGAAATACAAACAGTTTTTGAAGAATATAGAAAATTTATCATTAGACATTTCTGGTTACCAAACCAAACCAGCTCGAAATCTCTAAAATTATTCTTGATTGCATTCACCAATAGATACTACAACAACGTAGTCAATGAAATTACAAAATAAATTGTGAAAAGAGTGAGTGTACCATTACTTACCATTATCTCATAGAAATAGAAGATATAGAGGTGGTTTACTAAATACTCTTGTTTTTTCCAGAACTAAATTAAAAGATATTTTATCCACACCCATACATAAGTTAGGATAAAGTTTGATAGATGGAGAGGACAGAGGTGTTACACAACTTAGTTTTAATTCAAAACAAATGGCTCTACAAATATTTTCCCCAAAAATTCAACAGCCATTGAAGTCCATTTTTCCTTCTCCAACTAATAATGAATGCAGTATCATTGTGCCTTGTGCCTATAACTCATCTCGTAGGCTTGCTTTATTTCAACTCGGTACAGGTTCTTCCATTTCGTTTTTTTCTTTTCTACTGCAAATTGTGCTGAAAATGCACCATATTTAGAATTGATAGTGCTCAGAGCTAGATTTTAGCTTTAGGTTTTTGTAGGTATGCATACACATTACTCTCTCCAGACTCTACTTGCAGGATTACACTGAGTTTGTTGTTGTTGTTGTTTTTGAATTGGTAGTCAACTCATTAGTAAATGTAAGGTTCATGAGCCTAAGATTGCACTTTGTGAAAATCACTTGGATAAAAGTTATTTGATTGATGGGTTTCATGATAATCTTTCAATTCTTAGAAAATTAGAAATGTAGCAAACTTCATTGAACTGATGAACTAACTTAATTAGCTATAACTGATCATTTGATAATCACATCATATAGGATGTCGATGTTGGATATTTTGTAATATATAGAGGTCTTAAATTGAACAAGACACATCTTTTCATGAAAAAATATGACTGTTATGAAAAGTTATTTGTTCGTGAAAGAACTAACTCTTATAAAAAGTTATTGTTCGTGAAAGAGCATTACTCTCATGAGAAGTTCTTTGATCGTGAAAGAACATGACTCTGATGAAAAGTATCTCTTAAGTTCTATAAATATAAAGACTCTCTGGAATTAGCCTAAAACAAAATCTGCATGCATAAACAAAGAGCTTTGTTGTATCCTGAAGGGATTTGTTTGAATTTCTCCCAATATGTATATGGGCAATATCTCCTTAAAGAAATTGATTACACGTCTCAAAGCCATCTTCTTCTTCAATTATATTTCCTATTATTTTTTCTAATAGTCGAGCGAGGTGTAGTAGGCAAATATGCAATAGAACTAGTTGAGCAAAACTAAGCTCACATAAAGCCTATTGTATAGTTGGTTACATGTTCTCTTTGACAGCACCATACTGCCAAATAAATGTAGGAGGTATCGCTTGTACCTGAATGAACACAAAGTTCTTTGCAACACTCGTTGCACAAAACTTATTGATCAAGGGACTATAGAGCAGTTGAGATTTGGATCTAACCATCACTTAGTTCAGACAGAATAAAGACTGAACAATGGTGTATTAGTAAATGACTTACTGAACTTCATTGTTATTCAGCCATCACCCAGTCACAGTTATTTAATGGAAAAGCACCTGAATCTCTTAGTGCTGAAGGGAAAGTGATCGAAAGTGGAATGGTTGCTGAGCTGGCGCAGTCAAATATTGCCCTAAATGATGAAACTGCATCAGAGTGGATCAAGAAGGACAAAAGAAGAATGCTTCATGTCGTTTATCGTATTGGGAATTTGGACAACACTATTAAGTAAGTTTTACTTTTACGTAGAAAAAAGTTGAAGCTTCAGTACTATGTTTCATATTACCAACTAGGTACCGGAGTCCAGAGTTGTTCTTGCGATACAGGTTTTACAGAGAATGCTTGGGAATGAATCTGTTAAGGAAACGAGACATACCAGAGGAGGGCTATTCAAATGCTTTTCTTGGTTATGGACCTGAGGAATCAAATTTTGCCGTTGAACTTACTTACAGTAAGGCTCCTCATAGCCAGCAGTTGGCGCTGTGCTTTCTTCGAAAATCATTTCTTGTGCTTTAGGATGTTATAGTCGTTGTACTTTACCCTGTTGCTTTCAGACTATGGAGTTGACAAGTATGACATTGGAACTGGTTTTGGTCATTTTGGAATTGCTGTTGAGGATGTAAGTAGTTCATAATATGAAAAATTCATTGGTTCCGTTTATACTTCTCTGATGTCATACTACCAAGTAAACTAAGATCAGGAAAGTTTTACAGGCATTTAGGGATGTTTCCTTGGAATTGATTATCTTTGCCTTTTTCCCTTCTTTGGTTGATCTTGGTTTTAGAAGTTACTCTACTCATTACTTGCTGGTGACTATCATACATCTTTCCATGAGTACAGTGTTTTAGTTAGACACCTTTAGAAATGTTCTAATTGTATTTCTTTCTCTTTTTTCCTTACAATTATTTTTTGAATTTTTCCACATAGGTTGCTAAAATGGTAGACCTAGTAAAAGCAAAGGGAGGGAAGATTGTCCAGGAACCTGGTCCAGCTAAAGATGGAGGACCTATAGTTGCCCTCGTGGAAGATCCTGATGGTTACAACTTTGAACTATTAGAGAGAGGGCCTACTCTTGAACCTTTCCGTCAAGTAATGCTTCGTGTAGGAGATCTTGACCAGTCCATTAATTTCTATAAGAAGGTAAACTGATTAGCTGGATGAAAGTTCTGGTACATACTTGTCGTTTTTTATTGCAAGAAACACTAAATCTTCATTGTTGATTAATTTTTCAAGGCATTTGGCATGGAGCTTCTTCGAAAAAGAGATAATCCGGACAACAAAGTGAGTTTTTAGGTTCTTTTGCAAAATATATTTTCTGTGGTTATGTTGTTCTTGTTTCAATCTTATGCAATCGTCTTGTTGAGTAACACAGAGTCCTATATTGGGTATAAAGGCATCATCAATAGAGTCTATAAACATATTGGGTCACACAATTCATGCGTTGAGGCTTTGGGTTAGATGCTTGGATTATTGTATATCGTATGAGAACCAACCTTAAATAAGCCTATCTTCTCTCTTCTAAGTCCGTATTAAACTAGAGGGGATTACATGTAAGAAAGTGTGTGTAGTTATATATTGTCTCGTATAAAAGGACTTCGAAAGGGCTTTATAATGGAAGTTCGTAAAGGTCTTAAATGTCACTCCACTCATTGTTTTGTGATTTTTGATTGAATACTTCTCATTTGTTCAATTGTGTGAACCACCTCATGTAAAAGTTTAAGCTATTTGAGAGCGGCAATCTTAGTTATTTGGTTTATGGCTGCAGCACCTTTAATAAAACAACTTCTCATTGTTTCCTTTTGCTCTTGGTTTTCTCTCCATCAATTTTGCAAACATACTTCATGTTCAAGGTGGTGGACGATTTCTGCCATGCTAGTTTTAGTCCATAAACTAGGATGGCTTTTGTTCTTATATTCTCCTTTAGATTTTATTAAAGTAATGCTTGCTACACTTGATATTTTGCATTTTTTTTACTTGGATATTTCCTTAATGCTAGTTTATGGTTGTCTCTCTCTTCTGTTTGTTTATTATTAACACTGGTTCTCAGAACACAATAGCCATCATGGGTTATGGACCTGAAGATAAAAATACAGTTTTGGAGTTGACATATATGTATGGTGTCAAAAGCTATGATAAAGGAAATGGTTATGCTCAGGTAACGCCATTCAAATATGTTATTGTTCGATGTAGTTTAATACAAGTAACATTAACAAACTCATTTGAAGTTATAATTGATCATAGATTCTTTCCCAGACTTGAGAAACCTCCGTAGATCTCAGCTTGTAAGGAACATTGCATGTCTTTGCAGATTGCAGTAGGAACAGATGACGTCTACAAGACTGCAGAAGCTATAAAACTGTATGGTGGGGAAATTGTACTTGAACCTGGACCTTTGCCGGGTATAAACACCAAGATCATGGCATGCATTGATCCTGATGGTTGGAAGACAGTAAGTCTTCAACAATTATGATTATTTTGGCATGAACTGGCAGATTTCTTTCCGTCATTAGACAATGCACCAACTCTTGTTTCTAGACATCTCATGCTTTATTTTATCAGAGTACTAGTTTAAAAGTATCCACAATTTGAAGGCGATATCTACCTTCAATATTGACTATCTTCTAGCTTTACTTGAGGAAAGTGACAAAGACAAAAGTTATAAAACGATCAATCGCTAAAAACTTCACTTCATTGACCTTCACTCACATGAATTAGCTAGGACCGCGTAGAATAAACAATACCTCTAGTCACTGTAAACCCATACACTAGGTGAGAGAGAAAAACTGGTTATTCAAATCTGCAGCAGTGACATTATTTTCTTCAATGTGTGTAAAACAGATGACACTAGATTGCCTAAAAGATTCATATGTTAATTTGACCAACTAAGTCTTTGGTGTAGCATGGCGCATGTCAGCACCTGTTGAACTTAGGAAAAACAGATGTTATTGTTTGAGAGGATTCAAAATTCGATCGCTGAACATTATTTCTGCAATAGTAAAACCGAAGTATATTGGATTATATCTAGATCTGTTCAATTGAGACATAGGATGTATCACTAAATGGCAAAAGCATACACCACTATAAGGTTGGTGATTGGTGTAAGGTTTCTGGCTTGTGAAATGATGTCATGTTAGAATCAAGTTAAGGAGGACTACTTCAAACCATGTAACAGAGATGGAATAATATGCTTAATTCCAGTGTAAAACACTTGATAGGTTTCAGAATAGGAAGCATAAAAGTTTTTTCTTTATTTGCTTTCCATCTTAGTCATTCACATTTGTCATCTTGCAGGTTTTTGTTGATAATGCTGATTTTATGAAGGAATTAGAGTGAACATATGCAGTACTAACCCAAACATCTCAATCCTTCAGTAGGTTTCTGAATAATTTGTCACAATTTTTCCGGTGATATCATCCAGATAATCTATTTCCGGCATGAACCACCGATAGCTTTACTTATATAAAAACAACCATGAATGGCTCGTTGTAGTGCCATTTTCAAATATGTAATCTATCCCTATACAGATGTACTAGCTTAAATCAATTCATTGCTTCTCTGATTTGATGCTGTATTTTAGAGTTTGGAAGTCACACATTGTCAATTGCTCTAAAAACTACTGGTTTGTTCTCTTTTGGAACGTTCATCCAAAGTCATGTCATGGTCATGCGGCAACACAAGATTTGTTGAATCCCATCCACCCACATTTGTTTCTCCCCTTTGTTTCTGCATTCAAATTCAATCATCCTGTCAGCAGTTTGTATCCCGAAGTAGCACTTCTGCTCGTCATGTTCCTCGTCTCGTCCAAGCCATGCTGGTACGTCACAACAGACTCCAGAGACCACACCTGGGCACTCATCAAGCACCAATTTAGATGATAGTGTAAAGGATCACATACACAATTTGATACTAGACTGAGTATTTGTTTGTGCTTACATTCCTTTTTCTTTGTGAATGTTCCTGCCATATGCTTGCTTTTCATTTTAGCTATCACCTGCTACCAAGATTCATATTCACACTTTTGTTATGATGATATAGGCAAAACATGAAATAACAACCATGTGGGGGTGCACATGTAAAGTCTGTTGCTTTTAGTCTAACTGCTTATAAGATGTTCACTTTTCTAATAGACAGTATATCCATTTAGATGGTATACTCTGCATATTACCTGCCAATCTGAGTTTATGTTGAAAGAGACTTGTTTCCAGTGGAGATCTCCTGCATGAACAGAAATATTATTGAAAAAACAGCTGCAATATCTCCAGCAAGGTAAGTGTAGTTCCTCAATTCATATTACCTTTTCTTGTACGTTTGAGCAGTTCCCCCCCTTTGGCAACAAAACTAAGAGCTGCTGTAACAGTTGCTTCTTTGTTACCTTCGACACACTCATCAGCTAGAGCAACAGCCGCAGCTCCATTTCCTTTCTGTAGCCTCGCCCTTAGAGTGGCCGCACCTCTCAATGCTGTAATAGTGAAAGCCAATGAGAGAAATTAGTATTACCAGTTTAAGTTTTCTTATATTATGAAACTGTTGAGCAGTATTGTTTGCATCCCTATAGATAGCAAATATTTATAGATAGCAACAGTTGGAAATGAGGAGTATGAAATTCTGTTCCGCTAACATACAGCAGTCTACATGGTCCACAGGAGATCGGTTTGACTATTATGCAAAGTATGCCACGGTAAAGAAGAATACAAGAGCTGTATTTCATTATGAAATTGATTGGTGTTGTGGTCACTTTTAGATTGATGGTCCTCCTAGACCAGTTGGATTTATACCTGTAGCAGCCCCAGCAGTTAGAGTCATAATGTCTCCACTAGTTCTTGCATTGATAGCTGAATTTACAACTGATAAGATTTGATCCTGCTCAGCACCCATATCCTCTGCAATTTCAATACAGTGGGATGCAACTAAAGCTGCCGCAGATGCAATTGCAGTTGACATCTTTGAAGATGTGTTGTGTTTGGTTATGGACTGCTCTGGAGAAGTTACTGATAAGGTTGCAAGAGCAGCCACTGCAGCTGCAACCCCCGCTACTGAAACTGCTGCATGCACCTGGGCACTGTGAGTTCTAAGCTCTTGTTTTTTCTTTTCTTTTTGATCTTTCAGCCACCTACCCATTGTCTTGCCACGCACCACGGTCCTGTAGAGCTGCATTATGCCAGTTTAGTCGTGATTGTTCAGACGAATTAGTAAAGTTACTGTCAAAATAATTGTATACCCCAGCTTTCAGCAAGTGATGACTGGAGAGGAAATCTGAATTGAGTGCCTGATGTAGTAAAAACAATTCCTGCGCATATCAATACAAGTATAGTTATTCAGCTAAGTGCAAAGCTGAGAGTTAAAGAATGATTTGTCCATTTGGGGGACAAGGAAAAAGTTGAGTGTATTCCCATCAACCTAGAGGCCACCCCAATATTAGTTGTTATCTACCTATTTGGATCACAAAATGATGATGAAGACTTTGTGGTTGCTTTTTCAGCCAAACATATGGTTCGTTATTGTAGTGCCTAATCTGTATTATGATAATTCAGCAAAATGGCACATCACTACTGTTACTTCTCTAGCCTATTTATAATTTCAAAGAGTGGTGTAAATATCCAAAAAATTTAGTTGCAGTCATGCATGTGCTAGAATAGATAGAACCCCTTCCCCCGTCTTGCTTCTCTGTTTGCTTTTACCTTTGTGTCATCACTTCCCCTTGGAGAAACTGGAGGGCTATCAGAGTTGGGTAGTGGTTGTTCTTGCTGCAGTACAAAGACAGTAAGCATAGAAACTTGTAAGCAATCAATGAAGTAAGCATTTCCATAACAGTATAAATGAACAAAACCACAAGCTTGAACGAAGAGATGTTTACAGGTTCCTCTACAATCGAAGTCTTTCCATGTTGCACTTGTAATGAAGAGAATGACATCTTTTCATCTACATAACTTGTTTGTTTTGTGTGAGAAAGAGCTTTAGAGAGTTCCTTAGCTGACAGACTCCATGATCTTGCAAGGAACTCCATAGACTCAGTAGGAGTTTCTGGTGGAGGGCATGCCCCTGGTAGCCAATTTGTTGCACCGTCTTCATCGATCCCTTCCAACCTATTTGATTTACATTTAACACCACAAGAGCTCACCTTCTCCATTATAATCATTCAAAAAGAGGAGATCAGTGAGTTATTAACTAGTACAAAATTTGTGAATGTTTTTTAACTTGTAACTGGACTTACTTTATCCTATATCAATCTTCTGATACCCAAGAAAGTTAACATAGTATACAAGTTGTAGGAAGCAGTATGATTTATATAATAGTGATGAGGTATTAGATATAATAATTTATCCTGCGTTTGGTTGGAGATATTAGGCTGTCTTTGGATTATTTATTCCACCATTTATATCTTAGTGTATATGGAATAACTTATCCCAGGACAACTTGTCTGGGATAATTAATCCCGGAATAACTTGTTCTCAACCAAGCGATCACATTAAAGTTCGAAGGTCCTTTGAAATCTTAAAAATTTAAAAAGAAGCTGAGTTAAGTGAAAGACTACAATACATATATTCTAAAACTGGATATGGAGAGGTCCCAGTTTTAAAGTTCATATAAACTTTGTCTCCAACTTCCCTTTGTCTTTTTTCTTTTTACATAAAAGGGTTTAAAAGATTAGTTCTTGAACGGCGGGCTTCATCATGACTAACGAATAGGGACCCTTGAGTTATAATCTTATTTTTGAAGTTCAAAAAACTGTTAAAATATATGGTGTGTGCAGCACCAGATGATCAAAGGGGCAATTTGCTTTTTCTTATACATTTTAGGCTAAGTGGTGAAAGATGGAATTGAATTCTTATGACGATCGTTCGAAGTGGCTTTTTTTTTTGCTTTTGGTTTTCCAAGATGAACTGCACAATCACTTTTTGCTATTGGTGCAGTTCGGAGTATGTAGATAGTTGTTACTTGTTAGAGATATCCTAGGTCCTTTGTAAGATGAAGTAGGATCTAGTTTAGTTTTGTTTTAAGTACATGCAACTGTATGTAGTTCCATGATCTAAATTTGGGATCATAGCCTTTAGTGCTGAAGATTAATACACAAAACTGTTACCTTTGTAAAAAAAAAGTAGTACTTAAGTAACTGTAGTTTGTTTGAAGTGATATATTCCTTATTCATACATGCTTTGAAATGCTTTACTGAGCTGAGAATTTACGAAAACATTTTATCTTCATAAGATAGGAATAAGGTTTGAGTACACGTCAACCTCTTCAGACCCCACTCATAAGATTATATTGTTACTTTAGTTTACTGTGATATATCCTTTGGCTCAAGGAATAATGGAGACGAAAAACAAGTGCTAATCGGCATGGTTAACCAATACTTTTCTTTTATCATGCTTAGTAAAGTAAACTTCTGCTAAATTTCAGGCTATGTAATAACACTACGTATGGCTATATGAGCATTAACAAAAACACCCAACAGCAATAATGATTGAACAATAGAGAAATATGGTACTTAAAAATGGTGTTTTATGACTCCAAGGCAATCAACAAAATAGAGAAAGCATCTCTCTTTAATTAACACTTTCATCATTACTATGTGTCCAATCATGTCTTATGAGATAGCAAATGGAGCACCAAGTCCTTGGAGGTCCCAACTTCCCCTTAATTATCACTTTATTATTACAAGTTTAGGAAGAGCCATCTGCCTTTAACTTCTTGTGATTCCCTAATAGTAGAGACGTTGATTTAGTAGGCACAACGTGTGGAAAAGAAAGAGCGTTTGGTGCTTATATATGGTTGTACTAATATTGTTTTATTTCATCGTCTTCGATTGTATATGATTATATTATCTCTAAAAATCAGTTGCTAAAGAGAAGGGTGACGTTTGGTAACATTAATATGTATCTTCCTTGATAATACAAACAAATAAGTATATATCATCAAAGAATACATTCGAATAGATGTAAAACCAATTGATTTCTTCCTCTTGTAGTGGTGAGTGCTAAGTATTTCGATTAATAAAGCGTACACATCCATATTTGTCCAGAACATTTTCCTCTTCTGGGTGACACAACAACAAATCTGTTGCCACAGAAGCCTCCTCCTTCATATGAAGATAACAGTGTCTTCACAATAGATTTCATTTTGAAATTGTAACTTTTTCAGTGATAGCAGACTAAAAGCTATGTGGAATGATCTGTTATGATCACTTGGGTGTAAAAATGAAGATCTCTTGTAAAAAGAACATACAACTAAAAACAAGTTTGTGCTGGTGGAGTGATGACTAGTTTTGGTATGTTCAGTGATATCATTGTCACTGTATTGAACATCTGCACTGTATTTGCAGGTAGAATATTCATACCACCTGTCTGATATTGTATCTTGTCTTCATTCTCAAAAAAAAAAAAAGATATTGTATCTTGTCTTGCAACTCACTAATTATAGCACACTGCGTTCTTTGCAGTCCAAATTACTCCCATCTCTGAATATCATCAGGTACTAAAGGAACCTTCAGATATGATACATGTCATGGTATAATATGAAGCTATGGAAAAGCTCGAAACTTAAATGGTCAAAACTAGCTGAAAGTATCGTCTATTTCATAAACATAAGGAAAGCCTCCTGCTGTATTTAAGTTGAGCAAATTCAACAAACTAGCCTCTTGACAAAACATGACCAAAGCTATGATGACTTACTTGTCCCATACAATATTTTAAAGAGGAGAAAAGGAGAGATGAAAATGTATTCTTGAGCTAAATACATGAAAAGCCTCGTCGAAGCAAAAATGACCAGCATGAAGTAGTATGAAGATTGTTTTCAAGACATGATTAGATAGAATAAAAAGAGGAGAAAGAAAGCTATGGCTCTAATCACATAGTACCTCTGAGTCCAGGTTATAGAATTCCATCATCTTCGCAGCAAGTATAGGATTATAAACAAATGCAAGGTTGATTAGTTACAAGAGCCATGATGGTGCCCCATTGGAACTTCAACACCAAAGGCAGGCTTCATCATCAAGTTCATGACATTAAATGTCTGAAATTCATGAAAAGTTACAAATAAGCTAACATTATACACAGCTAAAGACGAGGAGAGTGAGCCTGAATACGAACTAAATATATACCTGAAATGCTCTATACCAGATTCGAGCTTTCAGGCACTTGAGCACCTATTAAAACTTATGCACGTGAAAATCCAGGCTTTGTGCAAAGGAATTGAAGAAATGAAATACAGATAAGAGTCGAATAAGACAAGCTAACATTTTAATGTCACTTTTATGCTCTATTAGAAAAAGGAATGAAAAGAACGCTTTACACATAGCTTAATTGTGAACTGTAGCTGGCTTAGTCACGGTCCTATAATTCCAGACGAAGAAAACTTAAAAGGACAACCAAGTTCTGATAGGTCATCTTTTAGTAACATCATTGCTTTATACTTCATAGTCACCTCGAGATGGCTGCCTTACTGGTACACAGGGTTTAAGTGAATTCAACATCACAAAGTAGACCTTCACTTCTGCAATTCTCCCAAAAAACAAAATAAAATCAAAGAGAAAGAATAGCTTTACTAATTCTATTGCCTGTAAATGGAAACAAGACCCAGCTTATGTTGCAATATAAAAGAAAGAAAATCAAATTTATTGGAGAAAATTCTCCTACCAGTTCACTTGGAAGAAATCCTGCTTAAGAAATGCAGCTTGCTGCTTGAAGCACCAGTTTTTCCACTGTGTGCCTGACCTACATTTCCAACTTCAATTGAATCTTCGTGTTTCGGGAAGCTTCTCTTGAAAGCATCAGCCAACGACGTAGAAGGACCAGAAGTATTTAATGTTACCTGCAACAAATTAGAAAAATAGAGCAATTGTTTGGAACATGCATATACAACACACAAGTTCTCTAATGGAACACGAAGAATGTTTTTATGTTAAAATGCCACTCATTATTGAACAATGATGTAATAATAATGGTATAAACTATAGACAAAAATCAACTACAGTCTCCGGTCTACATTGAACTTACATTTTTTCCAGTACGGTAATCAGATTTCAGATTGGTTGCTGACCCATCACCACGTACAAAATTACTTGATACCTTCTGTTTTGTAGCTTCAGCTAAGTATGTAGCATTATTACCTCCTAAATGAAGATATAGACCAGTTAAATATCAGTGAACTCTCAAAAAAAAAATATAATTTGAGATTTACTCCTTTTCTACATCACAGATATTAAAGGGACTATAACAAGGTTAAGGTCAGCTAAATGAGAAAAACTGTCATGATTGAAGAAAGTTCACAAGTACAAGTTTATTAATTCAAAGAGCTATAGATCCCAAGGTTTAATCTGATGGAGTCATCTGAAAAGGTCAAAAGACAAATACCCCTGAAGATTGTAAAAACAATAACTATTTTACACATGCACATCCCACAAGTTCTGTCTATACTGCAGCTCCGAAACTGACAGAACCCCATACTACAGATTATCAATGCTACTCTACAGAAATGGCTGTCATATTTGCAGACCAGAATCAGCAGATAAAAGAGCTAATATGCAACTGGAAGACAAGTTACCTTGCTTATTTAAAGCTTTTGGCAATGCTCCAGTACCTGTCGTTACAGAAAGTGGATGCAGACTCTGCAATTTCCAGTGGCAGAGAAAATAATATCAAAACGGGTTGAAATAATTGAATTTAATTTTTACAAGTATGATATACAACACCAGATGTCCTCGTACACAACAAAATATTTAAAACCGAGGAAAACAATACTTTTGCCGGAAAATGAAGTGATGAAAGTACTAACAGGTAGTTCTAGCTGGGACTTTGACCTCTGCGTCTGCTGATATTTCAAGATGGTCCAATCAAACACATAATCCATTTTATACCCTGATGAGATAAACACAGTAGTCACACAATACCAGATTCAGAAAAAAAAAAAAAAAAAACTTAAATGAATAACTGCTAAATCCTACAAGAATGCATGTCTGTTGGAACTCAGCCCAAGAAAGATCAAGCTTATTTGCAAGAAACTTATAGAAGTACTAAACTTACGCAACCAAACAATTGAAGAACTAATCTTTCTGGATAGAGAATCCAATTTGTCTACAGAAGTTTACCCTCGATAGTAGTATAGTTATGGACACAAAATACTTGAGCTTTTGATGCTCCTAATCTTACATGTTCATGATTACAATAACATGTTTTTCAGACTTCTTTGTTTTATGTTATCATACTACAGTAAGAAATGCAGCGACAACATAAACTTCATTTTTCTTGTGCTAGAATCTGAATTTAAAATCCGTACCTTCACGAGTAAATAAGTCACGAAACAAGCGTTTCAGGAATCCGTAATCAGGGCGCTGGTCAAATGTTAAAGAGTGACAATAATGCAAGTATGAAGCAAACTCCACTGGAAGAGATTTGCATAAAACCTGTAGACAGAAATTGTATGTCAGTTGACTACCATTAAACTAAATGAAATGAAACCACTGTGAATGTCTAACCTAATAAAGTTTTTTTTATAGCACTCATTACCACGAAAATAGTTTGAGAGTTTGAGATACATCATCATTTATTTTTTTGGTTATGCAAGCACGGAACAGGCTAGCTGATGCTCAAAGAAGTTTTAGATTTCAAATGGCCAAATACAGCCCATTTCAAAATTCTTTTTTTTTAAATGTTAAAAAAAAAGAACTTGGAAAAAGTTACTGGTCATTTCCAAATTTTCATAGTGGATGAGAGTTTATACAAAAGTTACAGAACGATCTATTTAGGCCCCTTCTAGTCTGACCTATTAAAGATGTGCCAACTCAAAGCAAAAAAGAACAAGAATACAATTTAGATATAAAAGAGCTGAAGTGACAAGCTTGGCAACTATGGCTTAGATCCAAATAGAGGTGACATCAATTCTTCCCATCTACTTAAGTCTTGACATGCAAGATGCTTGGTACCTAACCTATACTGGAGCAATGTAGTAGGCACTCGGTGAATCAGTCCCAGGTGCACGTAAGTTAGCCTGGAGACCATCTTTATGTATATATATACACGCAAGTTAAAAAAGTTAAAATACAAACGAACATAGCCATCCAATTTTCTAAAACAGACCTCAATTGTTGTTGATACTTTTTTCTCACGGATCTTGTCATATTTTTGCTTCTTTGTATCAGCTTTTAGACCCTGCCATGGAAGGCTACATGAGAAAGTCAACCAATTAATTATGTCAATAAAAGAAAAGAACAAAAAACAAACCAAAGAAAAATCAACCGTAGTAAATAAGAAATAGTGTAGAGGAGAAGTGGCCACACCTGCCTCTCAAGAAATATAAAAGAACGTAGCCAAGAGATTCCAGATCATCCCTCCGGCTTTGCTCTAGAGATTTTGAAAAGAGAGTATTTTAGTACAATGTCCAATCTCAGAGATAAGAAACCATCACACAACAGAATTTTACCTATTCCCAAATGTGTATTGCAACTGGCATACCTTGCTGTCCCTGTCAAGTTCTTGTTCTCTCTGTAAAAGTAGAGGAGGCAGAAAGAATAAATTCAGCACCAAGAAGTGGCAAGAACCACTGTTCAAGTAATTGGAACGAACATAAAAAATTTAAATGGGAAAGAAACAGAAAACCAGCAAAAGGCATTTCTTATTTAGGTGATGAAGCTTAGTGGGATCTTTCTATAAATTAATATTATACACCTTTTCAGTTTTGACAAATTCCGAGCAATACACACATTTCCAATCATTAACTCCTTAATGATAGCAAAGAACCAAGTATCATATAAACAAAAATGATAACAATAAATAAAATCTAAGAGTAGTGATTCAATTATCACTTAAATCAAGTTTTGTCCCTGAAAAGGCAAGGAAAAGGGAATAACTGAACACCAAACATCATACACTTCCAGAGGAAAGTTGCATAAAACCAATTATAGGCACACCTGTAAGGAATATGACGGCTTGTGGTGGGGTCACGATATCTTTTTGCAAGTCCAAAATCAATAACGTAGACCTGTTTTGTCAATAGGGAAAACAAGAAACAAAAAACAAAGGTAAATCAGAATATCACAGGAAAAATAACGATTGGTTAAATGACATGACCAGCTTATGCTATTCGCCCCCTCCCTCCCCACTAGGCTTTGATCTAGTGGTAAGAGTTCAGAGTATGATGTGTAGTTTAAGTACAGATCACGGGTTCAATCCTGCCACAGGCTCACACAATAGCCTTGTATTTAAGTGGGGAAGGGAAGAGGGGCGGGCCTGTAATCTACTGAGTTTTGAAACATGTGCCACCGGTCCTCGGGGATTTCTTGCTTATAAAAAAAATGACTCTGAAGCTTATCCGAAAAGGTCATCACCTGGTTTGCCTTCCTGCCAAGACCCATGAGAAAGTTATCTGGTTTTATGTCTCTATGTAGAAATCCTTTTGAATGCAAATACTCTATTCTCGTAATCTGTAATTGTCACAGAAAAGAATACCCAGTTCAGTTATGGGTGTATTTCCATGATAGATGTCATGAGATAAAGGCATCCATAACAAGCATGCTTGATAAAAATAATTTCTGTAACATACACTATCTAGAGACAGCAGAGAAAATGTCAAACTTGCATACACCACACAAACTTAAACAACTAAGTAAAGTCAAAGGTAAAACAAAGGCCAAAGAAAGGTAGTCCTCCTTTCTAAACTGAAAGCATTACATAAAACATGCATTACTCAAAACAAACAGAGGTATGTAATATGCTGATTACCATCTGATCAGCCAACATTAGGACAGTTTTCAGCGAGAATTTCCTCCCACAGTGTACAACGAGGTCTTCAAGACTGGGACCAAGCAAGTCAATAATGAGGACACTGTCATTCCCATCAACCCCACGCCATTTTATATTAGGAATACCACCTGAAATCAAAACCAACAAGTAATAATGAATACTCCCTCAATTTCAATTTAAATGGCAATGTTTGATAGGCACGAAATTTAAAAAAGAAAGAAAGATTTTTGAAACTTATGGTCATAAAAATGCCATAACAAAACTTATGGTCATAAAAATGCCATAACAAAACTTATGGTCATAAAAATGCCATAACATTTGTGTTGCTATAAGACTTTTGAAACTTGTGATCTTGACAATGCCGTGACAGTTGTGTGGCAGAGCTTCACATTAAGGGTTAAAGGGGAAATAAAGAAAAATTATTTTCAACTTAAGAAAGTTGTCGTTTTTTTGGAAAGGACTAAAAAGGAAATGTTGTCATATAAAGTAACCAAGGAAGACATACTTACTTCCTCCCTGAAGTATAGTGTACAGCTTTGCCTCATAAAGCAACTGAGGGTGTCTTGTCTGCCTATTTTCCTGTAAATACAAAGAGCAGAGTCAAATGACTGATTCAGCCTGTCCAGCAACCACAACTAAGATTTTTCTTTTGATAACCAACCACAACTGAGATTATTAACTCATTCATTGCTTAAAAATAGATATCCTCACATCCTTCATCCATAACCAAATATTTGGGTATTATATCAATTAAAAATTTATAACTGTGATGTCGAGGCCAGCTTGCACGCAACTTGATGCATTTTATCAGTTATACAGCAAGTATTGTTTGAAAAATACATAACTAAGGAAGATTATTTGTTTAGACTAAACCAGGAAATACACCATGCTATAGAAATGGAAAAGGCAGGATAAATTATGGGATCAAATTAATCTACAAACTACATTGGGTTGATCAGTATCACGTGCTTTCAGATAGGGGTGGCAATGGGGCGGGTTCAACTTTTTGTGTGTGTGTGTTGTGGGGGGTGATTGAAATGACTTTTTTTAAAATCTAATGCGGGGCGGGGTGGATTCCCTCTAAACTAATCTCATGGAAATAACTGTAGATAATTTTATGAAAATCTAGTCACTTTTTGTTTTTTGGATTTTAGTTTTCAGAATAATTACGAGTTGACTCAACGTTCAATTACTTGATAGCTCATGAATCAATGGACATTATGAGATCATCAACTCTTATTCATGCCTTCACAGTCAATAGCCAATTTTTTAAACAGTCATTAATATTCAGTAATGATCACCATCTCTGTAAAGTAGAATAATGGAAGTATTAAAGATCTGATCATTCTAATGCATCTAAGTTATAATTCTGTGTAGAAATTTATTTTTATAACAAAACAAATTTTAAAACTTTTGTGGAGCACGGGGTGGATCTTTGCGGGGCGGAGCGGGCAGGCTGAAATATTTGCAAGTTAAGCCACAACCCCCTCCCCCCACACACACACACACACATTGCCATCCGTACTTTCAGATGGAGGATCCAGCAGCTCAACAATAATCTTTAGAAGACAATGTGATAAATTCATGTGCATACATATTGATGACAAAACGAGGAGTTAATTATGTAATAAATCCACACAAACGAGGTGACTCAACTACCAACTCAAAGAAGCAATAGGCAAATGAGCATACCAAATTGCGTCTCAGAAACAAACCCCAAGATATCAGAACTTGGGACAAAACTTGGAGTAGAGGAGATTGCTTTATGAAAGCAAATGTTGCAAAAAGATACTCCCTCCGTTCCTTTTTATATGTCACCTTTTTAGGTTGCACTTGCATTAAGAAATTAAATAACTTTACCCTTCTACCCTTATTCAATGTTTTCTTAAGTCGCTTTTCAATAAATGATGAATACGCTAGATTTCAAAAATTAAAATGCATTTGGTGACTATTTAAATTTGTTCGTTTATTTTTGGAGCCAAATTTTTTCACCAATTGATCTAAAATTTTTGTTAAAGCTTCAACTTTCAAGATTATTTTTTATTTTGTCTCCATTTTTATTTTTAATTTGTTTGTTGAGATTTCTTTTTCAAATTAAGATTTCATAGAATAGTTAATGGAGAGAGTAATTAATCAATGTATGAAGTACTCCAATGAATATTATTTGGAATGGAGGAAGTTAATTATTTCAACTTCCAGTGGGGGATGGTGAATCTGAAGGATGTCCGCCTTCTGGATGGCCCTACTACAAAAACGTTATGAATATTTCCAAAAGAGGAAAGCACTTTATGGATGATGATAGTAATACCAAATATGGATTATTAGATGATGGATGACTGGCAGAGGGGGAATTTCTTATTGAATGATGAAGTGAAGCGAATTATAAAGGAAATGGAAAAGTTTACCAGGTGCATTGATTGTAATGAGGATAATGATACTAGTACGTATTGATTACAATGAGGATAATGATACTAGTGCATCTCTCAAAAGATCTGTTGTTCAAGAGAATACCATAGGAGAATGCTACCCTCAGGTAATTGGTTTGGCAATTGTTCGGTGAATGTCGTAGAAGTTACAGCAAATTATTACTTGAATTCTGATGATCGATGGAACATGTGCTATAAGTTTAAGGAGGACATCTAAGGTTGGGAATGCGACAAGGTTGAGAAATTTCTTATGCCAGTCCAGATTATTCAGAAACTGCTGGTATGAGATCGCTCACATTGTCGGTGCCAGGTGCCAAATCCGGATTAAAAAAGGAGGATTGTGGTTGGTCAGTAGCCAGCACAAAACTAGTCGATTCATGATGTATTTTCACAATACTTGTATCATTAGCACGTGTTTACCAATGCACGTATTTCATCAGCACACGTGTGATAAAAATAAGTCGGGGGTTCCATCACATTGCCGCCTCGATGTGAGGGAGTATGAGCTAAGGTTCCCACATCATATATGTATGGATAAAGAAGCTAGTCCAGCAGGCCCAATGTGGTGCAAAATAGAAGGGTTCCTTGGACAAATGTTATGGACAAATGACAAATGTTATGGACAAATGAGAACAAAGAGGCTAGTTCAACAGAGTCGGATTCACCTAAGTAGCTGGAACATAAGCTCTTTGGCAGAAAAGTCAATGGAATCAGTAGATACCTTTAAAAGGAAGAAAGATAATATTGTAGTGGGGGAGGGAAGAGATAAGATTATACCTAAGTAGCAGAAAATATTTTACATTTTAACCGTTATGGTTGGAATTGGCACGAGAGGGGCGTAAGAGGGATCGAGAGAAGTTTGGGAATAACAATACAGGGTGAGATATGGGATGTCATTTTCCTGAGAGAAATCATGGGATGTAATTAACATTGGACTACTTACTAAAGAGCATGAAGATTTTCTAAAATTGGTGTTCTATAAGCCACACGCCCACTTAGTATTGGTGTTTTTTAAATGAAAATCTAAATTGATCAAAAGATTACACTACAAATGAAGCGGAACATCTAAAGCTTGGCATATAGAACACTTCTTTTTTCCTTTGGCACGTATCAAAAACTTGTGGTTCTGGACAAATATTCATCATTTTGAACTTTTAACCTAAATCTCGTTAACATCTACCCAAAGACAACACATCAAACTGATGTACATATATCTATAAGAATGAAGGGAGACTTATAGGGTGTGTTTGGTATGAAGAAAAATGAATTCCTAGAAAATGTAATCATGGAAAACAAGTGGATTTCTTCCTTATTTTCTAGTGTTTGCTAAGTAAGCAAGAAAACATTATTTCAATAACATTCATATGTTATCTAGCAGTATACTATGGAGGTGGGAAGGGATAGAAAGTAGGAGCTCAGGGGATTTGGATCGTCACTTATGCAACTTGTTTTCTCTACTTCCATCATTGAAGTCATTTTCCTCATTTTTAACAAAACTTGTTTTCCTAGAGAAAAATACTATCTAGACATTTCAACCAACCAAGCAAATACCAAACACACCCATAATGTTCAAACCTAGGCAGATATATATATACAAGTTTACAAGAAAGAGATTAAATCTAGGCAAGAAAGCTTACAATTTTAACAGCAACAATCTCAAAAGTTTCGATGTGGGTAGCTGAAAAAATGAGCAAAAACCATAAAGAACAATCAGATTCTTGAAATTACAACAAGAAGAAAAATCAAGAAATGATAAACAACAAAAGAAGAGACAGACCAAGATATATAACCCCAAAAGACCCGCTTCCAATCTTTCTACCTAACTTGTACTTCTCTCCAATTATCCTCTCCATAAAGATTCAAACTTTATACAAACCCCAACTCAGTTCTTGATTCAATCAAGCAAAAAAAGGTTTTTTTTGTGAATTTTTCAACCAAGAAGGGTTGAACTTCTCCACCTAGTAGTGGAGAGAAGAATTAAGAAAAGACAAGAAATACTACTTCCTAATTCTTGACTTTCTTACCATAATATTATGATTTATGGTCTTTAATGAGTTTTTTTAGCAAATGGTCCCCTGAATTTAAGAGACAATGTTGTTTCATCCTTTGCATATTATATAATCAGCATATACAGTCCTTTAACTTTCTATTTACAGTGGAATCAAAAGTTTAATGGCATAACTATGTTTGACTGCCCCGGTCTTTTGAAATATATATACCTTTACTCGTTACTTATTTTAAAAATAGATTTTTTTATTTTTATTTATCATTTATATATTTTTGAAAAAAATCATGTTATGCCCAAAGCATTAAATACTACTTCCAAAATTTATTTTTACTTATTATTTATTTTTAAAATATTTTTTTATTTTTACTTATACTCGGCCATATTAAGAAAGAACTAATTTTTCATGTTTTACTCTTATCATTAAATACTATTTTTAGTATCATATTCAATATTCAATACTAAATATTAATTAGTAGAGATAATTTGATAAATATATATATATCAATAATTTGTTTTTTTAATATATGTGTTAAAGTCAAATAGTGACAAGTAAAAATTAATTGAGAAAGTATTCTCCATATGATTTCTTTAAGACCCAATAATAAGCATAAATTAGTAGGGCTTGGTGATATATATATATATATATATATATATATATATATATATATATATATATATATATATATATCTTAATGAGCGTATCAAATTAAAAAATGACAAGTAAAAATAAATCAATGGAGTAAATATAACCCAAAATTTTAAAAGTGTGATTGGTTAATGGTCAAAATTCTCACCCTATAAGTGGGAAATAGAATCCCCAAATTGTCATCTCTTCATAGTACTATTTTAGAAGGCAACATAACACAACTTAGTATTTGAACAAGTCTACTTTTACACCAGCCACATTACACCTACCTACCAACCAAATTTAATATAGTTAAGTAATAACTTTGAAATAGAGAACTTATTTTATATCTTGAAAAAATGAGTGTGTGAGTTGTCTTTTTCTTCTTTAAAGCGAAGGTTAAAATCTTGGAGAAGATGACCATGTGATGTATGAATGTGTATGATTAAATGAGTAGAAAGGTTCAAATGATTTGCTTGATAAAATAGTTTGTCATGCGCCCATACAATTTTAGAGCATATGGTTGATACAGGCGAAAATTACGCGAAAAAGTAATTATATACTAGTTAATTAGCTAACATAGCTATAGTTTGAATTCATTACGACTCGCAACTTAATTTGAGTTGTAATTACGTCACATGTCCTCTTTTATACGTATACATATACAAATTATATATATATATATATATATATATATGACATATACACAAATACAATTACTCTCTCCACTCTCTGCCTTTTATAGCTCGCCTCTCTCCATCCTCTTCCAATAATCTTGCTCGTCAAATATACAAATACACATGTATATCTGACATATATACATATATAGTTTGTCTCTCTCTACTCTCTTTTCTCTCTCGCTCGCCTTTCTCATCCCTCTCAGAATCTCGCTCGCCAGATATAGAAATATATATGTATATCAGTTACATATATACAATAATTTTGACATATATACATATACAATTTGCTTATCTCCTCTCTCTAACATGTAGTTATGAATTATAATTAACAAACTTTTTACGAAGCATAATTAAGTTATTTTTGAGTGGCAATATGCGAAAATTCCTCTTGATACAATCAGGGGTGTCAAATGGTGGGTTGAGATGAAATTGGAGATTTGAGTTGAAATAGGTATTGGGTTGGGTCTTGACACGATCAAGTTTACTTTGGGCTCAAAAACGGGTTGGGCGTTTACCTGCCTAATTTGACTCGCTTAATCTCAATAATAATTTCAATCTATTGTTATTTAAGTTTTATAACCACAATTTGAATTTCAACTCAAGAAATTCTAAAAAAGAAGTTATAAATGGATAGATAAATTCTAAAAGATATAAAATAAATAGTAATTTATACCTTCAATATAGAAACATACATTATACAAAAGAAAAATTACAGAAATCCACCTTTAAATTCTCTTATTACCATTATCCCCTATTAGTTTTACAAATTCCCCAAATCCCTCATTTTTCCGCATCAGATTAATGTATCTCGCGCTTTATATTAATGTATCCCGCGCATCAGATTAGTGTATCATGTATAAAATATACATCAGATTAGTTTTTCATATATAAAATGTAATGTAATGTATCTTACTTAACGATTAATGTATCTCGCGCATCAGATTTATGTATCAGCGCTTATATTATTGTATCAGTTTGAGAAACTTTTGTAATTATAAACTTATAAGGGACAAATGGTAATTTTATCTTAAAAGTACGTGATTATTGTCCTTTACCCAAAAAAAATTTCGACAAAATGGTCATATGTATATACAATATATCAATGTGTATATATCACATATATCGTTAGTGTATAAATAATGTATAATTATAGATGATGTATACCTATATACCACGAATATATATACATCTATATACATTATTGATAAAATAACATCTACACCGCAATTTTTTTTATCAATCCAATCCATCTCAAACCTCCTCTAAATAGTCCCAAAATTTAAATATGAGTTCCTCTAAATATTTTGAGTCTTTTAATATATTACTAAGAAATAAAACCTTTAAACTTAGTAGCCTAATTTTATTTTAGCACTTTAACTTTACAAACGTTTATTTACCCCTTATTTTTATTTAAAGTATAATAAATATCGCCCTAAAATGATATACCACTTTCACGTTATGATAAAGAAAAAGAAAATCAATAGAGCCACATCTTCTTTCTTTTTTTGCACCATAATGATTAAAAAATCTTTTACCCAAAATTCAAGAATATTACATCAAGTTTTTATAATTAGCTTAGATTATATACTATCATTGTTGAAAGGAATTAACTTTAGTTTTTGTCTTCCATACTTGTTCAACTGAATAAACTTTCACATATAGCCACTTAAAAATAGTCTAATTACTCTCCATAGCTGTAGTTTGATAATTACATCGTAGCTACATGTTATATTGAGGAGAGAGGAGAGAGAGACAGGGACAGAGAGGAGAGAGGAGGAAAGAGTGGGAGAAAGGTGAATTATATTTGTATATCGGTTAGATAATTGTATATTATACATATGTATTTGTATATATGACAAGCGAGAGTGGGATAGGGAGGAGAGAGGCGAGCGAGACTGGGAAATGGAGGAGAGAGGCGAGCGAGATTGGGAGAGGGAGGAGAGAGTCTAGCGAGATTGGGAGAGAGGTGAATTGTATATGTATACAATTGTATATTATACATATACATTTGTATATAGGGCAAGCGAGATTGGGAGAGGGAGGAGAGAAGCGAGCGAGATTGGGAGAGGGAGGAGAGAGGCGAGTGAGAAAGGGGAGAGAGTGGGAGAGAGGTGAATTGTATATGTATACAAACGTGACTAATTATACAAACTCGGAGTCAACCCACATAATTAATGTATAATATTAGTCGCGAGTGATAATTATAGCAAACTATAGCTATGATGAGTAATTAAATAGTATAAGTTTACTTTGTTGCGTAATTTTCTCATACTTATATATCTTTAAAATATACTATTAAATAGTGTATGGAAAATAGATTTTGCCTAAAGTTTGAAATTGTTAAAGTAATTTCCATCAAAGTTCGAATATATTCAGGCCTTTCTCCTTTTACTTTTAATAATTTAATGATCATCCGTTAACAAATCAAGTGAGAGGATTCTTATTTTTTATGGTTTCAAATTTGATTTGAAATGTTGAAATTTGGGTAATATACTTTCTTCGTTCACTTTTAATTGTCATGTTGCGTTTTTCGATTGGAAGTTAAATTAGATTACATACTAGATATATTAAATAAAAGAGTTAGATATTAAAAAATAATTCGAAAAGTACTATAAATTATAATTTTTTACATATCAATATGATGAAAATGTATATCGTAATTAGTCAAAACTCTTATAATTTGACACGAAAAAAGAAAGACTGTAACAATAATAAAAGATGGACGAAGAAAGTAATATTTTATTAATGGTAAAATGTACAAGTACCCTCCTAGACTATGACCGAAATTTCAGAGACACACCTTAACTAAACTAAGGTCCTATTACCCTCCTGAATTTATTTATTTTGTAATTTTGTGCACTTTTTTGGCCTATGTGGCATCCAAATATCTCCCAAGCTCCTTAATTGCATGGAGTCACGGAGTGTACCACATAAGACAAAAGGTGTATAAAATTACAAAACAAATAAATTCAGGAGGGTAATAGGACCTTAGTTTAGTTAAGATATATCTCTGAAATTTCGATCATAATCTGAGGGGTTACTTGTGCATTTCTTTATTGATTGATATCTTTTTATTCGACTTTATAGAGGCGAAAAAGCATGAAATCGCTCGTTAAAAGGGCTTTAATATTCCTTTCCTCTCATTGAACCAACAACACAATCAAATATGGATTATCATCAAACAATAATTATAGAATTAATATATTTTTCATTAATATAATTATATTGTTTATTCTAATAAATCTCACTATTTTTTTGAAATCCCAGAATAAACCGCTACAATCTCCCTCACTTGATTGCACCAAAAATAATTGTTGATTGGTATAACCACACATAAGCAACACGATAAATGAAACACATGAATATTTTATCTTTTATCGTATGGTCACTAAACGACATTTACGTATTTTGAAATTTATTTACAAATGAATATTTTATCTTTTATCATATGGTCAATGTGTATATATATATCGTTAGTGTATAAATAATGTATGATTATAGATGATGTATACCTATGTACCACGAAATATATACATCTATATACATTATTGATACAATAACATCTACACCGCAATTTTTTTTATCAATCTCATCCATCTCAAACCTCCTCTAAATAGTCCCAAAATTTAAATATGAGTTCCTCTAAATATTTTGAGTCTTTTAATATATTACTAAGAAATAAAACCTTTAAACTTAGTAGTCAAATTTTATTTTAGCACTTTAACTTTACAGACGTTTATTTACCTCTTATTTTAATTTAAAGTATAAGAAGTATCGCCCTAAAATTATAGGGAAAATTGTATATAATAGCAAATTATTAATTCAAATTAAATGTTGTAAATATACTTTGATTTAATTGTACTCTATAGTATACTACTGCTATTTTCGCCACTCTACCTGGTGGAATCTCGCTCGCCACTCTCGTTTGGTGACAGTCTCGCTCGCCTCTCTCGCTTTTTATACAAACACAAATGTATAAAATGCATTTGTATTTGTATAAAGTGAGAGGAAATTGTATAAATACATATATTTTCGTTCCTCTCTCTCCCCTCTTCCAGACCTCGCTCGCCACTCTCCCGAATCTCGCTTGCCTCTCTCGCTTATACAAATAGAAACGAAATGTATAAAATGCGTTTATATTTGTATAAAGCGAGAGAAAATTGTATATACATATGCAAATACATATATCTTCGTCCTATATACTTATAATTATACAATACAAATATTCCCTTGTCCACTCTTCTTTTGCCTTTCTCTCTTTCTCATTTTATACATACACATATTATACAATCTTTTGTATACAACTGTTTTGTTTTGTATATGTATAACGAATTATACAACTGTTTTTTTTATATGTATAGCACATTATACAACTGTTTTTTTTGTATATGTATAGCGAAATGTACATATTTATGTTTGCTATGGAACGCAATTATAAAAACTTTGCTATAACATATAAATATGAATTTTATATTTGCTATATGTGAAAGTTGCTCAAAATTATATACCACTTTCACGTTGTGATAAAGAAAAAGACAATCAATAGAGCCACATCTTCTTCTTTATTGCACCATAATGATTATAAAATCTTTTACCCAAAATTCAAGAATCAAAGTTTTTATAATTAACTTCGATTATTTACTATCATTATTGAAAGGAATTAACTTTAGTTTTTGTCTTCCATACTTGTTCAACTGGATACTTATATATCTTTAAAATATACTATTAACTAGTGTATGAGGAATAGATTCTGCTTAAAATTTATAATTGTTATAGTAATTTCCATCAAAGTTGAATATATTCAGGCCTTTCTCCTTTTAACTTTTTAATAATTTAATGATCATCCGTTAACAAATCAAGTGAGAGGATTCTTTATTTTTATGGTTTCAAATTTGATTTGAAATGTTGGAATTTGGGTAATATGCTTTCTTCATCTACTTTCAATTGTCAAGTTGCGTTTTTTAATTTGAAATTAAATTAGATTACATTAATTCGATATTTTAAATAAAAGATTTAGATATTAAAAAATAATATGAAAAGTACTATAAATTATATTTTTTAACATATCAATATGATAAAAAAATATATCATAAAATGTTAGTCAAAACTCTTATAATTTGACACGAAATAAGAAAGACTATAACAATAATAAAAAATGGACGAAAAAAGTAATATTTTATTGATTGATATCTTTTCAATTGACTTTGTACAGGCGAAAAAACGTGGAATCACTTGTTAAAAGGGCTTTAATGTTCCTTTCCTTCTCATTGAACCAACAACACAATCAAATATGGATTCTCATCAAACAATAATTATAGAATTAATATATTTTTTATTAAAATTTATCATCCTACTAAATTTCACCCATTATGTTTTCGAAACCCCAGAATAAACCGCTACAATCTCCCTCACTTAATTGCACCAAAAATAATTGTTAATTAATATAACCACACATAGGCAACACGATAAATAAAACACATGAATATATTTATATATGTTCACTAAACGACATTTACGTGTTTTGAAATTTATTTACACACAAGTTGTCCATCTTAATTTTTTTTTTCTTCTGTATTTTCTAATAATATCAACACGTGATTTCGTACGCTTTGTTTTTTTTTTCTCTCTCTTTTTATTTAAGAGCAGCCTCTATAAAATATAATTTATTCCTACAAACTACTTTTCTCAAAACGTAAAACCACCATTTGAATAATACTATGACCATGACTATTTAGACAATTTCTCCAAAAGATTTTTCTTTGTGATGAGTTTATTTCCATCTATGGAGCATATCTTTTATTTCCTAGTTGAATTAATTAATTAGTATTACTTTCTATTATTGTTGAATACAAGTCTAGTGGATATTTAGTATATATCTTTTCCACAACATGTCGTTTATCTAACCTCTATCTTAGAATAGAGAAAAAAAAGTATGATAAATACTAAATATATACTAGCAATAGAAAACATGAAATTAACTACAAAATTTATTAGTAATTCCTTATTAATCTATCGTTAAATAGCTTTTAGCAGTTAAATAAGATTAACATGAGATTTTTGTTGTTTAACTACGAAATATTATCTATCACTAATTCTTGTTTTCTTGTAGTGTATATATAGGGGACAAATCTTGTAGAGATTGTATGAGTTCAGCTTAACCTATTAGATTGATTTGATTTTGTGAAATTAGGTCTTAGGCCTAACTCATACCCCAAAAGCTAGCTCAAAGGGAGGAGGCTTGTCCAAGTCTTATAAGGAGTCCACCCATCTCATTAACCACCGATGTGGACTTTTGTCATTCTTTAACATCCCACCTCACGTCCAGTGCTTATCATCTGGTGCGTGGGCAATTTTGATTTCGGGGGTCCCAACATCGGGTGAGACGGGCCCTGCTTTGATACTATGTGAAATTAGGTCTTAGGGCTAACTCACACCCAAAAGCTAGCTCAAAGGGAGGAGGCTTGCCCAAACCTTACAAGGAGTCTACCCATCTCATTAACCACCAATGTGGCATTTTTGTCATTCTTTAACAGATTTAAATCAAACTATCAGAATAATTATGTTCGACACGATTGTAAGTTGATTAAAAGAAAAATTTTCAAATAGTTAAACTAGGTGCATGCAACGATACTTCTAATGAAATTTGAAAATCACAAATAAATTATACTTGATCCCAAGAAATCTCCTTCTCGATTTTTGCTTATTTTCACAGAAATTCCATTATTAGGTAGATTCAACGTACTAATAAATAATAATACACATGAAGGCATGTAGTTCAAGCATCTTGATATAATTTCTTGGTAGACAATTGCTTGATGAATTGCACGGTGACTTCAACAGAGTTGGTAGCAGCAAGGGTGATGAAGGTGGATGCCTCGTTGGACTCGGAAGTGCCGCCTCCGGCCATGTCGGAGAGGGCACGGATAACGATGTAAGGTACCTTCTGTTGGTAACAAATGAGAGCCACAGCAGCACTTTCCATTTCAACAGGACTAACATCAAACTTGTTGTAGATAAAACTTCTATATGCTGCATTATCTAAGTATATGCTTGCACTTGTTCCTCTATGCACTCTTGTTACTTTTGGTGGATGGCTCAAACATGTCGTTGCGTTTAAACACCCCACAAGTTTCAAACCCTAGTTATACAAACACGTCAAAAAAGTTGTACTTATTTAGTTTCACATAAAGTATCTTTTTGTCTAGTGACTGACTCATATTGACAGCTCTAAGTATTACAGTATTAATAATTTAAATTACCTCAAGTTTCTTAGCAATTGCATAGTAATGAGGGTCAACAGGGACCCAAAAGATATGTTGTCTATCCTCAGGAGTGCCAAATACAGGGAATACTTCTTCAGGTTGGTACCATACATTGTTAAGAAGGTTGTTATGTGAGTTGCAATTTGTCACATTTACATTGTATTTCGAAAATTTCAAGTAACCAATATCTCTTGTGTAATCTCCATTCACTTCAAGGGGTAGTTCATTCTCAGGGCCATCTCCATATCTCTGCATCCAGTTTTTTATTTTTATAATATATCAGTTGGTACAGACAAAGACTCTTTAATCTAAATTATATAAATTCTCTTTAATAATTGGTGCATGCTATTTTTTTTTGCACAATTTCAATATGAGGAACTTGAAATTCATAGATCTCATCTCCCATAAATATACATATGAATATATAAAATGAGGTCCAATATCGAGGAAATAATGAATAATTGAAGCGGCATGACTCTGATATCATTTAACACAACTAAAAAAGGGTTTGGTTGACAACCTCAGTTTTTTTTTTTTGCCTAAAATCGTTCTTCTTGGTTAAAACTAAAAAATATCCGATTTTCTCTCTATATATATATAAAAAAAAATGCAACTTACAATCACATCCAAGTATTTTCTACAACATTGAATAATTCTTCCACTAGACCACATATGATTTTTAATGAAATACTTTTGTTATTTTCAATTTTATACTCAATCACTAGTTAATTTGCTTTGAAAATTTCTACAGGAACGTAGTTTTGACATAAAAGAATTTGGATTACGTGAACTTTGCTTCTACGTCTTAATATATGTTTTAGCTATCCTAATATTGACTTTTACTAGTCCAAAAATACTAGTAATGAAAACAGATTGCTTTGACTTTATTAGATTCCAATAATCCAATTCTCATTAACCATTTTTTTTTAAAAAAAACATTTTCCTTCGTATCAAACATCAATAACTGTAAGCCGCCTTTATGAAAAATTCCAAAAATGCATTGAAAAGTAATTACCTGCCAATTCCAAAGAGCAGTATGTGCCCAATACTGAGGAATTGCAACATCTCCAATATTTAGAGATGGATTTGCATTTCCTGCTATTCCATAATGCACCACTCCTTTAATATCGAACAATGCTAACAACAATTGTGTTGTTATCCCAGCATTTAGCTAAAACAATTAAACACAAAATCGATGTATCGATCAAACGTATAATTAATTAAAATTATAATTATAAATATTAACATACCATGGCAAGTCCAGTCATAACCAAAACAACAGGCTGATTATCAATGTGTCCAAATCGAAATCTCCTCCCTTAGGATGACGAACAAACGTAAATATATATAATCGATAAGCAAGTGATCGAAAAAAACCTAAAATAATGTGTATATGTTTTAGTTTAATTAATTACCAGCATAATCAATGATAAGATCACTAGGTTTATAACTAGGATGTTGAAGAAGAGGATTCATCTCAAATAAATTTGGAATGACTAATCCCAAATAAGGTCCTTTTTTGTTAGCCATATCAATTAATTTTCTAGTTTTTCCACTAATAGAACCATTTGCTTCTTCTAGGGTAATAATTAGAACAATGAAAGCCAAAACAAATGACAAAAAAAGCTTGGAAGAAATTGCCATGGTATATTTGTAGAAATAAACTTTGATTTTGAGAGAAAAGAGAGTTAATTAAGAGAATAGTATTGACAAGGGAAACTAAACAAAGCCCTCATATTTATAGTAAAAAATAATGATTATATTACGTTGCATCATCCATCAATTATTTGACTATTTTTTTGTAATATATATAATTTTTGGATAAGGCCAAACACATATAAAAACTTCAAACTTGTACTTATTTTTTATTTTTGACCCTCTATCTTAGTCTTGTTCCATTTTAATCAACCCCTAAACTCTATTTTTATGTACCATTCAAACATGAGATATTATTTATGATTTCTTTATTTTTTATTTATGTTCTTCAATTGTTGTTTGTCTATTAATTTTCGTTTTAAAAAAATAATATTTAATGAACGAACATCGATTTTATTTGAAATAATAATATTATTTTTTGAGATTTCTCTATATATTTGCTTGAAAAGAAATCGACGAATGTGTTTTGATATTTTCTCTTAAAGATTCAATTAAATTAAATAATGCCACATATTTTTTTTCTCATATCATCCAGTCTATCTAACTTAAACAAAATATTAGCTTTGTAATTTTTAATTTAACTCCATACAAATAAAAAAAAAACATCTTCAATACGAGTAACAAAAACGCTCTTGTTCTTTGCTAAAAGTACTACTAAAAAATGCTAAAACTCGACAGATTTCTTTGGGATGTCAGTCATTTTCTAAGAAACAAAATCAACATTTTTTCGCATGTTATTTTTCACGCAAATAGAAAAACTCTCAAGAAGATTATTTTAAAAAAAATAATTAATACTTGTTAGTAATCTATATTTAATTCTTTTAACGAAGATCGAAGAATACACATCGATTATAAAAATAAGAAACAATAATGGAAGAACATAAATAAAATAAAGAAATCATAAAAATAGTATTTCATATTTTAATAGTACATAAGAAAAATAGCGTTTAAAGGGTTAAAATAAATAAGGCAAAAATAAAATTCCAAAATGAAGAATGAGGGATCGTGTATGTGTTTGGCCTTTGTATAACAACACTAGTTTTGGCATGATACTCGACAATATCCTCTTAGACGATATTATAGGTGCACGAAAGTTTTAAAAAATAAATTTTAATATTGGTACTTAATCGACCAATAATTGTCACCTCAGATATCACTATTTAAAAATATATATTTAGCGATGATATTTATTGCTATAAAAATATTTAGTAATAATTGTGCTAATTTTATTATATCTAGAATCACTAAATTTTTTAACGATATTTATATAAAATAATATTGATTCTAGATGCTTATATTTTATTGGCGATAATAATGTATATACATTACTATATATCGTTTCAAAGAAGTGTGTTAAAGAATGACAAAAATCTCACATCGGTGATTAATGAGATAGATGGACTCCTTATAAGGCTTGAACAATCCTCCTCCCTTTGAACTATCTTTTGGGGTGTGAGTTAGGCCTAAGACCTAATTCCACAAAGTAAAGATCCAATACAAGAAGAATTTAGTTGTGACGATTCAAGATAATTTTTATTTAAATTTCTTTCAAAGTTATCCATACCCTCAAATTAAATACCGTTATAACATTCTTTCGTTATAATAGAATTTCATTATTTTTTCAAATTTTATGGCAATTAGTTTAATAATAATTCCAATACAATTAATCGTCCAATTTAACTTACAAGGTAGTATTAATTTTGAAAGGCTTAAGTTACGTTTAGGTATGCGATATGAAATTATGATTTTAAATCACTATTAGACATATGACTAGCATTGTGATTTCAAATTCCAACATTTCCAAAAATATATATTTTGAGATTCCAAATCATGATTTCAATTTTTAAAATGTAAAACTTAATCCATGATTTTATATCATGTAAAAAATAAAAAATAATCTGTTATTTAAATTTTACATCAAAAGACTCATACTCGACATGAAAAAAAATATTTGTATCATATGGAATGGATTATATGAAAGAATGATTGTGCTATTAAAAAAATCATGAACACTTTGTTTGGATCATTGTTATCCATTGTATTGTATTATATCGTAACCGTACTTACAATGTTTGTTATGGTTGTTACTTAAATGTATTGTATTGTATTGTTAAATTTCATTGTTACATAACAAGAAACCCCCATTTTATGAAACAACCGATTTGGTGTGTTCTCATTATTACTTTATTTCTTTTTCCTATATCGTGACATAATATTTCATAATACTTTTTTACACTTTACCCAATATTATTTAATTCTAGTCAGACCACCTAACTTATTAAGGATATTTTAGTAAATTTATAAATTATAATACAATACGATACAGCCAAACCAAACAATAAAAATGTTATTAAACAATAAACAATACAGTCTAGCCAAACATTGTATCTATCATATCGTATCAATATAGTAAAATACAATATAATACATTATGAAACAACGAATAACAATGATTCAAACAAATTATTTAGAAATAACTTGTAGAAAGAGTATCCTGATATTTATATATTTCAAAGGAGGAGAGCGGTACAAAATATAACAACAATGATAATAAATAAATAAAATTATTTTGAAAATATAGTACTTTTGTAAAATCTCTATCAGACGAATTTTCTAATACTCTCCTTTTATAAGCTCTTATAATATATTCCAATTGTAATGTAGTTTTTGATGAATGATGATTCTTGATATCACGATAATATTTAATTTGCAGGCCTCTCTTTCCAATCCAGATATTTTATTTTATACACTATCTACTAAACTTGTCGGTATTTCCACATTGTCAAATGTCAATTAACCATCCTTTTTCTCCTCAAGATCTACAATAGCGTCATTAAAGGATGTCGACGATTATAGTGAAAAATTATGATTAAGTACGAGGTGTTGATATGTTGTAATATTACTAGAACTAAAATAACGATTATATATATATATATATATATATATATATATATATATATATATATATAAGTTTATTAAGAATAAATCTTCATACTTATGAATCTTTTATTATTATTAAACTTTTTATTTTTTATGTTATGAAGAATAGGTTCTTAAAATGTTCTATAATATCATCAATTTTAAATACTTATAAATATATATATTAAAAAAATCGATAAACATATCACTCATGAATGATAACTTACATCAATTAATCATAAATTTTACAATGAATCAATAATGTTAAATGTCAATAAGCAATTACAGTAAAATTAATTGTTCATTTTGAAATTAATGCTTACAACATTTTTTTCTTGAAAAAAATAGAAAGCGAATAATACTATTAATGTTGTCAAAAATAAATAAATATTATTATTGTTTTTTATTCAAACATATAAATACTAAATATCTCAAAAGTCTTCTTCTATTCTAATTGATATGTCATGTTATTAAATCATCATTTTGAAAAATAATAGACCTATTTAATTCATCAAACTTATGTCTGACAATTTATGAAGACTATAAAAAAATTAAAACTAATTCCTTTATATTTTTTTACCAAACAAAATTCAATGAAAGAATCTCTTTATGCAATTCTTACTTGGTAATTTTAAACATCCCTAAGTAAATTATTTGATAATTTTAAGCATTTTTTTGGTAGAAGTATTCAAATAAATTTGCAAGGTTGACAAAAGAGTTGGTAAGAAAGAAAAAATTATCATTTATTTTTTAAAATTTAATTTTTCATTCTTATTCTTGCTATATTATATCATATCACTATATTTTAACTTTATCATACAGAAATATATATATATATATATATATATATATATATATATATATATATATTCTCTTCTCATCCCAAATTCATGAAATACAAGTAATAATTAATTAAACTACTTTAATCCAATAATATACATATTATATGAGGTTAATATACTGATAAATAAAGATCAAAATTTTATTTTCTAATATAAATATTATTCACTTTCTATTTCTTTTTTTAAAAAAGACCTAGTAAGTATGAGTTTTAAAGTACCAATTAATTATTTTTAACAGTTAATTGACCTTTAATATTATTGATCCATTATATAATATATGATTAAGTGATGTAAGTTCACATTCACGAGTGATTTATATATCAATATTTTTCTAACAATTTGTTTATAAGTATCCAAAATTGATGACATTATAGTAAGTTTTTAAAAAACTATTCTTCATAGCATAAAAAAATAAAAAAATAATTATGATAAAAGAAACTTAAGCATGAGAATTTCTTCTTAATTAACTAGTATATGCTTTTTAAAAAATAATAATATCATTATTTTAGTTAAATGAGTTTGATGAATTAAATAAGTTTTTTCTTTTTAAAAAAAAAGAAGTTTTAATGACATGACATGCCAACTAGGAGAGATTGAGACTTTTGAAGGGATAAAGATCCGGTCAAGTATAATTAGGTCAAGTAATGTTCAATAGCCCTATAGATTTATGCCATGTGTATTATATGAGTATTTATGGTTGAGATTCATTTAAATTATATACTCATCTTAATAGTAAAAACAACAAAGTTGTCAATTATTTTTATTTCTTAAAACTATCAAATAAAGCAATTAAGTGTTATAGCCAAGCTAATATTTTCAAAAAAAAATAAATTAAGATTGAAAAAGAAAATTTAATATACCTGATTGAAAGTATTTGCATTATCAGTTGAGTCTTATCGTCAACTCTCGATCCGCATATTCGTCAATTTTTTTTTTTTTTGAAAATATTAGTTTGGGTACACTTAATTGCTTTATTGATAGTTTACAAAAAAAATTGACAGCTTTGTTGTTTGTATTATTAAGATGAGTATATAATTTGAATTTATTATTAAGATGAGTATATAATTTAAATGAATCTCAACCATAAATTATTATATAGTACACATGGCATGAATCTATAAGGCTATTGAATATTACTTGACCTAATTATACTTGACCGGATCTTTATCATCCCTTTTGAAGTGTCAAATATATTTGGAAGAAAATAGGGATAGTTGAGTGATATTTTAATCCTAAATGAAACATAAATGATATTTTAAGGCAATTCCCTAAATTTAGGTGATCATTTAGAAAATTAACTCATATATAGTGTAATTTTCCAACGAAGGGAACATCCCTTCGTATGATATGGGTGGATCGGCCTCTGTATATTTAATTTTCTTACTACCAAATTCATCAAATATATGCATCCTTTGTTTTCAATAGCTACGAGATAATCATTTTAGAGTGATTTTTTGTCTCTTATTACATTTATAGTTTGTGTCTGTGTCAATTTTCAAATTAATTAATTAATTAACTTTTTTCCTAACAGGATGTTGTTAAAGTAATTATATGGTGGAATGAAAATTGTGTTCAAAGTAAAAACGAAGAATTAAATTCAGACATGTGCTTAAATCAAAATCAAATAGTTGATGCTAGCTTAAAGGATCGTCTTTGAAGTGATCTGAAACGATTTAACTTCCTTTGGGGGCAAGCATCTTACAACTCGATCGATATCCTCATAATGATGATTCTTGGAGAGATCAATTTCGAATAATTAAAATATTATTATATGAGATTTGATACAAAAAAAAATATACTAAAATAATTCAGAGAATAAATCCCTTCATAAACCAAATTTCTATAAGATTACATTGTGGATTCTGTGTTTTTGATATGAGAAGATGAGTCTTCAATTTATTTATAGGATTTCAAATATATATGAAAGAAAATCTATTTTCCAACATTTATAATAATGTTTTATCTTTTTTTTAAAAATAAAAAAGTAAAGAAAATAAGGACAAAACCTAACATAAACCTTCTCATCACTTGTATTTTCATTTTTCAGTGGTTTACTTTCTTGTATTGATGTTTTGGCGTATGAAGTAATAAGGCCTAATTCATCAGTAACTCTTTAAACTTGACACAAATTTTTAGTCAGACATGTCAACTAAGTTTTGTTCATTTTAGACACCTCATGTCGCGTCTCGTTGTGTTAATTTGATACTTTTCGCTGACTAAGCATGTACATGTGTTACACGAATTTTAAGCGCGTCAGAGATGTTTTGGTAAATATTTTCTTCTCCTTTTTCTTCCTTGCTTTCTCCCTTCCATCTTCTTCACCTTCTACCATCCTCATTTGAGAAAATTCTACAATACTTTACTAGGTTACACTCTTTGATTCTTCCATCTTCTTTGAAAATTGAATTTGCATCTTGATTTATATTCAAAAATAAAATCAATTTCAAGAAAAAGAAAAAAAATCAACTTCTTTCAAATGAAAAAACTAATTTACATTCTTATCTTCTCCATTGAATTACGAAATTAAATTGATTTCAAGGAATAAAAAAACAAAGAACAAACTCCGATGAATAAAAAAGAAATTTATTTTAAATATCCGTCATTGTAAATCTCAATCATAGTAGCACAAAAAATTATTTTTCTTTTAAATGTCATACAAAAACTTTTCAATATGATATGATTTTTCTTATTCTCCAATGTATTTTATTACTTTGTGAATTAATCGATGTTTTTGTCTTTTTGATGGAGAAGAACAAATGAAAAGGGTAAGGAAGCACAAAGAAGAAGAAGAAAAGAGGTGGGGGCATGAGGTTTGGGATCGGAAAGAAAGAAAAACTGACTTTGAAAAATAGAATAAAATTTCCACGTGTCAAATACTAATTTGTTTATTGTGTAAAATGTAATTTTTAAAATATAAAAAGTGTCAAAATGATATAATAAAATTTGACATGAGATATTTAAAATAAATAAAATCTAATTTAAGTGTTCAAATAAAAGTTGATATCAACTTTAAAGGACCACTAATGAATTATCCCAATAAATAAACCTGATTGACCACTTGTATTTAATTAACTCCTCTTATCAAATTCTACTTTTAGCCAAAATGTTTAGTTTTTTAATAAGCAGTTTGACGTCGTCTATGTTGAATAATCAAAGTCAATGGCAATATGCTACCATGTTGAAAACTAATCAGAAAATAAATGAGTCTAAAAATTATTGACAGTGCCCCATCTTCATTATCGTTTGGTGTGAGGGATAGAAATAAATAGTGATGAGATAAGAGAATAGTGATGGAATAACATTTTTGTATACTGTTTAGTTGTCTGATTGTCATGTTTGAGATAACTTATCCACAATATATATATCATAGTGATTGAATAAGTTATCCTACAATAGCTTAATCTAGAATAACTTGTTCCAACTAAACGATCCTTTACGATTTTATCTGAACTAAGCATACCGTTAGAAATATTGAAGACTTCTTAAAGTAAAAATTACGTAAAATTTTGGCCCCTATAGCTTATTAGTTATTTTCGAAATACTAGAATTTAATTTAGTTTCAACACAAAGAAGGTTTGAACTTTGAAGTTTGAATATTGTAATATAACATGATATTGACTTCTTGTCATTTCCATTACCCAACCAAAGCAAAAAATTATGTTTCTTAATTTTATGAATATACCTATTTGGTACGTTTTTTTTATAACACACACACACACACACACACATATATATATATATATATATATATATATATATATATATATATATATATATATATATATATATATATATATATATAATATTGGATAATGCATAAGTACCTCCTCAACCTATGCCCGAAATTTTAGAGTCACACCTATACTATAGATAGTAAGGTTCTATTACCCCCTGAACTTATTTTATAAATAATTTTTTACCCATTTTCGACCTACATGACCCTATCTTGTGAGCCCAGCGTGTGTTGATATTTTTTTTCAAACCACGTAGGCCGAAAAGGGGTAGAAATTATTTATAAAATAAAGACAGGGGGTAATAGGACCTTAGTATAATATAAGTCTGCCTCTGAGATTTCAGGCATAGATTGAGAGGCTACTTATACATTTTCCCTATAATATTTCTTAAAGCTAAAAGCTTATCTAATTATTCGATACAACTAAAAAATTATCTTTTATTTCTTATGAATTAATAATCAATTTGAAGGTTAAATAGACTTTTAAAAAACTATGACACCCCGTGACCCTATCTCCAACCATTGTTACCATTATTCAAAACATGTCAAAAATGAGTAAAAGAAACAATTGCGTCGATTAAAAAAATCAAGACGCAATTAATACAGTGATACTAAATGATTTACCTCGATTATCGAGGCAAAATTATATAATATAAACATTAAACATGTAATTGTTGCACCAACTCTGATTTGAATTATTGGTCATTCAAACTTCTATAAAGAAATTTGAATTATTGTGACAATGCATTCATATAATATTGTTATGAAATTGATCTTTTCAAATTAAATATTTTTACAACGTACAAATCGAGTTTTTTTTTATTATTGTGTGAATATATGTTATCATTTTACCTAAATTTTTTAGATATTTATTTATTTCAAATATAAATATTAAGAAAAATCTTTTTAATTATTCAATTTACTAGAGATAATATCTTAAGACTCGCGTATTCAAAGTTTAACACATTTTAATCTTATAAAACAATGATAAAAATGAGGCTTGACTCCTAGCATCAAAATCCCTTCTTCAACATTTCAAATTTAATAAATTCAATGATGACATATTTGTTGCTTCTTTTTTCTTGTAAGTACTTTAAATATAATTGAGAACACTACAATGTTAAATCATGCTTTTTTCTTCTTCTTTCAAATTGAGTGTCATGGAGTTTTTCCCTTAACGATGTCATTAATTATATCTTTTATGTTTTTTCAAAAAAAGACTTTTTGTAAAAGAATTATATATGTAGCGTACAATAATTATAGGTATAACTTTCGAAGAGTTTTCCTTTGATACTTTATCTATTGATGACACTAATTCTATGTGGCATTTACAAGACAACAAAAAAAAACATTTTTTCTGTTTTTAATTTGGTGTCTGATATAGTGATCCATCACACCCATCATTCTTCGTCTTTCTTCTATTTTTCGATTATTTATTTGCACAAAATCTAGTTGTCATTGTTGAATTCAATAAACTTCTTGAATTTTTTATTATGATTATTGTCTAGTTTTACATCTGTTGGTTTTCCGTTGTTTTTTTTATAGATTAGAAGATGAAATTTTCCTGACCAAATTTCAAATTCTAATACCCTTTCAATTCCAATAAGACACTCACAAATTTCAAATTTTAAAACCCACTTTCAGTTTCAATTAAGAAACTTGTGCTACTATAATCGAAAAGATTCTGTAGTAAAGTTGTAATATCATTTTTCAATGTCGAATTGAAAGTATATTCATTGAGGTGAGAAATTAAAGGATTATCATTAACTTTTTTTGGTTATGTTGTCTATTTTTGGAAAATATTGAAGGATTGGTCATGAAAAAGTTCATTGTGAATTAAAAGTAAAAAAATTGAAAAAAAAAAATATATGTATAGGTAGGTGTTTGCTATGGAGCCATGTTAATATTTAAGTGCAGAGGTGTAATTTTTAAAGGAGAGAAATGATTATAGAGAGTGAGAGTATGTGATAGTAATTATTAATTTTTTTATTAATTATATTGAATATAATTAAGAAATGGTAGTTGTCAAATCATTTATTTTTGACATATTTATTTGTCTCACACTTGCTTCTGGAAAGTGAACACTTGTTGAGTCACATCAGCATTTAGGGTGTCAATATATTTATTTAAAATATTTTAAGAAATAATAGGATATTTATAAAGTATTGATATGTAGTGAGAATTTGTATAAATTAAATGGATATTTAAATATCTTTTTTTAATTATAAAAATACATGGCATATACTTTTACAGAGATCAAGTATTTTATTAAATAAAAGAAAAGAAGGAAATTAATTGAATTTAATAATGTTTTGTTGTAGATAGAAAGATTCTAAAGGACAATTCACATGTTTTACTCCCAAAATTATTACCATCATCAATGATTGAGTACGATCTCGAGACACTCGCTAATAATTCGTAACAAATTGTTGTTCCTGGTTGAATTTATTAGCTATTAATCTCTATTATTGTTAAATCTAAGTCCAGTAGATAGGTTATTGGATGCAAAATAATTATATCCGACACGATTGGAAGTTGATTTAAAAAAAATTATAATAGTTAAGGTGAAATGATATACTTTTAATGAAATTCAATTACGAATAAATTATACTTTATCTCAAGAAATCTCCTTCTGATTTTTTTTATTCTTTATTTTCAGACAAATTCCATTATTAGGTAAATTGAACGTATAGTAATACACATGAAGTTTAAGCATCTTGATATAATTTCTTGGTAGACAATTGCTTGATGAATTGCACGGTGACTTCAACAGAGTTGGTAGCAGCAAGGGTGATGAAGGTGGATGCCTCGTTGGACTCGGAAGTGCGCCTCCGGCCATGTCGGAGAGGGCACGGATAACGATGTAAGGTACTTCTGTTGGTAACAATGAGAGCCAGCAGCATTTATTTCAAGGACTAACATCAAACTTGTTGTAGATAAAACTTCTATATGCTGCATTATTAAGTATATGCTTGCACTTGTTCTCTCTATACTCGTGTTACTTTGTTAAAAAAAAATTATAATTAGTTAAGGTGAAATGATATACTTTTAATGAAATTCAATTACGAATAAATTATACTTTATCTCAAGAAATCTCCTTCTCGATTTTTTCTTATTTTCAGACAAATTCCATTATTAGGTAAATTGAACGTACTAGTAATACACATGAAGTTTAAGCATCTTGATATAATTTCTTGGTAGACAATTGCTTGATGAATTGCACGGTGACTTCAACAGAGTTGGTAGCAGCAAGGGTGATGAAGGTAGATGCCTCGTTGGACTCAGAAGTACCACCTCCGGCCATGTCGGAGAGGGCACGGATAACGATGTAAGGTACCTTCTGTTGGTAACAAATGAGAGCCACAGCAGCACTTTCCATTTCAACAGGACTAACATCAAACTTGTTGTAGATAAAACTTCTATATGCTGCATTATCTAAGTATATGCTTGCACTTGTTCCTCTATGTACTCTTGTTACTTTGGGTGGATGGCTCAAACATGTCGTTGCGTTTAAACACCCCACAAGTTTCAAACCCTAGTTATACAAACACATCAAACAAATTGTACTTATTTAGTTTCACATAAAGTACTTTTTTGTCTACTGACTGACTCATATTGACAGCTCTAAGTATTACAGTATTAATAATTTAAATTACCTCAAGTTTCTTAGCGATTGCATAGTAACGAGGGTCAACAGGGACCCAAAAGATATGTTGTCTTTCCTCTGGAGTGCCAAATACAGGGAATACTTCTTCAGGTTGGTACCATACATTGTTAAGAAGGTTGTTATGTGAGTTGCAATTTGTGACATTCACTGTGTATTGTGCAATTTTCAAGTAACCAATATCTCTTGTGTAATCTCCATTCACTTCAAGGGGTAGTTCATTCTCAGGGCCATCTCCATATCTCTGCATCCAGTTTTTTATTTTTTAAAATTGAAACAACCAAATATTTTTTAACCTAAACTATAGAATTTGGTTTACATGAACTTTGCTTGTACGTCTTAATATATCCTAATATTGACTTTTCTTTAGAGTCCAATATTTTTTCGCTGACCAATTTTTTTCTTAGAAAAACATTATCCTTCGTATCAAACATCAATAACTCTGAGCCTCCTTTATGAAAAATTCCAAAAATGCATTGAAAAGTAAGTACCTGCCAATTCCAAAGAGCAGTATGTGCCCAATATTGAGGAATTGCAACATCTCCAATATTTAGAGATGGATTTGCATTCCCTGCAATTCCATAATGTACCACACCTTTAACATTGAATAATGCTAACAAAAGTTGTGTTGTTATCCCAGCATTTAGCTGAAACAATACAAGAAAAAACGTATAATTAATTTATACGTCACAATTATAATTATAAAAGGAAAGATACATATATATAAAAAAAATTACACACCATGGCAAGTCCAGTCATAACCAAAACGACAGGTTGATTATCAATGTATCCAAATCGAAATCTCCTTCCTTAGGATGATAAAAAGAAGTAAATATATAATCGTTAAGCAAGTGATCGAAAAAACCGTAAAATAATGTATATGGTTTAGTTTAATTACCAGCATAATCAATGGTAAGATCACTAGGTTTGTAACTAGGATGTTGAAGAAGAGGATTCATCTCAAATAGATTAGGAATGACTAACCCTAAATAAGGTCCTTTTTTGTTAGCCATATCAATTAATTTTCTAGTCTTTCCACTTATAGCACCATTTGCTTCTTCTAGAGTAATAATTAGCACCAACAAAACCAAAATAAATGACAAAAAAAGCTTGGAAATTGCCATGGTAGAACTTTGAGTTTGAGAGAAGAGAGAGCTAAAGAGAATAGTATTGACAAGGGAACTAAACAAAGCCCTCATATTTATAGTAAAATTATACTACACTGGTGTTTATACATTTTAAAATTAAAATAATTAAAATATTAAGTGTATATGTTAGTGAGTATTAGAGGTGGTAAATGGGCGGGTTATGTCAAATATGGACGGGTTGAAAATCGGTAATCATTCAACCCATCCATATTTGATATGGGTAAAATTGGGTTGGGTAAAATACTAGTTTACCCATATTTTATCCATATTTCATGAATAAATAGTTCTTTACTTAAGATTCAATATGGAGAAAGTATTTAGTCTTTTTTTTAGATGAATCTGTTGAAAATTTCATTTAGTTTTATTTTATTATAAAAAAAATTTAAGAAAATTTCGGGTGTGGGGGCTGATAGGGGGCTGGGTGGGGGGGAGGATCTAGGGTGGGGTGAAAAAAATTTGAAGTTAAAATATGTTTAAACAAATTTAATATTTTTGAAGGGTGGAAGTTGGTTGGGGTAGGGGTTGGGGTTGGGGGGATGATGGCTGGGGTGGGTGGGTCCAGGGTAGGGTGAAAAAATAAATATTTGAAGTTGAAAATTTTAAAACAAACTTAATTTTATTTTGGGTGGGGGTGGGGTGGGGTGCGGGGTGATGGGGGACAATGGTAGATGAAAAAATAAAATTTAAAGTTGAAAATATTTTTTAAAAATAAACTTAAATTTTTATTTTTTCGGGGGTGGGGGGTGGGGGAGGGGGCTGGTGTGGGGGTGGGTTGGGGAAGGGGGTCGAAGATAGGGGTGAAAAAAATGAAATTTTGAAGTTAAAATATTTTTTTTAAAATAAAGTTTAATTTTTTTTTAAGCGTGGGGTGAGAGGTTCATATATGAAAGTTTTGAAAAATTACTTCTTAAACTTGGTAACAAAAGTTTTTTTGAAAATTTGAAGAAAATTTATAATACCATATTTGATCTGTAGTTTACCCATAACAATCCTAATATGTCAATGTAATTTTATAAGTAGTTTTGGAAAGATAAATACATGTTGATTTTATCTTTACTTTGAAAGGTAGAAAGATTATATCGATAGACTCGATTGGCTTGAATAAAATCATTTTAAAATAATTTAGAAAAAGAAATAGGAAGCAAAAAATCATGAAGAAAAAAAAGACGAAAATATGACGTGGTATGTGAAAATGAACAATAATTATAACAAAATAATTTGATAATGAAGTAAAAAAAAAACGATAACAAATTAAATAACAAGTGAGTATTGAGAGTACATATTACTACTGGTAGAAACTACTCATACCACGTTGTACTATTTTACTGCCAACATTGCTTGATCTTCTTGTTGGATAGTCTTTTCGCTCTCAAACTGTTAAATGAGTAAGAGTCCGTTTTGATTGACTTAAAAAAAAATAGTTTAAAAATAAAAATAAAAAGTAATAGAGATTAATTTTTGATTTTTGATTTATTATAAGTCATTTTAAATTTATTTAAGTCATTATTATCTTGTCAAATGCTGTTTAATTTATTTGAAGTTATTTTTGACTTATTTTAAGTTATTTTTTGTTATTTGTCATACACTTTCAAAAGCAAAAAATTGACTTAAAAATAAAATAATTTGACTAACTTTTAAGTTAATTCAAATACCAAGTGTAGTAACCTATTTAAGTCATTTTGATTTTTAAATATTCTGTTGTTGCCAAATTTCTCAAATTTAAAAAAATAAAATAGTTACTGAAAATACTTTTCCTAATTCTATAACAATCCACTTTAACTAACAAGGTAGCACTAACTTTGAAAGATTAAGTTTGCTTTTAGAATATGTGATATGAAGTTTTATTTTTAAATTAGTACTCTAATATATAAATCGAGATTATGATTTTAAATTTTAAATTATCCACAAAGAAAAAAACAATGCCATGATTTCAATTTTTTTAAAGGTAAAACTTGACTCATAATAAATTTAAATTATATATATAAAAAAGATTTATTATTTAAAATTTTGTAAAAAAAAATAAAAATAAAATTCACAATCGGCGCGAAAAGATTATTTTGTGCCATTTGAAAAGAATATATTAAAAATAACTACTATACTATTAGGAAACATAAAACTAGCAACGGAAATTATCCATATCTCAAGTTAATTCATTGCTACAAAACTTCTAACTTGAATTTTGTTATAATTCACCGATAATCTATACCTAATTATATGGAATTAGCATGACATTTTTGTTGTTTAATTACAATAATGTATGTGTTGCTAATTTCATATTTTCTAATAGTGCTTAATTTTGATAATTACATTGTTGGGCTAGTGAATTTTTATAAAATTGTATGTATTTGAAATATTATAATCAATTTATTTATAAAAGATAATTGAATTATAATTTGTTCATTTGGTAAAAGTATATACAGATTGAGGATCTTTTTTATCAGTTTCACAATTTATGAATTTTCATATTTATAAAAAGGATATAATTTTAAAAAAAAATCATATTTCATATCTAAATGATCTTTTCAGAGATGATCTTACATTACCCAGGTGAACAACGTGCACGTTAGGTGAGATTTGATTCCTGGAAGAGATATGATGTGTGTGATTACTTTTTTTTCAGTCCCTTTCAAAAAAATATATTTAAATATTAAATAATAATTTAATTTTAAAAAATATATATTTTGTTCTTAATAAAATAATTTATATTAACATAAACATTTATCACTTCTTTATATTACAAAATTTAATTTTTTTTCTTTTTAAACTCTACAATAAATCAAACTAATCATATAAAATAGAACCGGAGTAATATAATTACCCCCATCACATTTTAACATTTTTTTTTTAAATAAAATTTTAAGTCTAATCTTTATCTGTGAGAAAGTTAGTTTCCCTTTTGCGTTTGTTTTTAATTTCTAAAAAAAAGTCTTTGGTATATAGTTTTTCAAAATTAACTTTTTGTGAATAGGACAATTCCAATTTCCTTTTGTATATTTGAACTTTGAAGGAGGATAGCTTTTATAATTTTCTCTAATTTGTTTATTTTTTTTATTTTTTTTTTACGTTTTTGAATTTTGATAAATAAGCCACTCAACCAGATAAAAATTTAAAAGAAAAAAATATCATTGACGAATGACGATACCCTTTTTTGTAAGCTCTTCTACATAGTAAGTAATTTATTCAAATTGTTATATATATTTTTTATTTTAAATGTCTAATATTTATATTAAATTTAATTAATTTAAATTGATATCAACTAAAACCTCATCAGGTTATAACGCTCTCTGCTAAAAAAATATTCGATTATTATATTTTTTACCTTTTCCTATTCTGATATTTCATTTTACGCACTTTATTAATAATTGTGTCGAATTGTCACTTCCTTTTTTTCTTGAGATGGACAATTTAATTAGAAACATTAGATGTAAATTACAATTGGTTTGCAGTCGTTTTCATCATTAGGCCTAACACAAAAGTTTAATATTTTATTATTTTTAACCTCATTGTTTTACATTTTAAGTTAAAAAAAATATATTTGAGTATCTGAACTTCTAATCGGCCCCTAAATAGAAATTAATTACTATATAAAATTTAAACACTTAAGTCTAACACGTGCAACATGACCAATTATTGTACCAACTCTGATTTGAATTATTGATCATCCAAATCTTATAAACAATTTTAAAGTTATTACAACGTACTTATTCATTTAAATATTGTTATGAAAGTGACTTCTTATTTTCAAATTATCTGTTATCACTATCAATCTCACCACCTAATGATAACATTAACAATTATTATCTCAGTCATATATTTTAGAGGGCACCTTTGTCAGGTTAAGTATTTTTTATAACGTGCAAATTAAGATCTTTGTTATTGTGTGAACATATATTATCATTTAACACAACTTTATACTCTATAATTTTTAATTTTTGGTAGACCTAAATTATGCATGTTTAAATATTGAGAAAATTATCATCCAAATTGTTCGATGCAAGATTTAGAGATAACATCTTAAGATTCAAATATTCAAAGTCAAAGACATTTTAATCTATTCGTATAATGCTAATATACCACAAATACTATAAATTATAGTTGAAATAGATCAACAAAAAAGAATAAATAAATTTTAGGTTGAAACATAGATGTATCGATCTTTAAGGAGATTCAAGCTCATTGTGGTATAATCTACACCGTTTCAGTAGTATCAATCTTGACTTGTTCCCTCTAGGACACAACAACTTAATAACGTCGTACGACTCAAACAACTCCGAATTTAGTTGAAGAGTTCAAAGCTCCACGATAAGAACACCTTCTTTCAACTTATAATATTCTCTTTTGTATAATGAATATAGTTGAAGACTTAGAATATTTTCTTTGTTTCAACTCTCTCTTTCATTACACTTATCTCAATATAAACACAATATAGTACTTTTCATCTTTTTACTCTATATTTTCTTGTATATCTTTTCTTCTTTTCACAAAGTAATATCATCAGTATTTATAGGTGATGAATTCTTTCTTACAATGAATAGAAAGATAATCGTAAAATGGGCAAATAAATGGTTCAAAGATCACATAAATTATAAGAATAATTAGGTAGAATGATAGGTGAAATGAAGAGTCGGAGATGGTAAAAGTTATATGAGAATTATAACCACATTTTTTCATTAACTCATTATGTGAGTAATGAGGCATAAAAATGCCAATTCCCGCGTCTGGTAACCGAAGATGAATAACGTATCATTAAGGTACATTTGTGAATAATAATAATAATAATAATAATAATAATAATAATAATAATAATAATAAGATGTTCAAATAACCAACATAATCTAAAAAACAACTAAATTGCAGCCATTTTCTGCATACTAAATATCCATATAACTTAATTAATTCTTCTCGAGTGATTAAGAAGCTTGTCAATTACATAACTTAATTTTTTATTTATATAAAAATTGAAAAATATTCCCTTTCATACAAAAAATAAAATAAAATAGAAACACCGTAATTTTCTATATGGAATTCAGTACTAATGACAATTTAGCCAAATATAAAATCCTTCATGCATCATAGTTTTTTTAATGGGGAATTATTTATTAAATTCTCGAATAAATTATTTAAATATTTCTTTAAATTAAAATTACTAAACATCGAACTTATAATGGCTCTAGATTGCATACTGATCAAATTAAAATGTGTCTATAGATACAGATCTCCATGCATACGATATTTATTCGAACTTAATAAATATATCTTCATTCTTCACATATATATATATATATTTTTTAAATTCATCACATTCACTTCACGAGGCAAATAATTTGCTAACGACAAGAAAAGAAGGACAATAATTGAATTAAATAATGTTCTGTTGATAGAAAGATTGTAAAGGACAAAAATTCACGTGTTTCATACCCAAAATTCACTTTCTTCGACTGCAATATTATAAGGGGCAAAATAATTTTGTTTACCAAATATATATATTCTGATAAAAATATAAGGTGTGTTTGGTACCAAAGGAAAATGTTTCAAACAAAATATTTTTTTCAGAAACAAGTAGATTTTTGACTTCTTTTCTCATTTTTGGTTGGTGAGTAAAAAATATTTTTCGAAAAAAATCCTTAGTGTTTGATTTATGAATGAAAAATATTTTTGAGAAATATCTTTTATTTTTACTAGAGTAGAAAATAATTTCTTTTAAAAACAAACTTGAAGTTCTTTTGGGTGGGGGTGGGGGGTGAGGGGGTTGAAAATATTTTTTAAAAACAAATTCAAATATATTTTTTTGGGTGGGGGTGGGGGGCTGGCTGAGGGGGGTGGGGGTGGGTTGAGAATCGAGGTGAAAAAATAAATTTTTAAAGTTGGAAATATTTTTTTAAAAACAAACATAATTTTTTTGTCGCGGCGGAGAGGATCAAAGGTAGGGGTGAAAAAATATTAATTATTGTCAAATTTATTGAAGTCATCACATTGAAAATCCAAATGAAAGGTAAAATTGAAAGAATATTTTTAAAATACTCTTGATTGAACGATTAAGTTAATTTGAAAAATGTAAAATGTCTCAAACATTCAATTAATATAGAATGGAGGGAGTACTATTTAGCAATGTCCAACAATACTTGTTCACTTTATAAAATCAATGTATTATACTTATCTTAATTTATCCTTATCATTAATTATAGTCATTTCCTAATTATATTTTCCGAGACATTATATTTATTATATTCAAATGGCGATTCAATAAAATTACCCTTCTATTGATAGTTTCTTGAGGGTGTGTCAAGTTAATAATGAACAAATATTGTTAGATAGAGAGTATACATTACTAAAGAGTGTTATAGATTTTATTGATATTAATTAATTGTAAAAAAATATACATTTTTGGCTACAATAAATTTTCTACCCCTTTTCGGCGGCACTATCTTGTGGACCCAGCGTGTGTTGATTTTTTTTCCAAACTAATGTCACGTAGACTGAAAAGAGGTAGAAAATTATTTTTTTTAAATTAATTTTTTTTTTTATAAAGTCGGAGCGATTTTGGTGATTTTTTATTTTGGTGGATTTTATTTTTATCACCATAAAAATAGGAAGAGGTGAGGAGGAGTTAATTAGTAGTACTACGTGGATTTTTTATAAAATCTTTTGGTGAATTAAATTTTTTTAAGACCTACTTTCTCACAACAAGGTGTTCTTCCCATTATTATTATTTTTTTATATCGTATAATTATACTATACACCTCTTTCTATTTTTATGGTGATAAAAAAAAAATCCGCCAAAAGCGCTGTCAACGCAGTCAAAATTTTTTTATAAAAAAATCATCACTTTATAAAAAAAATCTTTTTTCACCAAAATTGCTATCTTGGCAGTGATATTTATACTTTTTAAAGATATTTTTTTGGCTAAAATCGCTGCAAGTGCAGCGATATTCTTAAAAAAAATGAAAAGCCTTGGAGATAATCGCTCGTGGGTCAGGAATTTTTAATTTTAACGAGAGTAACGGCGTAAAAAAAGAATTGCTACGCTAATAGCGATTTTGTCCCTTTGATTAAAAAAAAATATTATTATGCTTTTTTAGAATTTTTATCAAATTTTTTTATCCTTTAGAATTCGGAATCTGAGTAATGAGGCATAAAATGCCAATTCCCGCGTCTGGTAACCAAAGATGAAAAATGTATCATTAAGGTACATTTGTGAATAATAATAAAAATAATAATAATAATAATAAGATGTTCAAATAACCAACATAATCTAAAAAACAAATATTTTGCAGTCATTTTCTGCTATTACTATCCATATAACTTAATTAATTCTTCTCAAGTGATTAAGAAGCTTATCAATGACATTTAAGTTTAACTTAACTTTTTTTTATATATAAAATTGAAAAATATACCCTTTCATACCCAATAAATATATATTTTTTAAATTCATTGCATTCACTTCAGAAAGCAAATAATTTGCTAACGACAAGAAAAGAAGGACAATAATTGAATCAAATAATGTTCTGTTGATAGAAAGATTGTAAAGGACAAAATTCACATGTTTCACACCCAAAACTCACTTTCTTCAACTGCAATATTATGAGGGGCAAAATAATTTTGTTTACCAAATATTTTCTTAGGAAAATATTTTTCTAAAAAATGTTTTTTTTTTTAAATAAGTAAATTTTTGATTTATTTTTTTTATATTTGATTGGTGAGTAAAAAATATTTTGAGGAAAAGATTTTTAGTTTTTGATATATGAATGAAAAATATTTTTAAGAAATATCTTCTATTTTTACTAGAGTAGAAATAAATTTTTAAATTGAAATATTTTTCAAAAAACAAACTTAATTTTTTTGGGTGGAGGGTGGGGGTGGGGGTGGGGGGCTGGTAGGGGAAGCGGAATCGAGGGTAAGAGTGAAAAATAAAATTTTAAAGTTGAAAATATCTTTTAAATTTTTTTTAGGAGAGGGGGGGAGGGGGGGGGGGCTGATCGAGGATAGTTGTGAAAAAATAAAATTTAAAAGTTGATAATACTTTTTAAAAATAAACTTAAATTTATTTATTTTTTGGGTGATAGGGGGTGGGCAGGGGGGAGGTCGAGAACAGGGATGAAAAAAATGAAATTTTAAAGTTGAAAATATTTTTTAAAACAAACTCAAGTTTTTTTGGGGCGAGGTGGGGTCTGGCCAAGGGGGTGGGGGTGGGGGTCGAAGATTGAGGTGAAACAATAAATTTTTTAAGTTGAAAATGTTTTTTTAAAAAAACAAACATAATTTTTTGTGGGGGGAGGAGGGGAGGAGGGTCGAGGATAGGGATAAAAAATATTAATTATTGTCAAATTTATTGAAGTTATCACATTGAAAATCAAAATGAAGGTAAGTTGAAAGAATATTTTTAAAATGTTCTTGAAGATTGAACGATTAAGTTTGAAAAATGGAAAATATCTCAAATATTCAATTAATATAGTATGCAGGAAGTACTATTTAGGGATGTCCAACAATACTTGTCTACTTTATAAAATCAGTGTACTTCCTCCGTCCACAATTGTTTGTCAGTGTTAGGTCATACACTCCCCTCAAGGAAAATTTAATATAAGGTGTAATTTTACTAATATAATCCTATTATAGCAAGAATATCAAAAGTCTACATAACTTTTCAATTGAGCAAATGGAGTAATTATCAAGTGTAGAATTGGAAAAAAAAAACTAATTATTTCTTGATTGTTTAATTTGACGATTAATCTTGGACATCTGTTTTTAGTATATCTGTCTAACATTTGTGGATGGAGAGAGTATTATACTTATTCTAATTTGTTCTTATAATTAATTATAGTCATTTTCTTGTTACATTTTTCAAGACATTTTATTGATTATATTTAAAGGGCAATTCAGTAAAATTACCTTTCTATTGATAGTTTCTTAAGGGTGTGTCGAGTCAATAATGGACAACTATTGTTAAACAGAGCGAGTATATACATTACTAAAGAGTGTTATATCTTTTATTGATATTAATTAATTGTAAAAAAACATACACTTTTAACAACAATAAATATATACATTAAAGAGTGTTATATCTTTTACCAACACTGATTAATTAATTTTTAGATCCAATATCACTATAGTCTTTTAGAACACTTACAAAAGAAATACTAGTTGCATTTAATTAATTATTGATCAATTTTAAATTATTGTTATTAATTAATTACTGCTAAAAAATAGCTTTAAAGTTATGATAACTCTATATAGAATCTAGTACTAAGGACAATTTAGTCAAACATAAAATTCTTCAGATGACTATTTCCATATTTAACTAACGCTAACCAATAAGGATTGTGATGATCACTGTTCTTTCATCCTTAATCAAGAGGTCTTGGATTTTGAGTCTCTTTTGGGTATGAAGTCACTTTTGTTTTGAACCATTTTACCCTTCAACATGGAATTTTTTGACGCAAATCTGAATATCGAATACCAGTGAATTTCATAAAGGGTTTGCACAACAAAAACTATTTTTAAGAAGAGGAAAAAATTGGTGCTTGTGAGTTCCAAACATATGAGCAGCGTTTCATTCAAGGTGTCTGAATCACTGAGCTACAATAATCTATTGTGTCTTAAGGATGTTTAAAATATATTATGTAATCGCTTTATATATCATTTTACTTGTAATATGCAATATTTTTTTTCTTAACAAAGGGTTCAAATGGACACCAGACACCAAATGAGAAAAAAAAACACTAACACTAGCTCATCATATGTGGATTTACAAATTTTATTTATAAATTATGAATCATAATTATTTTTCTAATGAGGAACAATTTATTAAGTCTTAAATAAATTATTTATTTCTGTACATTAATTAATATTTATAACTCAAATATAAATTTTGAATTAAAATTACCGATCATACGACCTGTAATTATAGTGATTGCTCATTTATGCCTACCAACCAAATCTCAATGCGCCGATCGATAAAAAATTTAATCATATGATCCTTACTTCCAAACCAACTAATAAATCTTCATAAAAGATACTAAAGGACAAAATAATTATTCATTAATACATAATATAGGATATCATAATCTCTATACAAAATTATTATTTAAAAAAATATAATTTTTTTCTCTCAAATACATTTCATATCTTCTCTCAAATATATTTGTATCCTCTTTCAAATACATCCCTCTCATTTAGTATTATGTCATTTGTTGCATCAAACCACCAAATAATGTATTCAAGAATAATGAAAATTTTGAAATTTTATAATTCAAAAGACGTTCAAAATAGAATATAATTAGCTCTCAAATATAAGAAATTTCTCTACTTAAAATACTTTTAACTTTAGGCCCCGTTTGGCCATGTAATATGGTATCATGATACGATATCATAATATAGAATTATGAGTTGAAATTAAAGTTTTCTTTTAAAACATATGATATGACATTTTTGTGTTGTATATTTTCTCATAAACATAAGAATATCATAAGTCGTAAAACTATTAAAATACCGCCAATTGTTTATTCAATCTTACAAAATAAACAAAAATATTATAAGATCGCATAATAAATTATTACAAAGTTATTTGTTCTCCACTTAAGTAACTGTTTCATCTAACTTTAATTCAATAAAAAAGATGATCATAAGTTATAGTGTATTAGTCTTTAATATTACTCAATAGTCGGTTGGCGCGAATTAAAGTAACTATATGTTAGTGAGAATAATAAATTTTACGTCGGTAAAAATAATAAATTTTAAAAAAATAATGATGTCATTATAAATTTCATTTACATATAATAATTTAGGGATATTGAAGATGTTTGCTTCCTCAAAAATAGTGTTTACAAAGAAGCATGATTTACTAAATTTGAATCATGATTTACTAAATTTGAATGTACATTGTCACTGGGTAGCTATGAAATTGAGCATCACTGATGTGTTGGTACATCTATGGGTATTCTTTCAAAAGAATTCTCTTATAATTTACTTTTTGATATTATGGTTAGTTGTAAAAGATAATTGTTATTTAGGATTTAAATGAAATTATGTAATGTAGAGTGATAATGTCAAATTATTATAGGGTAACTTTCACATATGACAAACATAAAATTCATATTTGTATGCTATAACAAAGTTTGCATAATTGCACTCCATAGCAAACATATAAATATATAATTCGCTATACATATACAATTGAAGCCAATTGTATAAACGAAGTGTATAAAACGAGAAAGAGAAAGAGACTTGTGCAGAGAATTGTATAAAACGAATTGTATAATTATAAGTGTATAGAACGATTATATACAATTTGAATTTGTATAAAATGAGAAAGAGAGAAAGACAAAAGAGACTTGGGCAGGGAATATACAATTGAATCGAATTGTATAAAACGAGAAAGAGAGAAATTATATACAATTTCAATTTGTATAAAACGAGAAAGAGAGAAAGGCAAAAGAAACTGGCACGAGAGTATTTTTATTGTATAATTATAAGTGTATAGGAAGAAAATATATGTATTTGTATGTGTATATACAATTTTCTCTCGCTTTATACAAACAGAAACGCAATTATACGTTTTGTTTTTGTTTGTATAAGCGAGAGAGGCGGTGGTGGCGAGAGAGATTAGGGAGAGTGGTGAGCGAGATCTGGGAGAGGGGAGAGAGGGGAACAAAAATATATGATTTTATACAATTTTCTCTCGCTTTATACAAATAGAAACAGATTTTATACACTTGTGTTTGTATAAAAGTGAGAGGAAGCGAGCGAGAGATGGAGCGAGGAAGAGAGTGGCGAGCGAGAGTTTGAGGGAGAGAGGTGACTGACAAACAGTTTGCTACGGGACACAATTAAATCAAAGGGTGATTATAAAAATTAATTTAATTTATTAGTTTGCCATTATATACAATTTTCCCATTATTATAATGTATCTAAATCTCTAGAGCACGGACAAACTTATCTAGTGTTATTAGATGTTTCACTTTAACATAATACAATTTAAATTGACAAAATGATTTCTGTAGAGAACAATATTTTACATGAACACTAAAAGAGTCACCTTATCATACATATATGTACATTTGTTATACGCTTAAGTCATACACGGCCCTTAAGTTGTCTGTATATTTCATTTAGACACCTTAATTAGAACTATTACCTATTGAGTACTTAAATTGTTCAAAAACTGTACCTATTAAACACAAAATGTTAATATGGCAAAAAAGTGTTTTTCACTTCCTAAGGGCGCGTGAAAGTTTTTGAAATGCTTTTTTATTTTATTTTTCCAAAAATGCTTACATTTTTCTTCTTTAATTGACACTTACATTTAAGTGAATTAATTTTTTTTAATATTTTAAAAAATAATATTCTTAAGTCAAAAAAGAAAGAGCACCCCTACCACCCTTCAAGTCATCTCTTCCCCAAAATTAAATCTTCAAACACAACTAAAAATCTCCATTTTTTTTTCTTTTTTCTTTTTTATTTCTTTTCAACAATCATAAAAAATATAAAAGCTGAACCAAGTAATTAAATTTGCAAGAAAAATAGCGAAAGTAGATTTTTGAACATTGGCATAAACAAGTGACGTTTTATCTCCATTTTTGGTCACCTTCGAATAAATATTACAATTCAAATAAAATTGTAAACCCACTAAATTTATCAAAAACAATATGAAATAATTCGCTAAATTAATTTAGGTCCTCTTGACTTCTCCTTACAATTGATTTTAAGATGATAAACTATTGGCAAACTTCCTTTATTCATCACTCTTGTACCAACTCTTTGAATATATTTCTCTATCACGTATTAGGAATGAAAAATAATTTTCGATAAAATTAATTTGGGTTCCTTTAGATTTTTCTTTGCAATCGATTTCCGGATGAGTTACCATTGACAAACTTCTTCATCACTATTGTATCAATCTCTTTAAATATCTTTTTCTCTCACATATTAGAAATACAAAACATTTATAAAAGAAAATCAAATTAGCAAGTAAGAAGGTTTTTGTTGTTTGAGAAAAAGATTGATAAAAAGAAGATAAAGAAGAAAGGGGGTTGGGTAGAGTGGGGTTGAGTAAAATTGATTGACATTTAATTTATTTTTATTAAGAAGTAGATATAAGATTTATTAGAAATAATTTCATCCTTTTTGATATAAAAAAAATAGTTGTTAGGGTCAAGTGAAACATGTATCTTTTAATTAGTCATTTTTGCCGCATCATAGCAAGTGTATCTCACACAATTTGCCTTTTTTTTTTTACAGATTATCAAAAAAGATCTAATAAGAACAAGTTTTGAATAAATAAAAGTGTTCAATAAGTAATCTTAGTTGAAGTATCTAAGTGAATTATGCGGACAACTTTAAGGGGCCACAGATGACTTAAGCCTTTGTTATAATACAATAACAAACAGTAGTATCAGATACACATATAATACAATAACAAACAGTAGTATCAGATACATATACATATATACATCAAACTCTCTGAGTTCAGTATTCACCCTCGTGGCGATTATATCGACAAATTATGAGAAGAAAATATAGGAAGTTTATAACATTGAGAAAAGCAAGTAACCAGTAGTAATAATCTAAATGACCATTGTTAATATTACTTGACAACCAGCTAACACCACCTCCATATGAAGTAACAATATCCACAACATTCACTAAAAAACTCCCAAAAAAGCCAGATACTGACATTCCAAGTGTGAAAATAGCCACAACAAAACTAGACATACTTTTTGGAAGTTCAGAGTAGAGGAACTCTACCAATCCGATTGCATTGAAAGCGTCAGCTAGTCCAAGAAACACGTACTGTGGAACAAACCACATAGCCGACATGTTTATATTTGGACCTTCAGCTTGTGGAACTTTCTGATCAATTGCTATGCCCCGTCTTATGCCTTCTGTTATAGCTGAAAGTACCATCGCCGCAGCAGAGAGAACTAAACCAATTCCCATACGAAGAACGGGGCTTAAGCCTCCTGGCTGTCCTGTATATCTGGCCTTTATTGGCACGAGAGCACGATCATAAAAGGCAATCCACATTACTAGAGTGATTACCATAAAGACGGAAAAAGATCCGGCTGGTATTTCAAAATCCGAGAAGATATGTCTATCCATCGTCTTTGTTTGGAGTGTGGCAAATGATAATTGGTTTAAGCTAAGCTGAACCATTATATTGCTAGACCACATGGGAACAACTCTAAGAAGAGACTTCAAAGATACGACTTGTTCTACACTACAGAGTCTCCATGGATTTGAAGCGAATCCATCAGGATTTATATCTCTTTCAGGATCTTCAATCATGCAAGCTTTATTTAAACACCTGCATGAAGATCAGTCAAAAAAGGTATAGCTTTAGCTAGAACAGCTAATAGTAACATGTAATATTGATGTTACTAAATCAAACATAGGAAACTCTCCGATCAAATCATACCTAAAGCTGCTTGTTAAGGCTTGACTTTCAAAATCAGGCGATTGATGATAATAGTTTGCACGGTTAACAGGAAGATCAATCTTTCTTTTTCTAACAGCAGCAACAAGTACTTGAAAGAATCCAGTGAACAAGCTTTCACTAGCACTAACTTTGATATACATAGATGAACCCGAAAGGAAGGCTGAAACAGAGAAAAACATAAGGATAGCAGGAATTCCGAAACCAATTCGCCAACCAAAAGCATCTTGAATATACACAATTAAGGTTGTCGCAACAAGGGTTGACATTCCAATAGTAGCGTAGTACCAGTTGAAATAACTTTCCATAATCCTTTTATTATTTGGATTTTCTTTGTTGTCCAATTGATCAGCACCAAACGCTATAGAACAAGGTCTAACGAAACCAGCTCCTAGAGCAATTATCCCAAAAGAAAACAATAATACAAGGAGTTGTGCTGGTGTTGGTCTATCGCATTCATTGATCTCGAACTGATCACAACGTGAAGGCCTCAGCTGTGGAACCATGGTGGTTAACCAAAGAATAGTCATTCCCTATGGAAAAAAGACGAAAATTTGTCTCAATAAAGTTGAATTCTCTACATCACTATGAAATGTTATTTGTCCAGAAACATATACACTGGTTAATGAGGTTCTTGATTGTTTTCCCATGAACCAACTTCAACTAACTGACTAAGTACTTGTTTTAGGCATAAAAGGCTTCCAACTGTGACTAACACAATTAGTGTGGAGAAATAGAAATGGCAAAATATATAAATTTTTCATTTAACTTGGCCTAGACCACATTTATGTCCTCCAACTTTGTGTGTGCATAAGTAACACTTAAATTTGTATAAAGTTGAACAAGTAGACACAACTGTCCTACGTGACATATACAAAGCAATTTGAGTGTATTTCACTTGTATTGTCACATAAGACGCATGTCTCCAGCAGAGCAGTAAAACGCAGCTTCGATCGAATGTGGGTTATCAAATCCCACCACTGAGATGTCCAGCGGATCTACTTGTTCAACTTAATACAAGTTTAAACGTCTACGCATGCACACCAAAAATTGGAGGATATAGATGTTGGCTGAGACCAAGTTAAAAAAAACATTAATGCATTATGCCAATACAAATTACATCTTCGATTCTCTTAAATTAGACATGTCAATAAAATTTAGCACAACCTTACTAAATTTAGGATAAAGGCAGACTTCATAAGGAAATACTTAGAGCTGAAACCAAACATCAGAAAATGACTTATTTTTCAAGAAACATTTCCTTTCATGCTAACCATACACACCGATAAAGGAAATAATCGCTACAATAAAAACAACTTTTAACACCATTAAAATATGTACATTAACATAGTCTGCTAAAGTTTATCAGCATCAGTTAATTGTCTCACTACACGCTTTAACGACATTCACAAAGAGTGCTAAAAAATAATTGTTCCTTGTAATTGCCACAAAAGAGAAAAACATATTTATCAACTGTTAAGCTATTTCCGTTAATTAATTGCTGCTAAATTGAAATGACAAAAAAATAAAAGTTAAAGAGCAGAGTTATTGGTACATACAAAAAGGCATGAGATAGATCCAATAGCAACAACAGTGAAGCGACCCAAGAAAGAATCAGAAACAAAGGCACCCAAAAGGGCCAATCCATGGGAAAGAGCAGACCATAAACTCAGTAAACTTGTAGCTGTTGCAATTTCTAAATTATAAACTTTCATCAAATATATCACCATATTTGGCTGCAACCCATAACTTGCCACTTTCTCCAATGTTTCATTCACTGCAAAAGTTAGTAAAAACATACAAAAAAAATGATTCTTGACAACAACAAAAAAATTAAATTAAACATAATGGAAGAAACCCCATAAAGATTTTTTTTTCTAACCTATGATGAATGGCATGGTTTTGAGACCACCCTTTGTGTAAGTTTTTGGCAAATGATCTAACAAGCTCTCTTCTCCCTCTTCCTCCTCAATAATTGCCATCTTTTTAATTTAATTTAATTTTTGTTTCTAATTTTGTTCCAATCTGTGTTGCAAAGGGGTGAAGAGAAAATGCTTTTGCCCCATTTGTGGAGTCAAATATCTGCTTATTGATGAGAGGTGGCATTTTTAGATTAGGAAGAATCACAAATAAAGAAGGCACCCTTTCATAATTCAAGCAGTGTAATCATTATGCAAGTAGTGGTACAAGTAGTATAAAAGTGATCTTGATTAAAATTTGGGAAAAGCACATAACATATCCTTAATTTTTTCATTGTCGATATATGAATTACATATTTTTTTTTTAAAAAAAAAATTTTAATGAATTTGTTCACTTTTGAGGAAAAAGATATACGTAAGTTATTTGTATAATAATAACGATATATATGAGTCATTTTCATAACAAGAGATATATCAATTCTAAATTGCAAAGTTGACTCTTTTATTGAAATACACGTCTTATGTTTCTCTTATTTCCAATATTTCTTTCTATTTCTAAAAATTTCTAAAATTATGTATTTCTTTAATGTATTCGAGCTACATATTATTGTATCAAAACAAATATTTAATGCCTAAACTACATATTATGTATCTAGTTTATTTTATAATATATTCGAACTAGATTTTAATGTATCCAAAATATATATTATGATCCGAGCTAGCTTTTAATGTTTTGAGCTACATATTATGTATTCGGTTTATGTTATAATGTATCCGAGATTTTATTTCATATATCTAAGCTATATATTAATGTAGCCAATCTATGTTACTTTTTAAGGAATTAATATAATTACAAATTAAAGAAGGATATATTATAATTTCATATGTGATTCCTAAAATTTTCACCAAGATATTTTTGTTTTATTGCATTCACTTTTACTTTCTGCTTACTTTTATTAAAATAAATAAATTATTATTTAATATATTAAATAAAGACTATTATTAATGCTCTATATATCAATTAATATAAATATAATATAATAAAATATTCATACTAATAACTATTTCTTTAAAAATGTATAAAATTCAAAATAAACAAATAACAACAAATGGGTGAAATATTTTTTAAATATGTAAGATGTGGATCGGGTATAGAATATGGATCTTTTTAAAATTTGTTCACTTCATGTGATTTATGTCTGCATGGTATACATTATTAACATATTTTGATATGTCATTTTTTTAATAATTAATTTATATAGTTAAGTGATTTAGTAAGAGAAATTTCTTTGACCGACTGTACTCATATATAATAAAGCTTAATGACTTTGCTATATAATTTTTCGTAAATTTTTTGATACAGTTACTGTTAAAAGAGATTTTTTAATAATTTATAAAATTTTATCTTAGATAATTAATAAGTTCTCTCGATTTTTTTGTACATCTATTTTTTTTTGAGAGAGATAGAAATTGATCGAATAGTATTTTTTTCTTAGAAGGATGACCATTGTCTTGATCTAACTTGTTGCAGTCAAATGCACATGTAAAAGAATGTTTAAAATAAAATAAAGAAGAATGGATATCGAACCTACATATTCTTGTAATTAATAATTTATACATATTCAATTTATTTTTTTATAAAATTATAACCAAATCTCTTGAGTTTGGTCGAACTCACGAACAATCAAAGCATATCATAATGATATACAATATAAATGGGTTTGTTCCTTAACGTGGTTATGGTGTTGTTTAATGATAATTTGAGTTTTATGGATAGGAGGTAAGGCACATTCTTCGTTTTTTAAATTGTTAGATTGCTCGTTTTAAGAATTATTTTAATTAATTTTTAAAGTTAAATTAGATTATATTAATTTAATATTTTAAATTAAATTTTGAGATATTAAAAAATTATACTAAAAATACTATAGCTTACAATTTTTTTCACATCAATATGATAAAAAAATATATATCTTAAAATATTAATCAAAATTCATATCGTTTGACTCTCAAAAAGAAAATTATGACAATAAAAAGAAAGAAAAAGAGTATTCAATTGGTTTTGGGATTTCTTTTTCTATGATAGAAGAAAGAATACGCATCGGTCCAACAATAGTTATCCAATATTCTATTTTGAAATGTTTAACAATACTTGTTTACTTTATGAAATCAATAGATAATTATATATTTAGTTCCTAATTTGCCCTTATCGTCAATTATAATCATTTTCTTATTATATTTTTTAAAATATTATATTTATTATATTAAAGGGTAATATAGTAAAATTATGCTTCAATTTATAATTTAATAAGAATTGTACAAAATTAATAGTGAATATATATTATTGAACATGAAGAGTAGATATCAATCGGTGTGGTTACGTGAGGCAACAACAACAACATTAATTGGCTGCTTCAGTTTTTTTTTTTTAACCTTCTATTAAGAGGAATTTCATTTATAATTTAAATATTCTCGGAAATTTTCTATTGTAATAAAATATTTTCTAATCGAGGCAATTTCATATTTAAAGAAATTCAAATTCAAAATCTCTTATATATATTAACTTTTGGTAGTTTATTACTTTAGTTTCCTCGCATGCGATATTATTTCTGATTTTTTTTTAAGTTTCAAATTTAAGATACTTTCTTCGTTTAAAAAAGAATGATCTTGTTTCCTTTTTAGTCTGTTTCAAAAGGAATAATCCCTTTCCTTTTTTTGTAACACTTTAACTTTAACTTTTCACGTGACATGTTTAAGACTACAAGATTAAAGATATTTTGGTACATTTGGTATAACTTTAATTTAGAACCACAAGATTAAAAAGTCTTCTTTCTTTTCTTAAACTCCGTTTCAAGTCAAACTAGGTCATTCTTTTTGAAACGGAAGGAGTATTAATTTAAGAATTTGAACTCAAAAATTAATTTTAGAATGTAACTACTCACTAGGGATCCGATTCCTCTCCATTTTTCTTCTCTCAATTTTCTCCAAATTTCTAGTTGGATTAGTGACACATGACATAGGTTAAAATAAATGGTTAAGATTTAATTTTCCAAGGTAAATTTTTAACCATGATTTAATTAATAAATACATTATATATTAAGTAGTAAAAATTATTATAATCTCACAATCTTAGCAATGAATTATCTTGTCCACAAATATAGGGGGGGGGGGGGAATTATTAATAAAAATTAGATAATGGTTTAAATCAATTTTTCTATTAATTAGATAAATCAAATCGCTGCCAAGGCAACAAACTTTAATTAAATTTTTTAATTTATTTTTTAAATCAAATTGCTAAATATTTTTTTGATTTATTTGATTTTAAAAAAAATAATTTAAAATCGGATTTAAAAAAAATTAAAAAAACCATTTTAAAAAAAAAAAAAAAGCAAAAAGTAATTTTTAAAAAAATTAACTTTAAGTCTTAACAAATGAAAAGAATTATTAATTTTTTTTTTAATTTTGATAAATCGCTCCCAAGGGAGCGATTTTGTTTAAATTTTTTTTTTTATAAAAAAAAAATGAAATTTAACAAATCGCTGCTATAGCAGCGATTTTGTTTTTTTTCATTGACAAAATCGTTACTTCGTGAGCGATTTTGCCGTTTTGGTTAAAAAAAAAATTCATATACCGTTTTGGAATTTTTATTAACAATTTTCACCCTTTAGGCTTCGAACTCGTTAAAATAAATGGTTAAGATTTAATTTTCCAAGGTAAATTTTTAACCATGATTTAATTAATAAATACATTATATATTAAGTATTAAAAATTATTATAATCTCACAATCTTAGCAATGTATTATCTTGTCCACAAATATAGGGGGGGGGGGGAATTTCTAATTTTTTTTTATGTGTAAGATTTTTTTTAGATTTTCTTTTAAATAATCTTTTTATCTAATCAGAAAGAATAATTAACTGAATAGAAGTATATAAATTATAATTAATCTACCGTATGTACTGATATCACCGTATCTTAACCTTATTATGAAATTAAAATTAGTTTGTTAAAATGATTTGATTATCTCTAGGTAATTAATTAATCACGGATCAAGATGTCTTTAACAAAAGATTTCAATAAAAATATTAGAGATAAGTGTCAAAAAACACACCTAAACTATACCTTTTTTTGAGTTTCACCTAAACTATTCAAAGTTTGAGTTTCATACCTAAACTATCACTTTTTAGTTTGAGAAACACACCTCTCTCTTTTATACCACTCTCATCATGGTATGTGTAATTCACTCTCTCTTTTATTTTAAAGAATTTCCACATCACACTTCACATGGACAAAATATTCAACCTTGATAAAAAATAAATAAATTATTAGTATTAGTTAAAATTAAAAATTAAAAAACTTCTATAAAAAAAAATATTTTCTTTATAAAATAAAATGCAAAATATTTTCTTACCCCACACCATGTTTTAAAGTTTTTTATTTTGTTTAAATTTCTTTTATAAAAGTATTTCATTTTTTACTTCATATCCTCTCCCTCATCAAATATTAATTTAGATATTATTTTATTTTCTTAAAAATATAATTCTGCCCATCCCACTTAACCCACCGCTTTCAATTTTTTCCCCCAGTGTTTAGATTTACATATCAAAAATATTTTTCACTTGCCGCCACAAGATTTTTTATATTTATTAGTTGTTTATGTTACATTCGGTATACTAGTAAAAGTTTTTTTCTAAAAATATATATACGTGCATATCTAACACAAAATAAGAAAAACGTAAAAAAATAAAAATTATGAGCGAAAAATTAGATAGGATAGGTAGATTTTTTTAAATAAAATAATATCAATTTCTATCGGGGGAGGGGGGAGGATGAAATATGAAATTTTTAAAAATATTTTATAAATAATTTTTTTTTTTAAAAAGGATGGGGTGTTGCAGGGGAGGGGCGGTACGTAGAGGAGGTGGTGGAGTGAGATAAGAAAAATAATTTAACTTTTTATATGGATAATAATCTTTAATTTTTAATTAATAATAATTTTTTATTATTTAATTTTTATCTAGATAAAATAGTTTATCTATGTGAAATGTCATGTGTCAAATTTTTTCATATAAAAGAGAGAGTGCACTACACACACCACTGAGGTGTGTTTCTCAAACTAAAAAGTGATAGTTTAGGTATGAAACTCACACTTTCAATAGTTTAGGTATGAAATTCAAAAAAAATGAATAGTTTAGGTGTGTTTTTGACATTTATTTCAAAATATTATCTAAAAGAAAAATAGAAAAAATATCCTACATAACAAAAAAATAGGAAGAGAACTTTTTCCTTCGTATTTATGGACAAGATAATATGTTGCTAAGGATCCGACTCCTCTCCATTTGTCTTCTCTCTATTTTTCCCAAGTTCCTATTTGGATTAGTGACACATGACATAGGTTAAAATAAATAGTTAAGATTTAATTTTTCAAAGTAAATTTCTAACCATGATTTAATTAATAAATACATTATATATTAAGTATTAAAAATTATTATAATCTCATAATCTTAGCAACATATTATCTTGTCCATAAATACAGAGGAAAAAGTTCTCTTCCTATTTTATTTCCACTTACCCTATGTTATGCCGTAATTTTACTATCTTTAGAAAAATCATTTTTTTTTTGTTCTAAGTATAAAACAATTTGAGAAAAATACTTAGAAAAGAGTCGCCACTTAATTTTTTAAAGAAATTAAGAAAACTTAATTAAAAAAGATTTTAACAGATTAAATCTTAATAAGTTTAGAGAAAATGGGTAAGAGGTTCTTATTTACGCTTCAAGAAGGTTTTTAAGGCATTTGAAGCGCCCGCTAACATGCGGTTATCCTATGCCTTAGGTTAATTTATTTTTTTTACTATTCTTAGGAACATGATATAATATACGAATAATGATTAACGACATTCGTTCAACTTCAAGAAAATATTTAAACAAAGGTTAATTTTTATTTTTATTTTTTATTTTAAGAAAATGGAAACTTAATTAGAATTTTTGAAATTGATTATAAGTGAATAGAACTGAATTAGATTATTATTGTTTTTAATCATTTTAAAAGATAATAACATCAAACCAAATTGATCAACTTGAGCATGAAAACCCATTTCAAATTAGTAGAAGAATAAAAGTTTCGTCTAACTTAAAACATTTTTTTTTTAAAAAAAAATGGTAAAATGGTTAAGTGAAAAACATTAAAGAATATATCTTTTAAATAGATTCGACTTAACTAAAGATATTAATTTTACTCATATACTTGACATAAAAATAAATGATTGCAAAAGATGTTTAAATAGTAAACCAACATAAAGAAAATAACTCATTTTTGGGGGATTTAAGTAAGTTAATTACCAATTCTAAAATGAGAGATAGATGAAACTAGTCAACATAATCAAACAATTAGGAGAGTGAAAGAGATAATGAAATTAGGCCCCTTTTTGGGCCAATTTTGTTGCAGATTTTTGGGTTTTAACCCAATCCCGTTTTTGTATACATTGGTTGTATATCAGTGTATATCAACGTGTATACCAGCTCTTTGCGTGTATCTCCTGCTTCCGAACACCTGTAATTTACCTCATATCTGTATTTTCATATTTTTGGCTGCATATCTGCTGCCATGAACTTGTATTTAACTGTATAAACATTGTATACATCATGTATACAACCCATTTCTCAGGCCTTTGAACATTTATCAATTGATTTGCAGCTATTCGTTGTATCTCCGTAACCTGTAACAGCTTCCGGATATATAGGGGGGCTGACTCGGGGAATGAAGAAGACAAAGATCGAGCCTTTATGGCTCAACTCGGAAAATGCAAGGTAGATGAGTACACCATGGACTCGAAAGAGGTTTACATGCGCACAAAGAGAATGAAACGAATTAAAAAAAAAATCACTAAAGCTTCCAACAAATACATGATCAAATAATTAACTCACAATGAAGATAAACACATAAATTATTTTAAGAGATGAGAACATTAAGGGTGTTGATATTGTATTCACATGAGAGATGATTGTGGAAAATAATTGAAGACGGGACAAGCCATTTGGAAAAACTTCCTAACTAAACAAAAATACATAATATCAACTAAAGAGATAAGACAAGATCAAAGATGATCTAAGCAAATTGATTACTATGCACAACTGCATAAGGCAAGAAGGCCACGGAGGAAAATTATCATTTTAAATACACCTTGACACTTTTAAGAACTTAACAACTATAAGGAAAATTTCTAAGTTAATGGACAAGAAAAATCTAACACACTGCAAAACCAAACTAACTACACATTTTAAAAGCTCATGGCATCAGGTAGCATTCCAAAAGGCAACTAACTTAAAGGAGACACTTCCAAAATAAAAAATAAAAAATTATAACAATTAAATCATAACTAGCTAATGCCCATCTAATCATGAAAAAGGAAACCAAAAAGCCATTTGGACCAAAAAAGTTTATCATGTCAATTGACTTTAAGAGAAGGAAGGACCCATCATGCTTTTGTTTTTTCATTTAATTAAATACAAATTGGCACATGCTCTCAATATTAAAAGGAATAAACTAGAAAACATTGCCTTAACTCATACAAATAAACGGACAGAATCTTAGGCCAAACATTAAAGCAAACGAATTTTAATTGGCACCAAATACAACAAACAATTAACTAGTGGATCAACTATCATCATAGAATAAGTCAAGTAAACAAATATACTAAATTAACTTAAATTTTGAGAAGAGAGTAACTAAGCCAACATAATGGAATAAACATTCAATTACTTCAATTGGTTTAAGATAAAGAAATGTTGCATTCTTTTTTTTTTTGAACAAACTAGTCATATAAATAGATCACATTTCTGAACTAAACAACATAACGACTCAAACTAAAATATCGTCAGAAGATATCACAGATTAAGACACAAAATAATTTTCATAATAGCTAAAATAATAACACAAAGAAATCACTATAATCTAAAGCAAAATCGAACTGAAGTCGGGAGGAATACTATTTTTAAAAGCTTAAAAATAAATAAATAATAATGATATATATATATATATATATATATATATATAATGTCGAGAATCTAGCAAGAA
>CM040625.1:73286029-73318613 GCA_022817965.1 Solanum lycopersicoides
ATAACTTACCATCTCCGACTTCTTTCTACCTATCATTCTAATTAATTATTCTGATAATTTATTGTGATCTTGAAGACATTTATTGGCTTTCGATTATCTTTCTATCATTGTAAGAAGAATTTCACACCATAAATATATGATATTAACGTTGTGAGAAGAAGAAAGATATACAGAAAATATGAGTAAAAGATGAAAAGTACTATATTGTGTTATATTGAGATAAGTGTATTTGAAGAGAGAGTTGAAACAAAGAAAATATTCTAAAAAAGTAGTCTTCAACTATATTCATTATACAAAAGAGAATATTATAAGTTGAAAGAAGGTGTTCTTACGTGGAGCTTTGAACTCTTCAACTAAATTCGGAGTTGTTTGAGTCGTACGACGTTATTAAGTTGTTGTGTCCTAGAGGGAACAAGCAAGATATCTACTAAACGGTGTAGATTATACCACAATGAGCTTGAATCTCCTTAAAGATCGATACATCTATGTTTCAACCTAAAATTTATTTATTCTTTTTGTTGATCTATTTCAACTATAATTTATAGTATTTGTGGTATATTAGCATTATACGAATAGATTAAAATGTCTTTGACTTTGAATATTTGAATCTTAAGATGTTATCTCTAAATCTTGCATCGAACAATTTGGATGATAATTTTCTCAATATTTAAACATGCATAATTTAGGTCTACCAAAAATTAAAAATTATAGAGTATAAAGTTGTGTAAATATAATATATGTTCACACAATAACAAAGATCTTAATTTGCACTATAAAAAATACTTAACCTGACAAAGGTGCCCTCTAAAATATATGACTGAGATAATAATTGTTAATGTTATCATTAGGTGGTGAGATTGATAGTGATAACAGATAATTTGAAAATAAGAAGTCACTTTCATAACAATATTAAATGAATAAGTACGTTGTAATAACTTTAAAATTGTTTATAAATTTGGATGATCAATAATTCAAATCAGAGTTGGTACAATAATTGGTCATGTTGCACGTGTTAGACTTAAGTGTTTAAATTTTATATAGAATTAATTTCTATTTAGGGGCCGATTAGAAGTTCAGATACTCAAATATATTTTTTTAACTTAAAATGTAAAACAATGAGGTTAAAAATAATAAAATATTAAACTTTTGTGTTAGGCCTAATGATGAAAACGACTGCAAACCAATTGTAATTTACATCTAATGTTTCTAATTAAATTGTCCATCTCAAAAAAAAAGGAAGTGACAATTCGACACAATTATTATAAAGTGCGTAAAATGAAATATCAGAATAGGAAAAGGTAAAAATATAATAATCGAATATTTTAGCAGAGAGCGTTATAACCTGATGAGGTTTTAGTTGATATCAATTTAAATTAATTAAATTTAATATAAATATTAGACATTTAAAATAAAAAATATATATAACAATTTGAATAAATTACTTACTATGTAGAAGAGCTTACAAAAAGGGTATCGTCATTCGTCAATGATATTTTTTTCTTTTAAATTTTTATCTGGTTGAGTGGCTTATTTATCAAAATTCAAAAACGTAAAAAAAAATAAAAAAAATAAACAAATTAGAGAAAATTATAAAAGCTATCCTCCTTCAAAGTTCAAATATACAAAAGGAAATTGGAATTGTCCTATTCACAAAAAGTTAATTTTGAAAAACTATATACCAAAGACTTTTTTTAGAAATTAAAAACAAACGCAAAAGGGAAACTAACTTTCTCACAGATAAAGATTAGACTTAAAATTTTATTTAAAAAAAAAATGTTAAAATGTGATGGGGGTAATTATATTACTCCGGTTCTATTTTATATGATTAGTTTGATTTATTGTAGAGTTTAAAAAGAAAAAAATTAAATTTTGTAATATAAAGAAGTGATAAATGTTTATGTTAATATAAATTATTTTATTAAGAACAAAATATATATTTTTTAAAATTAAATTATTATTTAATATTTAAATATATTTTTTGAAAGGGACTGAAAAAAAGTAATCACACACATCTCTTCCAGGAATCAAATCTCACCTAACGTGCACGTTGTTCACCTGGGTAATGTAAGATCATCTCTGAAAAGATCATTTAGATATGAAATATGATTTTTTTTAAAATTATATCCTTTTTATAAATATGAAAATTCATAAATGTGAAACTGATAAAAAAGATCCTCAATCTGTATATACTTTTACCAAATGAACAAATTATAATTCAATTATCTTTTATAAATAAATTGATTATAATATTTCAAATACATACAATTTTATAAAAATTCACTAGCCAACAATGTAATTATCAAAATTAAGCACTATTAGAAAATATGAAATTAGCAACACATACATTATTGTAATTAAACAACAAAAATGTCATGCTAATTCCATATAATTAGGTATAGATTATCGGTGAATTATAACAAAATTCAAGTTAGAAGTTTTGTAGCAATGAATTAACTTGAGATATGGATAATTTCCGTTGCTAGTTTTATGTTTCCTAATATAGTAGTTATTTTTATATATTCTTTCAAATGGCACAAAATAATCTTTTCGCGCCGATTGTGAATTTTATTTTATTTTTTTTTACAAAATTTTAAATAATAAATCTTTTTATATATATAATTTAAATTTATTATGAGTCAAGTTTTACCTTTAAAAAAATTGAAATCATGGCATTGTTTTTTTCTTTGTGGATAATTTAAAATTTAAAATCATAATCTCGATTTATATATTAGAGTACAATTTAAAAATAAAACTTCATATCACATATTCTAAAAGCAAACTTAATCTTTCAAAGTTAGTGCTACCTTGTTAGTTAAAGTGGATTGTTATAGAATTAGGAAAAGTATTTTCAGTAACTATTTTATTTTTTTAAATTTGAGAAATTTGGCAACAACAGAATATTTAAAAATCAAAATGACTTAAAAGTTACTACACTTGGTATTTGAATTAACTTAAAAGTTAGTCAAATTATTTTATTTTTAAAATAAGTCAAAAATAACTTCAAAATAATTAAACAGCATTTGACAGATAATAATACTTAAATAAATTTAAAATGACTTATAATAAATCAAAAATCAAAATTAATCTCTATTACTTTTTATTTTTTTTTTAAAACTATTTTTTTTTGTTAAGTCAATCAAACGGACTCTTACTCATTTAACAGTTTGAGAGCGAAAAGACTATCCAACAAGAAGATCAAGCAATGTTGGCAGTAAATAGTACAACGTGGTATGAGTAGTTTCTACCAGTAGTAATATGTACTCTCAATACTCACTTGTTATTTAATTTGTTATCGTTTTTTTTTACTTCATTATCAAATTATTTTGTTATAATTATTGTTCATTTTCACATACACGTCATATTTTCGTCTATTTTTTTCTTCATGATTTTTGCTTCCTATTTCTTTTTCTAAATTATTTTAAAAATGATTTTATTCAAGCCAATCGAGTCTATCGATATAATCTTTCTACCTTTCAAAGTAAAGATAAAATCAACATGTATTTATCTTTCCAAAACTACTTATAAAATTACATTGACATATTAGGATTGTTATGGTAAACTACAGATCAAATATGGATATTATAAATTTTCTTCAAATTTTCAAAAAATCTTTTGTTACCAAGTTTTAGAAGTAATTTTTCAAAACTTTCATATATGAACCTCCACCCCACGCTTCCAAAAAAAATTAAAGTTTATTTTAAAAAATATTTTAAACTTCAAAATTTCATTTTTTTCACCCTACCCTCGACCCCTTCCCCAACCCACCCCACACCAGCCCCCTCACCCCACCCCCCAAAAAATAAAAATTTAAGTTTATTTTTAGAAAATATTTTCAACTTTAAATTTTATTTTTTCATCCCTACCATTGTCCCCCATCACCCGCCGCACCCCCACGCCCACCCCCACCCAAAATAAAATTAAGTTTATTTTAAAATTTTCAACTTCAAATATTTATTTTTTCACCCTACCCTGGACCCACCACCCCAGCCATCATCCCCCAACCCCAACCCTACCCCAACCAACTTCCACCCTTCAAAAATATTAAATTTGTTTAAACATATTTTTAACTTCAAATTTTTTTCACCCCTAGATCCTCCCCCCCACCCGCTAGCCCCTATCAGCCCCCCACCCCCACCCCACCCCGAAATTTTCTTATATTTTTTTTATAATAAAATAAAACTAAATGAAACATTTTCAACAGATCTCATCTAAAAAAAAGACTAAAATATTTTTTCCATATTGAATTCTTAAGTAAAGAACTATTTATTCATGAAATATGGGTCAAATATGGGTAAACTAGTATTTTACCCAACCCAATTTTACCCATATCAAATATGGATGGGTTGAATGATTACCCATTTTCAACCCGCCCATATTTGACATAACCCGCTCATTTGGCACCTCCAATACTCACTAACATATACACTTAATATTTTAATTATTTTAATTTTAAAATGTATAAACACCAGTGTAGTATAATTTTACTATAAATATGAGGGCTTTGTTTAGTTCCCTTGTCAATACTATTCTCTTTAGCTCTCTCTTCTCTCAAACTCAAAGTTCTACCATGGCAATTTCCAAGCTTTTTTTGTCATTTGTTTTGGTTTTGTTGGTGCTAATTATTACTCCAGAAGAAGCAAATGGTGCTATAAGTGGAAAGACTAGAAAATTAATTGATATGGCTAACAAAAAAGGACCTTATTTAGGGTTAGTCATTCCTAATCTATTTGAGATGAATCCTCTTCTTCAACATCCTAGTTACAAACCTAGTGATCTTACCATTGATTATGCTGGTAATTAAACTAAACCATATACATTATTTTACGGTTTTTTCGATCACTTGCTTAACGATTATATATTTACTTCTTTTTATCATCCTAAGGAAGGAGATTTCGATTTGGACACATTGATAATCAACCTGTCGTTTTGGTTATGACTGGACTTGCCATGGTGTGTAAATTTATATATATATATATATATATATATATATATGTATCTTTCCTTTTATAATTATAATTATGACTTTATACGTACGTATTAATTAATTATACGTTTTTTCTTGTATTGTTTCAGCTAAATGCTGGGATAACAACACAACTTTTGTTAGCATTATTCAATGTTAAAGGTGTGGTGCATTATGGAATTGCAGGGAATGCAAATCCATCTCTAAATATTGGAGATGTTGCAATTCCTCAATATTGGGCACATACTGCTCTTTGGAATTGGCAGGTAATTACTTTTCAATGCATTTTTGGAATTTTACATAAAGGCGGCTCAGAGTTATTGATGTTTGATACGAAGGATAATGTTTTTCTAAGAAAAAAATTGGTCAGTGGAAAAATATTGGACTCTAAGGGTGTGTTTGGTATGGAGGAAAATGTTTTCCATAGAAAATGTTTTCCTAGAAAATGTTTTCCTGGAAAACAAGTAGATTTTGGACTTATTTTCTCATGTTTGGTTGGTGAGTAGAAAATATTTCCCGGAAATGATTTTTAGTATTTGATTTATGAATGAAAAATGTTTTTGAGAGATATCTTTTATTTTTACTAGAGTAAAAAATAATTTATGAAATTAAAAATATTTTTCAAAAATAAAATTATTATTTTTTTGGGTGGTGGTGGGGGTGGGGTGGGGTGGGATAGTGGATGGGCAGGGGCAGGGGTAGTGTGAAAAAATAAAAATTTGAAGTTGATAGTATTTTTAAAAAACAAAATTAATTTTTTGGGGTTGGGGGGGTGGGTGGTTGGCGGGGGAGGGGGGTAGGAGTTTTAAAATAATAATTTGAAGTTGAAAATATTTTTAAAAAGCAAAATTAATTTTTTGGGTTGGGGTTAGGGTTGGGGAGGCTGGCCGGTGGTTGGTTGGTGGGGGGTTAGGGATCAAATGAAAAAATAAAATTTTAAAATTGAAAATATTTTCTTTAAATTGACATTTTCCCCCCAAAAAAAATGTAATTTGAAATTGAAGGAGAGTTTTGGAAAATGTTTTCCTTAATTTTTGAAGGGAAGTCATTTTCCTTAATTTTGAGGAAAATAAGTTGATTTGGAAAACATTTTTCAAGATTTTGTCCCAACCAAACATGAGAAAATTGGAAAACATTTTCCAGAAAATGTTTTCATTCATACCAAACACACTCTAAAGAAAAGTCAAGGATATATTAAGACGTACAAGCAAAGTTCACGTAAACCAAATTCTAAAGTGTAGATTAAAAAATATTTGGTTGTTTCAATTTTAAAAAATAAAAAACTGGATGCAGAGATATGGAGATGGCCCTGAGAATGAACTACCCCTTGAAGTGAATGGAGATTACACAAGAGATATTGGTTACTTGAAAATTGCACAATACACAGTGAATGTCACAAATTGCAACTCACATAACAACCTTCTTAACAATGTATGGTTCCAACCTGAAGAAGTATTCCCTGTATTTGGCACTCCAGAGGAAAGACAACATATCTTTTGGGTCCCTGTTGACCCTCGTTACTATGCAATCGCCAAGAAACTTGAGGTAATTTAAATTATTACTCTAATACTTAGAGCTGTCAGTATGAGTTAGTCAGTATCTTCTTGGACAAAAAGTACATTTTTTGACGTGTTTGTGTAACTAGGGTTTGAAACTTGTGGGGTGTTTAAACGCAACGACATGTTTGAGCCATCCACCCAAAGTAACACGAGTACATAGAGGAACAAGTGCAAGCATATACTTAGATAATGCAGCATATAGAAGTTTTATCTACAACAAGTTTGATGTTAGTCCTGTTGAAATGGAAAGTGCTGCTGTGGCTCTCATTTGTTACCAACAGAAGGTACCTTACATCGTTATCCGTGCCCTCTCCGACATGGCCGGAGGCGGCACTTCCGAGTCCAACGAGGCATCCACCTTCATCACCCTTGCTGCTACCAACTCTGTTGAAGTCACCGTGCAATTCATCAAGCAATTGTCTACCAAGAAATTATATCAAGATGCTTAAACTTCATGTGTATTACTAGTACGTTCAATTTACCTAATAATGGAATTTGTCTGAAAATAAGAAAAAATCGAGAAGGAGATTTCTTGAGATAAAGTATAATTTATTCGTAATTGAATTTCATTAAAAGTATATCATTTCACCTTAACTAATTATAATTTTTTTTAAATCAACTTCCAATCGTGTCGGATATAATTATTTTTGCATCCAATAACCTATCTACTGGACTTAGATTTAACAATAATAGAGATTAATAGCTAATAAATTCAACCAGGAACAACAATTTTGTTACGAATTATTAGCGAGTGTCTCGAGATCGTACTCAATCATTGATGATGGTAATAATTTTGGGAGTAAAACATGTGAATTGTCCTTTAGAATCTTTCTATCTACAACAAAACATTATTAAATTCAATTAATTTCCTTCTTTTCTTTTATTTAATAAAATACTTGATCTCTGTAAAAGTATATGCCATGTATTTTTATAATTAAAAAAAAGATATTTAAATATCCATTTAATTTATTACCAAATTCTCAACTACATATCAATACTTTATAAATATCCTATTATTTCCTTAAAATATTTTAAATAAATATATTGACACCCTTAAATGCTGATGTGACTCAACAAGTGTTCACTTTCCAGAAGGCAAGTGTGAGACAAATAAATATGTCAAAAATAAATGATTTGACAACTACCATTTCTTAATTATATTCAATATAATTAATAAAAAAATTAATTAATTACTATCACATACTCTCACTCTCTATAATCATTTCTCTCCTTTAAAAATTACACCTCTGCACTTAAATATTAACATGGCTGCCATAGCAAACACCTACCTATACAATATTTTTTTTTTTCAATTTTTTTACTTTTAATTCACAATGAACTTTTTCATGACCAATCCCTTCAATATTTTTCCAAAAATAGACAACATAACCAAAAGAAAGTTAATGATAATCCTTTAATTTCTTCACCTCAATGGAATATACTTTCAATTCGACATTGAAAAATGATATTACAACTTTTACTACAGAAATCTTTTCGATTATAGTAGCAGGCCAAGTTTCTTAATTGAAACTGAAAGTGGGTTTTAAAATTTGAAATTTGTGAGTGTCTTGATTGGAATTGAAAGTGGGTATTAGAATTTGAAATTTGGTCAGGAAAATTTCATCTTCTAATCTATAAAAAAAACAACGGAAGAACCAACAGATGTAAAACTAGACAATAATCATAATAAAAAAAATTCAAGTTTATTGAATTCAACAATGACAACTAGATTTTGTGCAAATAAATAATCGAAAAATAGAAGAAAGACGAAGAATGATGGGTGTGATGGAGATGGGGGTGGATTGGAGGAGATTCGACATTTGGAAATAATGGAGAAAAATTGGGATGATTTAGGAAGATGAATGAAATGGTAGAGAGAGAAAAAAATGAATAACAGCAAAATTGATGTATTTTGGTAATGATTTTTTTAATTTTTTTTTTATTATGAAAAAATAGGTGTGTATCACACTCTCCAACAAAGATTTGGGGTGATATTTTACCGGTGTCAATATATGTGTTTAAAATATTATAGGGAGGTAATAGGATCCCTTTAAAATATAAGCATGTAGTTAAGAATAGGATATTAGGTTAAGGGGATATTTGGCTGTTTTTTTTAAAAAAGAGGTGTATGTGAAGATGTATCTGTTGGATTTGAGGTAAACATTGAATGCATGATGATTTTGTTTTTTCTCATTAGCCGGTTGTAAATTGTAATTATACAGTAATTATATTTACCATGGATATCACTATATCAGACACCAAATTAAAAACAGAAAAAATGTTTTTCTTGTTGTCGTAAATGCCACATAGAATTAGTGTCATCAATAGATAAAGTATTCAAGGAAAACTCTTCGAAAGTTATACCTATAATTATTGTACGCTACATATGTAATTCTTTTACAAAAAAGTCTTTTCTTGAAGAAAAAAAAAAAGATATAATCAATGACATCGTTAAGGGAAAAACTCCATGACACTCAATTTGAAAGAAAGAAGAAAAAAAGCATGATTTAACATTGTAGTGTTCTCAATTATATTTAAAGTACTTACAAGAAAAAAGAAGCAACAAATGTCATCATTGAATTTATTAAATTTGAAATGTTGAAGAAGGGATTTTGATGCTAGGAGTCGAGCCTCATTTTTATCATTGTTTTATAAGATTAAAATGTGTTAAATTTTAAATACGCGAGTCTTAAGATATTATCTCTAGTAAATCGAATAATTAGGAAGGTTTTTCTTAATATTTATATTTGAAAGAAATAAATATCTAAAAAATTTAGGTAAAATGATAACATATATTCACACAATAATACAAAAAAATCTCAATTTGTACGTTGTAAAATATTTAATTTGAAAAGATCAATTTCATAACAATATTATATGAATGCATTGTCACAATAATTCAAATTTCTTTATAGAAGTTTGAATGACCAATAATTCAAATCAGAGTTGGTGCAACAATTACACGTGTTTAATGTTTACGTTTTATATAATTTTGCCTCGATAATCGAGGTAAATCATTTAGGGTTGTTTGGTAGGGAGTATTAAGAGATATAGTCCAAGTATTATGTATGGTATTATCTAATACTATGTTTGGTAAAAAAATTGGGTCTATGTATTATCAATCTAGGGATTAGTTATGCACCCTACATGGTATTAGAGGGTGTATAACTAATACCTTCCATTTGGTGGTATTAGCTCTAATACCATGGGACTATTCTAGGTAAAGACAAAAATACCCCTCAAATCCTTTTAATATTTTATTTATTTTTTTGATTTTATATTTTATATTTTATATTTTATATTTTATATTTATACTAATAAATTTATTTAAATAAATTAGCTTACAAATTTTATTATTTAGATATAATTTTTTGTTTCTAAAATATGAATTACTTAATCTATTTATTATTAATATAAAATATTATAATCCGACTAATATGTTAATGTTGATGTATGAATTTAAAAACAATTCATAAGTAAAATATTATCTCTTAACGAAAGTTCATTAAACATTACACAAGTAGTCTAAAACAAGAGTGTGTGTATATATATATATACACACATCTCGAGTATAAAAATAGTTTAATTTATTTTTTTATATTTATTTTATATTTTTATTTTATTTTATGATAAAGAGTTTTTTAAAATTTATTGATACAAAACAAAGTTTAATAAATTTTCTCTATAATCATTATAGTTGTGTGACCTTTTGAGTTATTAACTCTAATTTATTAAGTTGACAATTATTTACTCTCAAATAATTTAAGTGAGAAAATAGTGAACATGACAATAAAATTTTATTCTCCTAACTAGTTAAAAATGTTATAAAAAATAATATTCTCCGTTAATTATTTACCTTGACTCAATTACATGAAATAAAAAATCTCATAATAACTCTAGGGTATAATTGAAAAGTTTTTTTTTTAAACTTTTAAACCACACACAAAATTAGATAAGAAACAATGAACCAAACACTTGATAAAAATAATCCTTGTATTACTAATCTCTGCATTGCTAATCCCTGCATTACTAATCCCTACATTATTCATTTTTGTACCAAACGACCCCTTAGTATCACCTAACATACATGAAAAATCGATCCACTGTATTAATTGCGTCTTGATTTTTTTAATCGACGCAATTGTTTCTTTTTTACTCGATTTTTGACATGTTTAATAATGAAAATAATATAGAGTAATAATTAATTGATATATTTGAATGATGGTAAGTTGTAACAATGGTTGGAGATAGGGTCACGGGAGTGTCATAGTTTTTTAAAAGTCAATTTAACCTTCAAATTGATTATTAATTCATAAGAAATAAAAGATAATTTTTTAGTTGTATCGAATAATTAGATAAGCTTTTAGCTTTAAGAAATATTATAGGGGAAATGTATAAGTAGCCTCTCAATTTATGCCTGAAATCTCAGAGGCAGACTTACACTATACTAAGGTCCTATTACCCCCTGTCTTTATTTTATAAATAATTTTCTACCCCTTTTCGGCCTACGTGGTTTGAAAAAAAATATCAACACACGCTGGGCTCACAAGATAGGGTCATGTAGGTCGAAAATGGGTAAAAAATTATTTATAAAATAAGTTCAGGGGGTAATAGGACCTTACTATAGTATAAGTGTGACTCTGAAATTTCGGGCATAGATTAAGGAGGTACTTGTGCATTATCCAATATATATATATATATATATATATATATATATATATATATATATATATATATATATATATATATATATATATATATATATATATATATATATATATATATATATATATGTGTGTGTGTGTGTGTTAAAAAAAACGTACCAAATAGGTATATTCATAAAATTAAGAAACATACTTTTTTTGCTTTGGTTGGGTAATGGAAATGACAAGAAGTCAATATCATGTTATATTACAATATTCAAACTTCAAAGTTCAAACCTTCTTTGTGTTGAAACTAAATTAAATTCTAGTATTTCGAAAATAACTAATAAGCTATAGGGGCCAAAATTTTACGTAATTTTTACTTTAAGAAGTCTTCAATATTTCTAACGGTATGCTTAGTTCAGGTAAAATCATAAAGGATCGTTTGGTTGGGAACAAATTATCCTAGATTAAGCTATTGTAGGATAACTTATTCCATCACTATGATATATATATTGTGAATAAGTTATCCAAAATGACAATCAGACAACTAAACAAGATACAAAAATATTATTTTATCACTATTCCCTTATCCTATCACTTTTTATTTATATCCTTCACACCAAACGATAATGAAGATGGGGGCATTGTCAATACTTTTTAGACTCATTTATTTTCTGACTAGTTTTCAACATGGTAGCATATTGCCATTGACTTTGATTATTCAACATAGACGACGTCAAACTGCTTATTAAAAAACTAAACATTTTGGCTAAAAGTAGAATTTGATAAGAGGAGTTAATTAAATACAAGTGGTCAATCACGTTTATTTATTGGATAATTCATTAGTGGTCCCTTAAAGTTGATATCAATTTTTACTTGAACACTTAAATTAGATTTTATTTATTTTAAATATCTCATATCAAATTTTATTATATCATTTTGACACTTTTTATATTTTAAAAATTACATTTTACACAATAAATAAATTAGTATTTGACACGTGGAAATTTTATTCTATTTTTCTTAAAGTCAGTTTTTCTTTCTTTCCGATCCCAAACCTCATGCCCCCACCTCTTTTCTTCTTTCTTCTTTGTGCTTCCTTACTCTTTTCATTTGTTCTTCTCCATCAAAAAGACAAGAACATCGATTAATTCACAAAGTAATAAAATACATTGGAGAATAAGAAAAATCATATCATATTGAAAAGTTTTTGTATGACATTTAAAAGAAAAATAATTTTTTGTGCTACTATGATTGAGATTTACAATGACGGATGTGTAAAATAAATTTCTTTTTTATTCATCGGAGTTTGTTCTTTATTTTTTTATTCCTTGAAATTAATTTAATTTCGTAATTTCAATGGAGAAGATAAGAATGTAAATTAGTTTTTTCATTTGAAAGAAGTTGATTTTTTTTTTTTTTTCTTGAAATTGATTTTATTTTTGAATATAAATCAAGATGCAAATTCAATTTTCAAAGAAGATGGAAGAATCAAAGAGTGTAACCTAGTAAAGTATTGTAGAATTTTCTTAAAAAGTTGTGTGGTGATGAAGGATGGTAGAAGGTGAAGAAGATAGAAGGGAGAAAGCAAAGAAGAAAATATTTACCAAAACATCTCTGATGCCGCTTAAAATTCGTGTAACACATGTACATGCTTAGTCAGCGAAAAGTATCAAATTGACACAACGAGACGCGACATGAGGTGTCTAAAATGAACAAAATTTAATTGAAATGTTTGACTAAAAGTTTGTGTCAAGTTTAAAGAGTTACTGATGGATTAGGCCTTATTACTTTATACGCCAAAACATCAATACAAGAAAGTAAACCACTGAAAAATGAAAATACAAGTGATGAGAAGGTTTATGTTAGGTTTTGTCCTTATTTTCTTTACTTTTTTTTTCTTAAAAGAAAAGATAAAACATTATTATAAATGTTGGAAAATAGATTTTCTTTCATATATATTTGCAATCCTATAAATAAATTGAAGACTCATCTTCTAATATCAAAAACACAGAATCCACAATGTAATCTTATAGAAATTTGGTTTATGAAGGAATTTATTCTCTGAATAATTTTAGTATATTTTTTTTGTATCAAATCTCATATAATAATATTTTAATTATTCGAAATTGATCTCTCCAAGAATCATCATTATGAGGATATCGATCGAGTTGTAAGATGCTTGCCCCCAAAGGAAGTTAAATCGTTTCAGATCACTTTAAAGACGATCCTTTAAGCTAGCATCAACTATTTGATTTTGATTTAAGCACATGTCTGGATTTAATTCTTCGTTTTTACTTTGAACACAATTTTCATTCCCCCATATAATTACTTTAACAACATCCTGTTAGGAAAAAAGTTAAGTAATTAATTAATTTGAAAATTGACGCAGACACAAACTATAAATGTAATAAGAGACAAAAAATCACTCTAAAATGATTATATCGTAGCTATTGAAAACAAAGGATGCATATATTTGATGAATTTGGTAGTAAGAAAATTAAATATACAGAGGCCGATCCACCCATATCATACGAAGGGATGTTTCCTTCGTTGGAAAATTACATTATATATGAGTCAATTTTCTAAATGGTCACCTAAATTTAGGGAATTGCCTGAAAATATCATTTATGTTTCATTTAGGATTAAAATATCACTCAACTATCCCTATTTTCTTCCAAATATATTTGACACTTCAAAAGGGATGATAAAGATCCGGTCAAGTATAATTAGGTCAAGTAATATTCAATAGCCTTATAGATTCATGCCATGTGTACTATATAATAATTTATGGTTGAGATTCATTTAAATTATATACTCATCTTAATAATAAATTTAAATTATATACTCATCTTAATAATACAAACAACAAAGCTGTCAAATTTTTTTTGTAAACTATCAATAAAGCAATTAAGTGTATCCAAACTAATATTTTCAAAAATAAAATAAAATTGACGGATATGCGGATCGAGAGTTGACGATAAGACTCAACTGATAATGCAAATACATTCAATCAGGTATATTAAATTTTCTTTTTCAATCTTAATTTTCTTTTTTTGAAAATATTAGCTTGGGTATAACACTTAATTGCTTTATTTGATAGTTTTAAAAAATAAAAATAATTGACAACTTTGTTGTTTTTACTATTAAGATGAGTATATAATTTAAATGAATCTCAACCATAAATACTCATATAATACACATGGCATAAATCTATAGGGCTATTGAACATTACTTGACCTAATTATACTTGACCGGATCTTTATCCCTTCAAAAGTCTCAATCTCTCCTAGTTGGCATGTCATGTCATTAAAACTTCTTTTTTTTAAAAAAAAAAACTTATTTAATTCATCAAACTCATTTAACTAAAATAATGATATTATTATTTTTTTAAAAGCATATACTAGTTAATTAAGAAGAAATTCTCATGCTTAAGTTTCTTTTATCATAATTAATTTTTTATTTTTTTATGCTATGAAGAATAGTTTTTTAAAAACTTACTATAATGTCATCAATTTTGGATACTTATAAACAAATTTGTTAGAAAAATATTGATATATAAATCACTCGTGAATGTGAACTTACATCACTTAATCATATATTATATAATGAATCAATAATATTAAAGGTCAATTAACTGTTAAAAATAATTAATTGGTACTTTAAAACTCATACTTACTAGGTCTTTTTTTAAAAAAGAAATAGAAAGTGAATAATATTTATATTAGAAAATAAAATTTTGATCTTTATTTATCAGTATATCAACCTCATATAATATGTATATTATTGAATTAAAATAGGCAATTTAACTGACACTCGTGAATGTGAACTTACATCACTTAATCATATATTATATAATGGATCAATAATATTAAAGGTCAATTAACTGTTAAAAATAATTAATTGGTACTTTAAAACTCATACTTACTAGGTCTTTTTTAAAAAAAGAAATAGAAAGTGAATAATAATTATTTAGAAAATAAAATTTTGATCTTTATTTAACAGTATATTAACCTCATATAATATGTATATTATTGAATTAAAATAGGCAATTTAATTGATTATTATTTGTATTTCATGAATTTGGGATGAAAAGAGAATATATATATATGATAAGTTAAAATATAGTGATATGATATAATATAGCAAGAATAAGAATGAAAAATTAAATTTTAAAAAATAAATGATAATTTTCTCTTTCTTACCAACTCTTTTGTCAACCTTACAAATTTATTTGAATACTTCTACCAAAAAAATGCTTAAAATTATCAAATAATTTACTTAGGGATTTTTTAAAATTACCAAGTAAGAATTGCATAAAGAGGTTCTTTCATTGAATTTTGTTTGGTAAAAAATATAAAGGAATTAGTTTTAATTTTTTTATAATCTTCATAAATTCTCAGACATAAGTTTGATGAATTAAATAGGTCAATTATTTTTTAAAATGATGATTTAATAACATGACATATCAATTAGAATAGAAGAAGACTTTTAAGATATTTAATATTTATATGTTTGAATAAAAAATAATAATAATATTTATTTATTTTTTGACAACATTAATAATATTATTCGCTTTCTATTTTTTTCAAGAAAAAAATGTTGTAAGTATTAATTTCAAAATGAACAATTAATTTTACTGTAATTGTTAATTGACATTTAACATTATTGATTCATTGTAAAATTTATGATTAATTGATGTAAGTTAGCATTCATGAGTGATATGTTTATCGATTTTTTTTTAATGTATATTTTTATAAGTATTCAAAATTGATGATATTATAGAACGTTTTAAGAATCTATTCTTCATAACATAAAAAAATAAAAAGTTTAATAATAATAAAAGATTCATAAGTATGAAGATTTATTCTTAATAAAGTTATATATATATATATATATATATATATATATATATATATATATATATATATATATATATATATATATATATATATATATATATATATATATATATATATATAATCGTTATTTTAGTTATAATATGGATTCAATGACATGATATATATATATATATATATATATATATATATATATATATATATATAATCGTTATTTTAGTTATTTTAGTTATTTTAGGAAAATAGGAATAGTTGAGTGATATTTTGCTCTTAAATGAAACATAAATAATATTTGAAAATAATTATCTAAACTTGGGTGACCATTTAGGGAATTAACTCCACTATATATATAGGTCAAATTTGGTTCAATAAATATATATATATAAACAATAAGTATTCGCACTTCTTGATACAAAGTCAAAAGCTTAATCTGGTGGTTAATATATTTTGAAAAATCTTTGAGATTGTGTGTTCTAGTACTAGTAATATCACAACATATCAACACCTCATAATTAGTTATAATTAATGTAGATCTTGAGGAGAAAAAGGATGGTTAATTGACACTTGACAATGTGGAAATACCGACAAGTTTAGTAGATAGTGTATAAAATAAAATATCAGGATTGGAAAGAGAGGCCTGCAAATTAAATATTATCGTGATATCAAGAATCATCATTCATAAAAAACTACATTACAATTGGAATATATTATAAGAGCTTATAAAAGGAGAGTATTATAAAATTCGTCTGATAGAGATTTTACAAAAGTACTATATTTTCAAAATAATTTTATTTATTTATTATTATTGTTGTTATATTTTTTACCGCTCTCCTCCTTTGAAATATATAAATATCAGGATGCTCTTTCTACAAGTTATTTCAAAATAATTTATTTGAATCATTGTTATTCATTGTTTCATAATGTATTATATTGTATTTTATTATATTGATATTGTATGGTAGATACAGTGTTTGGCTACACTGTATTGTTATTGTTTGGTTTGACTGTATCATATTGTATTATAATTTATAAATTTACTAAAATATCCTTAATTATTTTAGGTTAGGTGGTCTGACTAGAATTAAATAATATTGGGTAAAGTGTAAAAAAGTATTATTAAATATTATGCCACGATATAGGAAAAAGAAATAAAGTAATAATGAGAACACACAAAATCGATTGTTTCATAAAATGGGGGTTTCATTGTTATGTAACAATGAAATTTAACAATACAATACAACAAATTTTAAGTAACAACCATAACAAACATTGTAAGTATGGTTACGATATAATACAATACAATGGATAACAATGATTCAAACAAAGTGTTCATGGTTTTTTTAATAGTACAATCATTCTTTCATATAATCCATTTCATATGATACAAATATTTTTTTTCATGTCGAGTATGAGTCTTTTGATGTAAAATTTAAATTAACAGATTAATTTTTATTTTTTACATGATATAAAATCATGGATTAAGTTTTACATTTTAAAAGTTGAAATCATGATTTGCAATCTTAAATTATATATTTTTGGAAATGTTGGAATTTGAAATCACAATGCTAGTCATATGTCTAACAGTGAAATCATAATTTCATATCGCATACCTAAACGTAACTTAAGCCTTTCAAAATTAGTACTACCATGTAAGTTAAAGTGGACGATTAATTGTATTGGAATTATTATTAACCTAATTGACATAAAATTTGAAAAAATAATGAAATTCTATTATAATTTAAGTTTGTGAAATTAGGTATTGTTGGGTTATCCCACATCGGAAGTGGAAGGGGCTGGTGGTCAATTTATAAGTGTGAGGGAAAGCTTCAACCTTTGAGCTAGCTTTTGGGTTGAGAAGGCCCAAGACCACCCAACATTGGTATCAGAGCCCAGGTTGTCAACAAGTCTCAGCCCACCGGGAGAAACTGGGTTGTCGCTCTCTCCAGCCCAAGGCCCGATGTGTGAAGGGGGAGATTGTTGGGTTATCCCACATCGGAAGTGGAAGGGGTTGGTGGTCAATTTATAAGTGTGAGGGAAAGCTTCAACCTTTGAGCTAGCTTTTGGGTTGAGAAGGCCCAAGACCACCCAACATTGGTATCAGAGCCCAGGTTGTCAACAAGTCTCAGCCCACCGGGAGAAACTGGGTTGTCGCTCTCTCCAGCCCAAGGCCCGATGTGTGAAGGGGGAGATTGTTGGGTTATCCCACATCGGAAGTGGAAGGGGCTGGTGGTCAATTTATAAGTGTGAGGGAAAGCTTCAACCTTTGAGCTAGCTTTTGGGTTGAGAAGGCCCAAGACCACCCAACATGTATTAGGCCTAACTCACACCCCAAAAGCAAGCTCAAAGGGAGGAGGATTGCTCAAGCCTTATAAGGAATCCATCTATCTCATCAATCACCGATGTGGGACTTTTGTCATTCTTTAACACACTTCTTTGAAACGATATATTGTAATGTATATACATTATTATCGCCAATAAAATATGAGCATCTAAAATCAATATTATTTCATATAAATATAGTTAAAAAATTTAGTGACTCTAGATATAATAAAATTAACTCAATTATTGCTAAATATTTTTATAGCAATAAATATCATCGCTAAATATATATATTTTTTTAAAATATTACCATTAATAGTGATAATGAGGTGACAATTATTGGTCGATTAAGTAACAATATTAAAATTTATTTTTTAAAACTTTCGTGCACCTATAATATCGTCTAAGAGGATATTGTGGAGTATCATGCCAAAACTAGTGTTGTTATACAAAGGCCAAACACATACACGATCCCTCATGCTTGTCCTCATTCTTCATTTTGGAATTTTATTTTAGCCTAATTTTATTTTAGCCTAATTTTATTTTAACCCTAAACATTATTTTTCTCATGTACTATTAAAATATGAAATACTATTTTTATGATTTCTTTATTTTATTTATGTTCTTCAATTATTGTTTTTTATTTTTAAAATCGATGTGTATTCGTCGATCTTTGTTAAAAGAATTAAATATAGAGTAACTAACAAGTATTAATTATTTTTTTTAAAATAATCTTCTTGAGAGCTTTTCCGTGAAAAATAACATGCGAAATAATGTTGGTTTTGTTTCTTTAAAAATGACTGACATCCCAAAGAAATCTGTCGAGTTTTAGCATTTTTTAGTAGTATTATTAGCAAACAACAAGAGCGTTTTTGTTACCCGTATTGAACATGTATTTTTTTTTATTTGTATGGAGTTAAATTAAAAATTACAAAGCTAATATTTTGTTTAATTTAGATAGACTGGATGATATGAGGAAAAAAAAATATGTGGCATTATTTAATTTAATTGAATCTTTAAGAGAAAATATCAAAACACATTCGTCGATTTCTTTTCAAGCAAATATATAGAGAAATCTCAAAAAATAATATTATTATTTCAAATAAAATCGATGTTCGTTCATTAACTATTATTTTTTTAAAACGAAAATTAATAGACAAACAACAATTGAAGAACATAAATAAAAAATAAAGAAATCATAAATAATATTTCATGTTTGAATGGTACATAAAAATAGAGTTTAGGGGTTGATTAAAATGGAACAAGACTAAGATATATAGAGGGTCAAAAATAAAAAATAAGTACAAGTTTGAAGTTTTTATATGTGTTTGGCCTTATCCAAAAATTATATATATTAAAAAAAAATAGTCAAATAATTGATGGATGATGCAACGTAATATAATCATTATTTTTTACTATAAATATGAGGGCTTTGTTTAGTTTCCCTTGTCAACAATATTCTCTTAATTAACTCTCTTTTCTCTCAAAATGAAAGTTTATTTCTACAAATATACCATGGCAATTTCTTCCAAGCTTTTTTTGTCATTTGTTTTGGCTTTCATTGTTCTAATTATTACCCTAGAAGAAGCAAATGGTTCTATTAGTGGAAAAACTAGAAAATTAATTGATATGGCTAACAAAAAAGGACCTTATTTGGGATTAGTCATTCCAAATTTATTTGAGATGAATCCTCTTCTTCAACATCCTAGTTATAAACCTAGTGATCTTATCATTGATTATGCTGGTAATTAATTAAACTAAAACATATACACATTATTTTAGGTTTTTTTCGATCACTTGCTTATCGATTATATATATTTACGTTTGTTCGTCATCCTAAGGGAGGAGATTTCGATTTGGACACATTGATAATCAGCCTGTTGTTTTGGTTATGACTGGACTTGCCATGGTATGTTAATATTTATAATTATAATTTTAATTAATTATACGTTTGATCGATACATCGATTTTGTGTTTAATTGTTTTAGCTAAATGCTGGGATAACAACACAATTGTTGTTAGCATTGTTCGATATTAAAGGAGTGGTGCATTATGGAATAGCAGGAAATGCAAATCCATCTCTAAATATTGGAGATGTTGCAATTCCTCAATATTGGGCACATACTGCTCTTTGGAATTGGCAGGTAATTACTTTTCAATGCATTTTTGGAATTTTTCATAAAGGCGGCTTACAGTTATTGATGTTTGATACGAAGGAAAATGTTTTTTTTTAAAAAAAATGGTTAATGAGAATTGGATTATTGGAATCTAATAAAGTCAAAGCAATCTTTTTTCATTACTAGTATTTTTGGACTAGTAAAAGTCAATATTAGGATAGCTAAAACATATATTAAGACGTAGAAGCAAAGTTCACGTAATCCAAATTCTTTTATGTCAAAACTACGTTCCTGTAGAAATTTTCAAAGCAAATTAACTAGTGATTGAGTATAAAATTGAAAATAACAAAAGTATTTCATTAAAAATCATATGTGGTCTAGTGGAAGAATTATTCAATGTTGTAGAAAATACTTGGATGTGATTGTAAGTTGCTAAATTTTATATATAGAGAGAGAGAAAACCGGACATTTTTTAGTTTTAACCGAGAAGACGGTTTTAGGAGGAAAAAAAACTGAGGTTGTCAATCGAACCCTTTTTTAGTTGTGTTAAATGATATCAGAGTCATGCCGCTTCAATTATTCATTATTTCCTCGATATTGGACCTCGTTTTATATATATTGTTCGCACTTCATATGTATATTTATGGGAGATGAGATCTATGAATTTCAAGTTCCTCATATTGAAATTCTGCAAAAAAAAATAAAAAAAAATAGCATGCACCAATTATTAAAGAGAATTTATATATTTTAGATTAAAGAGTCTTTGTCTGTACCAACTGATATATTACAAAAATAAAAAACTGGATGCAGAGATATGGAGATGGCCCTGAGAATGAACTACCCCTTGAAGTGAATGGAGATTACACAAGAGATATTGGTTACTTGAAAATTGCACAATACACAGTGAATGTCACAAAATGCAACTCACATAACAACCTTCTTAACAATGTATGGTACCAACCTGAAGAAGTATTCCCTGTATTTGGCACTCCAGAGGAAAGACAACATATCTTTTGGGTCCCTGTTGACCCTCGTTACTATGCAATCGCCAAGAAACTTGAGGTAATTTAAATTATTACTATAATACTTAGAGCTGTCAATATGAGTTAGACAAAAAAAGTACTTTATGTGAAACTAAATAAGTACAACTTTTTTGACGTGTTTGTATAACTAGGGTTTGAAACTTGTGGGGTGTTTAAACGCAACGACATGTTTGAGCCATCCACCCAAAGTAACACGAGTACATAGAGGAACAAGTGCAAGCATATACTTAGATAATGCAGCATATAGGAGTTTTATCTACAACAAGTTTGATGTTAGTCCTGTTGAAATGGAAAGTGCTGCTGTAGCTCTCATTTGTTATCAACAGAAGGTACCTTACATCGTTATCCGTGCCCTCTCCGACATGGCCGGAGGCGGCACTTCCGAGTCCAACGAGGCATCCACCTTCATCACCCTTGCTGCTACCAACTCCGTTGAAGTCACCGTGCAATTTATCAAGCAATTGTCTACCAAGAAATTATATCAAGATGCTTAAACTACATGCCTTGATGTGTATTACTAGTACGTTGAATTTACCTAATAATGGAATTTGTCTGAAAATAAGAAAAAATCGAGAAGGAGATTTCTTGAGATAAAGTATAATTTATTTGTGATTCTCAAATTTCATTAAAAGTATCGTTGCACCTAAATTACAATTTGAAAATTATTTTCTTTATTTCAACTTACAATCGTGTCCAACATAATTATTATGGTAGTTTGATTTAAATCAAATTAATCTAATAGGTTAAGCTGAACTCATACAATCTCTACAAGATTTGTCCCCTATATATACACTACAAGAAAACAAGAATTAGTGATAGATAATATTCCATAGTTAAACAACAAACAAAAATCTCATGTTAATCTTATTTAACTGCTAAAAGTTATTTAACGATAGATTAATAAAGAATTACCAATAAATTTTGTAGTTAATTTCATGTTTTCTATTGCTGGTATATATTTAGTATTTATCATACTTTTTTTCTCTATTCTAAGATAGAGGTTAGATAAACGACATGTTGTGGAAAAGATATATACTAAATATCCACTAAACTTGTATTCGACAATAATAGAAAGTAATACTAATTAATTAATTTAACTAGGAAATAAAAGTTATGCTCCATAAATGGAAATAAACTCATCAGAAAGAAAAATCTTTTGGAGAAATTGTCTAAATAGTCATGGTCATACTCTAGTATTATTCAAATGGTGGCTTTACATTTTGAGAAAAGTAGTTTGTAGGAATAAATTATATTTTATAGAGGCTGCTCTTAAATAAAAAGAGAGAGAAAAAAAAAACAAAGCGTACGAAATCACGTGATGATATTAGAAAATAGAGAGAAGAAAAAAAAAATTAAGATGGACAACTTGTGTGTAAATAAATTTCAAAACACGTAAATGTCATTTAGTGACCATATGTAAATATATTCCTATGTTTTATTTATCGTGTTGGCAATGTGTGCTTATATCAATCAACAATTATTTTTGATGCAATTAAGTGAGGGAGATTATAGCGGTTTATTCTGGGGTTTCGAAAAAATAATGGGTGAAATTTATTAGGATGATAAATTATGTAATTATATTAATAAAAAATATATTAATTCTATAATTATTGTTTGATGAGAATCCATATTTGATTGTGTTGTTGGTTCAATGAGAAGGAAAGGAACATTAAAGCCCTTTTAACAAGTGATTCCACGTTTTTTCGCCTGTACAAAGTCAATTGAAAAGATATCAATCAATAAAATATTACTTTTTTCGTCCATTTTTTATTATTGTTATAGTCTTTCTTATTTCGTGTCAAATTATAAGAGTTTTGACTAACATTTTACGATATATTTTTTTATCATATTGATATGTTAAAAAATATAATTTATAGTACTTTTCATATTATTTTTTAATATCTAAATCTTTTATTTAAAATATCGAATTAATGTAATCTAATTTAATTTCAAATTGAAAAACGCAACTTGACAATTAAAAGTGGATGAAGAAAGCATATTACCCAAATTCCAACATTTCAAATCAAATTTGAAACCATAAAAATAAAGAATCCTCTCACTTGATTTGTTAACGGATGATCATTAAATTATTAAAAAGTTAAAAGGAGAAAGGCCTGAATATATTCAACTTTGATGGAAATTACTACAACAATTATAAATTTTAGGCAGAATCTATTCCTCATACACTAGTTAATAGTATATTTTAAAAATATATAAGTATCCAATTGAACAAGTATGAAAGACAAAAGCTAAAGTTAATTCCTTTCAATAATGATAGTAAATAAACGAAGCTAATTATAAAAACTTTGATGTAACATTCTTGAATTTTGGGTAAAAGATTTTATAATCATTATGATGCAAAAAGGAAGAAGATGTGGCTCTATTGATTTTCTTTTTTTTCACAACGTGAAAGTGATATATAATTTTGAGCAACTTTCACATATAGCAAATACAAAATTCATATTTATATGCTATAGCAAAGTTTGTATAATTGCGTTCCATAGCAAACATAAATATGTACATTTCGCTATACATATACAAAAAAAACAGTTGTATAATGTGCTATACATATAAAAAAAACAGTTGTATAATTCGTTATACATATACAAAACAAAACAGTTGTATACAAAAGATTGTATAATATGTGTATGTATAAAATGAGAAAGAGAGAAAGGCAAAACAAGAGTGGACAAGGGAATATTTGTATTGTATAATTATAAGTGTATAGGACGAAGATATATGTATTTGCATATGTATATACAATTTTTTTCTCGCTTTATACAAATATAAACGCATTTTATACATTTCGTTTCTATTTGTATAAGCGAGAGAGGCAAGCGAGATTCGGGAGAGTGGCGAGCGAGGTCTGGAAGAGGGGAGAGAGAGGAACGAAAATATATGTATTTATACAATTTTCTCTCACATTATACAAATACAAACACATTTTATACATTTGTGTTTGTATAAAAAGCGAGAGAGGCGAGCGAGACTGTCACCAAACGAGAGTGGCGAGCGAGATTCCACCAGGTAGAGTGGCGAAAATAGCAATAGTATACTATAGAGTACAATTAAATCAAAGTATATTTACAACATTTAATTTGAATTAATAATTTGCTATTATATACAATTTTTCCTATAATTTTAGGGCGATACTTCTTATACTTTAAATTAAAATAAGAGGTAAATAAACGTCTGTAAAGTTAAAGTGCTAAAATAAAATTTGGCTACTAAGTTTAAAGGTTTTATTTCTTAGTAATATATTAAAAGACTCAAAATATTTAGAGGAACTCATATTTAAATTTTGGGACTATTTAGAGGAGGTTTGAGATGGATGGGATTGATAAAAAAAATTGTGGTGTAGATGTTATTGTATCAATAATGTATATAGATGTATATATATTCGTGGTACATAGGTATACATCATCTATAATCATACATTATTTATACACTAACGATATATATATACACATTGACCATATGATAAAAGATAAAATATTCATGTGTAAATAAATTTCAAAATATGTAAATGTCGTTTAGTGACCATACGATAAAAGATAAAATATTCATGTGTTTCATTTATCGTGTTGCTTATGTGTGGTTATACCAATCAACAATTATTTTTGGTGCAATCAAGTGAGGGAGATTGTAGCGGTTTATTCTGGGATTTCAAAAAAATAGTGAGATTTATTAGAATAAACAATATAATTATATTAATAAAAAATATATTAATTCTATAATTATTGTTTGATGATAATCCATATTTGATTGTGTTGTTGGTTCAATGAGAGGAAAGGAATATTAAACCCCTTTTAACGAGCGATTTCATGCTTTTTCGCCTCTACAAAGTCGAATAAAAAGATATCAATCAGTAAAGGAAAATGCACAAGTACCTCCTCAGATTATGATCGAAATTTCAGAGATATATCTTAACTAAACTAAGGTCCTATTACCCTCCTGAATTTATTTGTTTTGTAATTTTATACACCTTTTGTCTTATGTGGTACACTCCGTGACTCCATACAATTGAGGAGCTTGGGAGATATTTGGATGTCGCATAGGCCTAAAAGTGCACAAAATTATAAATAAATAAATTCAGGAGGGGTAATAGTACCTTAGTTTAGTTAAGGTGTGTCTCTGAAATTTCGATCATAGTCTAGGGGGTACTTGTACATTTTACCATTAATAAAATATTACTTTCTTCGTTCATCTTTTATTATCGTTGCAGTCTTTCTTTTTTCATGTCAAATTATAAGAGTTTTGACTAATTAAGATATATATTTTCATCATATTGATATGTAAAAGATTACAATTTATAGTACTTTTCGTATTATTTTTTAATATCTAAATCTTTTATTTAAAATATCGAATTAATGTAATCTAATTTAACTTTCAATCTAAAAATGCAACATAACAATTAAAAGTGAACGAAGAAAGTATATTACCCAAATTCCAACATTTCAAATCAAATTTGAAACCATAAAAAATAAGAATCCTCTCACTTGATTTGTTAACGGATGATCATTAAATTATTAAAAAGTAAAAGGAGAAAGGCCTGAATATATTCGAACTTCGATGGAAATTACTTTAATAATTTCAAACTTTAGGCAAAATCTATTTTCCATACACTATTTAATAGTATATTTTAAAGATATATAAGTATGAAAAAATTACGTAACAAAGCAAACTTATACTATTTAATTACTTATCATAGCTATAGTTTGCTATAATTACCACTCGCAACTAACATTATACATTAATTATGTGGGTTGACTCCGAGTTTGTATAATTAGTCACGTTTTTATACATATACAATTCACCTCTCTCCCACTCTCTCCCCTTTCTCACTCGCCTCTCTCCTCCCTCTCCTAATCTCGCTCGCTTCTCTCCTCTTTCTCCGAATCTCGCTTGCCCTATATACAAATGTATATGTATAATATACAATTGTATACATATACAATTCACCTCTCTCCCACTCTCTTCCCTCTCTCGCTAGCCTCTCTCCTCCCTCTCCCAATCTCGCTCGCCTCTCTCCTCCCTATCCCAGTCTCGCTCGTCTCTCTCCTCCCTATCCCACTCTCGCTTTTCATATATATAAATACATATGTATAATATACAATTATCTAACCGATATACAAATACAATTCACCTTTCTCCCACTCTTCCCCCTCTCTCCTCTCTCTCCCAGTCTCTCTCGCCTCTCTCTTCAATGTAACATGTAGCTACAATGTAATTATCAAACTATAGCTATGGAGAGTAATTAGACTATTTTTAAGTGGCTATATGTGAAAGTTTATTCAGTTGAACAAGTATGGAAGACAAAACTAAAGTTAATTCCTTTCAACAATGATAGTATATAATCGAAGCTAATTAAAAAACTTGATGTAATATTCTTGAATTTTGGGTAAAAGATTTTTTAATCATTATGGTGCAAAAAGAGAAGAAGACGTGGCTCTATAGATTTTCTTTTTCTTTATCATAACGTGAAAGTGTTATATCATTTTAGAGCGACATTTATTATACTTTAAATAAAAATAAGGAGTAAATAAACGTTTGTAAAGTTAAAGTGCTAAAATAAAATTTGGCTACTAAGTTTAAAGGTTTTATTTCTTAGTATCAATAATGTATATAGATGTATATATATTTGTGGTACATAGGTATACATCATCTATAATTATACATTATTTATACACTAATGATATATGTGATATATACATATTGATATATTGTATATACATATGACCATTTTGTCGAATTTTTTTTGGGTAAAGGACAATAATCACGTACTTTTAAGATAAAATTACCATTTGTCCCTTATAATTTTATAATTACAAAAATCCCTCAAATTGATACAATAATATAAGCGCTGATACATAAAGATGATGCGCGAGATACATTAATCGTTAAGTAAGATACATTACATTACATTTATACATGATACACTAATCTGATGCGCGAGATACATTAATCTGATGCGCGGGATACATTAATCTAAAGCGCGAGATACATTAATCTGATGCGCAAAAATGAGGGATTTGGGGAATTTGTAAAGATGATGCGCGAGATACATTAATCGTTAAGTAAGATACATTACATTACATTTATACATGATACACTAATCTGATGCGCGAGATACATTAATCTGATGCGCGGGATACATTAATCTAAAGCGCGAGATACATTAATCTGATGCGCAAAAATGAGGGATTTGGGGAATTTGTAAAACTAATAGGGGATAATGGTAATAAGAGAATTTAAAGGTGGGATTTGTGTAATTTTTCCTTTATATAATGTATGTTTCTATATTGAAGTTATAAATTACTATTTATTTTATATCTTTTAGAATTTATCTATCCATTTATAACTTCTTTTTTAGAATTTCTTGAGTTGAAATTCAAATTGTGGTTATAAAACTTAAATAACAATAGATTGAAATTATTATGATTAAGCGAGTCAAATTAGGCAGGTAACACCCAATCCGTTTTTGAGCCCAAAGTAAACTTGATCGGGTCAAGACCCAACCCAATACCTATTTCAACTCAAATCTCCAATTTCATCTCAACCCACCATTTGACACCCCTGATCGTATCAAGAGGAATTTTCGCATATTGCCACTCAAAAATAACTTAATTATGCTTCATAAAAAAATTGTTAATTATAATTCATAACTACATGTTAGAGAGAGGAGATAAGCGAATTGTATATGTATATATGTCAAAAGTATTGTATATATGTAACTGATATACATATATATTTCTATATCTGGCGAGCGAGATTCTGAGAGGGAAGAGAAAGGCGAGCGAGAGAGAAAAGAGAGTGGAGAGAGACGAACTATATATGTATATATGTCAGATATATATGTGTATTTGTATATTTGACGAGCAAGATTATGAAGAGGGTGGAGAGAGGCAAGCGAGATTGGGAGAGAGGAGAGAGGCGAGCTATAAAAGGCAGAGAGTGAAGAGAGTAATTGTATTTGTGTATATGTCATATAATTATATATATATGTATAATTTGTATATGTATACGTATAAAAGAGGACATGTGACGTAATTACAACTCAAATTAAGCTGCGAGCCGTAATAAATTCAAACTATAGCTGTGTTAGCTAATTAACTAGTATATAACTATTTTTTCGCGTAATTTTCACCTGTATCAACCATATGCTCTAAAATTGTATGGGCGCATGACAAACTATTTTATCAAGCAAATCATTTGAACCTTTCTACTCATTTGATCATACACATGCATACATCACATGGTCATCTTCTCCAAGATTTCAACCTTCGATTTAAAGAAAGAAAAAGACAACTCACACACTCATTTTTTCAAGATATAAAATAAGTTCTCTATTTCAAAGTTATTACTTAACTATATTAAATTTGGTTGGTAGGTAGGTGTAATGTGGCTGGTGTAAAAGTAGACTTGTTCAAATACTAAGTTGTGTTATGTTGCCTTCTAAAATAGTACTATGAAGAGATGACAATTTGGGGATTCTATTCCCCACTTATAGGGTGAGAATTTTGACCATTAACCAATCACACTTTTAAAATTTTGGGTTATATTTACTCCATTGATTTATTTTTACTTGTCATTTTTTAATTTGATACGCTCATTAAGATATATATATATATATATCACCAAGCCCTACTAATTTATGCTTATTATTGGGTCTTAAAGAAATCATATGGAGAATACTTTCTCAGTTAATTTTTACTTGTCACTATTTGACTTTAACACATATATTAAAAAAACAAATTATTGATATATATATATATTTATCAAATTATCTCTACTAATTAATATTTAGTATTGAATATTGAATATGATACTAAAAATAGTATTTAATGATAAGAGTAAAACATGAAAAATTAGTTCTTTCTTAATATGTCCGAGTATAAGTAAAAATAAAAAAATATTTTAAGAATAAATAATAAGTAAAAATAAATTTTGGAAGTAGTATTTAATGCTTTGGGCATAACATGATTTTTTTCAAAAATATAAAAATGATAAATAAAAATAAAAAAATCTATTTTTAAAATAAGTAACGAGTAAAGGTATATATATTTCAAAAGACCGGGGCAGTCAAACATAGTTATGCCATTAAACTTTTGATTCCACTGTAAATAGAAAGTTAAAGGACTGTATATGCTGATTATATAATATGCAAAGGATGAAACAACATTGTCTCTTAAATTCAGGGGACCATTTGCTAAAAAAACTCATTAAAGACCATAAATCATAATATTATGGTAAGAAAGTCAAGAATTAGGAAGTAGTATTTCTTGTCTTTTCTTAATTGTTCTCTCCACTACTAGGAGGAGAAGTTCAACCCTTCTTGGTTGAAAAATTCACAAAAAAAACCTTTTTTTGCTTGATTGAATCAAGAACTGAGTTGGGGTTTGTATAAAGTTTGAATCTTTATGGAGAGGATAATTGGAGAGAAGTACAAGTTAGGTAGAAAGATTGGAAGCGGGTCTTTTGGGGTTATATATCTTGGTCTGTCTCTTCTTTTGTTGTTTATCATTTCTTGATTTTTCTTCTTGTTGTAATTTCAAGAATCTGATTGTTCTTTATGGTTTTTGCTCACTTTTTCAGCTACCCACATCGAAACTTTTGAGATTGTTGCTGTTAAAATTGTAAGCTTTCTTGCCTAGATTTAATCTCTTTCTTGTAAACTTGTATATATATATCTGCCTAGGTTTGAACATTATGGGTGTGTTTGGTATTTGCTTGGTTGGTTGAAATGTCTAGATAGTATTTTTCTCTAGGAAAACAAGTTTTGTTAAAAATGAGGAAAATGACTTCAATGATGGAAGTAGAGAAAACAAGTTGCATAAGTGACGATCCAAATCCCCCGAGCTCCTACTTTCTATCCCTTCCCACCTCCATAGTATATTGCTAGATAACATATGAATGTTATTGAAATAATGTTTTCTAGCAAACAATAGAAAATAAGGAAGAAATCCACTTGTTTTCCATGATTACATTTTCTAGGAATTCATTTTTCTTCATACCAAACACACCCTATAAGTCTCCCTTCATTCTTATAGATATATGTACATCAGTTTGATGTGTTGTCTTTGGGTAGATGTTAACGAGATTTAGGTTAAAAGTTCAAAATGATGAATATTTGTCCAGAACCACAAGTTTTTGATACGTGCCAAAGGAAAAAAGAAGTGTTCTATATGTCAAGCTTTAGATGTTCCGCTTCATTTGTAGTGTTATCTTTTGATCACTTTAGATTTTCATTTAAAAAACACCAATACTAAGTGAGCGTGTGGCTTATAGAACACCAATTTTAGAAAATCTTCATGCTCTTTAGTAAGTAGTCCAATGTTAATTACATCCCATGATTTCTCTCAGGAAAATGACATCCCATATCTCACCCTGTATTGTTATTCCCAAACTTCTCTCGATCCCTCTTACGCCCCTCTCGTGCCAATTCCAACCATAACGGTTAAAATGTAAAATATTTTCTGCTACTTAGGTATAATCTTATCTCTTCCCTCCCCCACTACAATATTATCCTTCTTCCTTTTAAAGGTATCTACTGATTCCATTGACTTTTCTGCCAAATAGCTTATGTTCCAGCTACTTAGGTGAATCCGACTCTGTTGAACTAGCCTCTTTGTTCTCATTTGTCCATAACATTTGTCCAAGGAACCCTTCTATTTTGCACCACATTGGGCCTGCTGGACTAGCTTCTTTATCCATACATATATGATGTGGGAACCTTAGCTCATACTCCCTCACATCGAGGCGGCAATGTGATGGAACCCCCGACTTATTTTTATCACACGTGTGCTGATGAAATACGTGCATTGGTAAACACGTGCTAATGATACAAGTATTGTGAAAATACATCATGAATCGACTAGTTTTGTGCTGGCTACTGACCAACCACAATCCTCCTTTTTTAATCCGGATTTGGCACCTGGCACCGACAATGTGAGCGAGCTCATACCAGCAGTTTCTGAATAATCTGGACTGGCATAAGAAATTTCTCAACCTCGTCGCATTCCCAACCTTAGATGTCCAACTTAAACTTATAGCACATGTTCCATCGATCATCAGAATTCAAGTAATAATTTGCTGTAACTTCTACGACATTCACCGAACAATTGCCAAACCAATTACCTGAGGGTAGCATTCTCCTATGGTATTCTCTTGAACAACAGATCTTTTGAGAGATGCACTAGTATCATTATCCTCATTGTAATCAATACGTACTAGTATCATTATCCTCATTACAATCAATGCACCTGGTAAACTTTTCCATTTCCTTTATAATTCGCTTCACTTCATCATTCAATAAGAAATTCCCCCTCTGCCAGTCATCCATCATCTAATAATCCATATTTGGTATTACTATTATCCTCCATAAAGTGCTTTCCTCTTTTGGAAATATTCATAACGTTTCTGTAGTAGGGCCATCCAGAAGGCGGACATCCTTCAGATTCACCATCCCCCACTGGAAGTCGAAATAATTAACTTCCTCCATTCCAAATAATATTCATTGGAGTACTTCATACATTGATTAATTACTCTCTCCATTCACTATTCTATGAAATCTTAATTTGAAAAAGAAATCTCAACAAACAAATTAAAAATAAAAATGGAGACAAAATAAAAAATAATCTTGAAAGTTGAAGCTTTAACAAAAATTTTAGATCAATTGGTGAAAAAATTTGGCTCCAAAAATAAACGAACAAATTTAAATAGTCACCAAATGCATTTTAATTTTTGAAATCTAGCGTATTCATCATTTATTGAAAAGCGACTTAAGAAAACATTGAATAAGGGTAGAAGGGTAAAGTTATTTAATTTCTTAATGCAAGTGCAACCTAAAAAGGTGACATATAAAAAGGAACGGAGGGAGTGTCTTTTTGCAACATTTGCTTTCATAAAGCAATCTCCTCTACTCCAAGTTTTGTCCCAAGTTCTGATATCTTGGGGTTTGTTTCTGAGACGCAATTTGGTATGCTCATTTGCCTATTGCTTCTTTGAGTTGGTAGTTGAGTCACCTCGTTTGTGTGGATTTATTACATAATTAACTCCTCGTTTTGTCATCAATATGT
>CM040625.1:73318986-73344772 GCA_022817965.1 Solanum lycopersicoides
TCCGAACTGCACCAATAGCAAAAAGTGATTGTGCAGTTCATCTTGGAAAATCAAAAGAAAAAAAAAAGCCACTTCGAACTATCATCATAAGAATTCAATTCCATCTTTCACCACTTAGCTTAAAATGTATAAGAAAAAGCAAATGCCTCTTTGATCATCTAGTGCTACACACCATATATTTTAACAGTTTTTTGAACTTCAAAAATGGGATTATAACTCAAGGGTCCCTATTTGTTAGTCATGATGAAGCCCGCCGTTCAAGAACTAATCTTTTAAACCCTTTTATGTAAAAAGAAGAAAGACAAAGGGAAGTTGGAGACAAAGTTTATATGAACTTTAAAACTGGGACCTCTCCATATCCAGTTTTAGAATATATGTATTGTAGTCTTTCACTTACCTCAGCTTCTTTTTAAATTTTTAAGATTTCAAAGGACCTTCGAACTTTACTGTGGTCGCTTGGTTAAGAACAAGTTATCCCGGGATTAATTATCCCACACAAGTTGTCCTGGGATAAGTTATTTCATATACACTAAGATATAAATGGTGGAATAAATAATCCAAAGACAGCCTAATATCTCCAACCAAACGCAGGATAAATTATTATATCTAATACCTCATCACTATTATATAAATCATACTGCTTCCTACAACTTGTATACTATGTTAACTTTCTTGGGTATCAGAAGATTGATATAGGATAAAGTAAGTCCAGTTACAAGTTAAAAAACATTCACAAATTTTGTACTAGTTAATAACTCACTGATCTCCTCTTTTTGAATGATTATAATGGAGACGGTGAGCTCTTGTGGTGTTAAATGTAAATCAAATAGGTTGGAAGGGATCGATGAAGACGGTGCAACAAATTGGCTACCAGGGGCATGCCCTCCACCAGAAACTCCTACTGAGTCTATGGAGTTCCTTGCAAGATCATGGAGTCTGTCAGCTAAGGAACTCTCTAAAGCTCTTTCTCACACAAAACAAACAAGTTATGTAGATGAAAAGATGTCATTCTCTTCATTACAAGTGCAACATGGAAAGACTTCGATTGTAGAGGAACCTGTAAACATCTCTTCGTTCAAGCTTGTGGTTTTGTTCATTTATACTGTTATGGAAATGCTTACTTCATTGATTGCTTACAAGTTTCTACGCTTACTGTCTTTGTACTGCAGCAAGAACAACCACTACCCAACTCTGATAGCCCTCCAGTTTCTCCTAGGGGAAGTGATGACACAAAGGTAAAAGCAAACAGAGAAGCAAGACGGGGGAAGGGGTTCTATCTATTCTAACACATGCATGACTGCAACTAAATTTTTTTGATATTTACATCACTCTTTGAAATTATAAATAGGCTAGAGAAGTAACAGTAGTGATGTGCCATTTTGCTGAATTATCATAATACATATTAGGCACTACAATAAGAACCATATGTTTGGCTGAAAAAGCAACCACAAAGTCTTCATCATCATTTTGTGAATCCAAATAGGTAGATAACAACTAATATTGGGGTGGCCTCTAGGTTGATGGGAATACACTCAACTTTTTCCTTGTCCCCCAAATGGACAAATCATTCTTTAACTCTCAGCTTTGCACTTAGCTGAATAACTATACTTGTATTGATATGCGCAGGAATTGTTTTTACTACATCAGGCACTCAATTCAGATTTCCTCTCCAGTCATCACTTGCTGAAAGCTGGGGTATACAATTATTTTGACAGTAACTTTACTGATTCGTCTGAACAATTACGACTAAACTGGCATAATGCAGCTCTACAGGACCGTGGTGCGTGGCAAGACAATGGGTAGGTGGCTGAAAGATCAAAAAGAAAAGAAAAAACAAGAGCTTAGAACTCACAGTGCCCAGGTGCATGCAGCAGTTTCAGTAGCGGGGTTGCAGCTGCAGTGGCTGCTCTTGCAACCTTATCAGTAACTTCTCCAGAGCAGTCCATAACCAAACACAACACAGCTTCAAAGATGTCAACTGCAATTGCATCTGCGGCAGCTTTAGTTGCATCCCACTGTATTGAAATTGCAGAGGATATGGGTGCTGAGCAGGATCAAATCTTATCAGTTGTAAATTCAGCTATCAATGCAAGAACTAGTGGAGACATTATGACTCTAACTGCTGGGGCTGCTACAGGTATAAATCCAACTGGTCTAGGAGGACCATCAATCTAAAAGTGACCACAACACCAATCAATTTCATAATGAAATACAGCTCTTGTATTCTTCTTTACCGTGGCATACTTTGCATAATAGTCAAACCGATCTCCTGTGGACCATGTAGACTGCTGTATGTTAGCGGAACAGAATTTCATACTCCTCATTTCCAACTGTTGCTATCTATAAATATTTGCTATCTATAGGGATGCAAACAATACTGCTCAACAGTTTCATAATATAAGAAAACTTAAACTGGTAATACTAATTTCTCTCATTGGCTTTCACTATTACAGCATTGAGAGGTGCGGCCACTCTAAGGGCTAGGCTACAGAAAGGAAATGGAGCTGCGGCTGTTGCTCTAGCTGATGAGTGTGTCGAAGGTAACAAAGAAGCAACTGTTACAGCAGCTCTTAGTTTTGTTGCCAAAGGGGGAGAACTGCTCAAACGTACAAGAAAAGGTAATATGAATTGAGGAACTACACTTACCTTGCTGGAGATATTGCAGCTGTTTTTTCAATAATATTTCTGTTCATGCAGGAGATCTCCACTGGAAACAAGTCTCTTTCAACATAAACTCAGATTGGCAGGTAATATGCAGAGTATACCATCTAAATGGATATACTGTCTATTAGAAAAGTGAACATCTTATAAGCAGTTAGACAAAAAGCAACAGACTTTACATGTGCACCCCCACATGGTTGTTATTTCATGTTTTGCCTATATCATCATAACAAAAGTGTGAATATGAATCTTGGTAGCAGGTGATAGCTAAAATGAAAAGCAAGCATATGGCAGGAACATTCACAAAGAAAAAGGAATGTAAGCACAAACAAATACTCAGTCTAGTATCAAATTGTGTATGTGATCCTTTACACTATCATCTAAATTGGTGCTTGATGAGTGCTCAGGTGTGGTCTCTGGAGTCTGTTGTGACGTACCAGCATGGCTTGGACGAGACGAGGAACATGACGAGCAGAAGTGCTACTTCGGGATACAAACTGCTGACAGGATGATTGAATTTGAATGCAGAAACAAAGGGGAGAAACAAATGTGGGTGGATGGGATTCAACAAATCTTGTGCTGCCGCATGACCATGACATGACTTTGGATGAACGTTCCAAAAGAGAACAAAACAGTAGTTTTTAGAGCAATTGACAATGTGTGACTTCCAAACTCTAAAATACAGCATCAAATCAGAGAAGCAATGAATTGATTTAAGCTAGTACATCTGTATAGGGATAGATTACATATTTGAAAATGGCACTACAACGAGCCATTCATGGTTGTTTTTATATAAGTAAAGCTATCGGTGGTTCATGCCGGAAATAGATTATCTGGATGATATCACCGGAAAAATTGTGACAAATTATTCAGAAACCTACTGAAGGATTGAGATGTTTGGGTTAGTACTGCATATGTTCACTCTAATTCCTTCATAAAATCAGCATTATCAACAAAAACCTGCAAGATGACAAATGTGAATGACTAAGATGGAAAGCAAATAAAGAAAAAACTTTTATGCTTCCTATTCTGATACCTATCAAGTGTTTTACACTGGAATTAAGCATATTATTCCATCTCTGTTACATGGTTTGAAGTAGTCCTCCTTAACTTGATTCTAACATGACATCATTTCACAAGCCAGAAACCTTACACCAATCACCAACCTTATAGTGGTGTATGCTTTTGCCATTTAGTGATACATCCTATGTCTCAATTGAACAGATCTAGATATAATCCAATATACTTCGGTTTTATTATTGCAGAAATAATGTTCAGCGACCGAATTTTGAATCCTCTCAAACAATAACATCTGTTTTTCCTAAGTTCAATAGGTGCTGACATGCGCCATGCTACACCAAAGACTTAGTTGGTCAAATTAACATATGAATCTTTTAGGCAATCTAGTGTCATCTGTTTTACACACATTGAAGAAAATAATGTCACTGCTGCAGATTTGAATAACCAGTTTTTCTCTCTCACCTAGTGTATGGGGTTACAGTGACTAGAGGTATTGTTTATTCTACGCGGTCCTAGCTAATTCATGTGAGTGAAGGTCAACGAAGTGAAGTTTTTAGCGATTGATCGTTTTATAACTTTTGTCTTTGTCACTTTCCTCAAGTAAAGCTAGAAGATAGTCAATATTGAAGGTAGATATCGCCTTCAAATTGTGGATACTTTTAAACTAGTACTCTGATAAAATAAAGCATGAGATGTCTAGAAACAAGAGTTGGTGCATTGTCTAATGACGGAAAGAAATCTGCCAGTTCATGCCAAAATAATCATAATTGTTGAAGACTTACTGTCTTCCAACCATCAGGATCAATGCATGCCATGATCTTGGTGTTTATACCCGGCAAAGGTCCAGGTTCAAGTACAATTTCCCCACCATACAGTTTTATAGCTTCTGCAGTCTTGTAGACGTCATCTGTTCCTACTGCAATCTGCAAAGACATGCAATGTTCCTTACAAGCTGAGATCTACGGAGGTTTCTCAAGTCTGGGAAAGAATCTATGATCAATTATAACTTCAAATGAGTTTGTTAATGTTACTTGTATTAAACTACATCGAACAATAACATATTTGAATGGCGTTACCTGAGCATAACCATTTCCTTTATCATAGCTTTTGACACCATACATATATGTCAACTCCAAAACTGTATTTTTATCTTCAGGTCCATAACCCATGATGGCTATTGTGTTCTGAGAACAAGTGTTAATAATAAACAAACAGAAGAGAGAGACAACCATAAACTAGCATTAAGGAAATGTCCAAGTAAAAAAAATGCAAAATATCAAGTGTAGCAAGCATTACTTTAATAAAATCTAAAGGAGAATATAAGAACAAAAGCCATCCTAGTTTAGGGACCAAAACTAGCATGGCAGAAATCGTCCACCACCTTGAACATGAAGTATGTTTGCAAAATTGATGGAGAGAAAACCAAGAGCAAAAGGAAACACCAATGAGAAGTTGTTTTATTAAAGGTGTTGCAGCCATAAACCAAATAACTAAGATTGCCGCTCTCAAATAGCTTAAACTTTTACATGAGGTGGTTCACACAATTGAACAAATGAATGAAGTATTCAATCAAAAATCACAAAACAATGAGTGGAGTGACATTTAAGACCTTTACGAACTTCCATTATAAAGCCCTTTCGAAGTCCTTTTATACGAGACAATATATAACTACACACACTTTCTTACATGTAATCGCCTCTAGTTTAATACCGACTTAGAAGAGAGAAGATAGGCTTATTTAAGGTTGGCTCTCATACGATATACAATAATCCAAGCATCTAACCCAAAGCCTCAACGCATGAATTGTGTGACCCAATATGTTTATAGACTCTATTGATGATGACTTTATACCCAATATAGGACTCTGTGTTACTCAACAAGACGATTGCATAAGATTGAAACAAGAACAACATAACCACAGAAAATATATTTTGCAAAAGAACCTAAAAACTCACTTTGTTGTCCGGATTATCTCTTTTTCGAAGAAGCTCCATGCCAAATGCCTTGAAAAATTAATCAACAATGAAGATTTAGTGTTTCTTGCAATAAAAAACGACAAGTATGTACCAGAACTTTCATCCAGCTAATCAGTTTACCTTCTTATAGAAATTAATGGACTGGTCAAGATCTCCTACACGAAGCATTACTTGACGGAAAGGTTCAAGAGTAGGCCTTCTCTCTAATAGTTCAAAGTAGTAACCATCAGGATCTTCCACGAGGGCAACTATAGGTCCTCCATCTTTAGCTGGACCAGGTTCCTGGACAATCTTCCCTCCCTTTGCTTTTACTAGGTCTACCATTTTAGCAACCTATGTGGAAAATTCAAAAAATAATTGTAAGGAAAAAAGAGAAAGAGATACAATTAGAACATTTCTAAAGGTGTCTAACTAAAACACTGTACTCATGGAAAGATGTATCATAGTCACCAGCAAGTAATAAGTAGAGTAACTTCTAAAACCAAGATCAACCAAAGAAGGGAAAAAGGCAGAGATAATCAATTCCAAGGAAACATCCCTAAATGCCTGTAAAACTTTCCTGATCTTAGTTTACTTGGTAGTATGACATCAGAGAAGTATAAACGGAACCAATGAATTTTTCATATTATGAACTACTTACATCCTCAACAGCAATTCCAAAATGACCAAAACCAGTTCCAATGTCATACTTGTCAACTCCATAGTCTGAAAGCAACAGGGTAAAGTACAACGACTATAACATCCTAAAGCACAAGAAATGATTTTCGAAGAAAGCACAGCGCCAACTGCTGGCTATGAGGAGCCTTACTGTAAGTAAGTTCAACGGCAAAATTTGATTCCTCAGGTCCATAACCAAGAAAAGCATTTGAATAGCCCTCCTCTGGTATGTCTCGTTTCCTTAACAGATTCATTCCCAAGCATTCTCTGTAAAACCTGTATCGCAAGAACAACTCTGGACTCCGGTACCTAGTTGGTAATATGAAACATAGTACTGAAGCTTCAACTTTTTTCTACGTAAAAGTAAAACTTACTTAATCGTGTTGTCCAAATTCCCAATACGATAAACGACATGAAGCATTCTTCTTTTGTCCTTCTTGATCCACTCTGATGCAGTTTCATCATTTAGGGCAATATTTGACTGCGCCAGCTCAGCAACCATTCCACTTTCGATCACTTTCCCTTCAGCACTAAGAGATTCAGGTGCTTTTCCATTAAATAACTGTGACTGGGTGATGGCTGAATAACAATGAAGTTCAGTAAGTCATTTACTAATACACCATTGTTCAGTCTTTATTCTGTCTGAACTAAGAGAAGGTTAGATCCAAAATCTCAACTGCTCTATAGTCCCTTGATCAATAAGTTTTGTGCAACGAGTGTTGCAAAGAACTTTGTGTTCATTCAGGTACAAGCGATACCTCCTACATTTATTTGGCAGTATGGTGCTGTCAAAGAGAACATGTAACCAACTATACAATAGGCTTTATCTGAGCTTAGTTTTGCTCAACTAGTTCTATTGCATATTTGCCTACTACACCTCGCTCGACTAGTAGAAAAAATAATAGGAAATATAATTGAAGAAGAAGATGGCTTTGAGACGTGTAATCAATTTCTTTAAGGAGATATTGCCCATATACATATTGGGATAAATTCAAACAAATCCCTTCAGGATACAACAAAGCTCTTTGTTTATGCATGCAGATTTTGTTTTAGGCTAGTTCCAGAGAGTCTTTATATTTATAGAACTTAAGAGATACTTTTCATCAGAGTCATGTTCTTTCACGATCAAAGAACTTCTCATGAGAGTCATGCTCTTTCACGAACAATAACTTTTTATAAGAGTTAGTTCTTTCACGAACAAATAACTTTTCATAACAGTCATATTTTTTCATGAACAGATGTGTCTTGTTCCATTTAAGACCTCTATATATTACAAAATATCCAACATCGACATCCAATATGATGTGATTATCAAATGATCAGTTATAGCTAATTAAGTTAGTTCATCAGTTCAATGAAGTTTGCTACATTTCTAATTTTCTAAGAATTGAAAGATCATCATGAAACCCATCAATCAAATAACTTTTATCCAAGTGATTTTCACAAAGTGCAATCTTAGGCTCATGAACCTTACATTTACTAATGAGTTGACTACCAATTCAAAAACAACAACAACAACAACAACAAACTCAGTGTAATCCTGCAAGTAGAGTCTGGAGAGAGTAATGTGTATGCATACCTACAAAAACCTAAAGCTAAGCTAAAATCTAGCTCTGAGCACTATCAATTCTAGATATGGTGCATTTTCAGCACAATTTGCAGTAGAAAAGAAAAAAAGAAATGGAAGAACCTGTACCGAGTTGAAATAAAGCAATCCTACGAGATGAGTTATAGGCACAAGGCACAATGATACTGCATTCATTATTAGTTGGAGAAGGAAAAATGGACTTCAATGGCTGTTGAATTTTTGGGGAAAATATTTGTAGAGCCATTTGTTTTGAATTAAAACTAAGTTCTGTAACAACTCTGTCCTCTCCATCTATCAAACTTTATCCTAACTTATGTATGGGTGTGGATAAAATACCTTTTAATTTAGTTCTGGAAAAAACAAGAGTATTTAGTAAACCACCTCTATATCTTCTATTTCTATGAGATAATGGTAAGTAATGGTACACTCAAGTCTTTTCATAATTTATTTTGTAAATTTCATTGACTACGTTGTTGTAGTATCTATTGGTGAATGCAATCAAGAATAATTTTAGAGATTTCCGAGCTGGTTTGGTTTGGTAACCAGAAATGTCTAATGATAAATTTTCTATATTCTTCAAAAACTGTTTGTATTTCCATTATCCTGGTGTCAAGATCATCTTAGGCATACGTTAATTTTGCGATATATGTCACCTCTCGGCAATAAATACTAGATAACTGTATTCAACAAAAATAGAATAGATAGAATAAACACATGAATTCAGCATAAACAGAAATGCGAGAAATATACTTTTTTTTAAAATAAACAATTGGATTACCCATGGGAATTGAGGAGCAATAAAGCTCAATTAATATCAGTAGCCCTCCAAGTGTTGCCCATTTTATTATTGATTTCATCTCAACAATTTAATACAATAATCTCACCAAATCTGCTAACTCAATTTTATTAGCTTAAGCAAAAATGGCCCAATTTGTGATAATAATTTGGAAGGTATGTAAGGATAATAATGAACAAGATATGAAGAAGAATATGATAAATGAATAAACAAAAATGAGTATAGAATTTAAGGGCTTATGAACTGATTGGAGAAAAAGAACAATTCTAGTGTGTGAAAGATTAATGATGCTTTAGAAAGGGTTTAAGCAAATTTTGAAAAATTACTTATTTATCATTAATATTTTAAAAGAATGTGTTAAAATGATATTTTGATAAAAATTAATAATTAGAAGAGTTTAAACTTAAATATGAGTAGAAAGAGTACATTTTATTTTAGCAAGAGCAAAGATTTTTTTTTTTTTTTTTTTACATAAGAGACCTAGTTTTTCTTTACAATATTGTGTATCTAAAAACAGTATAGACTATAGTCTCACTTCATTGAAACAAAAAAACGAAAAAAATAATAATTAAATAAATAAATAAAAACTTCATTTAAACAATCAAAATGTGGAAAGGATCAAAATAGTCTCTCTTCTTTGTGTTAAAGCTCAAAGTGATTCTTAAATTTTCACATGGAGTACTAATAGTTCCTCATGTTTGCAATATTGGTGAACTTTTGATCCTCATTCAAAATTTTATCAATTTTTTAGCATTGATTTTATTCATAACCTATGTATGGAATGTGCAATCGTCATTTTATATACTTAGTAGAAATAACAACTCCATATGAAAGAATGTGAGAAGAAAAAATACTTTGTTTTGTTTAGTAGAAATCATATTGCAGGTAAAGTTGAGAGGTTCATCACGACAATTTCACGTGCAATAGTATTATTTTTTCTTTTCCTGCAAAGTCATATATAAAGGTATTCTTAGTTTAGCTGCAATAATATTTCTAGTGAACAGAACAAAATATTTTTCTTATCACCTTCTCACATATAGAGTTATTTTTTCTACTAAATATATAAAAGACAATTGGACATTTCTTATATAAAATTTTGGGATAATGCACAAGTACCCCCTCAACCTATGCCCGAAATCTCAGAGACACACTTATACTATATTAAGGTCCTATTACTCTTCTGAACTTATTTATCGATGATTTTCTACCCTTTTTCGGCCTACGTGACACTATCTTGTGGGCCCAATGCGGGTTGACTTTTTTTCAAGCTAGTGTCATGTAGGCCGAAAAGGGGTAGAAAATTACTTATAAAATAAGTTCAGGGGGGTAATAGGACCTTAGTATAGTATAAGTGTGTCTCTGGGATTTCGGGCATAGGTTAAGGGGGTACTTGTGCATTTTTCCTAAAATTTTGGACAAAATTAATGTTTAAAATAGGTAAAATTTTAGGGGAGAACCCAAAATGCACCAATATTACAAACATGAGGAACTATTAGTGCTCAATATAAAAATTCAAAGATCACTTTGAACCTTAACCCAAAGATGAGGGACTATTTTGAGCCTTTCCTCCAACCAAAAGTACTAATTTTGATATTTGTTTAGAAAAAATAAAGTGTTTGATTTAGCTTGAAAAAAAAAATAGGTGTTTTGGTGGGATAATAAAAACATTTTTTAGAAGCTACAAAAATAGTTTTTTGTCTCAAAGTGCTTTTTTTGAAAATTAATTTTATTTTAAAATATTTTTTAGAAATTTGAGTAAATATTTATTTTCTTTTTCTCAACAAAACTTAAAAAAAAAAAGAATGTTATGCTCTCTCTCAGCTACTCTTTAATAACTAATTCCTCACTTTCAATTTTGCTCAACTTAACGTACTCAGCCTGCGTCCCACATAATATTATTTTCCCACATAATATTATTTTGCATTTATTCCTCATTCGCAATAGATACATGTAAGAGTAAAATAATTTACTTTATTGATATAAGGAGCATTGTAAAGACGACATGTAAATATGAATGAAGGATAAAGGAACTAATACATTTCTTTGAAGAATGATATTTTGACCTATTTATTTTGTAAAATGATAAATATTCAGAAACGGACCTACGTTGTAGATTTCGGGTGCTCGAGAATACAATAATCTCGACGCGTAACGTATCAAATAAGACATACAATATTTAAAAGTTAATATATTAAATAGTTGAGCACCCATAGACACTAAAGTGCTTTAGCTCCTTTGGTTCTAAAGCTAAACGGTACTTAGCACCCGAGAGAAATGGAGTTAGAATCTTGGTGGAAGTAATGTTTTTTTAGGTTTGTTACTATATTGCTTTCATATATTATTACTAAACATTTCTCTTCTTTTCCCCCTTGTTTCAATCTTCTCCCATTTTCCGCTAATATTTCAATCTTAATTTTTTTTAAGTTTATTTTTTAATTTTCATAGTTTTCTATAACTCATTTATTAGAGTTTTTGGCCAAAATCATTCTTAAAATATACCTCAAACTCAAACTACATCCTTAAAGTATCATTCTTATCATAAAACATCCTTTAAGTATTTTAAAGTAAACAATTTTCATCCTTCTACTTTAATTTATCAGAAAACTAATCGATATATCCCACAAAAATAAGTCGTCCCTTCCTAATTATTGTTCTTAGATATGCCAAGAATATTATCGTGAACTTTTTCGTAATTGAGTTAATAATTATGCAAAATCTTTTAATTTGACCCTTTTTTTCATTCATTTTTCATATAATTTTAATTAAAAATTGTTGCCAAACTGTGTTATAAAACCAGAAATTACTGATTCTAATAAATTGTTCAGAAATACAAAGTAACTGAAATTTATAGAACCAGTAAGAGAGATGAACAGAAATTTAATTAACCAAAAACTAAAATCTGTAAGAACATACCAGAATCTGAACCTTTGAAATCGGAAAAAGATCAAGTCCACTGAACTCACAGTGTCCCCTTAAGGAAATTATTCCCCTCTAGTATCCGAGGTTTGATTTGGAATATAACCTCCTAGGGTAAAATGATCTTAATCAGCAAAGTGTAGATACCAAAAACTCTACTGTCAGCGAACCAATCCACAGCAGGAAAGTACACGAAGAAAAAATTTGTGCAGAAGAAGAAGAAGAAGATCAGAAAATTCGTAAGTGAATAATCTGAAGAATGAATGGTATTTATAGCAAGAAGAACAGATTCTGAAAGGTTGCAACCCTTTCAGAATCCACACGACCATTGATGAAAGTTTGCAACCTTTCAAATGATAATGACTGTTCCTGAAAGTTGCAACATTTCAGAACAGTCATGGATAATTAAAACAAACTTTGTCCAAAAAATAATCTCTCGATCAATCCAAAGCCAAAGCCGTGACGAGCGACGACGACGGCGCGAGGGGGGTCCCTCTTTCCAACCCTTTTAACAATTAATAGGAGTGTTTCTGTATTTAAACTCTCCTATTTTTCTTTCCACCACCGATGAGGGACAAATGCCTTTTCATTAAAGCATAATAAGACTTTTCAAGTTCCCAACTCTTCAAGTTCTCAACTTTTCAAATTCCTCTCTTTCCCTCTATTTCCCATCAATTCTTGCTACATACCCAACAAAAATATTATTAGTTTAAATATGTTTCTTCTCAATTGAATATGCTAGAAGCGACATTTGTTGGAGACTTCCCCTTCTAATAATGTAGAATAAAACTCAAATACAAGACATAATCATTTTGGTCACTTCGATACTAGATTGACCCAAAAATCTATTAATTTAATTGGTTAAGAAAAAGATAAAAATAATTAATCTCCAACTTCTTTCTGTTACGAAAAGGCAAATCATGTAAGCTCATACCTTCTAATCATTTTTAGTTTCCATAAGAAACAGTGTCTAAGATTTTTTATATTTTTCAAGAACTTCTGGTAGAAAGTAATGAAATTATGCATAATAACTTTTGTGGAGAGTCACGTTAACTACTCATGTTTTCGTAAGATCCCTTAGTTTTTTGATAATATCTAACAAAAGGATAAAAATTGTTCAATTACAAATACTTAAAAGATGTTTTCGGCTAAAAATGATACTTTAAGGATGTAGTTTAAGTTTGGGGTATAGTTAAAGGATGTTTTCTGCTAAAAATGATACTTTAATGATGTAGTTTAAGTTTGAAGTATAGTTGAAGGATGTTTTTGGCCAAAAACTCTCATTTATTACAACAAAAAACTTAAGTTTTTAAAAACTCCCGAGTGTAAATATTTATAGTTGTCAACAGACAATGATATGAAACAATTATTTAATATGTTTAAAATATGAAAGTTCGTCGAGAATCATAATACTAGAAGTTTTTTTTATAAAAAACTATATTAATATTAATCGTAGTTAGCTAGGTAACATATGACTAGAAGTCTTCTTTCTAATAATAAGCCTTTTATTTTCATGTTAATTAAAATAATCTTACATTTATATTAAAAAGTAAGTATCCATGATCTTAAAATTCTGAATCCGCCATTATAAATATTAACAAATATCATAAAAACGATATGTAAATAAAAATGAAAAACAGTAATATATTCATTTAAAGAATGATATTTTTAACTCATTAAGTTACAGATTGGATATTATTTTAGGATCAAATAGATTAATCGGTTAACTGAAGGTATCTTTAACCCTTTTGCAAAAGACTACAAAATCAAATTCCTAATTGCTGCTTCTTTTCAAATCACATAATAATAATTAATGACCAAACATGTGAATAAAACTACCCTCTAATGGTACTAAAAATTTATATTAATGCTGACTCAGCCATGTGTTGTTTGAGTACACCTTTTTTAGCCTATAAAGATGGAAAAAATGAATTAACATCCATGTGGGAAGTAGTTGGACATTATTGGTATATATTCTTTATTTCTCTCCGAGAGATTTGGAATTATTAATATTTAATAAGTCCAATTGAGGGTAGTTTTATTCACATGTTATTAATATTCAATAAACTTCTATACAATAAATTATTTACTTTTAAAAAAAAACTCTCAATCTTGACTTCGTCTCTCGTCACATATTTCTTATTTTTTCATGTTTGTTAAAAAATAATCAGAGTGTAGCTATAAGAAGGCTATAATATATCATTTTGGTAAATAGATGAATATAATTTGTACATCTTTAATAGAAGATTTTAAGTTTGAGTTTTTAATATGAAAAAAAATTATTAGAAAATATTTTTTTTCTTAAATGGACTTTATGTGGTACGTATTTGAATTAGTCTCGAATCATCAAAATAAATATTGGATATTGAGCGAAAGAAAAAAACTATAATACTATATAATATACCAATCTTTTCTTCGTCATTATTTACTCAAGAAGAAGCAAAGAAAGATACCAGCAAAGTATAATAAGTGCCGCACAATAGTCCAATTCCATGATATTTTTTTCTCGTACTACGATCTAACTTAGAGAAAATGCATAAGTACCCCCTCAACCTATGCCTGAAATCAGAGACACACTTATACTATACTAAGGTCCTATTACCTCCCTAAACTTATTTTATAAATATTTTTTTACCTCTTTTTGGCCTACGTTACACTAGTTTGAAAAAAAAAATGTCAACACACGTTGGACCCACAAGATAGTGCCACGTAGAACGAAAAGCGGTAGAAAATTATTTATAAAATAAGTTCATGGGGATAATTGCACCTTAGTATAATATAAGTGTGTCACTGCGATTTCAGACATAGGTTGAGGGGTACTTGTGCATTATCCATTTTTTTTTTCTTGAACTTCTTATTAAATAAAAATATAAATTCTTGTTCTCATCATATATCTAACATCAAATCATTAAAATGCATCATGGTTTGATTTAATAAAGTAAAAATATATATTAGTAGTTAATTATGATTAATTGGTCATAGTTGTGTATGTTCATATACATATCATGCTTTCATTAATTTGTCATTAACATCCAATAGAATTAAGTTGTTATTTTAAATTAGAGAACTTTATTTTTCCAATTAAAACCTATGATCGAGTGATAGTTATATCTTATTTGTGATTGAGAGATTGTTGATCATATATGAATAAGAGATGTATGAATTATCGAGAGTAGCCACGTTAGTGGTTCTCCTGGACTGCCCGATAAATTTATCAAACAAATTAAAGAAGTTGCATTATAATAACATCAAACCAAACTTGACCTCCTAATTATCTGGTAGAAAATAATAAAAAAATAAATCAAACTTGACATTAAAATTTTTATTAATGTAGTGTTGAAATCATTTCACACTTAATTAGAGGTCTAGAATTAAGTCTTAAATATGATTTTTTTTTATTGAAAGCATCATCCTCAAAATGATCAGTCCTGCAATGCACATCTTGAGAGTAGCCACATCAGTGGTTCCCCCAGAATGCTCGATGAATTTATCAAACAAATTAAAGAAGTTGCAATCATAATAAAATCAACCTAAACTATACCTCCTAATTATCACGTGGAAAATTAAATTTAAAAAAAATCAAACTTGGCCTTCTAATTTTTATCACCATGGGTTGGATGCAGTGTTGAAACTGTTTCACTCTTATACAAATGTCTCAAATTTAAGTCCTAAGTATGTAAAAGAATCTTGTTAAAAGTGCTATCCTCAAAATGAGTCCTGCAATGCACATCTCGAGATTACTACGTCACTGGTTCTAAACTACCCGATAAATTTATCAAACAAATTAAGGAAGTTGCAAATATAATAACATCAAACCAAACTTGACCTCCTAATTATCGGGTGGGAAATAAAAAAAAAATCAAACTTGCCTTCTTATTTTTATCAGTCAATATGAATTGTGATGCAGCGCTGAAACTGTTCTACTCTTAATTGTATAGAGGTCTCAAGTTCAAATTTCGGGTATGAAAAAAAATCTTGTTCGGAGTGTCATTCTCAAAATGAGTCCTGCAATACACGCCCCTCTCACAATTTAATTGGAGCTTCGATGCTTAAAAATAAAAAAGTAAAAAAATTGGCCTCCTAAGTTTTAATTATTTTTTGCAGGAAAAAAGGTAAATAAGTAGAGATGATTTATAGTTTGGACAAAACCATACAATTATTGTATTCTAGTAATAATTTATATGTCCCTCACTAATAGATTCATGGAATCAACTTTTTTTAAAAAGGAGAGGTAGCTATTGGCATTGCAAAGTCAATGGAAGCATATGGTTTCAATTGATAACTAAGGTAGGCCTATTTAAATGTCATAATGAATAGTAACAAGAAAAGTAGTGATAAAGAATAGGAAATAATTAAATGAAGAAGACAACACCAAATGACAAATTCACCAAACATACTCATTATGGTGTATGCCAATTTTGTACAACAACTTTTGCTATGGTGGGATAAAAAGAGCATAGGGCATCTATGATTGAACTAAAGTTTCATCACGCATGCTTCATAAAATTCTGTTGTTGTTTAATTTTGATTTATTGGTAAGTCGAATTCACATGTGAGCGATCTGTAAATCGATTAATTTTATTTATAATCGTTTACATATTTATTTTACAGCTTTAAGCTTTCAATTTTTTAATTCTCTCATAGTGATATAAATTTATAATTTTAGGATTGAAGATAGAAGATACTTGCCATCCAAGTTAATTAATAACCTTTTTTTATATGAGATTTCAAAATAGCATACAAATGATCAGTCTAACGTGAAATATTATTTTCTTTTATTCAGAATTGTAAATGGACAAAGGAAACGTACCATTTCCTCTTTTATATTTTTGGGACCAAAATGGAAATTACTCATATAAATAGCCAAATGATTAACTTGCACTAATATTTTGATATTTGAGAGAAAATATATTTTTGATTTACCAAATTATTTTTAACACGCTCGAAGTTGATATAGCCCTGTATTAAATGAAAAATGTAATAAAATTAATTAATTTTCATTATTATGTTTTACTGTCCTGTGTCTAATTGATGAAATTCTCATACGAGGCCTAATTTTTTTTAACAATCTAACACTTTAATAATTTAAATAATGAGTGATAACAAGATTCAACAAAGTCAATATTTCTTAATTCTTACTTGTTTAGATATTATACATTGAATTATATGATTAATCTATCTAAAAAGTTAAACTATATATATTCGAAATAAGATATATATATATATATATATATATATATATATATATATATATATATATATATATTTATGTACTTAATTATTCTTTAACATTATAATGTCACACATTTGCCCAAAAATAATTGAGACTATTTTGTCTCTTGTTAGCATATAAAATGTCATGAAGTGGTGCCCCAAGTGGGCCTCACATTTTCCCAATCAAACAATGTAGCACGTCGGTAGACGTTTTGACTTACGTCTTTTTTAAATTTATTTAGAAGTGAGTTTAAAGAAATTATAGTATCAGAAGTTCATTAAGTTAGCAGTCTGACCAAGCTAAATGTAAATATAATATATATAAAAAAAAGAAATTATTTTTTTAAATGTCTAAATTATGTGGAGTAAAATATTTTACATCCAGTTTCCAAAACGCGTTTGAGACAAATCAGTATGAAAAAGATGGGTAATTTTAAGGTGTATTTGGTACAAAAGGATTTTTTTTTATATGAAAAAAATTGAAAAATATTTTTTCCAGAAAAAAATTTCTTAAAATAGAGGAAAATGACTCCCTCCCTCCCCAAATCCCTACCCCTTTGATCATCCTAGCGCGTCATCCCCTAGACACCCTCCTTCATATATATATATATATATATATATATATATATATATATATATATATATATATATATATATATATATAAATTTTCTTAAAATAATTAATAGTATTATTTTATTTACTTATCAAACGTTAGAAATTAAAATAAATTAGAAATCAACTTATTTTTAGAAAAATATTCTCCTTCATGCCAAATGTACTCTTAATCCTTTATTATTTGAGGATTAAAAAAAGTAGCTTCAAATTATAGATTTCTCCTTTCCATTTAATATATATTAAGATTAATATGTGTTAGCGGAAACGTGAAACTAAAGAACAAGAAAGAACAACAATATTTAACGTGGTTCGGATCAAAATGATCCTATGTCCACCAAAGAACAACTGCACTGATATTTATTTCACTCTACAAAGAATACAAGTGAAATACTACAAGAGAGAAAACACAAATGCCTTAGAAGGTGAGAAGGCAAGTGAGAGGATGATTTGAAAATGAATTAAGAGCTACCTATTTATAGGAATAAATTCATCCTATTGATGTCATCCATGACATCACTATGTGTCAAAATTGTCAAGGTTAAGATAGCAAACTATTTTATGGTTTGCCTAACTTTCACCTACCAAGATACAATCTTTGACTTGTATTTTGTACTAATTATCTTCCTACCAAATATTCATATTAATTCACCTTCCATTTAGTTTGATTCCACAAGAACCAAAACCAACTCTTTCAATCTCCACCTTGGTTTGTGTTCCAAGCATGCGTATAAACAACTCCGGCCAAAACTTCTAAGCTTACTGGGCAATCCCATTGTAAGAAACAAGAAGAATCAAACCTTTGTTGAACATACCAGCTCCACCTAGCAGTTGTTCTCTTAGAGTTGCATCAATTGATGCATACTCCCGCCAAGTCCTTGCAGTGTGCAAACTTGGCAAGCGGGACTATTTTGGTCAACATGTCTGCAGCGTTATCGTCTGTGATAACCTTCTCAACCTTGATAGCTCCCTTTTCTACGACATCTCGAATAAAATGAAATCTGACATCAATGTGTTTGGTGCGCTCATGAAATCTTTGATTTTTAATCAAATGAATAGCACTTTGACTATCACATTTTAGAATTGATTTAAGCTGAACTGAACTCAATTCTGCCACCAAACCTTTCAACCAGATAGCTTCTTTCACTGCCTCCGTTGCTGCCATATATTCTGCCTCTGTTGTAGACAAAGCGACAATCGACTGTAAAGTCGATTTCCAACTAACGGCACTGCCAACGAGAGTAAAGATGTATCCAGTTGTGGACCTCCTTCGATCAAGATCCCCTGCATAGTCAGAATCAACATAACCGAGAATTGAAATACCTTCACTTTTCCGAAAGGTTAGGCCAAATCAGGAGCTCCTTTGAGATATCTCAATATCCACTTGACAGCTTCCCAATGCCTTTTTCCTGGATTTGCCATGTACTTGCTTACCACACTTACAGATTGGGCAATATCTGGACGTGTGCATACCATAGCATACATAATGCTACCAACTGCACTCGCATAAGGAACCTTTGACATATGCTCCACCTCATCCATAGATTGAGGCATTTGTAACTCTGAAAGCTTGAAATGAGAAGCTAAAGGTGTACTTACAGGCTTGCTCATATGCATATTGAATCTTTCAAGAACTTTTCGATGTACCTCTTCTGAGAAAGATGTACAACACCATTTTCTCTTGAAATTTCCATTCCAAGGATTTTCTTTGCAACTCCTAGATCCTTCATGTCAAATTCCTTGCTCAACAGTTTCTTCAAAATATTTATCTCTGTGATGTTGTTAGCAGCAATAAGCATATCATCAACATACAACAAAGATAAATCATAGAGTTACCAGACATCTTCTTGTGATACACACAACTATCAAATGCACTCCTCGAAAATCCATGTGTAGTCATGAATGCATCAAACCTCTTGTACCACTGTCTAGGGGATTGCTTCAAACCATACAAAGACTTCTTCAGTTGGCATACATGGTCTTCTTTTCCTTCAGCTAGGAAACCTTCAGGCTGATCCATATAGATTGTCTCTTCTAGATCACCATGTAAGAAAGCAGTTTTGACATCAAGTTGTTGAAGCTCTAAATCAAATTGTGCAACCAATGCTAGCAGCACGCGAATTGAGCTATGTTTCACGACTGGAGAAAAGATCTCATTGTAGTCAATTCCCTCCTTCTGACTGAAACCCTTTGCAACCAATCTCGCCTTGAACCTAGCAGCTTCCACTTCTGGAATACCTTCTTTCTTTCTGTAGACCCATTTGCATCCAACTGTCCTCATCCCCTTTGGCCTTTTAACTAAGACCCATGTCTCATTTTGTGAAGAGACTCCATCTCTTCCATCATGGCCAACTGCCATTGTGCAGCAGCTTTGCAAGAAGTTGCTTCAATATACGAAGAGGGCTCGAGATCCTTAATCTCTTCTTCTGCAGCTACGAACGCTTGTGCAATCAGATTTTCTTGCTCTATAAGACGTTCCGGTTTCCGTATCCGCCTTTTGTCCCTTCCCTTCGCAATTGTGTATGGTTCATTGGAAGCAAGTTCTTCTGCATCTTTTGACTCATCACTTTGAGTCTCTTGATCCCGTTTCTTGGTAAGCTCCACCGGTAGCTCCACCTGCTCGTTGTTCTCGTTTCTAGATAACTCCACAGAAACTTTACGAGGATCAAGTATAGAGGATTCATCAAAGGTAACATCTCTACTAACTACAAATTTGAGTAAAGACAAACACCATAGTTTGTACCCTTTTACTCCATCAACATACCCTACGAATATGGCCTTTTTAGCCCTTGGTTCAAGCTTACCTTCATTAACATGATAATAAGCTGGACACCCAAATATTCGCAAGTATGAATAGTTAGAGGGTTCACCTGACCAGACCTCATTCGGAGTCTTAAAGTCAATCGCTGATGCTGGAGACCGATTGACAATATGAGAAGCAGTATGAACTGCTTCAGCCCAAAATACTTTGGACATCTTAGCTTGTAAGAGCATACAACGAGCCTTCTCAAGAAGAGTTCTGTTCATTCTCTCGGCAACTCCATTCTGCTGTGGTGTGTGCCTGACCGTCTTATGCCTTGCGATCCCATGAACCTTGCAGAAATCATTGAACTCTTCACTGCAAAACTCCAAGCCATTGTCCGTGCGAAGATACTTGATTTTCCTCTCCATTTGATTTTCAACCAAAATCTTCCACTCTTTAAATGCTTCAAAAGCATCACCTTTTGTCTTCAGGAAACGCACCCAAACCTTTCGTGAAAAATCATCAATGAATGTGAGAAGATACCTCTTTCCTCCCTTTGATGGAAGCTTAGAGGGACCCCATAAATCTGAATGGATGTAGTCTAGCACCCCTCCCGTCTTGTGCTTGCCAGTGCTGAAGCTGACCTTTTTCTGCTTCCCTAAGACGCAGTGCTCACAAAATTCAAGTGTGCTGATCTTCTCACCATTCAAAAGGTTGCGGTTGCTCAACATCTCCAATCCTCGTGCGCTCATATGGCCTAGTCTCATGTGCCATAATTTTGCCTTGTCATCATTAGATAACTGCACTGTAGATGCATTTACAGAGCCAATAATGGTGCTTCCCGCAAGTGTGTAGAGGCCATCCTCCAGCTTGGCCTTCAACATGACTAAAGACCCTTTAGTCACTTTCATAGTTCCTCCTTCACTCATGTACTTATAGCCTTGTTTATCTAAAGTACCCAGGGAGATCAAATTCTTCTTTAGATCAGGAACATGACGGACTTCTGTAATAGTCCTCACGATTCCATCATGGCAGCGAACATGAACTGAACCAATGCCAACTATTTTACAAGTTGCATTATTGCCCATTAATACAGTTCCTCTGCTTGTTTCATAGCTGCTGAACCAATCTTTTCGGAATGTCATATGCAGAGTACAACCAGAGTCTAAGATCCATTTGTTGTCATAGACTCCATATTGCATGATGTTGTTAGTACATAATCATCATCATTATCATGTACTTTCTCAACAATGGATGCACTCGCCTTTTCTTTGGACTTCGACATAGGGCAATCTCGTTCAAAGTGCCCCTTCTTGTGACAGCCCCAACACTCCGCATTCTTTTTGTTCACACGAGACTTTGATCTGTACTTCGATTTGCTCCTTCCCTTTGGCTAGTACGACCTCTTACAAAGAGTCCACTAGCTTCGTCACTTTTGTCTCCTTCAAAATGCATCCGCACATCACAAGAGTTTAGTGCTTGCCGCACTTGCTCAAGTTTAATAGGTTGTTTGCTATACATCATTGAATTCTCAATATCACGATATTTTGAAGTCAATGAAAATAGTAAAGAACATGCAAGTGTCTCCTCGTCCTTTTTAATTCCAGCAGTTTGTAAGTCCATCACAAGTTTATTGAACGCATCTAGATGGTCTTGCAACAAAGTACCTGAATCCATCTTAAATGTATGAAGACGCCGTTGTAACAACATCCTTGTTGTCACTGACTGGTCCTGGTAAAGCCCTTCCAGCTTTTCCCATAACTCTTTGGCCGTCTCTTCGGTACTTGTACTCACTTCACAAAGTACGTTAGGTGCAAGGGACAGTTGGATTGCACTCAATGCATCTCCTTCAATCTTTTCCTTGTCGGAATCCGATATCTTATCGGGGTACTTTCCGTCAATAGCATGGATTGAACCTTCCCTCCGCAGTAACGCTATCATCTGGATTTTCCAGATATTGAAGTTGTTGCGCCCACTAAATCTATCAATTTCAAACTTCATGGAACTCATTCTTTTACTTGTTCTTCCTTTTCTACTATAATGTATTTGGAACTACAGAAAACCAAAGTAATCCTTTTCTGATGTGGAAGTTCAGACTGTGCTGCAACCACAGAGCATACTCAGACAGAACCTTGGCTCTGATACCAATTGTTAGCGGAAACGTGAAACTAAAGAACAAGAAAGAACAACAATATTTAACGTGGTTCGGATCAAAATGATCCTATGTCCACCAAAGAACAACTGCACTGATATTTATTTCACTCTACAAAGAATACAAGTGAAATACTACAAGAGAGAAAACACAAATGCCTTAGAAGGTGAGAAGGCAAGTGAGAGGATGATTTGAAAATGAATTAAGAGCTACCTATTTATAGGAATAAATTCATCCTATTGATGTCATCCATGACATCACTATGTGTCAAAATTGTCAAGGTTAAGATAGCAAACTATTTTATGGTTTGCCTAACTTTCACCTACCAAGATACAATCTTTGACTTGTATTTTGTACTAATTATCTTCCTACCAAATATTCATATTAATTCATCTTCCATTTAGTTTGATTCCACAAGAACCAAAACCAACTCTTTCAATATGTTTATTACGTACCCTTTCTATGTTCATGTATGTTGATCTTCTAGTCGTCGTAATCATTCAACAATTTATTAAGAAGAAATCATACACTATATACAAAATAATATTTCTAGTTAATACAAAATTAAATTGATTTCTTTGTTGCACTTTACAAACTAAAAACAGATCAACTCTCATTTTTAAATTTATCAATTATTATTAGAATATCATTTTCGCCATTACTACTTTGCCACCGATATTCTTATCTTACTAGCAACACTTGACGTGACTTTTTTTTCTCCAAACATATCAACTGTTTATTATTGATTTCAATATTTTTATTCAAATATGTAATTATTTACTTGTAAAATCACTGTCTGCCACCCTAGCTAAATTAAAGTCTATTCTATGAGTTATGTGTATAAATATGTAGCTTTAATTTACATGGTCCTCATCCATTTTAAAAGCAAAATAAAACCTTCATTTATTTGATCAGAAATTAAAATGGCTAAAATTGCTGTTGGAAGTAGCCGTGAGGCTATTCAGCCTGATTGCATCCAAGCCCTCATTGTTGAGTTTATTTGCACTTTTCTCTTTGTTTTTGCTGGTGTTGGATCTGCCATGGCTGCAAGTAAGATCAATTATGCATATTTCTCTTTTTATGGTCCGGTCCTTCTCTTAATCCCGTGCATAGCGGACACTTAATGCACAAGACTGTCTTTTGTTCGTTTTTAGTTGTCTTGATAAAGAGTGTTGTTTGATCAATATATAACTTACTAATTTTTTAATTTTTATCTATATATGTGCCTCCTAATTTTAGAATAGTTAATGGTAAGGGCAAAGTTGGAAAATGATTACTAATTCTCTATTGATTATAGATGATAACCCACTAATCTTTCATTTCAATTTGTTTGATCTATTTTTTTTTAAGTTTGTTTAAAACAAAAATTAATTTCTCCAAACCTTTCAACTTTCCACTTTATGTTTAAAACTACAGAATTAAAGTGCATTTGATATATCAAATTCAAAAATCTTCTTTAATTTCTTCTTAAACTTTGTATCAAAATCAAATAAATTGAGAGGGTATAACTTGTGTATATTTGGCTATATAATAAAAAGGGTGCATAATCAAATTGTAGTAATATTTTTGAATGAAAACAGATAAGCTAAATGGAGATCCACTAGTGAGTTTATTTTTTGTGGCAATGGCACATGCATTAGTGGTGGCTGTGACTATCTCTGCTGGTTTTCGTATTTCTGGTGGGCACCTTAACCCTGCTGTCACACTTGGACTTTGTATGGGTGGTCATATCACTGTCTTTAGATCAATCCTCTATTGGATTGACCAATTACTTGCTTCTGTTGCTGCTTGTGCTTTGCTCAATTACCTCACCGATGGATTGGTAAGTACTCATTCCTTTTAATTTCACACCGTTTGAATCGACTATGAAGTTTAACATCGTTAACTAATAATTGATTATTTTTTTATTTTTTTAAAGATAACACCAGTTCACACCTTGGCAAATGGAATGAGCTATGGGCAGGGGTTAATTATGGAGGTGATTTTGACCTTTTCTTTGTTGTTCACTGTGTATACAACAATTGTGGACCCTAAGAAGGGAATTCTTGAAGGAATGGGCCCACTTCTAACTGGGCTTGTTGTTGGGCCAATATTATGGCTGGTGGGCCTTTTTCAGGAGCTTCAATGAACCCAGCAAGGTCATTCGGGCCAGCTTTTGTAAGTGGAATCTGGACTGACCATTGGGTTTACTGGATTGGGCCTTTGATTGGTGGTGGGCTTGCTGGTTTTATTTGTGAAAACTTTTTCATTGTTAGGTCTCATGTTCCTCTTCCAACTGAAGACACTTTCTAGGTTTTGTAACAAAGGGTCTTTTGTCTATTGTTGTAGTTTTGGAAGTCTACGTTGCTATCTATGCATGTATTTTTAATTTTTGGTAACTTTATATTTTAATAACACTTTCGCTAGACTTGCTTACGATGTTTTTATATTTCATTGCGAAACTATTGTACTAACCTAAGACCATCTCCGAATACGCTCTCCAACCCCTCTCCATACTACTCTCTATACTTCAAATTTGGAGAACTACTATTCACACTCTCTATTTCACCTTTTTAATATTTTATTATTATTTTCATTACTTTTTCAACTAACATATTATTTTACATATAATTTCATTAATTAAATATTTAATATTCATAATTCTGTTTAAATGTAATATGCTATTTTAAAAATTATATTACCTAATATATACTACATTAATTTCAATTAATATATTTTTAATAATTTTCACCAATAATAAATTTTATTATTATTAATCTTCCTTATAAAGAATACACAAAATTAAAAAGGTAAGATGAAAAAATTAATTTAAATACAATTAACAATACAATACATAACATAATAATTTAAATACAAGATAAAATATAATACATGACATAATAATTAATTCGTGATGAAATAAGAATCATGTCGAAAAGATGTGGAACGTGCATTCAGAGTTTTGCAATTATTGCAAGACCGTCACGTTTTTGGAGAAAGAAAGTGCTACATGATATAATGACTACATGTATTATACTACACAACGTGACAATTGAGGACGTGATCTTAATGCACCAATTCAAGATGTCGTAGAGGCTCCAACTGCAACGACAGAAATGGTGGTAGATGAAATCCACGATTTGAACAATTTTTAGCTAGACATAATAAAATTAAGGACAAAAATGCTCATTTTGAACTCCGTAATGCATTAATAGAGCATTTATGGGAGCAGCGTAATAATTTAAAAAATTAAGTGTTTATGTAATGTTTATGTAATCATATTTTACTTTTGTTTGAATTTGTTCATTGATTTATGTATTAAATAATAATTTCGTGCAATTTATGATATTTAAAAATTTAGAATTAAATATAATTTATACTAAACAAAAAAATTGAAAAAATAAAATTTTTATCACATGAGAATTATTTAAAGTAATCATTGGGAAAAATAAATAAATAATTTATGTGAAA
>CM040625.1:73345682-73630968 GCA_022817965.1 Solanum lycopersicoides
TAAGAAAAATAATAAATGAAATAGAAATAATAATATAATCAGTTAAGGAGAGAGAACAAGTGTTCTTTTTTTAAGAGAGTAAAGTGTGCGATTCATGTCAAGAGCCATCTTGATGCCAAGAATACAAGCTTCGTACTCAGCCATGTTATTAGTGCATCGAAATCTAAGCTTCGCTGTTGCTGGAAAATGTTGTCCTAATTCAGATATCAATACTGCTCCAATTCCTGATCCTCTAGAGTTAACTGCTCCATCAAAGAACATTCTCCACCCAGTATATGATTCTGATATGTCTTCCCCTACAAACAATACTTCTTCATCAGGGAAATACGTTTTAAGTGGTTCATATTCTTCATCTACTGGGTTTTCAGCAAGGTGATCGGCCAAGGCTTGGCCCTTGATTGCTTTCTGAGTCATGTACACAATGTCAAACTCACTCAACAACATTTGCCACTTTGCTAGCTTTCCTGTGGGCATTGCCTTCTGAAATATGTACTTGAGTGGGTCCATTCTTGAAATAAGATGCGTTGTATAAGCCGACAGATAATGTCTCAATTTTTGAGCAACCCAAGTCAAAGCACAACAAGTTCTCTCTAAGAGGGTATAACGAGCCTCATAGGATGTGAACTTCTTGCTCAGATAGTATATAGCTCTCTCCTTTCTTCCGGTTTTATCATGTTGTCCCAACACACACCCAAATGCATTGTCAGAGACGGATAAATACAATAACAAAGGACTATCCGTGCGTGGTGGTACCAGTACTGGTGGATTTGAAAGGTAACTTTTGATGGTGTCAAAAGCCTTCTGACATTCTTCGGTCCACTTGGTTGGCACATCCTTTCGTAGCAACTTGAATATGGGTTCACAGATCACCGTTGATTGGGATATGAATCGACTGATGTAATTCAGTCTCCCCAGAAAACTCATTACTTCTTTCTTAGTCTTTGGAGGAGGTAAGTCTTGAATTGCCTTGATCTTGGAAGGATCAAGCTCGATACCTCTTCTACTAACTATGAAACCGAGTAACTTCCCTGCAGGTACTCCAAATGCACATTTGGCTGGGTTTAACTTCAAATCATACTTACGTAACCTGTCAAAGAACTTTTCCAAGTGCATCAGATGATCCGAACTCTCGTGGGATTTTATGATAACTTCGTCCACATACACCTCAATTTCTTTGTGGATCATATCATGGAATATGGTGGTCATAGCTCTCATGTAAGTGTCTCCAGCATTCTTGAGGCCGAACGGCATCACTCGATAATGGTAGACTCCCCAAGGTGTGATGAATGTTGTTTTCTCTGCATCTTCTTCATCCATTAAGATCTGGTGGTATCCCGCAAAATAATCCATGAAAGATTGCAACTCATGCTTGGCACAATTATCAATGAGTATATGGATGTTTGGCAATGGGAAATTGTCTTTTGGACTCGCTTTATTGAGATCCCGATAATCCACGCATATCTTGATTTTTCCATCTTTCTTCGCCACTGGAACAATGTTAGCCAACCAAGTGGGATACTTGGTTACTTCGACGACCTTTGATTCGATCTGGTTTATGACCTCTTCTTGTATTCTTAAACTTAGATCGGGCTTAAACTTTCTGGTTTTCTGCTTTACCGGACAATACTTTGAATTGATAGGCAGCTTATGGGAAACAATATCAGTGCTTAATCCTGGCATATCATCATAAGACCAGGCAAATATATCGATGTATTGTTTGAGCAGCTCGACCAATTTTTCCTTTTCTATTGCTGTCAAATGGCTACTGACTCGGGTTTCTCTAACCGACTCGTCATCTCCTAAGTTGACTATCTCTATCTCATCCAGGTTGGGCTTTTTATCATCTTCAAGGTTTCTTAAGTCCTCGGTAAGATGTTCAGGCATCATAGTTTCCTCATCATATTCTTCACATTCATCTTCATTGACCTTACTTGGTTCACTGTGTTCTTGACATGTCATGATATTGGCAAGTTTAGATTCATTTTTACTGAAAAGAAAAATAAATCAACCATGTTAGATAGAAAGAGTTTGAATGTATATATCAGAGAGTAATTTGCAAAGGCAAGATAATCAATTTAAAATAAACGAGGCTTTCATTGGAAAAAAGGCGTACAAACTTTGATCATGACTCATGTCAACGTGAGCCATTTCCTTTTTTAAAACATTACGATGAAAATAAAGTGACATAAAGGGTTGTTTCGGGCCTCGTCCGAACTACACCGATTTTCAAAAGTAAAACTTTAAATCTTGTCTTAGTCTACCAAGCAATTCGATGAATCATAAGTGGAGTGGCCACCCAATTCTGTAGCGTGTCTTCAGGTTTGGCATCTCGGATGGCGGGTGTCGCAGTGCATTCTTCCAAGATCACAGCACAATCTTCTTCATCAAACAATCTTCCCATCCCTTCCACCAGACCATCAATCTCAGGCTCTAAAGCTTTAGCAGTAAATGACTGGTACAATTTTGGAATAGGCTTTGATAGATCAGGGTCATGCTTCTTCCTTGCTTCTGCTTCGAATAATTCCTCCTTTGTTGGGGTATAACCAACGCCAAAGCGGAAATTTTGAAGTGGGATAGGAAGAGGTTCGGATATGCCATCCAAATTCTTGCCTAACCCACGTCCAGGCTCAAAACCGCTTCTTAGCATGGTTGTGGCAAGCATTTTATACACCGTCGGCATTGGTATTTGCGGTGTTATATCTTTAAAAGCATCATTCATTATCTCCACCATGTGAAAGTCAGTACCTTGAGATGAATCGTCAATAACTGGAACAGAGAAGCCAGGGTAACTACGATTACTCCCTTCACCATGAATGATAATTTCATGGTCCTCCCAAATGAACTTTAAAAGTTGATGCAATGTGGATGGTATTGCCCCAACCGCATGGATCCATGGCCTTCCTAGCAACATATTGTAGCTTGTGGATATACCCATCACTTGGAATTCAGTGACAAATTCTGCAGGCCCCATTTGGATACACAAGTCTACCTCCCCCATGGTCTCTCTTTGTGAACCATCAAACGCCCTTACATTCATGCGACTTTGACGGATTTTCCCAACATCATAATTTAGTTGAGTAAGGGTTGATAACGGGCAAATATTGAGTCCTGAACCATTATCAATCAATACTCGAGCTACAAATTTATCCCTGCATTTGACAGTGGTATACAAGGCACGGTTGTGCATCACTCCCTCGATTGGTAACTCCTCTTCTCGAAAAGAGATTTGGTGACTCCCAATGACATGACTAACCATAGTTTCCAGATTCTCACCACTTGTTCCCGTTGGTACATATGCTTCATCGAGTACCTTCAACAATTCTTTTCGATGGTACTCAGAACTCATCAATAGAGCCCAAACAGAAATTTGAGCGGGAGTTTTCTCCAAATGCTTGACAATGGAATACTCCTTAGGCTGCATTCTTCGCCAAAACTCTTCAGCCTCACGCTCTGTGATCGCCTTTTTTTGGTTCTCCTTCCTTCGTGTTTCTTGAGCTAACTCTTCTGGAACATAACATCTTCTAGAACGTGTCATCCCTTGAGCTGTAGCCGCCTGGACAACAAACTTTTCTTTGGGCTGCTCGTTGTTTCTTTCCTTTGCCAAAGAAAATGTCTGATGAGGTGCAGTTATTACAACAAACTCTGGACGGGCCTTTATTGTCAGAGAGGCCACTGTTGGTATGAGTGAGTTGACATTTGTTTCACCGACGGTCCGAATAGCGAGCCAATCTTCGTCACTTTCAATCATATTGATGGTTGCTCCCCCATGATTCGGTAATGGGTTAAGATTCACATTGGGGGCAGGGGCCTGAAGAGTGATGACTCTATTATCGATCAAATGTTGAATCTTATGTTTTAAATTGATACACCCTTCTGTATCATGTCCTGCTCCTCCGGAATGGTAGGCGCATCGTTGATCCACTCGGAAGAACTTTGTTGTGGGATTAATTGTCTTTGCATCTACTGGTTAGATCAATCCTGCTGCTCTCAAACGCTCAAAGAGTTGGGTACGTGTTTCTGCCAAAGGAGTGAAAATTCTTGGAGGCTTTCTTTCGAGGTTAGGGCGGGGTAAAGTATTGGCATTTGAGTTGTTTTGTCCAGGACTTTGGTAGGCTGGTACATTGGTTTGGTGATTTGGTGGTGTATTTTGGTAAGTATGTGGTTGATTTTGATAGATAGGTGGTGATGGTTGATAGTTCTATTGTGTGTAGTAGATTGGAAGTGGATCTCGTGGAGGTGGTTGGTAACTATTTGCGATGGAGAATCGGTTGGAGTTTCCAATGGCAGAACCATACCCAAAATACCTTTGTGGTCTTGGCCTTGGGCTAAAAGATACAACAGAGACATCCTCTTTCTTTTTCCTAGAAAATCCTGTGGCCATGGATGTCGAGGATTTGTTGGCGGCCTGCAAAGCAGTGAGACTTGTAACCGTTCCAGATTTGAGACCATCCTCTATGGCTTCTCCCATTCTGATCAGCTCCGAAAACTTCTGTCCCATCATGGGCAACATTCTTTCATAATACTCGGGCTCTTGAGCTCGAATAAAAGCAGAGGTTATTTCGCTTTCAGTCATCACAGGTTGTACCTTTGCAGCTTCTTTCCTCCAGCGACATGCATATTCACGATAGTCCTCCGTGGTCTTTTGCTTGATTTTTTCCAAATAGTATCTATCAGGAACAACTTCAACATTAAACTGGAATCTTTCCAGAAAATCTTTGGCCAAAGCCCCCCATATAGACCACTGACGGAGCTCTTGAGATGTGAACCATTCTAACGCTTCCCCACTCAGACTTCGACTAAACAATCTCATAATTAATGCATCATTTCTTCCAATACCCACAAGTTTGTCACAATAAGCTCACAAGTGAGCCATGGGATTGCCAATACCATTGAAGGTTTCAAATTTTGGAATTTTGTAACCTTCGGGTATTTCCAAGTTAGGGTGCATGCATAGGTCTTCATACTCAAGTCCTGTGATTTTCTTTGAAGTTTGAACACTTTTAACTGCTTTAGAGATGGCCTCCTTCATGACATTCATTTCTTGCTCACGTTTTTCTTCTCTCAGCCTCCACTCCTTCTCCATCTCTTCATAGTGATCCAACTCTGGTTGAACGAGAAAGCTAGAACATGGTTCAGGGATTGCATTGGATGGTGGAGTTTGGAATGTTACGGAAGGGTATATCGGCTGGCTAGGCAAAACACGTGAATTATTGGAGACTGGGGGTGGGATTTGGTAGGTTGGCGTAAAGTTTTGGGAGTGATTAGTGTTAGCTGCTTGGTTCTGATTTGGTATTGGTGGTGGTGTTTGGTAGGAAGTGCTGGCGTAACGAGCGTTGGATACAGTTAAGTCAATGGTATGAGGATTAGGAGTGAAAGTGATGGGTCATGTGGTATGGGTTGGGAAATAGTTGGGTAATGGAGAACTTAATGATGGAAAATAAGGAAGAAGTCTTCTAGCTTCAAGGGGTGGTTCATGCGATGCAATGGCCAGTTTGGCCAAATCTTTGGTTTGTTGAAGCTCTTCCTGCATATCTGCAATTCGTTGCATTAACTGAGAGATCAACTCACTCTGATCAGTGAGTTCAGCATTTCTGATGGTCACATCGACCATTCCCATTTCTTCAGAAGTACCAGTCATTTTGCTTTTGCCTTTATCCAAAGAGTGATCAGGAAAGGATGGTATGATTGTTTTAGATCTTGTAAAGTAGGGATGGTCTGCCAGTTTGATTTCAACACAGATCAGTTTTTACCTGTAGAGAAAAATCACTCAAAAGTAAGACTGGCAAACGGACAGGACCGGGTCAACAGGATCGGTTTTACTGGAACCGGTACCGGTACCGGATTTTTCTTACCGGATTTTCTTACCGGTACCGGATTTTACCGGACCGAATTTACCGGAAAAACCGAACTTTCCGCCCGGTCCGGTAGTAACCGGTTTGGAACCGGTTTGGAACCGGGTCTTACCGGTTCATCCGGTACTTTTTTTTTTTTTTTTTAATAAATTTTAATTATTTTAATTATTATATAAATATTATATATTTATATTAAAACTTCAATTGAAAACTTTAAAGTTTATATAAGTTTGAAATTGAATTTATACTTTAAAGTTTATATTAAATTTAAAGTTTCAAATTGAATGTAAAGTTTTATATTGAATTTAAGTTTGAAATTGAATTTAAAGTTAAACTTTATATATTGAATTTAAAGTTTGAAATTGAATTTAAAGTTTGAAATTGAATTTAAAGTTTAAACTTTATATATTGAATTTAAAGTTTGAAATTGAATTTAAACTTGAAAGTTTAAAATTGAATTTAAAGTTTAAAATTGAATTTAAAGTTTAAAGTTTATATTGAATTTAAAGTTTGAAATTAAATTATTATATTCCGACATTGGTCTTTTACCACTATTTCTTTTCGAATTCATGTTAAAATTTAAAATAATTAAATATTATGAGAAAAACAAGCAAAATAATATAATAAAAGAGATAAAACAACTTAATTAATAAATAAATAAAAAATTAAAGTTGAAAGTTGGAACGAATGTACCAAACGTCTACGTAAAAGTAGACGTATATTTAATTATTTATAGTATAAATTGGTTAGAAAGTAGTGAATTTGTGATTTAAAATGGAAAAAAAATGGTATATTTATAGTGTAAATGGGTTAGAAAGTGATGGGGTGTTATTTGACCTTTTTGGGCCCCAGCGCAACGGCTAGAAGGGCCCAACGGTTGAAATAATATTTACCTTTAAAATAAAAAAAAAAAATAAAAAAAATAAAACCGGCTAAACCGGACCTTACCGGATCGGACCGGTCCGGAACCGGTTCTTACCGAACCGGTTCAATCGGATAAAAAACCGGGAACCGGTCCGGTACACCAAAAGACCGGTTCCTTACCGGTTCAACCGGTATCGGACGAACCGGTACGGGAACCGGACAGGAACCGGACCGGACCGGCCAAAAACCGGTCCTTTAGCCAGCCTTACTCAAAAGACACATATGTTAGTCTTTGTTTTTAAAGAGATATGCAAATAAAATGATATAAAAATAAACACATAAGTGTCATTTTGCTTCGAGCAGATTAATCCACGGAAATATTTTGGGTCAACGGGAGGACTCAAATGGAAATAAATCTTTTTGTGATAGAATTAGGAAGGTCGACTTGCATAGAACGCTGTTAAATTCTTCCACTCTTTAGTTTCTCTGTCATTAACTGAAGCACTAGATGAGATTGGTGTGTTGACATTTTTTTTTCAGACATTCAAGCAAATCGACCTTCCTGGCGGATGAATAATTTTTTTTTTGAGAGATTTGGAATAAATGATTAATATAATTTTGAGAAACTTGAACGACACTTCAAGAATAATTTGGACGGACTTTGTTGTTGTGAATGTTAATATATGCTTAAAGTGCTCTAAAACAATAGTGGATTAATGTTTTAGACAAAATAACGCATCACAACACACCACAATTAAGCAGCACACAAACAATTATATCGCGTCCTAGACTTGTGACCTTTTATGCCAAAGGTAGGCCTAAACGTCAAACATAATGTGATTATGATAGATTGATCCAAGCCATTAATTTGTGACAACTCGAGTTTGGAACACAAAGACAAAATATCCATTAAATACCAACAACAAGGAGAGAATACATAAAAATGACACAAAATAAGGACAATTCTAAGATTCAGACTGAATGGTGTTATCAACATGCCGGTGGAGGAAGTGATGATGACGCTTCCACGTTGTTAGGCCCTGCTCCAGCATTATCCAAATATTGCATTATACTTTCCATTTGAGCCCACATTTCAGGGGTGACTGTTTTGGTTCCGAGATGAGAATGCCTTATCCAGATCGTCGTCCCAATATCCTAAAAACCTTGTTCGCCTTCTGGACTCATGATGTTGCGATCTTCTCGAAGCCACACCTGATATTCTGGAATTTCTCTTGCGGGACCCTTTTCTATATCCATCGTGAGAATATTGTTCCATTCATGAAGTATCTCTCTGGCTCTAGGAACTTCGAAGTTTGGTCCGAAGGAAACTTCAGAAACCCTCATGTTGGCTCGAAGAGGGATTACTTGTGCTCGACCAAATTATTGAAGTACGCGCACCGGAGCATATGGTTGGAGACCTTTCAACCCAATAAGCTCGATATAGTAGGACCTCTTGCATCTGATATATGCCGGGGAATGCGAGAGTAATGGATATTTCCACTGAATTTGGTCACTGGTGCGGGAGGCCAGATATTCATACCAATCATCAGTACCAACCGGAGATACAAACATTTTTGTCCTGTCGAAAAAACTGTCAATATGATTTATATTGCTAAATCATATGTCATCCATACTTTTACGCTTGTGAAAATGTTCCATTGCCCACACTTGTAAAAGAAGGTTGCAACCTTCAAAGAAGTGTGTTTCCCCTATCTTACATTTTCCAAGGGCTCGAAATATTTCTGCTAAAATCATGGGAACTAGAGTGAGCTCTTCGCCATTAACACCTTCAAAAAGTACACGAGCCACTGAACATATGCATGTGCTGATATGACCATGTTCTCGTGGAAACACTAAAGTTCCTAGTAAAGCCACAGTAAATGCGATAGGGCGTCTAGCTTGCCAATGAACAAGAGTGCAAGAGAATTCCTTCCTAAACACTTTGTAACTATTTGAGCGTCCATACCTTTCATATAAGTAATCGAGAGAAACCTAATTATGTTCGAAACATCGAAGTTTTTTTTCATTTTTCAGTCCTAAGTAGCGAAGAAATTTCTTCCCTGATTGACTGTAAGGAATAATTTGACCTTTTCCTCGATATTTCAAACTGGTAAAATAATAGATTTCCTCCAATGTAGGTGTTAGTTCAAAGTCTTTGAACGTGAACACAACATGGTCTGGATCCCAAAACTGAATCAACGCTCTAATCACATGTTTGTCTGGGTTAACCTTGAATAGCATAGGGAGGCACCCCAATATTTTTGCAATTGCTAGCTTTTCACTTGGAGTAAAATTTTCCCACCAGATCTTCAATTTGTACGGAAAACCCTCGACCATCCTAATTATGGGCACTTGAGGGACTGAATTCATCTACAAATTTTTAAAAAATAAAATAAAATAAAATAAAAATATAACATTCAAACTCAATATGTCAAATTTAGGCTTGGATCCGTCTATCATTATCACGTTGCACAAAACATGCTTGTTGGTCGTTGGGTCATAAAACCCATCGACGTAAGGGTGGACTTCTTAAATGTTGAATCGATACCCTTGATCGATCCATCAAAGGCATATGCATGCATGACTTAAATTGAGGGGTGATTTAGCTCTATCTTATGTTTTCTAAGATTTGGCTTTCTAGACACAAGGTTTCCGAGGGGACAACTCGAGTGAGAAGGCTACGCGGTTACGCGGAAAAAGATTCGGACACCCCGCGCATATGCCAACTCTCCTAACTTTAGGAACTTTGAAAGAAGTTTGCGGGTGCACAAAGCACACCTCGCGTGTACGTATGATAGTGTGAATTTTCAATAAGTGGAGAAATATGAACGGAATGACAGTTTATAAAGCAGTAACAAATATACAATTTATGAAAACAATAACAAATAAACAGTTCATATCACATAAGTATAAGAACAAGACATTAGGCATGCAATATAAGCAAACAAGTAACCATATGCTAAAAATATTAATAATTAACCTAAGTCTATTATGGTTAGAACCTATTAATTCCCCAGCAGAGTCGCCATTTCTGTTATGCCGTAATTTTACTATCTTTAGAAAAATCACTTTTTTTTTTGTTCTAAGTATAAAACAATTTGAGAAAAATACTTAGAAAAGAGTCGCCACTTAATTTTTTAAAGAAATTAAGAAAACTTAATTTAAAAAGATTTTAACAGATTAAATCTTAATAAATTTAGAGAAAATGGGTAAGAGGTTCTTATTTACGCTTCAAGAAGGTTTTTAAGGCATTTGAAGCGCCCGCTAACATGCGGTTATCCTATGCCTTAGGTTAATTTATTTTTTTTACTATTCTTAGGAACATGATATAATATACGAATAATGATTAACGACATTCGTTCAACTTCAAGAAAATATTTAAACAAAGGTTAATTTTTATTTTTATTTTTTATTTTAAGAAAATGGAAACTTAATTAGAATTTTTGAAATTGATTATAAGTGAATAGAACTGAATTAGATTATTATTGTTTTTAATCATTTTAAAAGATAATAACATCAAACCAAATTGATCAACTTGAGCATGAAAACCCATTTCAAATTAGTAGAAGAATAAAAGTTTCGTCTAACTTAAAACATTTTTTTTTTAAAAAAAAAATGGTAAAATGGTTAAGTGAAAAACATTAAAGAATATATCTTTTAAATAGATTCGACTTAACTAAAGATATTAATTTTACTCATATACTTGACATAAAAATAAATGATTGCAAAAGATGTTTAAATAGTAAACCAACATAAAGAAAATAACTCATTTTTGGGGGATTTAAGTAAGTTAATTACCAATTCTAAAATGAGAGATAGATGAAACTAGTCAACATAATCAAACAATTAGGAGAGTGAAAGAGATAATGAAATTAGGCCCCTTTTTGGGCCAATTTTGTTGCAGATTTTTGGGTTTTAACCCAATCCCGTTTTTGTATACATTGGTTGTATATCAGTGTATATCAACGTGTATACCAGCTCTTTGCGTGTATCTCCTGCTTCCGAACACCTGTAATTTACCTCATATCTGTATTTTCATATTTTTGGCTGCATATCTGCTGCCATGAACTTGTATTTAACTGTATAAACATTGTATACATCATGTATACAACCCATTTCTCAGGCCTTTGAACATCAGGCAGCTTTGAACATTTATCAATTGATTTGCAGCTATTCGTTGTATCTCCGTAACCTGTAACAGCTTCCGGATATATAGGGGGGCTGACTCGGGGAATGAAGAAGACAAAGATCGAGCCTTTATGGCTCAACTCGGAAAATGCAAGGTAGATGAGTACACCATGGACTCGAAAGAGGTTTACATGCGCACAAAGAGAATGAAACGAATTAAAAAAAAAATCACTAAAGCTTCCAACAAATACATGATCAAATAATTAACTCACAATGAAGATAAACACATAAATTATTTTAAGAGATGAGAACATTAAGGGTGTTGATATTGTATTCACATGAGAGATGATTGTGGAAAATAATTGAAGACGGGACAAGCCATTTGGAAAAACTTCCTAACTAAACAAAAATACATAATATCAACTAAAGAGATAAGACAAGATCAAAGATGATCTAAGCAAATTGATTACTATGCACAACTGCATAAGGCAAGAAGGCCACGGAGGAAAATTATCATTTTAAATACACCTTGACACTTTTAAGAACTTAACAACTATAAGGAAAATTTCTAAGTTAATGGACAAGAAAAATCTAACACACTGCAAAACCAAACTAACTACACATTTTAAAAGCTCATGGCATCAGGTAGCATTCCAAAAGGCAACTAACTTAAAGGAGACACTTCCAAAATAAAAAATAAAAAATTATAACAATTAAATCATAACTAGCTAATGCCCATCTAATCATGAAAAAGGAAACCAAAAAGCCATTTGGACCAAAAAAGTTTATCATGTCAATTGACTTTAAGAGAAGGAAGGACCCATCATGCTTTTGTTTTTTCATTTAATTAAATACAAATTGGCACATGCTCTCAATATTAAAAGGAATAAACTAGAAAACATTGCCTTAACTCATACAAATAAACGGACAGAATCTTAGGCCAAACATTAAAGCAAACGAATTTTAATTGGCACCAAATACAACAAACAATTAACTAGTGGATCAACTATCATCATAGAATAAGTCAAGTAAACAAATATACTAAATTAACTTAAATTTTGAGAAGAGAGTAACTAAGCCAACATAATGGAATAAACATTCAATTACTTCAATTGGTTTAAGATAAAGAAATGTTGCATTCTTTTTTTTTTTGAACAAACTAGTCATATAAATAGATCACATTTCTGAACTAAACAACATAACGACTCAAACTAAAATATCGTCAGAAGATATCACAGATTAAGACACAAAATAATTTTCATAATAGCTAAAATAATAACACAAAGAAATCACTATAATCTAAAGCAAAATCGAACTGAAGTCGGGAGGAATACTATTTTGAAAAGCTTAAAAATAAATAAATAATAATGATAATATATATATATATATATATATATATATAATGTCGAGAATCTAGCAAGAACATTACTAACTACTGATAAGAACAAGATGATGGTTGGCATACAAAAAAAATTTTCATTGGAACAGCAGCAGCCAAACTAAACAAAGGTTTCACAATCTCATAGATATTAAGTCGAGGTAAATGAGTTGAAGAGGTTACCTTTCCGTGAGCAGCAAACTGAGGACGACGAGCTTGACCGTGAAGAACTCCACCACTATTAGCCGATTTCAATGAGGAAAGTAAATTAATGTTTGATTTTTTTTTATTTTTTTTTTAGCTGCTCTTCTCTAAAATTTTCCTATCAATTTTTTTTTTCCAAAAAAAATCAGATCCCCTCAACGTTTATGGAAGGAGAGTATATATAGGAAGAAAATTGACTCCATTAGGGGGGGAAACAGGCAGATTTTGAATGAATTCAAATTTTAATTTGTACCAAAATCCCCAAATTTCTGCTCAAAATCAGAAAAGAGTTGATTCTTGTGTATGTGAGAGTACTGTTGGCACGATTTCCGAATTTGGTCAGCCGTGATTTGTTGCTTGATTTTTTGGGAAGAAGATATTGGTGTACAGAGATGAAGATGAAGAAGAAGAAGATGGGGTCACATGTTGGTCTGTGTATGTTTGTTGAATTGGGTGTCTTTGATATTATTTGTTTAATTGGAGGGAGTTTGGGCTTGGGTTATTTGGTAGAAGATTGGGCTGAAGGGTTGAGTAATGTAGTAAAGGGTTGGAGATATTGGGCTTGAATTGGAATGGGAGATGGGCTGCTGGCAATTCAGAAAAAAGTGGCCCAAGACTTGGTCTTAGAATGACCCAAAAAGGCAACGTGAGAAAATGGCTAAGATTGTGATCAATTATAGCCATTTAGAATTAACAACTTAGCCAGATTGAGTTTAATTTAGATAAATTTAACTAAAACATAAATAAGATGAATTAATATTAATTAATTATCGAGCTTCTTAATCTTAAAGAAATAAAATAATTAACTCAATCATAAACTATTAATTCAAAAAATATAAACTATAAATTAGCTAAACTAATTAATAAAATATTTAAGTAAAAATAAAATCTTTTTGAGATGATTTTCAAACATTAATATAATAAATATATACAAAATCACATAGAATATGTAAATTATTTTTTAAAATTTTAAAATTATAACTCGAAAAATATTTAAAAATTTTAAAGTTAATTATTTCAAATTGTTTGAAATTTAAGAGGCTCGATGACTAACTTATATTGTGGAAGGCCAAAATTGGGTGTCAACACCCTATATTTCATTTTCTAAATTTTGTCCTAAATATTTTATTTATAAAAATGACCTCTATTTTTTTTTATTAAATATTATTTATAAAAATTATAATTAAATACATTTTTCACTATCAATTTTAGAAATTTCAATAAAACAATAATAAAAATAATAATAATAATAATAGTTCCTATATGAATTAAATATATGATCGCAGGTACTTTAAACCAAATTTGTTTCTCAAAATAACAAAGTAATTTTTCTTCAACTATCTGAATATTGAAGTACCAACTGGAAAGTGGCTAGCCTGCAGTATTTATCGGATAAAAAATTCATAACTTAAATGAGCTAATTACAAAGATATATTTTAATTTGTAATATTATGAATTTAATGAGATTTTGATGTGTTTAAATATATTCAGATATATATACTCATAATATATATGATTAAAGTTCAGTGTAATTTATTTTAGATACATTATATTCAAGTAGATTCATATGTTTAAGATATACATAAATATATATTACTTGCCTCCCTCGCCTTACTTTTATCTCGCTCGCCACTTTGTTTTTGTCGCTCACGTATCTGATTTAACATATACATGTGAATCACACCACTTACATATATCTAATGTGTATCTATTATAATTTACATGTAACTAAGATGGATAAACAATTCTCACTTGTCTTCCTTCAATTCTGACTCACCTATCTCCCTATTTCAGCATGTGATAGTAAAAAATATGCATTTAAATATATGTGACTTAAAATTTGATAAGAAATTATTAATTAGTGAAATAAAATATAATTATTTTAAATTATGAGTGTGTTTGGTATGGAGGAAAATGTTTTTCTAGAAAACAAGTAGATTTTGAGCTTATTTTCTCATGTTTGGTTGGTGAGTGAAAATATTTTCCGAAAATGATTTTGTGTTTGATTTATGAATGAAAAATATTTTTAAGAGACATCTTTTATTTTTACCAGATTAAAAAATAATTTATGAAATTAAAAATATTTTTTAAAAAATATTTTTTTTTAATGGTGATGGTGGGGGGGGGGAAGGGGGAGGGGTGAAAAAATAAAAATTTGAAGTTGATAATATTTTTAAAAAACAAAATTAATTTTTTTGAGAGGTGGGGGGTGGGGGTGGGGGTGGGTGGGAGACTGGTAGAGGGGTAGGAGTTTAAAAATAAAAATTTGAAGTTGAAAATATTTTTAAAAAATAAAAATAATTTTTTGGAGAGGAGGTGGGTTGGCGGGGGGCTGGCCAGTTGGGGGCAGAGATCAAGTGAAAAAATAAATTTTTGAAATAGAATTTATCATTTTAAAATTGATGTTTTTTCCCCCCAAAAAATATAATTTGAAATTAGAGGAGAGTTTTGGAAAATGTTTTCATTAATTTTGAGTAAAATGAATTAATTTGAAAAATATTTTTCAAAACTTTTGTCCCAGCCAAACATGAAAAAATTAAAAAACATTTTACAAAACATATAAATATAATAGAAATGTTGGTGTAATTAGTTATCTAGACAAGCCCTTCTCCGACAAACCAAAGTGATATTTAACCCATATACTTTTCATTCACCATCACTAAATTTCCAGAAATGCTCTGTTTGTCCTGTTATACGCCATTTTCGAGTTGATTTTTTTTCTGCAAGCTCTCAATCTCAATTCATACTCCAAACTTCGTTTTTTACCGAATTGAGTGGATGGTTGCTGTTACTGCTCAGTACCCATTTGGTATCTGTCCTCAATTCCATGGAAATTCGAGGTTACTTTCCCCGGAAACGGACTTCTCTGCTCTCAATTTTCCTTACAGACTGGGATATTCAAAATTGAGTCTTCACCCCAAGGTACTTTTTTTCTTCTTTTTATCATTTTGGCATTTGATGTCGAACTATTCTTCTCATGTGCTTTTTTATTAATTTGAAGTTAGATGAATTAATTGGGTAATAAAAATGGGATTTTCCTTGATTCTGTTGCCTAGAGGTTCAGCTTAATCAGAGTGTTGTTTGTGTAGAAGACGATTAAGTTAAAAAAGTGCCTTACTGAAAAGTATGAAGATGGTACTCTGTCTATTTCTTGAAAAGTGAAAGAAAAAAACATTAACAGACTACAGTTTGAGTGAGAACTGGTGCTAAGTTTCCTTTATGGTTTCATAAATTAGGGAATGTGATGCAATGCTAGTTGAGTGAGCATGTAAGTTACACATTATCGATAAGGTACCGGTAAGAAGTTGGGTTGCTGAAACAATTTTTTATACTATAGTGTGCAAGTCAACTCGAGGGCACGTCGACTATTCCAATGGTACTATTAACAGTACCGAGTAACTCTGTTCATTTAAGCTTCAATCAGAATGCAAAAAAGTTTGGTATAATCATAAATATTTTGAAATATAATTATTTTGTCTCTGACAGAGAAAACCCGCAGCCGCTACGCACGGGGTAAAACCCTTATTCCTACGCAATAGCTGGCAAACCACACAAAGAGGTAACCCCCACTAAGCAAAACCGGTGCGACGAGCTCGACCACAAAGCAAATACCTTGCTTTCACTGGCAACGTGTTTCGATCGAACTTGAAACATCCAACATGGAAATTCCAAGCCCATACCGCTGAGCCACCCCAAAGGGTTATAATGCTCATTTTTTGGAACTTGTAACGTCTGTTTTGTGACCACATTGATTACATCTATTAGCCTTCCATTCCTTCATCAATTTGTTCAATTGAATAGCTAGCCTTCAATAGAATTGAATGGCCTTTAACAATGCCATAATTGCTCAACGTAAGGATGCACCATGGCCTTCTCATTTCTTCATGTAAATATCCATTTCATCCATAGGATTAAGATGGCGGCGGAGGTCCATTTCCTCGACAATAATTTAAGTCTTCCATTTCATTTTGAGCTCATGGAACAAGAAGAATAATTCTTTCTCTTGCTTCTTCTTCCTATATTTTGTAGTGTTGGATTTTGATTTATTTAATCTTTGTTAGATTCTCACTCCAAATTTTATACTAGAAGAGTTTGTTGAATTCTGGGGATACACCCATACCAGGTGAAATATGGTTAAGGATATTGTCTTTGATACATGTCAAGCTTTGAAGAATTTTCTACAATGTTCGTGGTTAAGTATTTTCTGCAAGATTCCAACAAAGACATCACCTAACATTTTTTTGGCTGTGCTAGGATTTTAATCTTGGCCTCCTATGCTTTTCAATTAATCGCTCGACCACACTCTTGGGTGATGGTTGGGTTGAATCATAATAGGAAAGGCCTAAGTTGCTCAGACTCTTCACTTTCGGTGCCGCATTTGTGTCTACAAGACGTGGGTGTGGGATCCATACCCGATCTGGTGAACCGATTAAGCGTACTTTGACCAAATTCGAGGGATAAATTCTGGAAAAATTCAATGATTTTTGTAATCAAAACAAAACCTAATGTGAAATTGAAAAAAATGGAATAAACCTTCTATATACAAATTTCTATTGTCACTCCCTTTCCTTTTTTTCTCTTTCCAGGATTTTTTTCTTGATCAATATATTCTCCACATAATATCTCATAATTTAGATTTTACAATTCTATTTTTAGATATTTGGATTATCTTTAGCCGAATCCCCGCACCCGTATCCGTACATGGACCCACATCGTATCCCTGTTAAATTTAGATCATAGAGCATCTGGCCTCTGGATCCGCACCCATATCTGACACCCGCACCGAGTCCGAGCAACTTATGGAGAGGCATTATATCTTTGATGGGAAGATCACAGTTTGGTCTTAGAGTGGGATTTATCTACAGGTCCTTGTTCTTATAGTCGACGCCTAGTTGTTAGCCCTAGCCTCAAGCTAAAAGTATCTCATTGCATGATAGAGTGGGTTAGCTCTAGTTTTAGTTGTATATTTGTGTAGTTATCTGTGAAAATTCTCAAGTAAACATAATGAGGCCACTATAGTCAAGGCAGCTTGTCGTTTGGAGCTGGTACACTGCCCTTCAATGAAAATGAATACTTTGTTAAAGTGAGGTGATAGATCAAAGTGGTTTGTGAATCATGAATGGTGATTGTAGTTAGGAATCAGAGAATAGGACCGCGCTCTGTGGCATGCTTTTACTATATCAGAATTAAGAAAATTGTCAAAAGAAGAAAAGAAAAAAGTTAGTACTATAGTGTGTAATCTCACACCTATTCCCACCGAAGAATCTAATCAAATACACAGTTTGCGGGATCATTGAATTTGTTTCACTAGTCTAATAGTGCAATCACACGTATATGAATACGAGCTACACTGAAGGATCACTCACCGAAACTTAATTGGTATTGGAGAAGGAGAAAATATTTTGTCGTTCTAGTTTTGTTTTGTAAGGCAGGAGTTCATGAGGAGTCCTAACCATTGTGTCTTTTCATTATTTAATAATAATTAAATATATAACAAATATATATTTATTTATTATCTATATGGATCCGGGTTGACCCACAGAGTAATGCGAATCTAATTCCTTCACCCACTATTCAAGATAATCCATGGAGAGGTATGTCTACCTTTCATGTATTGGATTTTCTATGACTCAATGAAAATCATGATTACAATCATGCCTATGCCAATGGCCCACACAATTTTAATATTCAATGTCATTGCTTGTCTGTATGCCAAAAGCTTTTGAATAACTGTCTTTTGGCCTTCAACTCCTCTTACTACAGGGTCATGTTGCTGAAATACATTCTTTGCCACATGCCGGTGATTTCACTGGTGAAAATGAGCCAACACCAATTCTTGATGCAATTGAAAGTCCCATGAACCTAAAGAATTTATCAACTAAGGTAAAAAAATTAGCACTTCTCCTCATTTGACCCTTGATAATCACGGGTACATATTGGCTGACTGTGACCAACTTAATGCAGGAACTGAAACAACTAGCTAATGAAATTCGATCAGAATTAGCTTTTATCATCGCAAAATCTCAAAAACCTTCAAGTTCCAGTCTGACTGTTGTGGAGCTGACTGTTGCTATTCACCATGTATTTAATGCCCCCGTGGACAAAATATTGTGGGATGTGGCTGAACAAGTAAGATCCACTTGGTAATATACCAGAAAATGGTAGATTTGCAAGTAAATGAGTTATACTAAATAACATGTGAAGCTAGCTTAGCTATGCAGCTCCCAATTCCGGTACTAATTTTGAGAATTTTTTGTCATGGTAAATGTTTGTATTTTGACGTTTTGGACAGACATATGCACATAAACTTCTCACTGGAAGGAGGCAGATTATGCAAGCACTTGAAAAAACAAATGGCCGGCCTGTGGCAGCGCCAGATTTTGAAGGCGGATTTGACCCCTTCGGAGTAGGGCATGGATGCAACAGCGTATCTGCTGGACTTGGTAAACACCATGCTTCTGCTTTTCCCTTTCTCAGCTGAGGATATCCTACTTCTGCTTCTTCAATTATTTTTCAAAATTCACCATGAAAGGTTACTATAGGAAGTGCTTTCTTGTTTTGTAATTTAATTCTTTTTACAAATTATTTCATAAAAAAGTTGCCTGCTAAATCCATCAAAAGATTTAAATATTTTTCCCTTCTAGATTTATATAATATTTTCACCAATCATGTAATATAGATACTTAGGCTGTTGTGTCACCTTCTATAGGAATGGCCATTGCCCGAGATTTTAAGGGGAAGCGTGATCGTGTCGTGGCAGTGATCAACAATGAAACAATTATGGCCGGCCAAGTTTATGAGGCAATGCGCAATTCAGGCTATTTGGACTCAAATATGATTGTGATATTAAATGATAGTCGGCATTCTTTGCACCCAAAGGTTGAGGAGACCTCTAAAACACCTATTAATGCTTTCTCAAGTACTCTCAGCAAACTTCAGTCAAGTAAACTTTTCCGGAGGTTTAGAGAACTTGCTAAGGTACGTCCCTGCTATATTTACAGAAGTACTAACAAAATACTCCTATCCATGTTAATGTAAAGAGTTCGTTCAAATGCAAAAACCTAATTTGATATACATGTTGCACAAGTAATATGCCTTTTTCAAGCACCAAAAAAGAAGAATTCTGGAATTAAATAAAACAGAAATGTTATGTTCTGCTTTTCTTTTTCAAAATTAATTATTAAATAGAGAGCAAGATAAACCTATTGTGGCTTGCAGTTAAGGTTTTTAAAATAGTTTGTACACCACTTATTATATTCACAAAATCTACAACAAAAGCTTTTACTATTTCCACTACTTTTACTAACTGAGGTCAAGCGTGCATCTTTGTTCTATTTCTCAATAGGGTAAAGTAGATGTCATCATCCCAACACAATTTGTGGGACAAGACAACTAAATACATTAGGAAGTAACTAAAGAGGTGTTAGGGTCTCGAGAGGTAACATAGGTGATCGCTGAGGGGATTGGTGGTGGAATAGAGCAGTCCAAAAGAAAGTGGATGCCATGAAGGTTGCTTATATGAAGTATGGAGAGAAAAGACGAGGATGAAAAGAGGGCTAATAGGGAGAAGTATAATGCGATGAAGATGGTAGTGAAGTTAGCGGTTACAACGGCTAAAACAACAACGTTCGAACGAAAATCAATTTGGAGGTGGAGTACAATGGTCCCGGTGTACAAGATTCAGAATTGCAACAACTATTGGGGTATCAAGCTACTAGCCCAACTATGAAAGATTGGGAGATAGTGGAAATGTGTCACCAAGACTTAAGGGTAAGTTTTATCAAGTGGTTGTCAGACTGGCTATGTTATATGGGGCGGTGTGTTGGCCGCTCAAGACCTTGCACGTCTAGAAAATGCAAGTAGCAGAGAATAGATGTTGAGATGGATGTGTGAGTGTACTGGGAGAGATAAGATTAGGAATATAGATATTCAGGACAAGGTGGGAGTGGCCTCACTGGTGGACAAGATAAGGAAGGCCTAAATTGATATAGTTGGGGCATGGGAAGAGGAGATGCACAAATGCCCCAGTGAGGAGGTGTGAGGGGTTGACGATGGTGGGTCTTAGGAGAGGTAGGGGTAGGCCGAAGAAGTACTGGGAGCGGTTAGACAACACATGACACTTCTGCAGCTTATCGAGGGCATGACCCTAGATAGGAGGATGTAAATGTCGCAGATAAGGATAGAGGATTAGTAAATAGTTGAGTGTGGTCTAGCTTCCCAGTGTTATTATTAGTATTCTCCTACTATCTTGTTCTTCGATTTTACTATTACCTGTTTTCTTTTTTTGCTTCGGTTATCATACTATTTGTTGCTTCTATTGTTCCTTTCTCCATTATTTTCTGTATGGTTCCTTCACTGTTGTATTTTCTTTTGATACTTATTTACTTGAACCGAGGGTAATCTCTCTACCTTCACAAGGTAAGGGCAAGGTTGTGCACACACCACCCTCTCCAGATCCCACTTGTGGGATTACACGGGGTATGCTGTTGTAAATCTCATTGATACTAAAGTACCAAGAAGGTACTAAAAGCATACAAATTACAGCACAGCTGCAACTGTTACATTCTCAAAACTTTTATAAAATCCATGTACTGATCTAGATTTTCTGCCTTACTTCCCTTCACCAAAAGTATTCTTTTTTTTAGACATCTATTCTTAACACTAGCTAAACATGTCCTTTCCAACCAAATGATCCAAAAGATGCAAAGAGATATTGTTTTCCAGATTTTCCTCCTAGTTTTCCTGACTTTCTCATTTTGCCAACAAATCAGTAGATCTTTCACCTTTTTTGGCATCACCCATTGCACACCACTTAGAGTTAATTAGGAACAGATCCCATAGCTGCTTTGTATGATTCCAATGCAATAAATTATGTTCTGCACTCTGCAGATTCCTGAGAATTTTCACAGAAAAAGCATCGACTGCACAAAGGAATTTCTCTTCTCTGCAACATATCATTTTATTATGATCCAACTAGTTAAACTCAGAAATTAAACTAAGCAAATCTAACTCAACAATTTTTTGGGGAATTTTCTCAGGTTTATATTAAGCAATACGAACTCTATTACATAATAGAAACTACTAACGCGAAATGGAAATAACTAGTACACGGAATCTCCATTGATGATATAAACTTGTATGTGACTGAAGAAGAAACAGGAGAATTGTGGGATAGAAAAAAAAGACGAAGAATAGTTTAGAGAGAATTGAGGAAGGTGAGGAAAATATCCAATTGATTATGCCGCTCTTGCTCTTTCCGGGACTTAGTCATAAGATGCTCACGTGCAATCACAGCCCTTCAGCTTCATTAACTCAAATTAAATATCGTGCGTCCAGGTGTTATAATTCTATTCGGCGTCTCTTTATTCTTTTTTTGAAATTGGTAAATTGTATTCCTTCAGCATTAAGGCTATGCTGGCCACCTCCAAGTAGTTTACAAAAAGAATAGAGAGATACTTACAAAAAGCCTATAAAGTCCACTAATTGGATTTCCTCTTCTATACTCTGTTCTTTACACCAAAAACCTAGTGAAGTAATTACTTTCCACTTAATCTTCAAAATAGAGGATTCTTTTCCTTCAAAGATCCTTTGGTTCCTCTCCTTCCAAATGGTCCACCAGATGCAGGCTGGGACTGTCCTCCACCAAATTTTTTGGCTTTTGCTTCCTCCTCTTCTGATCCAACAGCTAAGCAAGTCTGCAGTATGTTCAGGCATGATCCAATTGATTCCAGCAATGGCAGTGAACATAGCCCAAATTTGTGTCGTTACTTTGCAATGCATGAAAAGGTGTTTGTTGGTTTCTAGTGCCTCCTTGCAGAGGAGGCATCTAGATGCTATGATGAACCCCCTTTTTTGCAGTGCCTCATGTGTCAAGCATGCTTTCCTAGCTACTAGCCAAGTGAAGCATTTCACTTTATTCTTCACTCAGCTCATTTATTCAGGTCATGAAACATTTCTAGCTACAATCCAGCCAAAACAAGCTGCTTTAGAAGGTGCTCGTGATTTCCACGATGTTTTCCATGACCAAGTCAAATCCTAGTGGTCTAGCTCTGTGCTATTAAATCTGAGAGATGATGGTAGTTATATTGATCTACTGATCTCTGACACAACATTTTCTCTGGATTTTTTTCTTTTTGATGACCGAGCAATCTATCTGGAGCCAATCCGTTGGGTCAACGGCAATATATTCTTGGGAATATTCTCTTCAGTTTTCCCTTTTTTTGCCTTTGTAACTTAAAGATGGTAAATGATCTCACATACTTTATCTGAACAACTTAAAAATGGTAATTCACTTGCAGTTTCTTTTTGAACGTAAATGTCTCCATACTCACATTGTGAAAGACCTTTCATGAAGTGTCTGGTAGTTTTTCAGGCACTCATCTAGCTATATTTGTGCGGTATATTAATGAGATGATTGGAAACATTATTATGTTACTTCAGTGCGAAAATTTTCTTGGTGTTTAACAGGTTGTCGTTATAGTTATGTTTATTGCTACCTTACATGAATTTTTCTTTTGTTTTGACGTACCAATGTTGAATTGTACAATAGTATTTCATGCGGAATATTTGGAAGTGCACTAAACTTAGTAGGCGTTTGAACATGCAATTTCAAATCGCGATATGAGATCATGAGATGAAATCAACAATTGGACATGCAATTTCATGTTGGCCCTGGTTAAAGAATAAAGAAAATGAGTCAAAGTATTTCATATCATGAGAAATCCCATATTCTCAAAAAAAAAAAAAATGATCTAAGAATTTCAAAAATCATGATTTGAGATTTTTCAAATTCAGAAATTGACTCACAAGTTTATATTTTGTAAAATAACCCACACTTATATCTACTAACCATTTATTTCATATGTAAATAAATGTATAGCTCATATTGTTATTATTTAGACCATTTATATCTCATGTAACGATTATTCTCACCAACATATATAAAATTTATTAGTACTTCAAACCAATTCTTACTTTTCCATTTATATTCACCAAATTCATTTTTTTAATCAAATTTATTTACCAACAAATGGCTCAAAGTAACAATGCTGGTTTGTCTTGATCGAGATATGGAGATTGTTCGTATTATGTGGGATGATTATATGAAAGACTAGTATACTACAACTTATGTTCAATTTTTTTTAATTGAATTGAAGTTTAATGAATAAATATTGTATTTATTTTGAATAACTTTTTGATAGTATATTATGCGGTTTTATAAACTTTTGTTTATTTGGTAATATTGTATAAAGAATTGGGATTTTAATAGTTTTACAACTTATGGGGTTTATATGAGAAAACATACAACATAAAAAGTCCAAATTGCATGTCCAAACAACACTTTAACTTCATCTCATGATTTCATATCGCATGGCCAAACACTCCCTTGGTAAAAAAACTCGATGTACATGTATGGTTGCTTGCACATATACTAGATAAGTATGTGTAGATGAGTCTACGTTTTCCTTAGAAGGAACGTGTAGGCGAGTTTCTTGGACGTGGTCATCTTCATTGTTGCAAATAGTGATAGACTTTTGTTTTATCTCTGATAAAGTAATAGTGGTAAAATTCTTGTCTTATCATGTATTTCTACTATTGTCATATTCCAAATATCTGCTGCTTTTTATAGGCATTAACTAAGAAAATTGGGAAAGGCATGTATGAATGGGCAGCCAAGGTTGATGAGTATGCACGTGGTATGATTGGCCCGCCAGGATCAACCCTCTTTGAAGAGCTTGGTCTTTACTACATTGGCCCTGTTGATGGACACAATATTGAAGATCTAGTATGTGTTCTGAATGAAGTGGCATCGTTGGATTCAATGGGTCCTGTTTTAGTTCATGTTATAACCAAGGAAGAACTGGAAGTAGGAGACAATCAAATGAATGCAGTTGCAAATAAAATTATGGAAGGTTTGATCCTGATCTCCTATCCTTTTCCTTCCTTTCACACTAAGGGTCGTTTGGAAGGCTAATGAGAATAGTGTTGATTAGTAAATAGTAATGCTAGCAGTAGCAATATTGGTATTGGTCAGTGGTGGACAGGATTCGAACTCGGGCATGCTGGGAAAATTAAGCCCTCTTCACCATTGGACCAAAGGTATCACTTGTGTTAGTAGGGTCAAAAGTTAATATATACATATAAAATTTTAAAAACTGATCAAATATACATATATATATATATATAGGTGTTATTTTTCAACTCTGTGGGTTCATATGAACCCACTTGACCCTCTGTGGGTCCGCCCATGGTATTGGTTATGCCGAGATTATTTCTTATGCACTGTTTGGATTAGTGTATAAAAAATAACATCCATTGCATTATTTCTAAAAAAAAATATTTGTTTACAAAAATATCCTCCATAAATACGGTGGGAAGGATGTGGAAAAGGTTTTGAGGGGAAATTGCAACCTAAACCATGTTGTGTATATTTAATGCTTGCATTAGTTATACATAGGTTGTAAAAGTGTACTAAACAAGGTAATAGGAATATACAAAACTAATGCATGCTTTGTTTTTCTAATGCATCCTACCAAACGACAGAGTATATTAAACATGTTAGGGAACTCCTCTAATGCAGATGTAGTGGGAACAAAATTGATATAACATTTAAAGTTGGATGCTATGTATTTTTTCTTGATAAGTTTTGATCCAAAAGTGCTTAACTTTTATACTAAGAGCCTGGTTGATGTTGCTGGTGGAAGACCAAAAACACTTATTTTGAGAAAACGAATACTCTTCTTGAAAAATTAAGGCGTTTGGCAAATTAGTAAAACTGTCTTTAAATAGAAGCAGAAACAGTTTTGCTGTTGCTAAAATAAAAGGAGAAACAGAAAATTATTTTTTCCAAGATCAAAATTTCTCTTTCATATATAATACATATTTGTGAATATATCTCTTATTAATTTAATACCATATCTCATAGGTTTGGTTAAGTTTCATTTAAGAATTTTATTTTTTATTTTTATACACAATCTATTTATCAAAAACACTTTTCAAAAAAATTGCCAGATACAACTTGCTTTTCTTTAAAAGGATTTTGCTGAAAATCTATTTTAAAAAAGGGTTTCTAATTGTAAACAGTTTTTAGCAGGAATACCAAACAGACTCTTTAATTTTACTCCAAGGAGGTACCCATAACAAGCTCAGACATATTTTATGGCTTTATATGCATTTGTATTTCTCATTCATCAATTGTCTTGTATTACACATTTGCACTGTTATAAACTAAATAATTTAGAAAACGTGGATGAACTTAAATGGACTGCATGATTTGTGAGGATTCATATAGCCGACCCCAACTTGCTTGGGATTGAGGCATACTTGTATAATTTTAAAAAGCATCTTTCATCCGGCTTTTAAAAACTAATTTTAATGAATTGATTTCCAAATAAGGGTTGAATAAAATCCTGATTATCATCACCATTCAGATCAATTTGAGAGTAGATTTCTAGTGAAGGTGAGGTAAGATCGAATCCTGATAAACTGACCCTTCTTTCTATCAAAAGTTATTTGAGTTTCTACCTTTCCATATATTTGGAAGCATTGTGAGCATCGTGAGGTGATGCTATAGGACTTAATGAATACTAGCTGCCGTACCTTGACCATTCAATAAGTTTTTCCTGAGTGAAGTTCATGGAAAAAATAAAAAACTGGGTATAAATGATTTGTTGTAAGCTGTTCTGGCTCAGAAGCATGTCCGAGTGGAAGCTGATAGTTTTCAGATGGAACTCGAGAAGTGTTAAAATTGTAGTAGAAAAGTTATCCTGAATGGCAAAGCTATGTATTGCTACTACAAATTCTACTAATAGTCAACCTTCTTTTTATCGTCAAAGCAGGTGTATCTATCTCAGACACTATACCTTATGGCAATCGAACATATAGTGATTGCTTTGTGGAGGCCTTGATATCAGAGGCAGAGAGACACAAAGATATTGTAGCTGTTCATGCAGGCATGGGAATGGAGCCATCACTTCACCTTCTGAAGGATGTCTTTGCAGAGAAGTTTTTTGATGTTGGGATGGCCGAACAACATGCGGTAACATTTGCAGCTGGGTTGGCATGTGGAGGGCTGAAGCCGTTCTGCATAATTCCTTCAGCTTTCCTCCAAAGAGCCTATGACCAGGTCTCTCTCTCTCTCTTTCTCGCACACACACACACAGAGATGGATACAGAGGATAAGAAAACAGACAAGGCAGCTAGTTCAAATATCTAATAAATGACCTGGTTCTGTCCCCACCTCCCACGAAATAAGAGGAAGGGTCTCATCCATCAACAACCAACTATCACTTTTATTTAAATGTGTAACTTTTTAGCTGTAGCAAGTAAAGGATCAATGGATACAAAAACACACTAAATAGTTGGTTCAGATTTGTTCAGTGGATTGGAAATCATTGAATTGTAGGTCTAGTCATTGAGTCAGAGACTTCACAATTCTCATTTTCTTTATCTTAATTGATACTTCCTAATATTGGAAGAGAAAATGGAGAATTGAATAGGTGCTACTAACAAACTGGTCTATAGGAAAAGAAATTTGACTTGGACATTTTTCTAGAAGTTTCACATTTATCATATTGAAGGGGGTGGTTTATGCCCACCTCTGGGAAGGGTTACCAATTCTTTACTGTAAGCAGTACATACCTAGGTTTCCAAATAATGGTTGCAGTTTACCTTATAATTTTCTTTCAATATTCATGATATCTTTCTGGTCCCTCGTTTATCTGACTTAGAAATTCAATTGAGATCAAGAAATGAGCAACTAAAGCAAGATCTTTGGTTGTGTCTGCAAATATTTTATGCAAGTTTTCCAAAATGTCAAGCAAATGCAACCTAAAAGTCCTGAACATCTAAAAATATCATTGGATTACTTTTCCTTATCCATGTCAGATTGATTTTGTTCTTTTTGTCCCGCTGCTTTGACTTCCATGCATCATGTTCCTTAGAATTTGAAACATGTCCAGAAAAGTAACTTCAATGTTGTTATATTTCTGAGCAGTAGGTCACTCTTTATTTAATCAGCACGCAGTGAGTCTGAAATCCTTTACTTGCTTGGAATTTGTTGTTTTAGGTCCAAATAGTCATTTAAAGAAGAAGGCGGGTCTTAGCCAGAGGAAAAAGAAAAGCAATAGGGAGGAAACTAAAATGTCCAACTTATTTCAAACTTATGAAGTAAATTGGACTTCTGTTTAGAAAATGAAGTTAAGAAGTGGTTCAATAACTTTGAGAATGTCAATCGGGCATAAAGTATATAGGACTAACTTGTTGAAGTAATTGAGATCAGCATTAAACGGTTGATGTGTTGCTGAAATTTTTGGTCAATAACTTGTGTCATTATCATTTTATGTGTATCTTAACTTTATCAAATGAATAAATTAAGATTTGAATGACCGCAATGGATGGATAGTCACTGCTATATAGTAAAATTGATTCTGTCCAGTACGAGTCTACAGATTGATAGCTTCCAACTTCAGTTTTGTCCAGGCACATTAATAAACGACTTTTATTTGGGGTTTCTAAGCTATGTTGTACCAATGAAATGTTCTCAATTTAAGTGTCAGCGTGTTAAGATAAAGCACAATTTTCTAAAGTTCTCTTCATGTTTTATTGGCTGCTTAGGTCGTCCATGATGTAGATCGTCAGAAGGTTCCAGTGCGTTTCATCATTACAAGTGCTGGATTAGTAGGATCTGATGGTCCTATACATTGTGGGGCATTTGATATAGCATTTATGTCCTGTTTGCCAAACATGATCGTGATGGCTCCTTCTGATGAAGTTGAGCTTTCTCATATGGTTGCAACTGCTGCCCTTATTGATGACAGGCCAGTTTGCTTCCGCTACCCTCGGGGTGCTCTTTCAGTGATGGAACACTCATTTAGTGGAATTCCCATTGAGGTAATATTTTGGCAAATAGATCTAGAAAGGTTCTAATGCATTCATGATAATGGTAACTCAATATTTTAGTACAGGTTTGATTTGAATTATCACCTAATATTGTCAGTTTCTTTTACTAAATCAATTTTGTAATTTACAATTGGCATTCCATGTTTATTTTATGGAAAACTATGTATTATTACCCATGTATTACTTTAAGGGATGTGATATATTTGAATGTTTATCTAACAACCTGTTTCCTAATGTGATTGGTCTACATAACACAATCAAACAAGCCCCTTCATATTTAAATTTTTATTTGTACACTTTTTTTGTTGTTGTGGAGAAGGTTGGCAGAGGGAGAATACTTACAGAGGGTAAAGATGTTGCTTTACTTGGCTATGGATCCATGGTACAAAATTGTCTGAGAGCTCAATCGCTTCTTTCAAAGCTTGGTGTTGAAGTGACTGTTGCTGATGCAAGATTCTGCAAGCCCCTTGACATACAACTTCTTAGGCAATTATGCAAGAACCATTCTTTTCTAGTTACAGTCGAGGAAGGCTCTATAGGAGGATTTGCATCACATGTAGCACAGTTCCTCTCACTCGATGGGCAGCTCGATGCCGGAATCAAGGTAAATTTCAATCATTTTGCTCAATGATAGCTGTAGGAGTTCTTTTCGATAGGAACACAAGTCACAATTCCACATTAGAAGTATGAGCTGCTTTCCTTTAATTCTTCTGACTCGTGATTTAGAAATTTTCAATAGAATGCTAAAGCTTCTATGTCTCCTTCCCTTCTCCCTCTTTCCAAGCACAGTTTCTTTCCACGTTACTGAATCTGAATGGACATCTTCGACTTGGAATGTGTTTTTGAACTTCATGATTTCTTCTATATCATTTTATATATTATATGGTCTGAGATTAAATGTTAAACTTCTTTTTTGATGATCTGTTCTTAGTGGCGACCAATCACTTTGCCTGACAACTATATCGAGCAAGCATCACCAAAAGAGCAGCTTGCTGTTGCAGGCCTGACTGGAAATCACATTGCTGCAACTGCACTGAGTCTGCTTGGCCGTACTCGAGAAGCTCTTCTTTTGATGTGCTAAATTCTATTTCATTGTTCTTGTAAAGTGTAAATATCTAAGGCCCTGATATACATAATTATGAAGTGTAGAAGTGGAAAATTCAAAAGGTAGGAAAAGGAGGGGGGGGGGGGGGAAGAAGAAAATAAACAGGATGAGGAAGTTTATGATAGGAAAGCAGCAGTCTATATTTCTCAGAGTAGGGGCAACAAGCCAACAATGTACCTCATTTCTTGAGTGACAAATGGCCATTGCTTGGCATGAATAGTGTGGTCTTGTGAAGGCCAAACATCGAAGGTTTTCGCCTGATGTTTAGTATGGCTTGTCATGGCAAAAGTTCAGACATTTTTTACTTAAGAGTATTGAGGTGCGTGGTTAAAGTTTGTGTCATGCATGTCTGATTCTTTTTTTGTCAAAAATATTTTTGAAGGGTTGTGTTTTCTTGAAAGGTGCATAAGAAGGTAAAGTTAGCAGTATTCTCAGTTTCAATGAATTTGCATGACAATTAAAATCCAGCCCAAATTCATAATGTGTTGACTGACCTACATGTAAAATAAGACACCCATGAAAAAAAATAGGGATAATTGTATATAATAGCAAACTAATAATATAAAATAAATATAATAGCTACCCTTTGATTTAATTGTGCTCCATAGCAAATTATACAATTGCAGTGAATTATACAATTGCAGGGAATTATACAATTGCAGCGAATTATACAATTTAGGCCAGTGAATTATACAATTGTATATGTATGGTGATGCCAGCGAATTATACAATTTAGGCCAGAGAATCGTACAATTGTATATGTATAGCGAATTATACAGTTATATGTTTGCTATGGAGCGCAATTATGCAAACTTTGCTATAACATACAAATATGAATTTTTTATTTGCTATATGTGAAAGTTGCCCAAAAAAATATTAGTTGTGTCTTTTGATTTTTAACATTTTTTGTCATTTTAAACTTATTTTGAGTTATTTTTAACTTTGTCAAGCACTTCAAAAGTTAAAGGATAAATTACATGAATTGGTACATTTTAATAAATAATTATTGATTTTAACAATATTTTTTATTTATTACCATTTATAGCAATACTATGTTAAATCTGCAATATGTATTAAAAGTGAATTATGTATGCAATATATATGAATTATATATGAATTATAATTGTTTTTAAAGTATATTATGTTTGTTTGGTAAAAATTTGATACATTATATTATAAGTGTATTAAAATGTGTGATAAATAAATTATTTATCATTAAAATTTGTATTACATGTGAATAAAAACTTGATCTTTGTAAGATGAATTAAACTTGTATTATAAATGAATTAAAAGTGATCAAGTAAAAAAAAATTATTGTTAGAAATGATAAATATTTTTTTATTATAGTATATTTATGTAAGTTTGTCAAAGTTAAATATGATTTAAAAGCATATTTGACATACTTTTAAGTCAATTTAAATAGGCTCTTAAATTTTTATAAAATTAAATAAGTAAAAAAATAAATCTTATGTGACATAGGACACAAAATTCTATGAAGTTTTCATATTTCCCACTGTTGAACTTATAGAAATAATAAAGCAATTACGTCAGAAGATAGTGTACTTCTGATATATATCTATTCTATAGTCGAAATTTAATTTTCAAACAGAAGTAGACTATCTTCTTTTCTTTTCTCTGTTTTTTTGGCTAGTTATGTGATATTATATTATAATTCGATTAAATTTGAACTCACACATAAAAAAAATAATCTTATATTAAAAAATGTTTTAAGAATACACTATCATCCAAATATGAATCCATTATTACAATATATTATACAAGGGTAGATAGTAGGTTTTGGGATATATAGCTAATTTTCCGTAAACTCTATTTCAGACAACACTATGGAAATTAATTTTGATAAGTAATAAAGTGTGTAACAATTTTAAAAAAAAATTCTAGTAGCTTTTTTATTCCAAAAAGTAAAAAATCAGAACGCATGCAGTGCTTCATGTTAGTTTCTCCTTTCTCGAAATAATAATAATTACAAAGTCAACTTAAAAAAATCAACCAATAAAATATTTTTTTTATCCAAATTTCAAATCAAATTTGAAACCAAAAAAAGTGAGGAAAAAAATAACACTCAGGTCAGGGTTAGAAACTTTGCTTTTGATTCTCCTATATTCTCTTTTAGTTTGTTTTTTTCTTTGTTTTTCTGTTTATTTTCTGTTCAGAAAATCCATTTAATTGAAAGATGTGTAAATAGTGCATGACAGTCATTGCCACTTTACTCTATTATTTTTAACTAGGGGAGAACATAAGTAATAATGTGATGTTAATAATATAAGCTTCGTTTAATTGGGAATAAATTATATCGGGGTTAATTATTTTAGGTTGTTATTCTGTCATATGGAATAAAAATAATATTACAATATCAGAATAACTAATTTTGAGGTAAGTTATTTTGTAATTTTATTCCAACAAAATATGAGATAGACTCATTCTAGAACTAATTTCAAAATTAATTATTCCTTATCTGTCGTACCAAACAAGCAATACATTATTACATGATTTTGCGAGTATTATTTTATGTTGATCTAATTCTTTGATTTTCAATATTCAAGTTTAGAAGTTATTTTTTTGGGTTTTAGTTATTCATTTTAAATTATATTTCAATATTTAAATAAGTTGAAAATATAAAGTGAGAGTCGATATACTCACAAAGTTTGGATTCTCCTTTGCTAAGTTCTCTTTGGTATTCATTTATTCATGATGATGTCACTTTTTTAGATTATCAAATAAAGACAAAATATTAAATTTATTATAGAACAACTTCCCAATTTATTGAAAATCAATAAATCAGCTTAAAATTTTGATTCCGCTTTTAATAAATAAAATAAGGACAAGAATATGCTTAGTTAATTTAGTGTCACATGCATAAAAAGCAATGAATAGGTAATAAATTATTTTAATTAATCCCATGTAATTAATGGTATGTTTTTTTGTTACATAATAAAGTCATTAAACTAACCTACCACATGAAGAGTTGGTAACAACAAATCACATGCAATAACCATATACTTTGCTTCCTTTTTCACATCAATAATTAAATCATGACGTTCATGCATGAAGAAGCAAAGATTTTGGTACATCTCCTTTTCACCTTTTTATGGAGAATAATTAGTACTTTCTTGATAGAGATTTAAATTTTATGAATTTTTATAAATTAATAATAGTTATGTTTACAATTAAATATCTTTGTAAATATTAGTAGATTTTTATTAATTTATATTGAATAAAAGTTATCAACTATTTATATTTGTTATCATTTATGTGAATGTGTTTGACTAAGCATAGAATTTAAAGAGAAAAAATATATTTATGAATTTTTTCGTCTAAAATAAATCATAAAACTTGGTATCGCTACAAAGTATTTTAATTGTGATAAAATTTAGAAATTTAAAACATAAATTTAGATGATACATTTTTAATTTTGTTTTATTTTATAAATTTTATATCAAGTCAAATAATATCATATAAATTATTACGGTGCGAAAGAGTATACCATAACCGAAAAGGAGTCTCTCTTTGCTTGGGTATGTATAATCTTATACACATCTTTAAAAGCACATTGGGCAGCATGCACTATGTTCATGTAAATTAAATATTTCCAAATTCGCGAGATATTGATAATAGTTATTCACTATTGATTTTACATAATTTTTAAGATATTATAATAAAAGAATAATTTGCTATATTACTCTTTAAATATAATAAATATAATGTCTTAGAGAATATAATAGGAAAATAAGTATACTTAATGACAAGGGTAAATAGGAGCTAAATGTAAGACATTTCAAAATAGTATAGTGAATAACTATTATTAAACGTCCGAGGTGTGACATTGGATTCAATATAAATGAGTTAAAGAAGTTGTTAAAAGAGAAAAGAGAGAAAAAATAGAGTGCTCAATTTTATCTAACTATTGACAATCTAAAGAGTATTAATTATTGGACAAATTACAAAAATACACGTCTTTTATTTCATTTAATTCTATCATTCCCTATTACTTTTAAAAATCTCCTAAATCTCTTATTTTGCTAATGTATCTGAGCCAGTATTTAATGTATCCGAGCTAATTTTTAATGTATTTGAACTACATATTATGTATTTGAGCTAGTTTTTAATGTATCTGAGACAGTATTTAATGTATCTGAGATATATATTAATGTTTCCGGGCTTCAATTATTGTATCTAATTTTTTAATATTTAAGAAATTAATATAATTAGACACTTATTAGGAATAAATTATAATTTCATATTAAATCTATAAAATTTATGTAATATACACATCATTATTTATATTCTTGCAACACTTTATGTACACAATGTTATTTTATTTATTTTAATAAAAGTGAATTCGTTGACCTAACACATTTGAATAGTAAAATATGCGTGAATTTACACTTTATAACAGATCTTGGAGAATGTTTGGTTTGTCAGAGACATAAAAATGATTCATATGATCCAACATTTAATTTGTTTTTATTACATTTTTCCTTTAGTATTTTTTGATTGAATAAGGTCATGTTTTCACCTCAACTCAAGAGTGTAGCTGTGTATATGCTTAGGCCCAAGGATGTCATAATAATTTAAAAAATATTTCAAATACACAATTTATTTTATTATAATTTTCAAAAATTCTTATCAGTTAAATTTAAAAAAATGAATTGAATACATCACTTTACGCAACGTAAGAGACATACATGATGTATTGAGGCATTAAGTAATGTAGCCGAAATCAAGATGTAGATGTATCAAGACCGTTGAGTGATATTGTATCTGAAACAAGAAGCGATGTCTTTATGAAGATAATTACGTTAAACTACTAAAATATTCAAGATACATAGTAAATGAAATGATTCCATTAAAAATAATATTACAATTTTCACATGTTTTTCAATTGATCTCTAAAAAATAATTTTTTGAGTTACTATCCTATTAAATTATTACAACTTAATAAAAAAGTTAATTTATTTTTATGAATTTTTAGTATCAAACTTAACTAGAAAAAAAAACATCTTAAAAATATTATGCGGGGCAGGGTGGAGCTAGTTAAAAATGAAATAAATTGTTATGCGGAATGGATTAAAGTTTGAATACTAGTGATTTTATATGCTTACTTAATGATATGAGAAATAACGAAACTAAAAATAAATCTCACTTAATTTTAATATAATAAACAAGAAAAAAAATAGCTTTTTAATATAAAGAATTTGTAATATGAAACTCAAAAGTAATTAGTATGGTCAGTATTTGGGGGTGGTTATTTTATTACCATCAAATTCAAAACTATCATTAATAAAGGAACCATGATAAACAGATCTTTGAAAGAAATTTGATTTCATTTCCTTTTGGGGGAAAGTAATATATTCATCCGCTAATTTTATTTGTTTTTTATATATATATATATATCCTTCTAATATATTAAAAAATTATTATTATTTATCCTAAGTATAACTATTTATTTTAAATCATTTCTCGAATACATTAAAATATGCAAACAATTTCTATTAGGAAAAATGATGAAGAATAGCAAACATGTAGCCTATATTAGTACTATTTTATATCAATAGTTTAAGAACATTGTAATTTGCGGCTACAATTTTTCAATTCTTATTATTTCGCCTGATTTGTATTCATGTATAGTTCCGATTTTGACTTTGCAAATTTAAAATTTTATATATATTTGCCATAGTTCTTTGTATACGATTTATAAAAAAATGTCTTAATAAATTACTCTATTTGTATATTGGCAAGCGAAATATACAAACGAAGTTTTGAAAAACTCTTAAATGTATAAATATAAAATTTATATATTCGCAAGTGAAATATATTATACGGACAATGATATACATATCACAGCTTTCAAAACAAATAAAACTATAATTATAAAACACAATTATTGAAACAATAATTATATTTATTACCACCAAAATTTTCTTTTTATTATTTTGTAATAGGCTATACAAAATTACATAAATAAGTAGAAATAAATAGAAGAAATTCACACTCCATGTCCCAATGAATGCAACTTGTTGACTTCCTACATCCATTAGTTCATGAACATCCTCTTATGCATATCAATTATCATACTCCTAATAAATGAAGCTAAAATCAATTAAATCACTTCCCTTTCCAAGAAAATCATTAATTTTTTTCATTCATGAACCTTCTTATGAAGTACCCAAAGCAGCAATTAATAATGATTTTTTTATAGGATATATGGACTGTAATTAGGTGTTAAAGTGAGTTGAACTAGCTAGCTGATTTATTTCCTCAAGTGAAGTCTATATTAATTCTGTCTATGTTTGTTTGGTGCATCTCAAAAGGAAAGTAATTACTCCCTCCGTACACAATTGTTTGTCAGATATATTAAAAATAGATGTCTAAGATTAATTATCAAAATAAATAAATAAATAAAAGGAAAAAAGGACAAATATACCCTCGAACTATTATAAATGGTACGTCAATACCCTTCGTTATACTTTAGGGCTATCCATACCCTTACCGTTAATATTTTAGGTTGTGTATACCCTTGAGGTTAACAGAGGGACACATGTCTTCATCTAAAGGATTCAACTAAATTTATTTTAAATTTTATCCATCAATAAAAACCGACCCATAATCAAACCCACATGACCCGATAATTTAACCCATATGGTCATACCTAAATCATAACCCAAAAGCACCCAAATGCACTAAAATAATTTCATTGATTACTGACCGGAAGTTCAGTTTTTATTTTTTCACCAACTTATGATCAAATCCATTTCTCTCTAACATTTGTGAATCGGAAAACTTGTTACTTCAACATAGAGGTGATGAAGAACTGATTATTACACAAGAAAGATTAGAGAATGAATGGAATTACAAAAGTGTATGAGAAAATTACAAATTGAATTTGTTGCCAACGTTTTATGCTAGTATTCGTCGAAAATATTGTTCAGTTAGATCACACATGGAATCAACATGGACTTGGGGGAGACCTTGTTGCTTTTCCGCCTCCGATTCCCATAGGCCATCGTCGTCAAAGTCAACCAACCCAGATCAATCAAATCTCTCTTCGACACTACATAATTGGGTTTTCAATTGCGGGTCAGAATTATATGTTTGTCATCGATGGCGGCGGTGTTGACGCTTGAGTTCGACTTTCGAGGCGCACGACCCGATCGGGAAGCAATGGTGAAAATGTGGTGAAGGAAATAAAAGTGACAAAGAACTGTAGCATTAATTACCCAAATTTGCTCAACATAAATGGGTCATGGGCGGGTCATATGGGTCGGCTTTTATTTATGGATAAAATCTAAAATAATTTTAGTTGAATCGTTTAGATGAAGACACGTGTCCCTCTGTTAACCTCAAGGGTATACACAACATAAAATATTAACGGTACGGGTATGGATAGCCCTAAAGTATAACGAAGGATATTGACATACTATTTATAATAGTTCGGGGGTATATTTGTCCTTTTTCTATAAATAAATAACACAAATTAAATAACTAATTTGAAATGAAGAAATTATAAATTTTTTATTAAAAAATGCTTCAAGTTCATCATAATCAACAAACCCTTTCATCAGTAAGATCTTGAAGCAACAATAAGTTGTTGATTTTTTCAATTTTTCTTATTCATCACTTCTAAGAATAAGCAAAAATAATTTGAAATAAACGAATAGGTTGGGGGTGTTCGAAGAAGAAGAAAGAAGGTGGTGGGGATGTAAGCTCGAAGAAGAAGAAAAGACAATGTGGATGGCGGCAGAGTCAGAAATAGGAGAAAGAGGTGTGCGGGTAGGGGGTTCGAAGAACAAAAGGGTGGGGTTATTGGTGGATAAAGTTGGCGGGATGGTGCGGTGTGAGGAAGATGAAACTTTATTGGTTGGAAAGAAGAAAATGGGCCTATTTATATATCATTTATCATTGATCATAATTTTTTTCGCTTTTTCTAGTGTTAAACTATGAATAACATGTTTGGTCTTAAAAAATCGAAATTCAACTTGAAGTTTAACTACAAAAATTTTAAAAATAACAAAAAATATTTTTCACTCTTAATTACTTATAAAAGTAAAAATAACTCCAATTTGCATTCATAGCTCCGATTTTAAAATATCAATGATGATAAAAATTACTTCTTTTTATTTTCAAATTTCACAATGGAACTTTGTTTCACCTACTCACTTTAAATTTTTATATAGTGAAGTAAATTAAATATAGCATTATTTAATAACAGCGCCTGTAGCTCAGTGGATAGAGCGTCTGTTTCCTAAGCAGAAGGTCGTAGGTTCGATCCCTACCTGGCGCGTAAAATTTTTTGTTGTATTAATTTTTATTTAATCATTCTTCAAAACTGAATTCATAAAGCAGATAGTTGTGACAAAAAAAGTTCAATATTAATTTACATTTTGTAAAACTTCAATATAATGTTCGTTATTTAATAAAATTGGATAAATATTTTTGTTATTCATTTAAAAATAAGGTTTTTAAACCACATCTGAGTAAGCTAATTGATACGGTTTGAACGAGATTGGATTTATAGCTTGTGGGCCAAATAAGAAAATGACTAAAACATATAAAATGATAATAATAGAGTACTAAAAATAATAAGAAAAGTGCAAAAGTCTACTTATAATGGATGAAGTCCTTTTTTTTTGTTTGTGTTTTTTATTGTAAGATCGAAGCAAAGGGAGGTTACTATTCTTAGTTAACTAGTTGTATTATTACTCATTAATTGTTTAATTTTCTTACTAATAATATCTAAGTCGACTCTAATGATACTAGTTATTAATATTAAAAATTATTCAGTTTGCAGAAGCTTTATATCTAACTTTTTTTTTTTTTGCAACTTGTACCCAAGATGTTTTCATAGAATAATTCCAAATTTCATATTAAAGTTATATAATCAAATCTTTACTTAATGCCGAACTTAAATTATAAAATCTAATATTTCCTCGTAGGCATTTTTAGGGAAAGTTTTGGATAATTAATACTTATAAATATTATTAAGATTGTTTTATTTAACTTTTCGAAAATTGATTAACAAGTATCAACATCATAATATCGATCATGTAAATTTTTATGTTTAAATTTTTGTTTTTATATTAAAATTTACGCTTAAAAATTTATTTTAAAAATATAGTTTTTAAAAAGTGGATTGACTGGACCTAGTCCATAACCACAGAACCGACCCGCTCTAGCGAATTTCAACGTTGTACTTAAATTTGATATATAGGAATAGAATGCTACCAAACATGCTACTAGTTAGCTTGATTTTAGTACATGTGTAATTCACTTCATAACAAGTAACAAGCTATCAAACTACCTGGTCCCTAAATCGCAAAATCGATTCGCTCTATCGAATTTCGACGTTATACTTGATATGTTAAATTTGATATATAGGAATAAAATGCTACCAAACATGCTACTAGTTAGCTTGATTTAGTACATGTGTAATTCACTTCTTAACAAGTAACAAGCTATCAAACTACATGATCCATAAATCGCAGGACCGATTCGCTCTATCGAATTTCAACGTTATATTTGATATGTTAAATTTGATGTATAGGAATAAAATGCTATCAAACATGCTACTAGTTAGCTTGATTTTAGTACATAAGTAATTCACTTGTTAACAAGTAACAAGCTATCAAACTACCTGGTCCATAAACCGCAAGACCAATCCGCTCTATTGAATTTCAACGATATACTTGATATGCTAAATTTAATATAGGAATAAAATGCTACCAAACATGCTACTAGTTAGCTTGATTTTAGTACATGTGTAATTCACTTCTTAACAAATAATAAGCTATCAAATTACTGATCCATAAATCGCAGGATCGATCCGCTCAATTAAATTTCAATGTTATACTTGATATGTTAAATTTGATATATAGGAATAAAATGCTACCAAACATGCTTCTAGTTAATTTAATTTTAGTACATGTGTAATTCACTACCTAACAAGTAACAATCAATCAAACTATTCCTAAAGTATTAAATGACTTTTAAGGTGTGTTTCCTATGATAAAATTTTAGTTAATCAATTCTTTTGAAAATTATTTTCTTACGGTAAATAAGTTTCTTAAAATAAACTTTCAACTAGACGTTGAGAAAACAAGTTTCAGAAGTGACATTCCACATGATCGTAGTCTTCCTCACCCTCCACATTTAATCTTCACCCTACCTTTTTAGCCCCTCATTCTTACCCTCGTCTTCACTCTCAATAAATTTGTCTAGATTAATTGTTTTTTTTTAAAAGAGTAGGATAATATTTAATATTTATATTGAACACAGACAAAAATAAAAAAATTAAAAACTTAACTTGTTTTCCTACCATATCAAACACATCCTCAGGGATTGTTTGGAATAGGTCAAATAAAATTATCCGCTATATACATGAGATAATTTATTCATCATCATAATACAAATAATGAATCCAAAGTCCTAAAACTAACTAGTATACCCTCACGTATATTTTCATTTTTAACATATCAAAAAAACCATTTTTTTTCCTATTTTATCTCTACATTAATTACTTACTCTTTAATTATATTTTTCAAAAACACTAAACATCAATTAACATTTATTAATAATTTATTCATTTCAATCATTATTTCTTGATAAATACACAAAATTCAAAAAAAATATAAAAGTGTACCAAGAAAATTTCTTAGTTAATATTATTCTAAAATTATTATGTCTGATAATAAGGTAAAACAAAAAAAAAAGATATGAAATAAAAAATATGAACAAAAAGAAAGGCATTACACGAATCGCGCGCTTACCATGAGTATATAACAGATTACAGGAGTATATTCAAAAATAAAAGAAAAAACAACCACCTGTGTTCCTCTTCTTCATCCATCATTAACGGATGTCGAGAAAATAGGAAGAGAACGACGGATATAGAGAGAGAAAGGAGAACCAAAGAGTTTTTACTTGCTTTATTTCTCCTCTTACATCATTTATTATTATTAGACTCTTCCCATCTTCATCTCCAGGCGGCAGGTTTTGCCGCCGGATTGAAAAAAAAAATAAAAAAAAATAATACCATTCTTCACTGATTAATCAAATCATCACCATTTCCCATTCCTGTTTTTCTTTTTGATTTCTCCTATATTCCTTTCCTGCATTCTCTTTGATTTGGTAATACTACTATTATTCAACATTAATCATATTCTGTGTTGTACTGTGTTGGGTGTGATGTAAACATGTTATTTCGTGTTTTTTATTAAATGGGTATCGCCAAATTTCTCTTCCACTTGGTGGGTATTTCGCCGTTTTGTGAATAACTGAAGAAAAAGGGGAATGTGCTTGGGTAATTGTGTGTTTTTTGTGGATAAAAAATTTAAAATGAGGAACACCATATATGATTTGTAGTGGGTGCGTGCGGATTTTGCATATGTTGGTATTTTGTTATTTTTATGCAAGTTGGCATTGCATGATTTGAAAGAAAGTTTATTTTAATAGATATTCTTTTGATGGATTTTCATGGTGATAATTTGTAGTATACTATTTGTTATGTGTATAACCAGTTAAATTTATTACATTTGCAGTTTCATCGATGGAGCAACCAAAAACTCCCTTCAAGGGAGTCATTGATGATGTTAAAGGAAGGATAACATGCTATAAACGCGATTGGCTCGACTCATGTGGTACAGGCGTGAGGTATTTTATGTTATGTTTGAGCTGAATATGAACTGGGACATTAATCTATAATAACTACAAATTGATGAAAATGTTGGGTCTATTGTGTAAATGAATTTTAGGATATTGGCTCCAACAGCATACATTTTCTTTGCTTCTGCTCTTCCTGTCATTGCTTTCGGGGAGCAATTGAGTAGAGAAACAGGTCCGCGCTAATATTTTTTTTTTCCATCTATGCGATAATCATGTAATGTAAGTTGGATTAATTTGTTGATATATTGAATTGACAGATGGAGCTATGAGCACAGTTGAAACTCTTGCTTCTACTGCTATATGTGGAATCATCCATTCAATTTTCGGTGGACAGCCTCTCTTGATCTTAGGAGTTGCAGAGCCTACCATCATCATGTACACCTACTTGTACAATTTTGTGAAGGGTAGACCAGAAATGGGGCCAAATATGTTTGTCGCCTGGGCAGGATGGTGTGGAATCTACTTTTTCCTTTGTTTTCTCCAAAATAGTCTAGCAAGAGCTTCTTGGGGTTACCAAATGCATAAATGTTGCTAACCATATGTTTGACAGGGTTTGTGTGTGGACCGCGTTGATGTTGTTTCTTCTTGCTATATTCAACGCTTGCAATATCATCCCTAGGTTTACAAGGCTTGCAGGGGAACTCTTTGGCATGTTAATCACAGTTCTTTTCCTCCAAGAGGCTATAAAGGTACTTGTTGTTGTCCCTCTTTTTGAGAATTTACTCTTAAAGAGTCTATAAAACAAAAAGGACTAGAAAATTTTTCATTTAAAACTAGAAGAAATATCATGCTCCTCATAACTTCTTGTTCTTCGAGTCACAGGGAGTAGTGAGTGAATTTTCAATTCCAAAAGGTGAAAATCCAGAACGAGAGGAGTTCCATTTTGAATGGCTCTACACGAATGGGTTATTGGCAGTTATTTTCTCGTTTGGTGTTCTTTTAGCTTCTCTTAAAAGTAGAGGAGCTAGATCATGGCGTTATGGTACAGGTATGTGACAATATCTGCTTTACTGAAGGGTGAATTTGGATTCTGGATATATTATTCTGTTAAAAGTCAAAATCTCTCATACATCGACTATTATGAACAGGTTGGATGCGAAGTTTTATAGCCGACTATGGGGTTCCCCTTATGGTTGTGTTAGGGACAGCAATGTCTTTCGCTGTGCCTGGAAATATTCCTTCTGAAGTTCCTCGAAGGCTCTTTTGTCCTCTCCCTTGGGAGGCTAAATCATTATACCACTGGACTGTGATCAAGGTACTCTAAACTTCACAATGACACCCTTATTCACCTAGGCTTCTTGAGTTCTCCAGCTGGAGTGGCCAATAAGATCTGGACTGCTTCTATATTCTGTTCTGAGCATATTTTGCTCCTTCAGTTAGGTTTCATAAAAGGGGATGTCGTAAAACAAACAGAGACATTAGAATTCATCATCAACATCCTTTGTTTTTATATATGTTCTTATATAGGATTGACAGACATGATATTCTTCAACAAAAAACTTTTGAAAGTGGGCCATACAAATGGCTTGGGCACATGAACTTTCTCCTATAGGCTATAGTAATTCGGAAGTCAGTGAGATACATGTCAAGATATTGTTAGCTCCCTCTTTGGGTATTTTCTAGATAAAAAATTTTGTGCTCAATTTATGGATTAACTCTATGTACGTCAGATAAGTCGGAAACATTCCTATCCTGTATAATTTAGTTTATGCACTTCATTGCAGGATATGGTAAGGGTCCCGGCGTTGTATATCTTTGCTGCCTTCATTCCAGCTCTCATGATAGCTGGTCTATACTTTTTCGATCATAGTGTTGCTGCACAGATGGCACAACAGAGCGAGTTCAATCTTAAAAACCCACCTGCTTACCATTATGATCTGTTTTTGCTTGGAGTCATGGTATAGATTTTCAGAATTTTCTATGTAGAGAGATAAGCTTTAGTTCACTTCAGGTCTTCCACTCGGCTCATTCTTCATCCTGAAATTATGGTTGCAGACTTTGATTTGCGGATTACTTGGGATTCCCCCTTCAAATGGGGTACTTCCACAATCACCAATGCACACAAAGAGCCTTGCTGTACTCAAGAGACAGGTAGCTAATGCAATAATATGTTCTCTATTTATTCTCATATGCATGATTAATTGTCCTACTAACACTACTTGGTCCCTCATGAGCAGCTAATTCGGAAGAAAATGGTGAAGAGTGCGAAGGAAGGTATTAAGCAGAATGCAACAAAATCAGAGATATATGGAAAAATGCATGCCGTTTTCGTTGAGATGGATGCTACATCAAAGGTAAGTGCTGGAACCAAGTATAAATGTTGCCAATCAGGGATGCATAGGTCAATGTCCATACGGCCTATTCGTTTGCAAAAAAAATGTGTTTATTTATTTTCAATACCTCTAACTAGTTTGGGTTGAGACATAGTTGTTGGATTATAAGAAATTCCTTTATCTTATGCAGCGCACGGCAGATAGGGATTTGGAGAACTTGAAGGCAGCTGTAATGAAACATGAAGATGGAGAAAATGGGACAGACGAAAAATTTGACCTTGAGAAGCACATTGATGCACACTTGCCTGTCCGAGTAAATGAGCAAAGAGTCAGCAACTTTTTGCAATCTCTACTTGTGGGATGTAGTGTGTTTGCTATACCTGTGATCCGTAGGATACCCACCTCAGTTCTTTGGGGATATTTTGCCTACATGGCCATTGACAGTCTCCCTGGTAATCAATTCTGGGAGAGGCTGCTGTTGCTTTTCATTCCTTCGGGTAGAAGATTCAAGTAAGTCACGAAAAACTATTCCTCATAACTAAGTCTTGAAAAATCCCTCAAAACTTCTGGTCATGTTCACATTAACACCTGGATATCTTAAATTGTAGGATTTTTGTGTTGTTACGTAATTATGCTAGCGTAGTTCTTATTCGAACTGAGAACTAGAGGAAAAGTGACATGTATTTTGGCATTAGAATCCTTGTTATCGGACATAAACTACTTTTCTGTTTCACTTTTATGGATGACCATGCCATAGTTATATACATTAGATTATTCAAGGGGTAGTAATTGATTGGTTAAACAGTAGCATCTTCTAAGTGCTATTCTGTGATGATTCTTTTGACAGGATCTTTGAAGGGCTCCATGCCTCCTATATTGCGTCGGTACCATTCAAATACATTGTCAAGTTTACGATGCTCCAGTTGGTGTATTTCTTAATTTGCTTTGGAGTAACATGGATACCTATTGCTGGAATACTATTCCCTGTTCTTTTCTTCATTCTCATAGCTATAAGAGAGCATGTTCTTCCCAAGTTTTTCCCATCTGAGTATCTTAAGGAATTAGATGCAGCTGAGTATGAAGAAATTGCTGGTGTTCCTAAGGTAAATCATTTTTCCTACCTTTCCTGCATCCTCCTGTGTAAGTGTAAATGCTATAGGTGGGCTTTTGTGCACATTCTAGTTTATTATTTTTCCTCTAATTGCATTCTTCTTAATACTGGATGCTTCATGGTATTCTGTGCGATTAGCTTGAGTGCACTGCACACAAATAATCAACATTTCTCGAGTTCTCATGTGACCATCTTTGTTGCATTCAGCTGCAATATAACTTGTTCTCTGGCCATTGATGTAGTTTTGTACCTCACTGAAGTTTTCCTTTGGAGATAACTGAAAGAAAGGATCCTTCACTGATTTTCTAGAGACTACAGATAGTAGAAATGGAAGGAATTAGACCAAGCAAATACAAGCTTGTGTTAATTAACAACCAAAATATAAGTTGGCAACAGGGAGGTAATTAGACCAGACAATAAAACTTGTTAATTACATCCAATTCAAGAGATAAGATGGCTAATTATGTGTCTAGATAAAATAAATAAAAAGACACAATTTTTTACCATAATTCATTGAACCTACTAAGAGATAGGACTGATGATCTCAAGATGCACTCTTGCTACCACATAGGCCAACTACAGAACCATTACTGATACAAAAACCCATAATTTGGTGGAGGAAATTGGTCTTCAAACTCTAAACACCTTTTCACTTAGAATCTCCCTCTTCAATCCAGATCACTGAAAATCTTCCTTCTAGATAACATGTCCTTGATAACCCTCAAAACTCAAAAGCCCATAAAAGATTTGACAGAAATATTCCCTTTTAACTTCCCCAACTGCTAAAAGTGAACCACCATTTCCTTCACAGGGTTAATTTTTCTTGTTTTCGTTTTAGTAAGTTAAAAGCCTTAAAAGAACAGACAAATATATGAAAGAATATACCAATAAGCTCACAAATAAATTAACTATATGTCTCTTTTCCAGTATGTTGATTCTGGAAATAATAGACACGGCACCTTCTGTTCTTTTTTCATTATTCCAGCTCTATTTATTTTGTTCTACACATTCGGCATTCAAAACCCACTATCCCGAGTAATCTGGATTCATGCGGGGTAGGTAAAGGACTTCCTACCAAGAAGCTATCCATTACAGTTATAAACCCAAGATGTCTGGTTGGCAAAAGGCGATGAGAGATCCCAACCATCTCAAACTACTATTGTCTCCTTCCATTACTTGACATCCAATTCTACTTTCTTTCCTATCATGCCCCTAAACAAGACTAGAACAAACTTCTCCACCACTCTGACAATTTCAATTTCCAACGAGCCCAAGCTTAATCATCTTACAGAAATGTGACCGTCTAATTAGAATTAGATCAACCTTTTATGAAAAACTTGATAACCCCCTGGATCATTCAGCTGCTACATTTTTCTGTTTCATTCAATTTTCTTACCACTTCTTCAATACAATACAAACAACGGAAGTGTCTTCTTGATAAGAACATTGAGGATCCCTTAGGATACCCGTTCTCACAATTGTTTATGAATCTATCTGCAGGAGAGAGAGATAGCTGATGAAGAAAATGATGATGATGTCTCTGATTCTGAGATATTGGATGAGATGACAACACACAGAGGTGAACTAAAACATAGATCTGTCAGCCTCACCGAAAGGCAGCATCAGGTAAATTGGCTTCGTCAAATTATCCAACATTAGTAGTTTCCATTTTATTAAGTTGGAAGAAATTGATAATGACCCCATTTAATTTATGTCAGGTCTATCCACACGACGCATCTGCAATGTAATGGCACCTGATGCATCAATGTAAATGATATAACTCATTACGACTCTCAATCAAAGTACTTCCAGGGAGGTCATTATAATTTTGACAAATCTTTGCAGTTGTGGAAAATGTGCAATAGAAAGAATACATAAAAAGAAAGATGTGAGTAGAAAAGAGCGGGAGATAAAGATATAACAAAAGAAAATAAAGAAGGAAAAAGAAGCACGAGATATTTTGTACGAACTTATAATTTTCTTTCATAGTAATGAAGCTAAGTAATATAGAAGTTTGATGCTGATTGAAAAATTTGTATAATTCTGAATGCTTTTTTTTTTGTGTGTTATTATTTCATTTTTTGGCAAAGGTTAAAGGTGTAAACTTGATGATGTTTGTGTTATACAAATGAGTCACTATGAAATCTGGTAACTTTGCTTGTAAAACTACTTTTGATAGTCTTAAGACATTTGAAAATACATTGAACAATAAAAGGCTAATGAATCAGTCTATATATATGACAACCCCAAGAATACTTGAGAAAAACTTAAGCAAATATATTTGGCAAGTATCCCAAGTTTTCAAATATTAGAAAATTAGTATTTGGATCAAGTTCTAATAATTGGAAATTTTTAAAATAAAATAAAATTACCCTATATTTTATAAAAAATATCAATTATTTATTAATGTGTGTTTAAAAAGTTATAATTATAATTGAATCAATGACAAGTTTGAGTATGCCATTAATGTATTGTCTTGTCGATATATATATATATATATATATATATATATATATATATATATATATACACTTTTTTTGTGGTTTCCCAATTTTCTTCATATTCAGGGCTCGAATCTGAGACCTCTAATTAAGGGTGAAATACTCTCACCAGTGCATAACAACTCATGTTGGTTTCTTACCTATATTGTTATATTCTTATTTTTGATTGTTATCAATTATATTATAAGGTTACTTTTTAACGAAACATTTTTATTATAAAAATGATGATACAAATGAGTATTTTAAAATGATTTTAGAACTATGAGTATAATTATATTCTTTGAAATAATCAAATATTTTCTGGAAGAAATTAGGGTCAAACACATGGTGAAATTTTACTCAAATATGATTTGTTAAGAATATTTGAGAACTTAGGAGTCAAACGTTAGTTTAATGTGTACTTACTAATTTGCATGGCTCAACCTTTTCAACTTATGAAAGATTTATACTAGGGATGGCTGTCCAATTGAGTTAATGAAAGATGGGTCAATAACCAACTCAGAGTCTGTTTGAATGGGCTTAAAAGCTGGTCAAACTGACTTAAAATTCAGTTTTGACTTATTAGAGTGTTTGACAATTATCAAAGTGACTTAGAGCCTGTTTGAATGGGCTTAAAAGCTTGTCAAACTGACTTAAAAGTCAGTTTTTGACTTATTAGAGTGTTTGACAATTATCAAAGTGACTTATGTTAAGTCAAAAATGACTTATTTTAAGCCATAAGCTAAAAGTTAGGTGAGGGTACTTTTTTTTTCTTCTTAAAAGTCATTTTATGTTGATCAAGTAGATTACTTTTTTGCCCTTAATTCTTTTATTATTATTATTGTTATTATTATTATTATTATTATTATCATTATTGTTGTTGTTGTTGTTGTTATTATTTTATTATTGTTATTTTTATTATTTTTATTATTATTTTATTATTATTATTATTATTATTATTATTATTATTATCATTATTATTATTATTATTAATTTTATTATTATTATTATTATTATTATTATTAATATTATTATTATTATTATTATTTTAATTTTTTATTATTATTATTATAAAAAATTTGTAATGATAAAGAAATATGTGAATGATAGAAAATTAAAATATAAATTAGTTTTGTTTTAATTTTTTTAAGTATAAAAACTTTAAATTAATCAATTTTTTATCATGTTAACAGTTTTAAGGGTATTTCAAATATTTTGATGAAAAAAATGTATACCAGCACTTATTTGTGAAACACATTAACAACTTTTTTTTCAACTGAAGCACTTTTATCCAAACACATAACTACTTATTTTAAAAATAAGTTTCAGCACTTTCAAAAGTACTTTTTAAAAGTTGTTTTTTTAAAGCCCATCCAAACGGGCTCTCAAACTTGAGTGAGTTATATTTTTGTGAGCTAGTTTTATCACATCTGCAAAAGTCATTCGTACAAATATCCTATTCTAGGTGATGTTTAATTATTGTTCCTCAAATATGTTTTTTAATTTTTTGACGGATTGGTCTTATAGTTCTTTATACTTGTACGAGTTGTATTCTTAACCTTTTTATTTGATTTTGTGTTAACTGAACCCATAAACTCAATGAAACGCAATATTTTAAGCCCTTGTGACATTGATCAAGCTTACATGGCAACTTAATTATTGAGTTGACACAAATACATGATATCACGCGTTGAAGGAGCGTGAACATCACAATTTAGACTAAAAATATCTTTTGTTTTTAAGAAAACAAAAATAAGAAAATTAAAAATGGTTTTTTTACTTCTTATCTTCTTTTCCTTCCCCACTAACCTTTATTTCAGATTTAAACGTTCTAATCTTAATGAAAACAAATAAGACATAAAAATACCCTCGACACCAAAATAACAAACAATTTTAAGTGGGCATAAGTTTATATTTTCGTATTATAATATTACACAAGTTATGTCATAAAAGGCATGACACGTTTTGTTTCTAACACTGAACATAATATCCTACACAAATTATACTACAATACATAACAAGTTATGTTTGTATTCAGAGATGGCCTAATGTAGTATAAATTGGAAAATTAGCAATTTAGTCAAAAAAACATAACATAATTAGTAAAAATCTCTATACTTTAAAAATATTAGTAAAAATGTCAAAATGTCATTATTTTTCAAAATACTGTGTATCCTAATTTATTTCCTATTTTATCTCACATTGATAACACCTTTCTCAATTATTTCTCTTATATTAAAAAAAATTTACTTTCTCTCTCTCAAATTTTACTCTTTCAATTATCCGTCATTTTCAAATTCCGATTTTTCTCTTCAGTCATTTTCTTCCAGAAATTGATAAAAAAAACTCTTTCTCTCTCTAAATTTTTTACTATCATTTCTCTCGCACACAATTTTTTTCTCTTTATTCCCTCTCCTTAAATAACGCAAAACTCAATTAATTTGCATAGCTGACACTTGTTACCGTAACCATCACAATTCTCTTGTGAAACAAAGTGTTAATAAACTTCCCTCTACAACAAGTCTCATTGTACCTGCATTTCTTTCCACTTAATCACAATTTTGCCTGTCCACCAACATGTTTACACACTTCTTCTTGTAGCAAAATGGCCTCGAGCTTCCTTTGGAATGATTATTCTAGGTTCTTGTTACATATTCTAGGGATGTTTGTGTTTGTATAATAATATTTGTACTTTTTTATTACAAATTGTTACAAATTGATCTGTAGTTCTTCAAGAACCATATTTGTATTCATTTAATTATTTCTTTCACAATGTAATTGTATTTTTTTTAGAATTTTGTATCATTTCTTAAATCATACTCATTTTCAATATGTATATGTGTATTTATATTCGTTTATTTTCATGTTTGTGTTTGTATAATGAAATTTGTATTTTTTTATTAGTTTATATTCATTTCAATAGATATGTCAAATGATTTTGTACATTAAATATACACTACGCAATTTTTTGATGAATAATTTCAATTAAAATTCCATCGATTATAGGATAAGCTTTATCATTCCTTGTTAGCTATTAATTTTTCATTCTCTAACAATGATAAGAACATATGCTCCAAAAGGTATAGCTTTAGGGTGTGTTTGGTATGAAGGAAAATGTTTTTCTGGAAAACAAGTAGATTTTGGACTTATTTTCTCATGTTTGGTTGGTGAGTAGAAAATATTTTCCAGAAATGAATTATAGTGTTTGATTTATGAATGAAAAATAATTTTTGAGAAGCATCTTTTATTTTTACTAGAGTAATTTTTTTTTTTATGAAATTGAAAATATTTTTTAAAATAAAATTATTATTTTTTGGGTGGTGGTGGGGTAGTGGGTGGGGTAGGGGTAGGGGGTAGGAGTTAAAAAATAAAAATTTGAAATTGATAGTATTTTTGAAAAATAAAATTAATTTTTTTGGTTGATGGGGGAGGGTGGGGGATGGCCGAGGGGGGGGGGACGTTGGAGTTTAAAAATAAAATTTTGAAATTAAAAATATTTTTAAAAGCAAAATTAATTTTTTGGGAAGGGGATGTGTTTGGGGGGGGGGGGGCTGGCCGGTGAGGGGTGGGAGTGGGGGTCAGGGATCGGGTGAAAAAATAAAATTTTGAAATTGAAAAATATTTTTCAAAATTGTTGTTTTTCCAAAAAAAAATGTAATTTGAAATTGGAGGAGAGTTTTGGAAAATGTTTTCCTTAATTTTTGAAGGGAAGTCATTTTCCTTAATTTTGAGGAAAATGAGTTGATTTGGAAAACATTTTCCAAAACTTTTGTCCCAACCAAACATGGAAAAATTGAAAAATATTTTTCAGAAAACATTTTCCTTCATACCAAACACACTCTTAATGTTTGAACATTACGATAAATTACGAAAAATACTTCACAAAGTTTATGTAGTTAAAATACTAGCATAGAAAAATACTATTCAACTCAAATGATTGAATTTTTCATTTTGTGAAAGAACTTTTGGTCAACTATGTTAGCATAACTTAATTTTTGTAAATTGCATGCCGATCAAATTAGTTCTGAATAAATGAATACTTTGATCAATAAATTTTCATTAATAAATAACCGTCTTTTTTAAATAAAAAATTTATCATATTCAAATATAAAAGATTAAAAAAACATCACAAAATATGATTAATCTGTGGAAAAAATATCCTCTATAAATAATATACTATTTTTTTCATTCACTTTTACTTATTATATTTGAATTTAACATATTTATTAAGAAAATTAGAATTAACATAACAATTTTACGACACTATGTCTATTAATTAATGTTTAATATAAAGTTTTGAAAAATAATTTGCCAAATAATGAAGTCTATAACAAGCCATTTGCTTTCTTTTTTTCTAGAAAAGAAATCTTATTTTTCTCAAAAATTAAAAAAATTCCCATAATTAGGAAAAAGGAAGCTTCTTAGGATAAAAGGCTATTTATGAATCTGTGGAAAATTCAAAAAAGAAATTTATCAGAGTTTAAAAGACTTTGTTTAAAATCGATAAGCTCTGCAACTTGCAGTTTGAGAAGTTGTTGAAAAGATAGTGATTCACAAAGAAGAAGAAGAAGAAGAGAGATCTGAATTTTGTGATACTGTAAATCATGGCTTCGAGTTCAACGAAGAACAATCCGTTACTACCAACGACGACGGCGATCGATCCATCACCGCCGCGGATGGAGGAGAAGCTCTTCAAAGGATCGGCCATGACCAAACGCGGTGCTTATGCTGCTATCTCTTACATGTCATGTGCTGGTATAGATGCTTCCTCTTTCTTCCTTCCTATTGTTTCACCTGATTTGTGTAGCTGTTCTCTGTTGAATTGCCAATTTGCGTTTTCCGTTTTTGAGGAATAGGGTTTGCATTTTTGGAACTTGTTGAAATTGCAAATTTTTAGAGCTAGAAATTTTTATCTTTGATTCAAATTGAGAGGTTATTTGTTGATCGTGAGTTGAGTGATTCATCATTGAATCAAGTGTTTTACTGTGTAACGCTTGAATTTTGACCTTCTCCGTCACTTTGAAATAAGCTAGTATTGCAATCATTAGAGCTAGCATGGGAGTTGCTCTGTACAATTCAAATAAAAGTTTATTTTTGTGGATGGAAATGATGTATTATTATAAGATGTTGTAGCCTTTCCTAATTGTCTTAAAAGTTGTGCTCTTAATTTATGTTTGGTGTTATGATAGGAATTTCTCTTCCATATTTGGTGATTATTGCTAGTCGTGTTTCACCGTCTGTGGAATGCCAGCTGAATGATATTAAAGTTTGTTGAATTAACTACTAGTGGTGGCACTTAGATTTGGTTAGATTGAATCTGATAATTGTTGACTCATGTTGAAGCTAATCATGGCAACTTTGCTAGTTGGCTGTAGCCCCATAAATCATACTTTCTGCTCCTTAATATGCAGATCTGTGTTCAATTAAACAAAGGACGTGCAATGTAATTCTTAAAAGAAGGAATGTTCACCTATTCTGCTGTCTCTTTAACAATTTTTTTTTGTCTCTTCTTTCAAGTTTTAAAGAAGACAAAAAATAAATAAACCAATGATAGGCAAATGGAGTGTCATGCACATAAAAAGTTTATTGTAGAATGATCATTTCATGACTTATCAGTCTATGAATATTCTTATGGTGTGCACTCCATTTTCACATCTGAAGGCTTGGGTGCCATGCTTCAATCTTCAAGAGAAAACTATTCATCCATGTACTCAATGTTTAAATATTTTGCTGTTATTGAGTAGGATAAGTAGCGCAAGATCTTTGAAAGATCAAGCTTTATGTGTCTTACACATCAAATGCCTTCGGTACTGGCTAACACAATAATAAAGTACTGCCATTCATTTAGTTTCTTTTCAAGTACTTCCTCTGTTTTATTATGCATCTTAGTTTTAACTGGACACAAAGTTGAAGAAAGTAACAAGATTTTTGGATCTTGTCATATTGAACTAAAGATGTGTATAATGTACCAAAATGTCCTTTGAATCTTGTGCTCTTAAATATGCAATGTGAGATGTTGGAATTAAAGAGTTACTAAAAGCGACATTCTTCTTAGACATACTAAAAGGAAAGTACGACACATCTAAAATAAAGGGAGTATTTTTCCTTTACCCATATGTATCCAAATTCATCATGCTTGAATTGCTCAGCTTTTAATGACATGATTAAATGTTCTTTTGGATGAATTTACCCTACATTACGTAGTGGGGAATGTTTGGGAATTGGATACAAAAAAGATTTTTACCCAATTTGTTTATACCATCTAAAATGCCACTATCTTTATATTGCTCCAATTGTTCATTAACATGTTAACATAATATTGGCACTGTTGGTCTTAAACTCTTTGCTATTTCTCTTTGGTTATTTAGCATTTTTGCGCACAAAGATTGTTGTATGTTGGATACTTTATACATGTTCGTGTCTACTTATGCATCCTTAAAATGTCTCATCTTGTCAGATGATAGATAGGAATTGCAATGGGGCGGGGTGGGGTGTAAAACCCGCATAAACCAGCAAATACTTTGCACTGCCCCGCTCCACCCCGCATAGCAATTTTTTTTGTTTTTGCCCCACCCCGCATAAATTCATCAAAGCACCGCATATATCCCTGCACTTTGAGAAGGACACAGTGGCTGTGTTTTACTTTCTTCGTACATGAAATAATTGTTTGTTAGTTTATGTACTGCGCAACACAATCAATTCATTCTAAACAGAGAAAAAACTTTTTTAAAAACTTGTAGTGATATTAAATAGTATTTTGTTGATGTTTTATCCCTCTTCATAATTACTTGGGATAAGATTGAATTATGCAAGAATGTATAGGGTACTGCCTTATTTTTTGACTGGTGTGTTTATTACCCAAAAGGTATGTGAAAGTAGTTAAGTATTGCGAAAGTCTTGGCTACCCGCATACCCGCCCCGCCCTGCAAAAGCTTTAACCTGCACTGCCCCGCAAACATTATAAGCCGCCCCGCCCTGAAACCGCTCTGCCCCATTGCCATCCCTAATGATAGACATGTTTGAAGACTCCACTTTTCTTTTGCTTTGCTTTTAGCCAAGTCCAAGGTCGCCTGTGTTATAAATGGATGCATTCAAAGGGATAAAAGTAAGTGGATAAGGAAGTTCAGACTTACTCTTATATTATTAGCTTAAGATGGACATTTGTATTATTTGGAATCATTGCATTTATGCCCAATGGGGTTGTCTTTGTTTACACTATAAGCAATTAATTAGTAGTAAATGTATAAAAGTACTGTGTTGTATTTTTTCCGCATCTTAGGCTACCTGTTTCAGACGAATAGACTGCATTTCTGTCTTTGTGGATATGACTATTGATCATATATGCTACTCTAACGTAGTGGGAAATTAACATGTTTTTCTTTTTCTTTTCTTTGTTGGTAAATCCATGTGTAAATGCCATTATATTAATGATACTCTAGAACTTACTGCAAACAAACTAATATTCTCTATTCTTTAATATGCACATAAAAAAGAAAAACCAGATAGTTTCAGTTTGGGCTAGTCGCTCCATTGTCCAACATCCAGAAATCAGGGGATACCTTTGACTTTGATTTTTGAAAGATAACATTAGAATGCAGATAAAGACTCAATGAGATCCCATTGCACATCGTTGCTTTGTGCTTAATGTCCATTTCTAGATGGTACTCTTTGTCCATATCATGCACAATGTTTATTCATGTTCATTGGGGTCTGCAGACTCCACTCAATTCTAAAAAACCCCGTAAATTAGTCTATCTTTAAGGACATCTAGTTGAGAATCAACACTTAATAATGTGACCCCAACGACAAGAACTTAAGGCATAGCCATTGATAGCTAGGAATGATGCATTGTTCCATTAAGCATCAGTGAACATAGAAGAACTTCAAATTTAAAGTCAAGTACCGTAGTATAGGTGCCCATCTTCAATTTTGATTCTGTCAGGTCATTTGGGAGGAATATAGGAACTTCCTTTTCTTTGCTCTAACCCTTTGCTTCACCTTTCTAAGAATCGTAGTCCTTAAGTTGATCTTTTCCTATTGTTTATAAAAGACCTTTGGTTCTCCATAACGGTGTTGCCAAAGGCTCTTTGGCAACGGTTAACCCTAAAGCGACTCAATACGTGTTGAGCGCTTTGCCTCGCTTAATGTGCACTTCTGTGTCATTCTTTTCCTTGCCAATCAGTCTTTTCTGAAGAGGCGGCACTAAACAATTGATATTTCATTTTATCCTAAAAAAATCAATTTCGTTGTTCATATATTTGTCATTCATGCTTATAATTATTAGTCTTTGGACTAAACATATATATTTGTATTTTTTTCTCCTTTTGTGCCTTTTTTCGTTAAAGGCAACACTTGTTTTTGCTTTATGCTTAAAGCCCCAATGGACCTTAGAGTTTTGTATAAACTGCTTGATGCTTACAAAGTTACCTGATATTGACTTGCAGTTCTCTTGGTATTATTCAATAAAGCGGCTCTTTCTTCATACAACTTCCCATCTGCAAATGTCATCACACTCTGTCAGGTACCTAGAGACTCTATTTCTTTGACAATTGGTAAGTAGTATTCTTCCACATTGAGGGAATGATGGCCACCATAAAAAACCTAGAGACTATTTTTAGCAGGGAGGCCTGGTGGTCTTAGCATTGTACCACAAGTTATATGTTCATTTTCCTGGGCTGGTTCCAGACATTTGTTCTAAAGCAATTTGTCTTCAACAACAACTACTTACCTATTGTAATCCCATGGTGGGCTCTGGCTTATTCTTAAGTTTACTCAAACCTTACCTTGTGACTTGTGAGGGTAGAGAGGCTATTTCCAACATCTAAATAGACTGTCAATTCATCATGCAAAAGCTCTGGCTTATTTCTTAAGTTTTACATAGTTACCAAATGTAGTATTTTAAGTTATTAATATCTCCATATAACGTGTGTATATTTCTAAAAGAGTTTAGGAACTTGTGCTTGACAGGAGTTATTTGCTCCTGTGCTTTTCTAAAGCAGTCCTTTGTATCAGTTGGCATCACTCAATTGATATATTTAATGGCTTGTCATCTGCAGATAATATGCTCGTGTTGTTTTCTTTATCTCTTAAGACGGCTGAAGCTGATTTCTTTTCATTTGAGTGAATCACTGGCTACGCCTGACAATTTTAAAACGTTTGTGCCACTGAAGACAGTAATTGATACTTTACCTGTTGCTGTGACCTATCTTCTTTACATGGTAATTGCTTCATTTAGTATTGCACTTTTATGCTTTTTATTTTCTCAAAGGTCAGGAGTTCGCATCTCACCAAAAGATTTTATGTGGTCTCTGGTTCTCCTTGAAAGCTAGTCACGATGGAGTCTGTTCGGGGAGTCAATGTACCCATGTACACAACCCTTAGGAGGACAACTGTTGTATTTACAATGATTGTGGAATCCATTCTTGCAGGTCAGAAGTATAGTCGTCCTATTATTGGAAGGTAAAGATTTCCTTTTTATCTTAGTTAGTTCTGTTGCAGAAGCTATGTCTACAAATTTTATGCAATCTTGAGATAGACACAAAGAAAAGTTCCTTAGCGGGAATCAGAATATTAGGAAATAATATTTGAAATAACTTCTCAAAGTTTGTAGAATAGAGAATATTTGGAGTTTGGACTATAATGTTTCCCTACCTATTCAATCCATTCTCACTCGTATTCTCAATTTATGAATTAAAATTGCTTTCCAAATTATCTTATTAAATTTTCTGGTTCACCAATGGTTGACTTTTGTATGAATTAAACAATTTTCCATAAAGAAGAAAATTTTCATATGGAAATAGTACCTAGAAGAACTGGAATGTTTCACTTGTTCCTATATTCTGGTTATGGAAACAAGAGTTATAACTCTGGGAAAATAGAAGTTTCTTCAACTTAAATGCTTAAAGTTGAAACAAGGGTTATTGCTCTGGGACTATTCTTTTCCTTCTCAAAAGTAAGTAAATGAGATTTGACAAAATGCATAAAGTTGAAAACTGATTGGTTAACCTAATAGCCTTAAATATCTTAATGACACGTGTGAAGAAATATATGAGAAAAATATTATGGAATTGTGTATCTACATTATAATACTGAAATCCTATTTATAGACAATATATTACAATCCTTTTCCAAGTAGGATTCTATGTACTCTTTGTTTCTATTCATATTTGTATGGATATATGAGAGCCAAATAGGCAAATACATACTGTTGCTTCATTCGTTCGTGTCTGAAAGCTACAAGAAAGGAAAGTTTGTTTTCCATTTGTTTCGGTTCTGTTATATTTCTAGTAATTAGGTTTAAGAGGCTATTAAGGGGTTTTGGTTCGCAGACAAAGTTATGCGCTATTATAAACCAGAGATTTATTTTTTTTCTTTTGATGACCATGGTGTCCGGGCCAGCTTTCGCACACCACAACTAATATCACCTACTGTTTTTTTTTGTCTCCACTGAATTTTAAATCTGAGACCCAGGGTTCTCAACCACTTCAGTGACCACTAGGCCACACCCTTGGGTGCTTATAATCCAGATTATTTTTTTTGATAAGATAATAGATTCCATAGAAGGTATCAAGAAGATGCATCACTTACAAAGCATAGAAAATAACAAGACATTGTTAGCTCTGTTGCAAAAGGCTAATCTTAAGTTAGCTAACGATGTCCAAGAAATTTTCAGGGGAGCTACAGAGGGTTGTTTAAACTTAAAACTATAGACTTAATAATGTAGCTCGGGGAAGAGGTGCCTGCATCTATTGTTTATCTCTGTCAATACACACCTAAAAATGCAAGCTGGGGATCATCTTCCATACTTTCCTGATGGGTTTACCGGCCTCTCATGAGCTCGAGCTAACCGGTGTATCTTTAATACTACTTGGCATAACCCATTTTAGACTAAAAACTGGGATGAACATGTTCCGTATACCTGTGGCTGCTGTACAATGAAGAAAAAGATGTCTGTTGGTTTGTAGGGCCCGGTGACACATGAAGCGTCTGTTGACAATGTGGATTTTTCTCCTGATGAGGTTGACTTGGGTGAGGGAGGCTTCATGGAGGGCTAGTCAGCTAAAATAAATCACCTTGGGGGCAAATTTGGATTTCCAGATTAACTTCTATGGCCAATTAACTAGCATTTCGTTTTGAGCACATAGTGAATAGTATGTGCTTTCACAGAATACTTACCAACTGCTTTATCCCCCCAAATGAGTCTGTGGGTGATTGATCAATTGATCTGGACAACTACTAGTCTCTCATTAGTCATTAAGCTGAGAAGGTCTAGTAGTTCCCGTTCTTGGAAGTTCCTTCTGGATTGAGGGATTCAGGTATTGTCAGCTCTATTTTGAGAGATGGTTGAAGATTTGCTTGTGGTTATGCTTAGAGACTAGGAAGATCAGTTTGTAATGTTGAGTCCCCTAGCCATATATCTTCCAAGAACCTAACCTTTGATCGATGCATTGCCCATCTTAAACTTACAATTGAGATTGAATTCCTCCCCTAACTTGCTAATATACTTCCAGGGACCTACACCATACGGAGAACTAACAGCCTCGGTGCTCCAGTGATTCTTAGTACCATGTTTTGCTTTCACAACCTTTTTCCACAAGGCTTGATCCACTTGTGTATATCTCCACTGCCATTTCATCAACATGATTTTGTTATGCATTGACAAGTCTCTAATTCCCATTTTCCGGGCCCCTTAGGATTTTGGTAACGAGATTCTGGTACATGGATTTATAATCACTGGATTATGTAGTGGATATGCGTCTTTCAGCAGATGTTTTGTTCATTGCATTAAAAGTGGGATATATGGTGTACAATATAATTATCTTACAATTTTACCCTTATTTTAAAGTAAATAAAAACTAGAAGATGAAATCAAGATTATTTTTCTTGTAGATGTTTTATCCTCATAAAGTTAATACCAGTATAGTTATCCCATGTTGGATCTGATACAGAATACCGATTTTTCCAGTATTAAATATATTGGTATTGCTTATATAAAAAACAACGTGCCAACAAAACGTGGCGTATAATAATTGTAGAATTTGAGAAAGTAGAAAAGCTTCTTTTGTAAGTCATTATGTCTTTAGTTCCCATGGGAATGAGACTTTATACAAGTGAACTGATTACGGGAAAGCACTCAATTACAATAAAAAGGAAATACTCTATTCCTATAATTAAGCTAGAAAAAGGATAAAACAATATCTCGTAAAATCATGCTAATCAATTAACACAATCAACAATAATCCTGAACTTTATACCAGTATTATTTTCCTAATCCTGGTGACCAGACGACCCTTGGATTTTTCCTTTTACATATCTAAATCGATCAATAAGAAGATAATTCATTGTTTGCCTGCCTTTCGTATGTTCTATTCTTTCTTCTGTTAAGGGCTGTGTTAACTACACATCATTCAAGCACATAGATTAAGCAACACTATGAGCATCTTGTTCGTTCTTTTAACAAAATGTTGCCTAACATTATCAGTGTGGTGATAATCGTGTTCGGTGCTTTTGTTGCTGGAGCTATCCTGGTGATCAGACGACCCTTAAATTTTCCTTTTACACATCTAAATCGATCAATAAGAAGATAATTCATTGTTTGCCTGCCTTCCGTATGTTCTATTCTTTCTTCTGTTAAGGGCTCTGTTAACTACACATCATTCAAGCTCATAGATTTAAGTCTTACTCTGAGCATATTTCTTGGTCGTTCTTTTAACATAATGTTGCCTAACATTACCAGTGTGGTGATAATCGTGTTCGGTGCTTTTGTTGCTGGAGCTCGGGACTTGTCATTTGACTTTTATGGCTATGCCGTCGTCTTTCTATCCAACATCACAACGGCAATATACCTTGCCACCATAGCGCGTATTGGTAGTGTTTTTTACTTGTCATGTAATCTTTTCACATTGATATCTTTTCTGGACCTTTCTAATACTTCCATCAATCCAGGAAAATCAAGTGGCCTTAATAGCTTTGGCCTAATGTGGTGCAATGGTATTGCTCTTGTTCTTTCTACTCATCCTTGTCATTAGCTATAGTTCTTGTTATCTGATTATTATTATTATTATTGGTTTTTCTTACCTTCAATAGGAATCGTCTGTGGACCTTTCTTACTTGTTTGGTCACTTATTCGTGGTGACCTGGCACTGACAATGGATTTCCCTTACTTATTTTCACCTGGGTTCCTGGTAAGTTTCATAATTAACTTTGTGTATGGTACCTTACTATCTCGTTATCTCTTCCTGCACCCCATATTGTGCTAGTCAAAAATTTGTTGTCACATTTTTCCAGAGGAGCTCAAACTCACAAGGTGTTCTTTCCCATTCCCCACTTCCTGAGACCTATGTTGCTCGGACTCTTCAAAATTATCAACAGTGTGTTGGATACTCCAAAAATAGTACATTTTGGAGAATCTGACACGGGTGCCACAACATTTTTGGAGAGTCCGAGCAATATAGCATGAGACAGTATTTTTGCTGCCCCTGGGGTAAAAAGGAAAAGATGGAGGGTGAATCCTGCTCCAAAGTCCAAACAGTTATTTTGGTTCAATTTAAATATGCCCTACTCTGTTTATACTAGCACACTGTCATATGGGTTGACAAGAAGAGGTTGCTTGGAGGGTAAGCACCCTCCATCTCCAGCCCTAAGGTTGTGAGCTCGAGTCACTAAGGGAGCAAAAAGAGTGGGGGTTCTTAGGGAAGGATTAAAAAGAAATGCTGTCACATGGTTTCTTCCAACTATTAGTGGACATGTAACTCTTTTTTTTCAGTACTGGACATTTAACTGCTTGTTAGAATTTCTGAACGGGATGTTATATTGCTGTGTTTTGACTCTTGGTACTTTGTGAATGAGCAGGTTGTAATGCTTATGTCTTGCATATTGGCATTTTTCTTGAACTACTCGATATTTCTCAACACAACCCTGAATTCAGCTGTCACTCAGACAATATGCGGTAACTTGAAGGTTTGTTCTCTGATGAATCTGATTATCCTATTAAACTTTCTGATTCACCTCACTAGGTCAAAACTCCAATTGGAGAAAGTACAAAGTTTGTTAAATGGCAAATAATGTTTGTGGAGGAACTCAAGTCCATAATTCAGGTTGTCAAATGCATTGCTTTGTTGCAATTGGAGTTGAATGGAGTGCAAGATTGCAAGTGATCGTGTATTTCAGTTCCTGGAGAACAGTCATTTTAAAATTACCTAGGGGCCCTCATAAGGCTCACAGCAGAGGGAGCATATGCCTTCCTTTTGATAAGTAAGCAAAAAGGACAAGTATGCTTAACCTCCTTAAGCAAAGCTAAGAGTGTACATTATAACTTGATCCTAGAGTATATATTTTGCAATACTAAATTCTTTCCAATAGTGTATATGGAGGACTCCTATTTACAAAATGACAATTGAGACAAGTTTATGGTTAGAATACTTTGGCATTACCTACTATAAAATGGAAAAGTTCACATCTCTATCTTGTCACCTGAAGTCCTTGTCAAATACTCCACTAGTCACCCAAAGTGATCTAGATAGAATTGTGTGGACTTCTTATGTTATCTAGTCAGAGAAGGACTTATGTTATCTAGTTAGAAGATTCTAATTCCCCTCTCCCTAATTATGAGGCACCTCTTGGGGATAAATGACCTTTTATGGTTAAATCCTGCATATATTCCCACACATAATACAACTCATGTTCCTATTGTAACCTAACCTCAATGGTTTATCCTTAAATGTTGTGATAACGTCTTGTGTCACTTTGTCTTTTGAGTCTTCATTCCCACTCTCTTTCTTCATTATCTTTTTACTTGATGGATCTAGTTTATAGTGTGATAATTCCTTTCTTTCTTAAATATAAATGTTCCTTGTTTATGCTCCGCTTTTGCCATTTCTGTTGATGTTGATGGATCCGTATATGAATAGTCGATAGCCTTTGGATTTGTTATAGGCTTTCTGGGGGCTTGTCTTGTTGCTCACAATGTTTGGCAGTATCCCCAATGACTATTACTTAATTCTATGTTCCCTGCTGTTGATTCTCAATCTCCTTTCTCTTGATCTGTATCTGGTTCCTCGTGTCTTTGTTATTGATCATCATGCTTCTTTCTTAGTGTGGAGGCTTGTTTAGTTTCTCTAGTAGCTTTTGCTGTTGTTTTCTTGTGGGCATCTTTTTGAACATTCAAAGTCCCTGCATGCTCTTCTCCTACTTTGTCATTTTCTCGAACATCTGATGTGCCAATATATTCTCTGTAGTTTTTCCTTTTGTGTGTTTCTCGAGCATCTGGTTTGCCTCCTACATATTTTGGTTTGTCCTTGTGATTTTTCTGAGAAATTGCTTCCTTATCGCTGCTTCATTCTGCATTTTGTCCATCATACCTTCATCTTGAGATATAGTACCAGCGATCCAGTGCTAGTTTCGTCTCAGACGTGCTGTTGCATATAAATCTACTCATTCTCACGTTAATCGTTGATTTCTTGTTTAAGAATCAAAGAGTACCGTGGGCTTACAACTCTCATTTGAATTGAATCCTTGGAATTTTAATGGTACACTTACACATCGTATGCAGACCAAATACCTAGCAGAAAAGATGTAAGCTTCTAATGTATGGGTTTAGTGTTGTGCTGTTGAAACTATTTGGGAGCCATAATCTCAACGTGCTGTAAGTTCAACTGATTTTGCTATGGAAAAAAATCACTCAACTTATCACCTTGTTCCTCAGGAGCCCACTTATAGAATAGCCTCATATCACTAGGCTACAGTTACTGATAGCTTGCAGATATAGTTCTCACAGCATACTGAAAAAAAAAGCCATATCCTTTGTCAAAAGTTCTCATTTCTATTTGGATGAAGTTGAGCATCAAGCAACATGCACCTTTACTAGGAGCTGATGTAAATTTGATAGGATGTCCTTGCGGTTTGTGATGCTGAAATATGTGAGGCAAACACAACCTTACACGAAAATGGCAGATTGCACTTTCAGTCAATGTTAAGTGGCAAACTAAAGAGGAGGTCTACTAACCTCTGTCCTCCTCTAAAGAAGAGAAAGAAAAGTGATCCAAACTCTGTGGGGCCAATAAACATGATTCATGAGTCCTTTATTCTTCCACTGCCCACAACCTCTTTACTCAGTGATTCTGTACATACCTTCAATTTTTCATCCACTTTCTGTGTTTATTGTGAGACAGCCGGGGGCACCGGCTACAGGAAATATGCATAATTTCTCATATGAAATTGAAAAGCAAAGGAGGGTTATTCACTCTACTGGCCCGACTGTCAAGCTTTATCCCCTTTGTACTTAGCTAGTTAGCTGTGTTAGTAGCTTGTCAATCTGCTCACTGCATTTGCAAATATAGGTTCTCTATAAGATAAACACCTTTCTGTTTTTTTCCCAGAAGAGGTAAGTTGGACTTTGCTCAGTGTCTGTGGAGTCCACTTTTTATCCAAGGTCTAGTGCATCCGAGATTTCCATTTAACTTGTTATGTATCTTGAGTGAGAAACAAGTTAAATATAAGTATTTGATGAGTCTCTATCAGTACTATAATTTTTTCTTCCTTTATGCAGGATCTTTTCACAATCTCACTAGGATGGTTCATATTTGGCGGGCTTCCATTTGATTTGGTGAGTTTATTATTTCTAGGGTAAAAGGATAAATATACCCTGAACTATCGTAAATAGTATGTAGATACCCTTCGTCATACTTTTGGGACATTGGTGCCCTTGCCGTCCAAAAACTAGAGCATATATGCCCTTCACTCCAACGGAAGACTAAATAGGGACACGTGGTGGAATTTTATCCATTGATTCGATATTTAATAAGTGCGGGTCAGTGGATAAGATTGTGACACGCGTATGTCCGTTAGTATAAAGGGTATATATGCTCTAGTTTTTGAACGGCACCAAAAGTGTGACGAAGGGTATCTCCATACCATTTATGATTGTTCGGGGGTATATTTGTCCTTTTTCCCTTATTCCTATTCATGTGATTGGCTGTTCTTTATTGTCTACTAATCGTTGTGGATGGATATCTTCTTTCAGTTGAATGTCCTTGGACAGCTTCTGGGATTTGTTGGCTCTGGTCTCTATGCCTACTACAAACTCATGGGAAAGTGATTACTGAGAATGAATGTCCATATGATCTTCCCCGAAGAGTTATAATTTGCACCATTTTTTTACTCCCATTTTTGTTTTGGCAATTATGTGATACTCGAAGAGACAAACATCGGGGTTGTAAAAGTGCCAGTTGACTTTATGTTATGGAGAAATCAATTGAGAGAAGTGTAGCTTGATGGATGACCGAGTCCCAGTAGTGCAGGGCCTTAGAAAAGAAGAAATGCCCCACAAGAACGACATAAACTTAATTAGTTAAGATGTACAAGCAATAACGACATTCTTTATCATGAACAAATCTGTAATTTATATCGAGATTGGTCATTGGCAATTTGTGACCTGAGGGATGGAACTGTATATACAATTTTATGCAGATTTTGCTATTAATGCATGTATTCTTGTGGTATTTATATCATACTTCTCTGTACGTACATCTTATGAGTCTGTCTTGTACTACATTTATGTAACATGATTGATACGATGCATCATTTCTCCAGGTGTTTTCACTGGGAAAAAACAACCATGTCTCTAGGAAAAAAGTAGGTGAAACCAAATTGGTGGCCTTGCTGTCAAATGAACAATGGGAAAAAGAAGCTAAAAAAGGAATGTGTAGACAAACTATCCTTAAAAGCAAATTGATTAAGGGTGTGTTTGGTATGGGAGAAAATGTTTTCCCTGGAAAATGTTTTCCTAGAAAATGTTTTCCTGGAAAACAAGTAGATTTTGGACTTATTTTCTCATGTTTGGTTGGTCAGTAGAAAATATTTTTCGGAAATAATTTTTAGTGTTTAATTTATAAATGAAAAATATTTTTGAGAGATATCTTTTATTTTTACTAGAGTAAAAAATAATTTATGAAATTGAAAATATTTTTTAAAAATAATTTTTTTTTGGGTGGTGGTGGTTGGTGGGGTGGATGGGGGCAGGGGAGGGGTAGGAGTGAAAAAATAAAAATTTGAAGTTGAAAGTACTTTTAAAAACAAAATTAATTTTTTTGGGAGTTGGGGCGGGTGGGGGTCTGGCCGGGGGAGGGAAAGGGGGGGGGTAGGAGTTCAAAAATAAAAATTTAAAGTTTAAAATATTTTTAAAAAGCAAAATTAATTTTTTGGGGAATGGGTGGGGTTGGGGGGAGCTGGCCGGTGGTGGTGGGGTGGGGTGGGGGGGTTAGAGATCGGATGAAATTGAAATATTTTATTTTAAATTGATTTTCCCCCCAAAAAAATGTAATTTGAAATTGGAGGAAAGTTTTGGAAAATGTTTTCCTTAATTTTTTAAGGGAAGTCATTTTCCTTAATTTTGAGGAAAATGAGTTGATTTAGAAAACATTTTCCAAGATTTTGTCCCAACCAAACATGAGAAAATTGGAAAACATTTATACCAAACACACTCTAAGTGTGTTTGAGATGAAGGAAAACATTTTTTAAAATATTTTTAAATTTTCTCATGTTTGGTTGGGTTGAATGTTTTGGAAACTATTTTTCCAAATAAACTTATTTTTCTTTAATTTAAAAGAAAAATAATTTGGGTTTAAAAAGTAAGTAACACATTTCTGAAACTCTTTCTCAACTTCACACCTCAATTTTCCATCTAACTCAACTTACGGGTATCAATTCTCAATACTAATTCGAGATTTGATTCTTGATTCTCGATTCAAGATCCGAATTTCGACCTTGATTCGAGATAACTTCTAGGTCATGTTAGGGTCTGATCCTGATTTTGATGTCGGATTTCGATTCAGGTGTGGTGTGTGTAGGGGGGGGTCTGAGTCGAGTGTCGTGCCCTAAGTCAACTGTCGAGTTTGGGTCCTGTAATGACCCTTCTTGTCATTTTTGTGTTTTATCTTCTGTGCATCGTTTACAGCGTTCCTATAGCGATCCCAAGTCATTTATGACTTGTTGGGACTGACAGTTCGGTCACCTGGTCGTTCGTTTGGTTATTGTTTGAGCTTTAGTGTTTTTGGAGCTTATGAACCTTGAACGATCATTTTCGATCAAAAGTTCAAGAAGATGACATCGGAATCCAATTCTGACGATTCCATCAGTTCCGGAAGGGTCATTTTAGGCTAGTAACATGGTCGACATGACTCCCGAAGTTTTCAGTGTGAGTTGGTGCGATTAGGCGTTTTAACTTTAAGTTTAAGGCTAAGTTTGACTTTAGTCAACTCTGAGTAAACGCGCTCGGATGAGAATTCCGTCAGCGCGGCTAGCTCCATAATATCGATTTTGGTCTAGTTTGACCCTTCTTTCGTGTCCTGAGGTTTTCGATATTTTTCCGAGCCCTTTTGTGGTTTTTGACTTAAAATGGCCAATGGAAGTGGGACCCACATCTTATCGAGATGACCTCCGATTGAAATTTCGACTGCGCCATTGAGTCCGGAATGTCGATTTTGGTAGGGTAGCATATCTGTTTTATTTTCATCAGGTTCCGAACGGATTCCGAGAACCCGTCGGAGACTTTGAAAAAATTAGACAAAGCTAAAATCTGGTGCACCCCTTTAACGATCAGAATTTGGGGTTTTAACGATCAGATTTTTGGGTTTATTAGCGACCAGCTTCGTCCTTTATAAAAGCCCAAATTTCAGTCTTTATGTCTTACTTTAAAGTTGCGATATATTGAGCTATAGAACTCCAAATTGGGCGATTCAAAAGGCTAAGTTGTGAGATTTTTCGAGGGCAACGCATTGATGAGCTTGGAATCTGATTTGGGGAGCCGATTTGAAGTATATTTTGTGTTTTAACTGCTGTCATAGCTCATTTTCGAGCTCAACTTTTGGGAAACTTTTAGAAGGTGATTTCTTGGCCATTTTAGGTCCGAATATGGTGATTCAAGAGCCTATATTGTGGAGTTTTTCATGAGGATCGTTGTGGTGTGATTGGTTTTGGCAGTTGAACCTTCATTTTTGGTAAATTCTTGTAAATAGCTACTGCCATTGTTGTTGAATTTTAGCGTAGAATTTGGGTTTTAGTTGCATGTTCATGTTGGGACTGTTCCGAGTCCCGAATTATGTTCCATTTTGGAACACAAGTTCCGAGAGCTGTTTAGGACCTTTATTTGGAGTTCCATGTTGGGCCTTAGTTTAGGTTTGACTAGGGCTTGCCTTAGAAATGCATGATTCGAAGTCAGTAGGACTTAGTTTAGTCCCGACGTCGCTCGACCGGCTTAAATCCTTGTAGACTGGTATAGCAGACTTGAGTCTGATAGTTTGGTCCTTAGCTAGACGATGAGCTCGCTCTGGCAATAGTATCTTTATTTCTTCGATGTTACAACTTCACGAGTTACGTCGGTGACAATGAATTCCGCTTCGCGATTCAAAGTTGATTTTCGATTTGGCTTCAAGGACTTACATTGATTAGCTAAGTGTGGATGGTGTTCCACGGGTATTTATGATTATGGATAGATAGAGACTCTTTCAGCAGCTATATCGACATCTTTGTCTGGTATCCAGATTTAAGGTCCGGCCTCAAGTATGTAGAGCATCCGGTTAGAGGTCCGGTCTCAATTACTTATATTTTGTGATTGGCTACTTGTGTAATTCTGGTGAGCGTCCGGTTCAAGGCCCGACCTCCGTACCGTCAGATTCTACTTTTTGGTTTGGAGCATTTGGTTCGATGTTCTTTGGCCTTGAGTTCTATTCTCCTTAGTTATAGTTATTCTGTGTACTCGTCGAGCTTATGGGGGTCCGTTCGGGTTTTTATTTAAACTTGCGCACGAGTGTACCTTCTGGGCTTATGGGGGTCCAGTTAGGTGTAGTTAGCTTATATATTAATTTAGTTAGATCTTTATACACTCGTGTGCATTCCATTGTTACTTAGCCTTCCGTTCTTGACCTCTAGTTATGTGATTCCGTCTTTTCATATTGCTTTACTTTTCTAGTTCAGTCGGCCTATGATGCCTACTGGGTACCTGTTGTTTCGTACTCATGCTACGCTCTGCATCTATTTTCGTGATGCAGGTCCGAGCACCAGTAGCCAGCGTTGATTAAGTTTGGAGCATTCTGGTCTGGAGACGGGGGTGAGGACACGACGTTTTGTACTATTTCAGTCTCCATCTGTATATATAAAGACTTGTCTTTTACTTTTCGAGACAGTCTAGTTTCGGTGGTCCACTGTTGTAACTTGTACTCTTTTTGTTGGTAGCTCTGTACTAGTGACTTCCTGGTTCTGGGAGGGATCCTTAATTGTATTTATGTTTTGGTTTGCTTATGTTGTTATAGTAATTTTGCTTACTCTTGCTTAGTTTCTACCCTCACACCCATTACGTGTTGTTCTGGGTTACAGGTTGGCTTACCTACTGGTGGGTTATAGTAGGTGCCTTCATGACTCGAGAAATTGGATCGTGACAGGTCCCGAATTGGTCATCAAGTGCCAAGGTCAAATTTCGGTTCGAAAGTTGAGTCCTCGATCGAGTGTTAGGTGTCGGGTCGTAGTTCATCCCGAGTTAAGTATCATACCAAACACACTATATCTTCATCCGTCACCTCAAATAATGGAGTGACTTTGATGTTATAGAAAATAGGTTATTCACTTGGTGTGGTAAAACAAACACTAGTCGAGCATATATGAAATCAACCCAAAGTATTATTACGTGCATAAAAATTCCAAATGATTGAGGAGAATATTTTATTATCTGGAAAGTAAAATTTATACATTTTCTCCCCTCCCCCACACCCTCTGGTCCTTTCTCTTCCAACTTTCCAATGATTAAAATTTCTCTGTATTGCCTTGTTAGTGATGTATGATCATCTACTATCCAAAATGACGAGCACAAAAATTTACAGGTCAAATCAGATGTATTTCTGTAATATGTATATGGTTGAACTGTGTTTAATTTTCTGAAGTAGCAAGAACTAGATGATCTCCATCTCTTATCACTTCAATGTCCTCAATAAGTGCTCCATCTTCCGTTAGTACTTTCGCGAGAGAGATGCCAAATTTTTCAGCACCCATATCAAGTAGCTCTTTAATGGAATCTGGCAAAAGTACAGCCCTTCTACCTATATGAGCTTTCTCTAGACAACGGATGGTTATTCTGCTTGGAATTCTTGAATTAGCAGCTTTAGTTGAAGAATAATCCAGCCCACCTCCCCCTGCCAAGTTTACAAAGTGCACAGTTAGTTCTTAACAAAATATTATAAGATTCACAATAACTTTTAACAAAAAAATTGTACAATACTTTATCAAGACAAGACCTACTAGGAGGTAAAAGTGCATTTTTATAACTAAAAGACTATCTTGTAAGTTGTAACATAGATGTACACTGTAGAGTCGACCATCTTTATGACTTTGGAGGGTACTTAAGAACTAGAGAGGCTTCAAAGTTAAAGCTGAACTCACCTTCATGGTGTCTCTGGCGTGCAGCCACAAATCCTATCAGTGAATTCTGAAAGAAACTAGCCCTTCTCCTCAATCTGCCGTTGGAGGAGCCAGTTTCTCTAGCTGTTTCTTCAGGAATGAAGAGAGGAATCGCGGGATCGCTTTGATACTTCATAAGGTAGGGAGCACAAGGTGCTTCAGGAGGACAGATGTTGGTTTCTTTACAAGTTGGTTGCATCAAGTTGAAAAGCTCTTTTATCTCTTCGTGGCCCTGATATTCAGCCAAGGCTCTTGGTGTCCAACCGTGAACGTCTGCTTTATCAATGTCAGCTCCTTGTTCCAACAGGAATTTAACTATTTCCACATTCTCCTCAGATATAGCAGTATGTAATGCTGTCGTGCCTAGGCTGTTAAGAAGGGTGACATCACCTCCATACTTGATAATCTCCTTAAGCAAGTCTAAGTTGCCTTGCTCCACTGCAAAGCAAGCAAACTGACCTACGTCTCCTGAAGATATTTTTGCACCATTGTCCACGAGCAATTTTATCACAGCTTCATGCTTCCCCACCATTGCATCCCATAATGGAACATTTCCTTCAGAATCTGCAATAACAAAAGTAGCAGTTGATCAGAGAGAGTAGTACATAATCTTGAATTTAGGATACACTTGCAAATTTGGGAGTGATTGATGCTCTAATCACAACTAGTGCTAGTACTTAATATTTACTATCAAGGGGGCAGATACAACTTAGTTATTCTTGTTAAAAGTTCAAAAATAAATTGAAGACGCTAAGGATAAAACTGCCTCTTAGATAGATATTTGGTTGAGGTCATTGGAATAACTAAAAGCACACGCAAATTAATGGTATTTAACTTTGTAAACTAATGTGTGATTTTCCCAGAAGAAACAGTGTGTCATTTTCTATGGTATGAAAATGGAAAGAGTACCTTTTCTATTTGGATGTGCTCCAAAGTCGAGAAGTAGAAGAATACATTCAACACTTCCTTTTGAAGCTGCTATATGCTGCATCATAATATGCATATGATTTTCAACTTTCAAACATAAATCTTATTTAGGTAAATTGTTTATTGCAAAATAGGGAGGAGTCTTACCAACACTGTACGTCCACTGCTATCAGATTCATTAGGATCCATGCCCTTTTTTAGCAATTGGCGCAACAAAAGATCATCTCCTCTGTTTGCTGCAAAACATAAGCTAAGAGGCATGTCCATTCTTCCTTGAGTCAGCATATGTTCTATATCTGCTAATATTGCTGTCATCATCGGGTCCCTTCGCTCTTTCAAATGCTGCATCCAAGAAGATCATTGTTTAAAGCTAGAATAGCATCCACACATCAAAATATTACAAAGGTTCATTTATTCAAGTTGAGAATAAAGCTCATATAGGTGAAAAACTCTTCGCCAAACCACTTGCCGAAAGAAAATTTTGCACTTGGGATTCCAAAAAAAATAAATTAAAATCGAACGCAGAGTGAAGAATGATGAAAATCATCGAATTCTATCCATGGCTGAGTATTATGATAGAATTCGGCATCATAACAGCATAACTGTATCAAAGGACTCTACAATGGAAGGTTCAGTAAAAAATGGATGTCAAATGTTTTTTATAGCCATAGGAAATTACTACCAACCTGATTTCTACATAAATAAATATGGAATTATTTAGGTAGTGCCTAAATAACATCAAAGGAGTTTATTCACCTGAAGGAGATTGTTCATGATTATTGTCCCGTCTCCTATATTTGTTTTAACGATGTTGAAGAATGAACTACGATCCAAGCGTAGCAGTTGGGATACTTTTTTGGTTCGAACATTAAAAAGTTGAGGCCTACAGCAAAGGACACCAACTTCTCCACAAACATCCCCCATCTTCAACTCGCCAACTACCTACACAAAATGATCCACTAAATAAGCATTTAAGCTCAGGATAACAGAATGTTTAAGTCCTACACTAGAGTAACTTACCTGATCCATTCCATTCTTGTGTGATATAAGATCCTACATGAACGAAAGATGTGATTATTAAGAGATTCAATTGCAGCAATTAAATCAACGAAGAAAAAATAGATCCTAACGTGTATTTAACAGCAAGAAGTTTGAAGATTTTGTGAGTAGTGTTAAAAATAATCATTTCTCATAAAAAATAATCATTATTATGAATGCATAAGATATCACGGTTCCTTGACTTGAGAGTTTGGCTATTGTGATAAATCAAAGGCAATACGAAAAAAATGAGAGAACCATTAGTTCTTTTACAAACTTTTCTTTGCTTTCCGCTCCTTTCCAGAAAAAAAGAGTGAGAGAGCGAGAAGAGCTCCTTACCACTGCTCCAGTTACCAGAATGTACAAATCTGTAGGTGCTTCATTTTGCAAAATAACATCCTCTTTTGGAGGGAAATACTCTGCCTTCATCTCAGAAACCTGCACAGTATAAAAAGACCGAGAAGAAATCAAATCAGCTATTTGTATTAGGGAAATTAGTGAAAACAACTGAACAACGTTTTGTTATAGACAAAAGACTATTCACCAATAGTATGAAATTTTATGAAACCTTAGGATCAATCAACAAAATTAAGCACAGCAGGGAATTACCAGTTGAAAAAGTAAGTCATTTGATACCCCATGGAATAAGTACACCTTATCCACCAGTGGATAGAATAGATAATGTGAAATGCCAGATCGAATAGCTTTAGGTAGTGTTTCAAGAGTTTCTTGCTGCTGAAGACCTTCAGAATCTGTTCTGTGCCTCAAACGCAAGTGAGCTATCATCTGTTCTTCGAGGCGAACCGGCAGCTTATTCCTTTGTGCAAAGCTTGATGCAGCTTGAATAGTATCCCTCTGTACAGCGAAACAATCATCAGAGATAAATCCTTTAGTAAAAAAATTAGAATTTGTCAGCAAGACAATACAGTATCATTGATATTCTAAAAATGATTTTCCAATTTATTTGTGGTACTTTATGTTTTGATGACCGTGGTGTTCGGGCCAGCTTTCGTACACCTCGACTAATTCCATGGGATACCTGCCACCTCCCACCAGCAACAGGTACCGTGTAATTCTATCCACCAAGGCTACGACAAAAGGGAAGAATTAACTAGTGATTTTTTGTCTCCGCTGGGAATTGAACTTGAGACCTCATAGGTCTCAACCACTTCATTGACCACTAAGCCACACCCTTGGGTTCCCAAATCATTTGTGATACTTTGTTCAGGGATCTAGAATACTAGGCCAAAAACTAAATACTTTGTAGAAAGAGAACTGATAACAATTTCATCATCTAATCCTATGCTAGATGCAACATCTATGATGAGGTTTGAAGACTTAAAATTAGTTAATGACGAAATGAGATATGGGCACAGTGATGAAATGATAGCACGTAAACATATGTTAAATATAAATGATAAAATATTGTGCAAATTGCATCTAAATGTCCTGAAAGGAAAAATACATAGTGATTTCAATTAAATCAATCAAGAAGTTAAAGAGAGGATCTACTCACAAATTTCCTAGTCTTACTGGTTCCATGGACAACCAAGTTGGTCATGTTTCCAATAAGATATGCAGTCAACCCGAGGTCGAATAACATGTAAAGCATGGTGAATATCATTTCCTCTGTAGCCACAGCGTGCAAATCCCCATAGCCAGTTGTTGTAAGCGTTGTAATGGACCAATACATACACATTACATAGAGATCCGAGATGCTCCTGTCATGATGATTTCCAATGGCAAGTGAAAGCCATGTTTTACTTGTGTCTTGTTTCCGAGCAGCTAGAAAGTAGTAGAAGCAGCCAGCACAATGAACAGCAAAAAGAGTCACCTGAAAAAAGATTAAAAAAATACCCCAAAGTGTGTTATGGTAAATCACCATTGAGGTAATTTACAAGCAAATATCATTTATTGCTTGAAAGACTTACACATATAAGCTTCAGTACGCGAACCCCAAAGTAACTGATCTTCCTGTTTTTCTCCAATCTATAGCAAAAGAACAGCACATTTGTCAGCTACTTATTTCAAAACATAGTCTCTGTATCACTAAAGTAAGAGATCTTGTCAAAGCATTGTAATCATGATAGTTGCACTTCTCTTCTTCACCCAAACTATTATAATCCAGTAGACTTGAAACAGAACGATTCACTATTCTTACTTTTGATACTAATTCAAATTGAATTTCTGTTTCAGAAAAAGGAATAGCTGTACTGATTCAATATACTCTAAAGACGCCCTCGGCACAATATTGACAATCTCTCAAAGATGAAATGTCAGTTAATTGTCATTTACTGATCCTCATCTCAAGAAATATGCAATTTATTCCTTCTTTTTCATTGAGAGTTAAATGAATACACTAAAACATGGAAACTTAAGTAGTTCTGATAATAAAGCATGTTACCTTGCAAACATGGAACTGACTCTTCTGAGACGCCAGAGACGCAGGATACTGAAGTATTCATATGATTGAAGAAAATAGGGCGTTGATTTACGGATAAGTTCAGAAGGGATGGTGGATATAACATCAAACAAAAACCCGGATTTTGTGTACCTCAAAGCAATTCGCTTTGGGTCATCAATCATACTGCAAGCTGATTTATCAAGATAAGCAACAAAGAATGTGAGGACAATGTCAATGGCAAAAAATGAATTAGCTATGTTATCTAATATGGGAATAACTCCTTTAGGTCTGTCTATAAATCCAAACTGAAAAGGTGACGCCCATGCTGTGTAGAATACAAGTAGCACCAAATAAGCATTCCAAGCCCTGCATCATAACCCAAATCTGTTAAAAAGATAAAAAAAAAAGTCTAAAACCCAATAGCTCCCAAAGCACACAAACAAAAGTAAACGTTCCGAAAGCTATGTTACTCGAACTCTTCAAAAATGTCGCTGGGTGTATTTACGGAGAATACGACATAGATGCATGAAAGTGAAAAGTGAAGAGTAGACACAACCTAAACCCCATTTCAGAAGGGTTTCAAACTTAAGAGCTCCAAACCCAACGCGACCCACCTAACCCCAAAAAGGTCAAATTTCGTGCTGCATGAAAGTAAATCATAAAACCCCATTTACAATTCAACAGCATGAAAATTGAATGTATATTAATATGTGGGTACCTGTAACGGGGATTAGAAGGGGAGATGATATAGGAACGGAGTTTGGTTTTGCAATTAGTATGGGCGCCAAGAGAAGGAAGAATGGCACTAGTAATACTATAATGAGAGCTTTTATCATCCATGGAATACGCTCTATCCATCTCCATCTCCTTCTCCATTAATTCTCATACAACATTATTACTAGTATTAATTTTGCCCGACCACCAATGGCCGCCGGACTCTGCCACCTTCTTCTTCTTCTTCTTCTTCTCTTTCTTATAGATTAATATTCCCCTCATTTTTTATTTATTATTCAATTCCTACTATAAATATGTCCTTATATATATTAAGAGAAAAAAATAATTTTTTGTTTGTCTACAAAATGTGAGTTGAAATATTACTCATCCGTCTTTTTTTGCTTTAGAAACGATATACATATTAAAATAACAATAATAAATATAATAGAATTATAATTTTATCCTTATTAATTATGATTTTTAAAAAAAAAAATTAAAACTTATAAAATTTCAAAAAGTTTAAATAAAAATATAATAGGTAATTTTTTATTTTTTTCTTAATTTGTTAAAATAAATAAATAAATAAAGATAGCTAAAAGAGGAAATATGACCCACAAACACATGGAGAAGTATCTTTCTTTTTGGCCTTAGAGATTCTGTTACTATATAACTCTAAAACTATTGGTTTGTCAGACAAAAAGTTCCAAAACAATCCTTTTATTTTAATTTTAACCTATTAGAAACAGATTAAAAATAGGTCACAATTTATGACTCTTTAGTTGGCTTTAGCCATTAATTATTTCTTTTAACTTTGACTATAAACAAGTAAAGATTCAAATTTATATAAAATTTAATAAGTAAATATATGTGTCCAATATAATATAATAGGACTAAAATTTGATATGAAAGATGAATGTGTCTACTTTTTTAATTTTATGTAAATTTAAGCGTTATTTATACATACCAAAAGTTAAATATCGTATTTAACAGTTAAAATCAAGTTAAGAGTCATATTAATATATTATATCTTTGAAATATTTTTATTTCTTTTTAAACTCAAAAATATTTTTTTGTTAATAAAAATCTAAAGTGAAATTGAACTAAACAGGTGGTTAATTTTTATTGATCCACATAAATATTTTATCAAATAAAAAGACCCAACACCCAAATTTAATACTCATATTTGGAACATGACTTTTAAGATTATGGGAGTCCTATTCTCTTGGCTTATGCAATTGCATATATCATGATCAATGACTGATCATTAAGATTATAGGAGTCCTATTCTCTTGGTTTTGATGTTGGCTTTGGCTTCTGCAATTGCAAATAATATTTTTTAGTTTAGAGAAACATTAAAGACATTTTTAAATTAATAAATAGAAAGAGAATATTTTAAAATTACTTTTACTGTCTTAAAGGTATTTTTGAGCTTTTTTTCGATTTGCTGCTAATTATTTAAAGATTATACTTATAATTAACGTGAATACATATAATCAATTTTTTTGTCCTTATGTTATTTTAGATTAGATATAATGCTTTTACCAATAGTATTGATGGTCTTGTTTTTAGAGTTGATTTTGTATTTATGTTATTAAAATATATCCGTTGTAATTCCTTGAATAATTATTTCTTGGAGAATTGATTAGCCAAACTTTTTCTATATGACTTTCTTGCAAGTCAAGACTTTAAACGTGCCTTTTTCTTGTCATATTTTGATAAATTTAGCTATTTGTTAAATTTTTTCAAATAATATTATGATGATGTTAGTTTGTATATATTTTTTACTATTGTTAATTTATTTCTTATTATTATTATTATAATTTAAATCAAAATCAACTAAATTCGTAGATTTTAAAGTTAGTAAAACCGAACTAAATATAATAATATATTTATCTATTTAACTGCTTTTGCTTTTGATTTAGTTGTTTGGTTTTACCAAACATAAATATATATTCTTCCTTTCCTTTTCTACTACTATTTATTGACACCAACCGAACTAATAAAGTGATAAGAAAATTATTTGGTAAATGTAATATCATTTAATTAAACTATATTCATAATAAGTTAAATATATTTAACTACTATATAGTATCTTAATTAGAACCAAAGGCTTTTCATCTTTCTCAAAGAGTTTGATTTTTTTTTTTAATTTTTGAGCAACTAAAATATTCTGTAAAGATGAAAAATATCATAGGGATATTCTTTAAAGGGCAACTTTCACATATAGCAAATAAAAATTTATATTTGTATGTTATAGCAAAGTTTGCATAATTGCGCTCTATAGCAAACATAAAAACTGTATAATTCGCTATACATATACAGTTGAAGCGAATTGTATAAAACGAAGTGTATAAAACGAGAAAGAGAAAGACACTTAGGCAGAGAATTGTATAAAAACAAAGTGTATAAAACGAATTGTATGATTATAAGTGTATAGAACGATTATATACAATTTGAATTTGTATAAATGAGAAAGAGAGAAAGACAAAAGAGACTTGGGAAGGAAATATACAATTGAATTGAATTGTATAAAACGAGAAAGAGAGAAATTAGATATAATTTGAATTTGTATAAAACGAGAAAGAGAGAAAGGCTTGTATTTTTATTGTATAATTATAAGTGTATAGGACGAAAATATATGTACTTGCATGTGTATATACAATTTTCTCACTCTTTATACAAACAGAAACGCAATTTATACATTTCGCTTCTATTTGTATAAGTGAGAAAGGCGAGGGTGGCGAGCGAGATCTGGAAGAGGGGAGCAAAAATATATGTATTTATACAATTTCCTCTGCTTTATACAAATAGAAACAATTTTTATACACTTGTGTTTGTATAAAAAGTGAGGAAGCGAGCCAGAGATTGGAGGAGAGTGGCGAGCGAGATATTTGGGAGAGAGGGGACTGACAAATTTTGGCAAACGTTTGCTATGGAACACAATTAAATTAAACCCTAGCTACTCCATTTATTTTAGGTTATTAATTTGCTATTATATACAATTATCCCTTCTTTAAATCTATAATTTATAATTTCATTTTTAAAAAAAAGGTGATTCTTTTGTTTTATAAGATTTTGGTCAAGGAATTTGGAAGATGGAAGAATTACACTTAAAAAAAAATTGTGAATTACATGAGGATTTTTTTGGAGATCAATATGAAAAGTCGCACAAAACTTATTTCCTGCAAATTTTCATAATTCCAAAAAAAACATATGTAATTCACAATTTTCTTATAGTGTAAGTAGCGATTTGCATTAGCCTATTTTTAGGTTAATTCATGTAGTAAAGCATTAAACTCTATTTTATATCAATAAAATCACTCAATTTTGAGCATTCGTATCAATAAAATTACTTAACTTAATTTATCATTAAAAGAGTTAACATAAATAAATAAATTATCTTTATATCATGTAAATATGAACCTCCATAAATAAATAAATTAAAAAAAAACATCAACGTTTTTTTATAAATAACTTAATTAGTGAAAATTATATTATGATATTATTATATTATTATGAAATGTATTATGATGAGCGTTTTCCCAAGAAAACAAAAGAGTGAGAGAGATGGAAAAAAGTTAAAAACCCGTAAAAGATTGCTATGATAAATAATTGTGGAATACATCATTTTTATCATATAAAAAAATAATATAGTCGTTGGCTTAGTAACAAGAAGTATTAAATTGCTGCAAGTCATTGAATTATTATTAAAAAATTTAACGTCTTGTAAAAAAATTGTTGTAATCATTAAGCCTATGATAATATCAATAATATTTGTTCGTAGGATAACGTCCATTATGATAGATCTTAAATTTTAAGTTTGAGTTTGCATAAGTAAGCATTTGTTAAATTATTAGTAAAACTTTTTGATGAATTTTTTAAATTTTATTATTTCTGGAGTTAATATTTATATATTTATTTCTGGAGTTAATATTTACGTATTTATAAAATTTAATGACTTTATTAGATAAATTCTTAAATAAATGATCTTTTGATATATTAATTCCTCATTTTTTTAGGTCAAAATTTTTTTAAAACAATTCTAAAGCGAAAAGTGGTATAGTATCGCCTATTTATAACTTTTAACTTATAAATAATTTTTCATAAGCACATCCAAATTAACAGAATTGAAGAAAAAAAGGTGCAATCAGAAGTGCACTTCTTCTTTCCTTTATCTCACCTTTTTTTCTTTAGAATTTCTATTTAGGGTTAATGTTCATATTGAAATTTCGACTAAATTTAAATATTATATTGTAGGATTCACTAAAAAATAACGCCCTGAACATCAAGGCCATATTTAGCAAAACATGATCGAATGATTATATTAAGTGATAATTGAAATTTAAATTAACTCGAATTTTTATCAAAGTAAGTCATTATTAAAATTAATTTACCAAGATAAAATGATTTTTTGAAATTTTACAAAACTAGTATAAACGTGGTTCTCATTTTAGGTAATATTTTATTCAAAAAAATCAATAACAAAAAGACAAAAATTTGACAGAGTAAAGAGACATAAAACGTTATTGTCAGTAACGTTTTATTATTCGTTATTCTGAAGCACGTTTTACAGCTAAAACGTGACTCATAGTAACATTTCTCTTGAATGGTTGAAAATTGAAATTCAATTTTATACATGCCTCATTCATTATTCAAATTTCCACTATTCAAATGAATAGATATATTTTGTTCATACCTTCACTTGAAATATATATGATTTTCTCTTTTCTTTCTCTTTTATACATAGACAATACTTTTTTAAACAAAAGGAAAAAAAAGTGAGAAAGACTTCGAACAAATCGGAGCTTGTCTTGTATCATTTCAATTTCAAAGTTTGTGAATACATTATATGAGATATCTTCTTCTAGCCTAATAACCATCTCTTCCAATTATTACACCAATCAATTTCTTATGATTATTAAATATTAGACTATCAATAAAAACTATTGAAGTAAATTGATGCAATAAGTAAGCAAAATAACTATTAAAAAAATGAATTAATTGATATTGTAGAAAATCCCTCCTCATTCTCTTTTTCCTTGCAAAAGTATTATATATATATATATATATATATATATATATATATATACGAGAGAGAGGAATGTACGAGATTTGAATTTTATTTTTTCATTCCAGAGAAACGGTATTGTGATTCACGTTTTAACTGTACAACGTGCCTTAGAGTAACAAAATATAAAATGTACTGATAATAGAGTTTTATGTCTGTTTACTCCGTCATACTTTTGTCTTTTTGTTATTGAATTTTTTGAATAAAATATTACCTAGAACGTTATTGAGAACTACATTTATGCTATTTTTATAAAATTTCAAATAAATATATTATTTTGATAAATTGATTTTCAATAATAATTTAATTTGATCAAAAATTCGATAACACTCTATTTAATTTTAAGCATATACTATACAATTTATATTAGATAAAAATTAGAAAATGGAATGAATAAAAGTGTATAAAGCAAAATTACTGATGGGACCTATACATGTTGCTTGTCTCAGCCAAAAAAAAAAGAAAAGTGAACTCAATTCCATAAGTAATGAAGAAAACTTGAGCCACGCTTCTTCCACTACCCTTTAAACACACAACACACGCCTTGTACAATTCCTTTCATTTTAAAAAAATTCTCAGATCTCTCATACAGAAGAAAAAATAAAGGCGAGATAATGTTAAAGAGGCAAGATACATTAGCGGCATCAGCTCGCCGGCAAAGGACACCGCGGAGTGGAGAAAATCAGCATGTTGTGAAGTCTACTGGTTGCATGTCAGGCATTATTCAACTAATTTCCAAATACCAAAAAAAGACGAAACGGATTACTTCTGGAATCAGAAAACAAGGTAAAGTAGTAATAGTAATTGGGGAAAATGAGAAGAATGATGAGGTAAAGGTATCATCAGGAGGAGGAAGAAGCCCTAAAATCGAAGCAAATAAAAAGGAGCGGCCAGTAGCGTTAGTGGCGCGGCTGATGGGGTTGGAGGAGATAAAGTACCTTCCGAGCCCTAATAGGAAGACGAGTACAGAAGAGGCAAAGAGAAAGAAGCTTCTAGAAGAGTTGGGCAAGTGCAATGACGATTTAGAGTCTATTCGCCAGATTCTAAACTCACTAAAAAGGGATACGCAAATTGGCGATGCAGTCAAGCCGCCGACTCCATTATCATACTGCAACAAAATCGCTAAACCTAAACATAATTATTATGGTCAGTTTTCTTCTTCCATTTTTTACAAAAATTTGCATCAGTTTTATTTTTTCTGCATATTTCCTCGAATTAACAATAATCTCACATTGATAGTTAATGATATGAATGTTCAGATTTCGGTAATTCTTTCTTCCTTTGACCTAATTTTGGGAGTGTTAGTTAAGTCCGTATCATAGCACCTGTGGCGAAATCAAAATTTTTGAGGTTTAAAATATGTAGAAACAAACACGCAAAATAGCAGATTATGTTCAATATTTACTATACATATAAAAAAATTATTTATTTTAATCATGTATAAATACTATAATTTTTTTGTTCAAAAGAATTTGGATGAACCTCTTAGTACAAGGTGGCTCTGCCCTAATCATAGCACAACCCATTTCACCCAATATTTAGGCCCAAAAATGAAATTAGTGATTTCTTGACAATATTCCTCTTTCTGAGTTAGTTTTTGAGTCTAATTTTACATGTTCATTTTCTCTATTTCTAATCCTTGACGTTATAATCTTCTATCTTATATACTCTCTCCGTCTGATATTGTTTGTCATGATTTCTATTTTTAGAGTCAAAGTATAAAAAATTTGACTAATATTTTAAGATGTATTTTTTCATCATATTAATATGTAAAAAATTGTAACTTATAGTAATTTTCATATAGTTTTAGGATATCTATTTTTTTTATTTAAAATATCGAATTAATATAATTTAATTTACCTTTAAAAATTAATCAAATTGACTTTTGATAAGCGTAACATGATAAATAATTCCAAACGGAGAGAGTATATATTAAAAATATATAGCGGTACCTAAAGTGAAAATTTTATAACATACCCCCGGAAAAATGAGTATTCCTTTTCATTTAAGTGAAAAACGAATTTTCTCACCTTAGACATTTTCAAAAAGAGACTATAATTAATAAAATATATAGTAGTATAAACTATTTTACGTAAAAGCAAATAACCACCTAAGCAATTGATAGGCATGGCAAGTATTCATTTTTAATCAATCCTTAAATGTTTGGAATTTAAGAACTGATGATAAAATTACGTACCATTAATAAGAAACTCTTTAATTTACTTTTAAAGTAGAGACAATTAATTGCCATCATGTTTAACGATGGCGTAGATCTTATAGTGCTAAAGTAACGGAATGAATAATGATATGAGGACGAGCATGGACCATTTTCATCATTACTAGTATTACTTTTGACATTTAAAGGAAAACTTTCACTAGAAAAAAGAAAATAAAAGTTAAACTAACTATTGTTTTATTATTATAGATTATTGAAAACTTTGTTCAATTATTTAAGACATGATAAATAAATGTGTCATTTAATTTGATTATATTTCATATTTATGCTTTTTAATTTTGAATATGGTAAACAGACACTTAAATAAATGTATCAGTTTATTCAACTTTATATAAATTAAAGCGTATAGACATATAGACTTAAAATTAAAATGCATAAATTTAAATTAAGATTATATTAAATAACATATTTAAGCACTTTATTATTATTTAGTTGTATCTTACTTACTAAAGAATTAACCAAGAAAGCGATTAAAAAAAACAAATTTTTTTGGCAACGGTCTCTAGATCTGCCCATGGAATCTTTTGCTAAAAACTTCATTTGTTTGCCTCCACATAATAATATTAATAATAATTAGTCATGATTTGGTCAGAAAATGATGAAAAAGTGAAAATATGAAAAAGACATTCTACCCAAAAATATGAAAGTAAAAAAGCAAAAGTCTTATCGGTCCACTCTGCACTGTCTAAACACTTTTTTTTTGTTGTTCATGTTTTATTAATAACATGTTTCATGATAAGATGAGATTAGGGGTATAATAATTCATAACTACTCTTTGAGACATGGATCGTTGTATTACGCTGCTAGAGTACCGAGAAATGTTATTTGATAAATTTTATTATATCGTATTGTTGATGGATTTAGACAAGGGTGAAGGTAGACGAATTAAGGGTGAAATTAAAAAGTATAAGCATTGGAGAATACATGCGAAAGTAAGATTTTTTAAAATAGGAGTAGTTGATTATACTATGATAGGGGAGAAAATCTTAACAAAGATACTGAGGCCCAATGGGGATATATATGATGGGGGAAGGGGTCGAGGTGAACAATTGGGATGATTTTTTTATGGATAAACTTTCGAATAAGATATGTTTATGAAATTTTAGAGAAATATCATATCGCATACAGAAAGAAAAATGAAGTGTTAAAGTACTAAGTTTACATGCATGCATGGTACATGCAATTTTGGACTCATGATGGTAAAACCCTATGGATAAATCTGTATGTTTGTTTGGACTCATGATGGTAAAACCCTATGGATAAATCTGTATGTTTGTTAGCAAAAGGGAAAATGTATAAGTACCCCTCAACTTATATTTGAAATTTTAGAGACACACTTAGACTATATTAAGGTCCTATTACCCCCTGAACTTATTTTATAAATAATTTTCTATCCCTTTTCGGCCTACGTGACACTAGCTTGAAAAAAAGTCAACATGCGTTGTGTCCGGAAAATAGTGCCACGTAGGCCGAAAAGGGATAAAAATTATTTATAAAATATGTTTAGAGGTAATAGAACGTTAGTATGATATAAGTATGTCTCTGAGATTTTGGACATAAATTGAGGGAGTACTTATGCATTTTACCTTACCAAATCAATACTTGACATATGTTTGGGCTGTGACAAATATGATATGAAAGTTAATGGGACTCCCTTAGTACGAGTGCGGGCAAATCTTTGCAAAGCATGAGTCCGAAGTTCGAAGTAGGGGTGTGTATTCGGTTTTTCGGTTTGGTTTTATACCATTCGATTTTTGATTTTAAAGAAATGTAACCCAATCCAAACCAATATAAATTTGGTTTAGGTTTTCTTTTTTTGATTTGGATTTTTTCGATTTGGTTAATCGGTAATATATATATATATATATATATATAATAATTCAGTTTTTTTTATTTTTCGGTTTTGATTTTTCTAAATCCGAAACCAAATAAAAAAAAATAAAGTAAATTATAAATCCAAAATCAAACTAAGAATCCAAAAAACCAATTTAAATTAGAATTCAATTTTATTTTATTTGTGTTTGTATGTAACGCCACTAATTAGCCATGTGTCGACTAATGAGAGTGATCCAAGATCAACTTGACATGCTTTGAGGGTGATAAGCTTTTAAAAATTGGGTGCATTTGTCACCTTAGACAAATTCTATATTACAATGGGACGAAAAGGGCGAATTTAGTATACGTAAATTATGATACACGTGAACACATGATCTTCTGTAAAACTAGATATTTTATGTATTAAATATATAATATAAAATTATTTATTCTCCAAAAAATATTTTTTGTATTTTCTTTGTTTTTGAAGGGCATATTACACAACAACAAAGGATCAAGAGGCTAGAATCATATGAACCAATAGATAAATTTACAAATAATGCACCATTATTATATCACATGAAGCCAAAGTCATGCAGCAAAGGCATGATTCAAAGTGTGGAGGAAGTGTGGAATGAGAATGAATGGGGAGAAAAGAGAGAAGCAGGGAGAATAGGACTAATATTACAAGATCAAATTTACAGGGACTTAATTGAAGAGCTTCTCAAAGAAATGAATCTACTAATTTCCTTTCGTTCTTTACCCTTTTTAGCATGTAAGAAAAGGCTTTTCTTCTAAATACCTCATATTATTTTTATTTTTTTTTGTCCTTTTATATATATAGATTGAGATAGTTGATCTTTTTAGCTACTATACTTATTACAGTAAGAGACTGAGAAAAAAGATTTGGCTTATTACTATTTTGGTTTGCACTGTTTATATTCTATATGATATACAATATTATTAATTGTCTACTATATATGTCTATTTTTGTTATTCTTGATGTTTGTATGTGTGACTAAGGACATTTGATAATGAATTTATGGGCAATATTAAGGACTGTTTATCAATATTTCCCTATTGAATTTTATCAGAACGCCTAAGCTATTTGAATCCATAAGTGAGGAAATTAATATGAAATCAAGGACGAGAAGCTACCATAATTCAACCAATTAAGGAATTACACTAAACAAAACAAAGTGTTCTTCTTTCCACACATCTTCTCTCATATAGAGTCATTATTTCTACTGAATATATAAAAAATAATTGAAATTTTCATATATAAATTTATGAACAAAATCAATGTTAAAAAATAGATAATAGTTTGAGGGATGACAAAAAGTGCTCTAATATTGCAAAAAGAAGGGGTTATTAGTGTTCCAAGTAAAACACAAAAATAATTCTGAGACTTAACCTAAAGATCAAAATTATTTTAGGCTTTTACAGATATTGTATATTGAGTGTATAATATTGTATATCAAATTTTTTAATATTGTTAACAAAAGGAGAAAACAATAACGCAAAATCACTCTTATTATTACTAAATATAAATACTCGCTGAAACAATAATTTCTAAAATTACATTTTCTGTCAGATAATGGTTAAGCGACATATATCTGAAGGGTAAGATATAAGAAAGTCAAATTAGGTGTAATTTATTTTAGGTGAAATAGTTTGGTGTATTCGTGTACTTGTATGCATTTGTATTGTGAAGTTCACTCACCTTCACATGTATATTGTATTTTTATTGAGTTGATAATTGCCAACTACCATCTTAATGTCACATAAGCCCTCTGACCATTGTCAACTCAACCATCTTAATGTCACATAAGTCTTGTCAATAATACTCATAGGGGTGTGATATATTGTATTTTATTGAGTTTAAGAATTTAATTGATAAATTGTTAAGTAAAGGGTTCACAATACAAATTTATAAAAGTACAAAAGTTCATTGGACCATTTCTCTTTTATTTTAAATGCACGAAATACACAACGTGATTCTCATGTATTTGGAATATCAATTTCTCAATTGTCTTTTTCATCTCGTGCTCGCCTCTCTCCCTCTCTTGTTCCTCTCCTACCATGTATCTAAATTTCATAATTTCATGTATATTTGTTTTCAATATTAATTTCATGTATTTCAGTATTCAAAATCAATTTCATCTTGTATATTCAATTTCATATATTAATATATTATATATCAAATATAATGTATCTAAAGCAAACTTAAACATATTTAGAATCAAATACATGTGTTTTTGATATCGTATTTATATAATAAAACAAATCTTAAAATACTTTTAGACTGAGAAAATAAAAAGAGTATTTATAAGTATTGTTTTTCTTTGGGCAAAAGCGTCAAAGCTCCCAAGAGCGCCCGAGTATATATTGGCCCAGACCTAAGAAGTTACCAGAAAAAGAAAATCCCTAATCTTTAATCGAAGAGAGACACTTTTGTTTGTGTTAGCGATTGAAAATGGCATCGTCCTTCTCCAGATGGCTCGTGGATCCGAAGAAGAACCCTCTCGCCGCCATCCACATGAAAACCCTCTCCTCTCGCCTCCGTAATTACGGTAAAACAATTATTATGTAGATCTATTCATTTCTATTGCCAATCATGTTCTAATAAAATTGGTTTGGATTTAAGCGATTGTTGTATATTTTGTTGAAATTGAATAAGCACAGTGATTGCTTATGTAACTGATTTAGCTGAAAAATGATACTGATGATTAGATCTTGTAAAAGATTTTCCAAACTGAAAAGATGAATTTATCTCCGATTTCATATGTTGCATATGTATGTCACCGTTTAAAACTGTTCAGAGTCTCTTATGAATCACGCAGATAAAATAGGTGATTAGGCACCCAAGGGGTGTGACATAGTAGTCAATGGAGTGGTTGAGAACTATGAGGTGGTGACAAAAGCATTTGATTCTTCCTATCTGTGGTAGTCTTGGTGGATAGAGTTACCTGGTATCTGTTGCAAGTGGGAGGTGACGTATCTCATGAAATTAGTTTAGGTGTATGAAAGCTAGCCTGGACATCACGGTCATTCAAGAAGAAAAATTTTAAAATAGGGAATTTATTCCCATTTGCTGAAGTTTGGATGGTTATAGTTACCTGGTACCCTTGCTTCTAGGAGGTAGCAAGTTGGACTGTACTACTACTACTAAAATATAAGTAGTTAAGTCTTTTTCCCTGGCTATCATGTGTTTTGAATTGCTTATTGATTCTACATAATGATGCATTTTAGCATCATGGCTGTTTACTGATGGACTTGTACTTTCCAAAATAGGAATCTTGGTATATTTTCCATGGATTTACCCTCACTACATATGTTCATAACCATTTGATTTTTGTTCTGATTTTATTTTCTGTGGTCCAACTTGCTCAATTAATGTACTTTATCAATTTCTATGGTAATTTCTTTTTGATTTGCATAAATACATATTCTAGCATTTGGGTATTGGTACTTATTGATCTATACTTTCTTGTATACGAACTTTCTCGGCTATATCATTATTCCAAGTGTTTGATTTAAGTTTTGACCCAGTAGTTAAAGTTGAATGTTTAAATTCCATCCATATATGGTTTCTGTCCAGCGTAGATGATGGTGTTCTTCTTGCTATGTGTTTGCTTGATAGTGTCAATTAACACTACCTTGTAATAATTATATCCGTACCATATGCCAGAATTCTAAAAAATATATCACCATTTCAGCTATTTTGACAGCAATAAAGTTTGGTGCAAAAGCAAAAATCTTCTTCATTTGTTTTCTCCAACCAAAAGTTATTAGGGTTCCTGTTTAGAATCAAGGGGTTTAGAGAGTTTTTTGTGTTGTTTTTTCTGCAAAAAGAATTATTTTACAGTCTCATTCCAAAGACTTTTGATGCACTGTTCAGCAACTTAAATAGATAAATAAATAAAACAAATAAAGCAAGTAGACAGAGAAGGAAAGAGCGTTTTGTAATATCATCATTTCAATTATTCTGTTTGAGTTACAATTTCACCTATGTTCTTATGCTTTTGAGCTGCTTGTTAACTTCTCATTATGTTTTTGTTTTTTTGGTGAAACAAGGGCTCAGATATGATGATTTATATGATCCAATGTATGATTTAGACGTGAAGGAAGCTCTTAATCGCCTTCCAAGGGAGATTGTTGATGCCAGAAACCAGCGCCTTCTGCGTGCCATGGACCTCTCCATGAAGCACCAGTACCTCCCAGAGGATCTCCAGGTACTTAATAGAATTCCATCTTATGCCACACTAAGATAAATTGAGTTATATGTAATTTCCCCATGTGAAGCATTGGTGCACCTGGTCATGTAAATGGTAACAATTGAAGAACACTTTGGGGGCTCTGTGCTTTTTCCTACTCTTCTTTACTTTGCTGCCTTCTTTCATTTGCTTATTTTGTTCTTGTCACCAAAAGATATGTACTAACAAATGGCGGGGTAGGAGTTGATGAAGCAAGCTAAAGCAAAAACATTTACTTGGAATCATGTGAAGCGGTGATGTTGCATCTACAGTCATTTGGCCAAGTTTGTGGGAGGCAAAATGTGCTTATTTTAAAATCATGTGTTTGACCAAGTTTTTTTTTTTTGGGGGGGGGGGGGTAGATGTTTCTGGGGAATAGCATTAGTTGTTTTTTTGAAGCTGCTTTTTTCACTTATTAGCACTTTTATGAAGCTTGGCCCAACCCTAATTGTCGCCTATTAAGTGTTTTTTTGAATTTTTTGGCTGAACAGAAACTGTTTCTTCATCAAAAGCTCTTCCCAATATAAGCTTATTGTAGAAGTTTGGCCAAAATAGACTATTAGTCAACTCATATAAAAGAAGACCTCTCTTTAACTAATACACAACACTAGCCCTTGGTTGATGATTAAACTTTTGGGAAACATACCTTGATAGCTCTTCTATGTGAGGTTGAATGGTTTTAACTTAGTGAGCATCCACAATATTCTTTAGGCCATGTATAAGATATAAAATCATTGTTGTGCATCATTTCAAATAAAAGAATAACTTTATTATTGTATTTTATGTTGGGCGCTTTTGATTTAGGCTTATTGGATTACTAAGGGCATCTCCAACCAAACACCAAATTTTACACCAAACCTATATGGTGTAAAATTTGGTGAGTTTCCTCTCAACCCGATACTAAATTTCATACTATATTAGGCCATCTCCAACCTATGACACCAAATTTTACAACTCCAATGCATTACACTAAAAAAAGAAAATTCCTTTTGTATTCTTCTCTCTCTTAAATATTGTATTATTATTTTTATTTCATTTATATTTTTGTAGTTCTTAAAAAAATCCTTTCTTCTTTTTTTCTTCTAAATATTCATCCTATTTAATTCATATTCTCCTCTTTTATTATATATATATATATATATATATATATATATATATATATATATATATATATATATATATACAAAAAAAAATTAAATTATAAAAAAATTACACTAGAGTTGAGATTTAAAATTAATATTATAAAAATATCACATAAAAAATAATAGTATATTAGGGACTTAATTAAAAACATACAATTTATAATATGTTAAATTAGAAGTGTTGTGCAATAAAAATAATGATAAAATAATCTTGGATATAATTGGTGTTTGATGAATAGTATTGCACCAAATTTGGTGTAACTCTATCCACACACTATAATAGTGTGAGATTAAGGGGTCGTTTGGTAGTTGGATAAGAATTATTCATGTATTAATTTCCTCTTAATTTATATGATGTTTTATAGAAAAATAGATAATAAGTTATTCATGTATTAATACGTTGGTTGACAATTTAGAAATTCGCAAAAGTAATACTTGTTTAAGATATCAGAGAATCTATATCTTATTTTATGCAGGATAGAAGGGGGGAATTACTCGTTAATGTATACACATGAATAACTAATCATTACGTAATTGATACCTGCATAAAATGATACATAGATTTCCTCATGACTAATTCCCACATTTCTAATGCATGAATATCTGTAACCAACTACCAAATGATCCCTTAGTATTGGCTTGGAGATGAAAAACATCAAATATTACGCCAAAATAGGATTTAGAGATGGGTTGCAGAGCATCTCGAACCCGTAACACCAAATTTTATACTAAAATAGTGAAGAGAGAGAAGAATATAACACAGAATATTTATATTACATTTTTGAAAAAATAATAATATAATATTGAAGGGAGAGAAGAATATAATACAAATATTCTTTTGAAGTGTAGTGCATTGGAGTTGGTTTACACTAAGCTGGTGTCAATAACAGTGTAAAATCTGGTGTTCTGAGTTGGTTAACTACCCTATTCTTTATTTGCAATAATTAAATTATAAGGTAAGAAAATGATCCTCTAGATCTTATGTTCCATTAGAGAGAAACTATTAGCAATTCATTGTTTGATTGGTGGCATGAGGGTAATGAGAGTGTTTTCAATGTATTTTTTAAGGTGAACTCGTAGGTGGAGGAAGCAGAGGTGGTGAAATCATATTGCAGTTTTTCTTCCACCTCCGTAGGCTTGGACTTAGAAGTGCCAATCATTAATTAACTCCAAACAATAGGGTGAATGGAAGGTGTTTGCCCCAGATTCTATATGTGGATCGAATCTACTAGACAAACATGAGTTTAGTTAGTCGATTTGTTAGTGACCAAGACTTCCTAATTGAATAAGCACTTTTGCAAAGTTCACCTTCCTGCATTTAAACGAGACCCCCAAACAACAGACACAGTACAAAAAAGAATCAAACCCCCAAAAAGGGAACCGACAAAAAATGGGAGGTAAAGGAAACATGAAGATTGGAATTCTTCTTTGACCCTTTCTTGCCTCTCTTTTCAGTTCCCCATTTACCCATTACTACCTTAATGCCAACTATTGAGCATCAGCATCATGGTTTACTGTGTGTCCAGAGGAATTAACTAATTTAGATGAGCCCTCAATATGGTGTTCATAATAGATCTTTACTAATCATGATCTTCAGTCGGAACTCTTATGAAGCTAATTATACAAAAATAATAAGTATCAGAAAATTCTATCTTCTACTGCTATATAGATTTATGACAAGGCTAAAGTACTCCTAAAAAGCAGTCCTAAAAAATGTACTAACATGACTGAAACATATATTCCCGACTAATTGTTATAGCCTTGTGGATATTTTTCTTGAATAAACCCATCTTTTGGTATCTGTAGAACTTGTTTGGGTTTGTGGCATAGTTGTTTTTGTTGGTTTATAGCCTTTTTTTTTATTTGCCAAGTTCGCATGGATTCAAAGAGTGTTGGTCTTTTGAGACAACTTACTTTCATGGGATTTGAAGTCTAACATCTCCACTCACCATGGTTTTATACTTTCAAAGGCAATTGAACCATCTCAAGTGTAGGTCTTCTTAGACAACTTCCATGTGCTTTTTGGGATTGTTTTGATTTGAGGAGCAGAGAGCAGTTGATTATAACCATCCATTGGGTTGGGAAACTTATGATTGTTCGTTATTCTAATATTAACTGAGCTAGATGTTCTTTAAAGTCTAACCGACTTTGCCGGCAATGCAAATGCCATGTTGGTGTTAATGGTAAAGATCATCTCCCCTCTGTATATTGTGATAGTCTGTTACTCTTGATAGTCGACCTTCTGTTAGGGTGTTACAGAAGAAAGTAGAGCAATTGTGAAAAGTACATTTGTTTTTTGGGGGATTGTTTGGATTTGGAGAGCAGGGTTGATTATATTGTTCCTTAATCTAATATTAACTGAACTAGATGCTGATGTTGGTATTTAACTTGTTCAGTATTCATAAAGTTTTAACTAACTCTTGCAGGCAATGCAAACACCATTTAGGAGCTATCTTCAGGAAATGCTGACTCTTGTAAGTTCCATTTTCTGCTTTTGGTTTCAGCTCTCTGGATGGTTCAGTTGTGTTTCTAGTTTCCATGAGAATACATCACTGCTCATCATGTCAACTAGAGGCGTCATATAATCATCAATCTCTTTATTTAGTTTAAAACTTACTATTATTTGTATCTGCTTCCAATGGTCACATTTCTGGTCCCTGTATGTGCCTTAAATTTTCTTGTGCTCCATGTGCCTAGAGTAAGAGTGGCCTTGTTTTTTGTTTGGTGGAGCCACTTTGCATCTTCTTATTTGTTTCGTTTTCAGTAACTGCAAAATACATGTGAAACATTGACTTGCTGCCAAGTTTGTTCTTTTCCTTTTTTGGTTAGACATTTTGTCGCTTGGTCCATACTGTACATCTGCTATGGCTCTATGATCACTGTAGATTCAGGACTATTATACCCCCATGTTCATTTGCTGACTAATATTCTGAGAGCTTAATGCCTCAACTAGAGTGGTCATTAATGCACTTGGTTTATATAATTTTCAGGTTAAAAGGGAGAGTGCAGAACGTGAGGCTTTGGGAGCTTTGCCTCTTTATCAGCGTACACTCCCTTAAAGAAATCCCATCTCCCGTTAAACTTTTTCCATTGAGAATAACTACTGTACTGGTTGTAGATCTCCTTGGCGGAGATAGAAATAACAGGATGTTTGTTTGCTTCTATGATCCAATACTTCAAGTTAGTCATCCTGTGGGCTTTATCATTGTAAACCTATATTTTTTCATATGGGACGTACATTTTCACCAGAACTCCCATATTGCTCTGGTTTGACAGGTTTTATTGGTATTTCTGAGTATTATATATATCCTGGAACGTAGTTTTTTTGCTTTAACTTCTCATTTTGTTTTAGTGCATGTATTGTGGATATGTCGTAAAAAAATTCATAACTTTGTCTTTGTGACGGATTAGATTAAAGGTTTTGCCAAATACAATTGCTGAGTTATTTTTTATGCATTGGTTGTGAGGGTAGTGGCCATGTCTCACAAGTAAAGTTTACTCCAAATTTATATATTATGACGTTTCACTTCCCCACTTTGTAGGCTTGAGTCATTCCCATATCCCACCAACACACACATACACACACTAAACCCATATCACTATTTCCTCTTACCTCCAAGACTCGATAAGTTAAATGTTGAAATGTGTACTTTTTTAGGATGAACTAAAAAACAAAATGAGTACTAATAATTAGATTAGAGGGGGGTATAGATAAAAATTTTAATAATGAATTTCGAGTGGAAAGAAACGGAGAAGCAAAAGAAATGAATTCGCAGAAGAAGAAAAGATTGTTGCCTCTTCTCCGGTGTACGTATGCTTTGATGTTAATGATATCTGGAAAATGTTTGAGATGAATCAAACGTGAATTTAATATAGGTTCAGTTTTAAAGATTTTTAGCCATATTAACTCATTGTACATTTGAAATTTGAGTTTAGAAACTAACCTTTATAATAGTTCTAATAGTTTATGTTGTGGTACTATTATTATTGAGTTTGAATCTCTCAAAGCTATGTTAAGCTTTTTTCAATTTAAATATAGTTGATATGAATGTGTTGTTTAGTTGGGTTTCCAATTCAAATTATTTGATGTTTATTTACTTTCCAGGATAGTTATTACTAAGTGAAAAATAGAAAGACTTCTCTGTTCATCTTTAATTTGTCATATTTCACTAAAAGCGATGAAAACGAAAAAGGGCCTTCAATTATATGAATTGATACAAAATTACTCTTTTTCTACATTTCGGATCTAAAATACTTTTGACGTTATCTTTTTGGCTCTATTTTTGCTTTCCATCTTTAACAACCTAAATATATAATAATCAGAATTAACAAATTCACTTATGACATGTTGATATCCTATTGACTGGCCTGATAATTAATTAACTAATTAGAAAAATCAAATATCCACGCAAAAGCCCCACCCGTATCCCGGATCTTTTAACCTAATCTTTATCCCAAACCTTTAAACCTACATAAAAAATTTATGCTCATCTTCAACAACAAGAGCTCCGCTATGGTCAGCGGTTCGAGAGAGCCCGGCACACCAATGGCAACAAACCCTCTTGCATCGATCACTTCTTCTAGAAGAGCCGACTCTAGCTGAGAAAACCGCCGACATTAACGTTTTTAATTGATTTACCAAATCGGAATAGTTAGCAAACATACGTGAATCCATTTCTAGTGAAAGTTTTGGATTATTTTTTTAAGAGTAGATCCTTCATTCAGCATGTTAATTTAAGACGAGATATGATTTTTTTTCACAGATATTAATTTTATTTTATATACTTTGTATTCATTTTTCAGAGTTTGTGTGACTCAACAATAGGATTATTGCAACTTTAAGATTCGATACAACATATATTTCTCAGATATTAATTTTAGGAGGCCTGAATCGACTACTTTTTATCTCTTTACATTAGTTCACTCACTCGTAAGTACGGAACAAATTGTTATAATTACTCACTCATTTATACAAGAAAAAACTACCTGATATAGCAAATATATATATATAATATATACTATAACTTATGATACTCAACCATAGTTTAAAATTATTAATGTTTTGCAATTATACAAATTGTTATAATTGTTCACTTATTTATACAAAGATAAAACTATACTATATATATATATATATATATATATATATATATATATATATATATATATATATATATATATATATATATATATATACTATAACTTATGATACTCAATTATAATTTAAAATTATTAATGTTTGCAAATATACAAATTGCTATAATTATTCACTCATTTATACAAAGATAAAATTACACAATATAGCAAATATATATACTTATATTAGAAAAGGCTTGTTCAACATGCTTGTTTTATTGTTGTAAAGGATATTTCAGTCTTTTCACGTATCATAGCATATATATATATATATATATATATATATATATATATATACTATAACTTATGATACTCAATTATAGTTTAAAATTATTAATGTTTGCAACTATACAAATTGTTATAATTATTCACTCATTTATACAAAGATAAAGTTACACAATATAGAAAATATATATACTTATATATACTTATATTAGAAAAGGCTTGTTCAACCTGTTTCATTGTTGTAAAGGGTATTTCAATCTTTTCACGTATAGTTATAACTACGTGTCTTCCTCTGGTTACATCTCACTTTGTGTGTCTTCATATTTATACTTTAGCACATCAGTGTTCTGCTATTTCCTTCTGCATTCCATCTAGGTAAGGTTCTTCGGTTTTCATTTAGTTCTTCTTGCATCATCTTTCTTCTCCTCAAAATTGAAGTTTGGGAACCAAATTTTGGTCTAGGTGTGTGAATATACTAAATTTGATTTGGATGTGTGAAAATTTGCTTCTTTTTTCATATTATTGGTGTAGCATTTTCCTCGTGTTCTGTAATTTTTTGGGGTTTTGTAATTTTAATCAATCTGATTTCAATTCAATTTTGGCTAGGTGATTATGGTTCCCTATTCTATTTTGAATTTCTATTTCAGATTTTGTTGTGTTTTTTTCACATGCAGTAAATTTTTGTTGTTTTTTCTTACATGTAGTTATTAATTTGCTGTTAATTTGGTCTTTTTCTATAGCAATTTACTTTGTGGTTTACTTTAGTTGGGTTTTCTTTATCACAGCTCTTTTCAACCTCCTCCGTACATATATGGCTTTTTTCATATGAATTAATTTTCTGGGTTTTGTGATGTTCAATTTTCCTTGTGTTATGTAAGTCCCAATAATTTTAATTGTTATGCTTTCAATTTTGATTGGGTGATTATGGTTTTCGTGTTCTATTATGAATTTCTGTTTCATATTTTTGTTGTGTGAATGCAGTAAGTTTTTTTTATCAGAATTCTTTTGAACTTCCTCCGTTCATATATGAGTTTTTCATCAAAACTAATTTTCTGAGTTCTTGTAGGTTTAGCTTGAATTTTCTTCGCCTTATTACATTGACGTTTTCATAGTTGATTTCTAGGATGCAGTTGAACGCATTGTGCTCTCTCACATCCATAGTAAAGCGATTTGAGAAGTAGTTAGCACCTTCTTTGAAAAGTCATTTTTTTAATTTCCAATAGTTTCTCTCAAATTTAAGGGTGTTATTATATTTCTTCCTAAGGCTTAATTTGAGGTTCTGGAGGAAGGAACTGATAGATAAGCATTAGAGTTTTGTTTTTTCCAGTTAAATCTTTGCTCTTGCTATATTCGGTAGTGTTGGTTGGAATATTGTTGCTTGTGAGTTTTGGTGTGGAATACTTGTTGTCACTCTAAATCTACCTTCTACACTTCTTTGTTTTATAGGCATAATGCATGATCACCATATCTTTGATTATTTTCTTTTGTAGAATTTAGGGAAAGTGAAATTTTTAGGTTTCTATTTTTGTTGAATTTTACTTTTGAAATTGATAAGTAAAATTTCATATAAATGGTGAGGAAGGACCAACGCTTAGAGATAATCGAATAAATAAATTCTCATATAAATACTAAGGCAGGGCCAGTGCTTAGTGAAATTGTTTGTCAACTGATTTTGTGGAAACACATGAAAAATTTGAAATGCCCATGGAATCCATGAGGGTTATTAAACTGTTGTAATCCCCCTATTATTATGTAGAAAAAAAGTGTATTGAAATCAAATAGCTTTACTATTTTGTTTGTCTAAGCTTTTCATAAATTCACATGGCTACACAATAATATCATATGTTGAAGATCAACTATAATAGATGTTATTTGATAGATACAAATTATAAAAAATACTAAATTCATTATACAATTATTTTCACGTGCAGTATGAAGTTAAGGAAGGATTTGCAGTTATTACAATTAAGGTATCAGCTACAAATATGTTCTTTTTCATCCGTTATTGTGATTTTTTTTTCTCTCCTTCCTCCTTTTATCTCCTTGTTTAGTAGCGGTCCAGTTGATAGGAAATTTTGGAGTGTTTGAGGAGTTTAAGGGTACAAAGTTATAGTCTTGTTACTAATGAAGCGGAAGAAATCTAGAAAAAGAACAGGAATAAGAATGTGTCACAGACAAAGTAAGAAACTATTGGTAACAAGTATAATTGGAATTAGGATCTTACACTCTCTTTTCGTAACCTCTGCACTAAATGAATTGGAATTTGTGACCAGGAGTATGTTCGTGTCTACAAGGGAAGTTCGATCAATATATTTTTTTCAACCAAATTCCTTACTTTTGCAAAGTGGATTAGGCATTTCTTAATTTTTGGATGGGCTGAAACTTCACAAATCATTAGTGTATTGTTCATACTAGAGGTAACGATAATATTATCACATCACAGTCTAATAAATACTTTTCATGAGTGTCTCATTCTGTTTTACTATCTCACAAAAGCGCAACACGTGATGTGTATTATAATTAAAAAAAAGGTTTGATGGAAAATCACTGTTGGTCTCAATGGGATGGAGATAAAAATGAACATTTAGAAACAAGCAAAAGAGCATGAATTGATGCCAAATAGAAATAACAATACAAAGTTCTAATAATAACAACAAGACAAGATAAAAAAACATAATCAATTATACATAAATAAAGTAAATTTCATGGCAAATTAAGGCTGCAATATGGATGTATAGATTTTCATAAGTTCCTCAAATGTCTTCATAGCAAAAGCTGGCAATCCAAGAAGCACATTGACACTTCTCCTCTCTTGCCCATGAGAAAGAAACTTCCTTCTCTGGTAAAGCCACTGGCCCTGAAATAAGAAAAGTAGCAGTTTAAGAAGGTTTAGATCTTGTTTTTCATGTAACTGTCTGTAACCAATTTAATAGTTTCTTGAACCAACTTAACAGCAACAAAAAGTGGATTTTCGACTATCTCTGCAGTGGTGCAGCGTGCATTAGTTAAAACAATTTTGTTTTCAAAATATCCTTGTGAAATTGAAGGATCAAATCTTGATTTTCCATCTACAACATATAGAAGTTTTGTCTCTTGATTAGACTTCATTTGTAATGCTTGATGTCATGATTTCCAGATGAAAGTTGAGAGGACTTCTAATGAAGTGCATTTGGTAACATTGCCATCTTTTCTCGCTTTTGCTTTAGTTGTTCAAGCTTTTCAGGGTCAAACAGAAGGTCTTATACAATATTTCGTCTTGATATAGTTTAGTAGAGTCTGATATATCTTAAATTTCAGCGAACTTGTTATGAGCATATTCAGGCTTTGGTGTTTGACTACATTAGAGCATGATTTGAAAAGATTAAAAAAATAGGTGTTGGCGTAGTTGCTTTTACATTTTATTTTAACTCTGGTGGGTGATGAGTGTCAAGTTAGCTGATAAAGAGTATGTGTTTTACATGTTAAGGCTATTAAGTGTTAAGTAGTTGTTAAGAAATTCATACTGCCTTTATTACACAAACTGAATGAGTATATACTCTATGAAATTTAATAATATCTGCACCAATTTAGGAATTACAGTAAATATACTCTTTGAAATTCAATAATATATGCACCAATTTAGGGGGTTACCTCAATAGTTGAATGCAATCATTTTGAATTTTGTGCAGTTAAGTGAGTGAAGGAGTAAATTAGCATTATATCTAGCTTACCAAGAAAAGAACTGCATAATGACCTAAGATAGGTGAAGTCTCATGTAAATAGTGAGGGATGACTAATGCTTAGAGATCATAGAATAAATGAAATCTCAAATAAAAAATGAGGGAGAGACAAGTATTGTAAGTTTTTTCAAGTTAGTTTAGTTCATCCAAGTTAAGAAAAGCAAGGAAAAATTAACAGAAGTAAAAAACACCACAAACTCAACCCACACATGATTTTTTCCTTTGAAAAGAATGATTGTTTTTCAAATGGAAAAGGCAAGTAGAACAGTTGGTTGTGTGCATATGTGTTAAGCTGAGTAATTTTCTTCCCTTTCTAATTTTCACATTTGTTGCATGATTTTGTGAAGAGAAGTGTGAACTTGAGGTTGCTGACATGCCATTGGGAATGTGGTAGTGCAGAGAGATTGAAAGGCTTGTATTAAATTAATACTCCCTTTGGCCAATTTTGTTTGACTCCATATGGAGGCTAACAAAACAAATATTAGAATGTATATGCTAGATATATAACAAGGATAATCTTTAAAATGGTGTGGCAAAGATATAAGTGTCTTACCAAGTGAAAGTATTTTTTTGACAGTTTGAATTTCTGTTGTATGGCAATATACCTTAAATTACTGTATGATTTAACATTTATAACTTTCTATGTGAGAACAATTATTTTAAAGGTTTTGCAAAATCTTTTTTTTTTTTTGGCATTCGGATGAAAAGCAGTTTTAAAAAAATTGTCGCGAAAAAAAAAAATAGTTGTACTCTCTTCTCAAAACCTCCAACCATATCATTTTTTTTTTCATGCTCTTGTGTTATATTTACTATAAGAAGGTCAAGAGGATTAGTCATTTTCTGATCATTTATATAAATTTATTTGTTAGTCGCTCCACCAAGTTTATAAACTACTAACAAACTGTAGAAAACAACACAGAATAAGTTTTTGATATTCTAGAACAATGTATTAGTTTTGATATCTGTAGTAGGGGGAAGTACATGAAAATCTCAAGGGTGTTACATGAGTATTTGAATGAATAGGAGCAACTTTATCTTAACATTTTCAATAACTATGTATACCATGATATTAGGTTAGTGAATTTGTTTTAATCACTCCGTGAAGAAGTGTTAGGCTGTTACAGTAGGATTGACATCTGCTTATGGAAGATGCACAAAGTACATCAAGACAGAATTTTGACTGCAACTTCATATCCTCTCCATCTTCCTCTGTATATATGTGCTATGCTTCCTTGAGCCACTTCTTCTTTCACTTGAATTTGTTTTCATAAACACGCGCGCATGCCATCTAAAAGTTTAAGTTAGTACAAAAAAATAAATTTTAAATTATTGTATGTACCTCATGGGGTTCAATATACCAACCATTTGAACTTGGCTTGGTGAATAAGGCATATAATATCAGAGTGAGGTTGTTGTTGGGGTGGTGTTTGGGTACTTACAGTGGCATGGATGATAGTAGTACTACTACTGATTGATTCTTGTTTTTTTTTTCTGTTGTTGAATAGGTATCTAACTTGTCCAATGAGTCTTTTCTCTAGTGATAAAGAGGAGGACAATACCTTGAGATTGTGTTTCTTAATTGTTAATGAAACCAACGTAGTATCATGATTCATTAACTCGAATATTGTCATTGATTGTGGACGTAATTGTTCACATATTGCTTTTCAGTAACTTGGTTCAATAACTTATAGTCTCATCAGAACTTTGATTATACAAGGAGGGACGGGATATATTGTCGATGACTCACATGCTTGTTGATATTTTTTTCAAATATTTACACTTTCATTTGCTTTTTCTGTTTTTTTTTTTTGGACCCATGTTTCCTCATAATTATGCGTAGATTTGGATGACAACCTGCAAGATACTCACCTTATTCCTAACTAAATAATCAAATTATACAACTTAGATATATTTTTTGTACACTCTATTTTTTCAATAACTTATAGTTTTCTCCTTTTGTTATCAGTGTAGTATATACTACTTTTTTGCGATATGACTGGCATCACCCTTTTGTCTACTCGACTACTATAAATGTTGATGGCGGACACTTTTGCAGTTTTGATGTTGATAGCGTGGACTTTGCTGCTACTTCTTGCAAACCGTCAGGTACTTAAATGTTGCAATCACACTCCACATTTACTCTTTTTCATAACTAAACGCTAAATTCATTTTTCCCTCTTATTTCAGACATACTCTCTGCCGCTGAATAACGCTGAAAAAGGACCGAAATGAAACTGTCAAAATGCAACATTATGTAAATATTGTAGAACGTAAATATCGTGTCTCGATGTATGCACTATCATTACATTCAACTCACAAAAGTATTGCAACGTTGGGTCCGTGCTTGCACGGGCAACTCTTACCTAGTATATATATATATATATATATATATATATATATATATATATATATATATATATATATATATATATATATAACTTGTGATACTCAACTATAGTTTAAATTATTAATTATGTTTGCAACTATACTATCAATTTCATAGTACATAAACTATAATTTATGATACGCAACTGTTATTTTTTAATACTATACAAATCAATTAATGTAATAGTATACACACAATTGTACATAAAACTAACTCTAAATTGATGACTGTTGAGATAAATTGTCAATTATACTCTTTGAACTTACTTAAATATCTTTTGAAATTCACAATCACCGTGTTATCACTGAATTACACTCGATTGTAAGATGTAACAGATGGTTATCAACCTTTACATTTTAATTTGTCTTCTTCGTTTTTCTAAATATAAATTATTCATGCTTTCTAAATCAAGTCGTTTCTTTTATGAATTCAAATTTTAAACAGTAGGAATCATTCTTCTCAATAAAATCCTTTGAGATACCCAAATGGCAACGCACAATACTCTACTTCACCCAAAATATTTAGGCTCTCGAATAGGAAAGGATGAATCCAATTTTGTTGTTCAATAAATTTATGACATTATTTGTTTTTATTTTTTACTTTATATTTATTATTCTTGAATCAACCTTATCAAGCTGCTTTTTTCGATTATTTTTTTTGTTTAAAATTTTTTAGCACGAAAAAAGTTATTGTAGATAAGTTGTGCTATAAATTTCAATAAAAAGGAAATTCATCAACCAACCACAAGCATATGGCCACTAAAAAATCTGTTTTAGGATCTCATGACTTATATATTTTTATATAACTAGCAAAAGATATGTGTTTATAATTTATAATTTTGCATGCAAAAAATGTCTTACATTGTCCTTGTATAATTTGAATAAGTTCTTTCAAAGTTAATAAAATATTACTTATTTGTTGCAATATAAAACATCTATTTGTTATTAAAAATCTTATTGATATATATAAAGATTGAAGTAGTTTAATTCAAAACTCCAAAATATTGGATAAATTTCATGACTCTGCGAGGAAAAAAGTTTTTGTAAATATTTAATATAACTTTGTAATACATATGATGATTTTTTGCTAGGTAACAGAAATTTTTTATTGAAGAATTAGATTTAGCTGTAACTTGAATATTGAAATTAAAACGTGTTAATATGGAAAGAATTTTAAATGCATTTCCATGTCACTATACAATAAAAAAAAATTTAAAAAAAATGATTTTTCTTCGGTATTCAGTATTTGCATTAGAGTTTAATTAATTTGAAGTTCGATTAATTTGGATTCGCGCCGCTTAGTGCCCTACTCGGGCTACCAAGGGACTTTCCATATCCATGACTCGAATTTGAAACTTCTGGTTAATGGAAGAATAATCTCATCAGCTACACCATATTCTCTCGTGATAAATATATATATATATATATTTTTTTTTATTATTATAAGAACATGGAAATAATATTCAATTCTATATAATTTTCAATTTTTTCTTACTATCTCAATAAGAAGTTTCATTTTTTTAGATTTTAGAGTGAGTAGATTAGGTTAAGTTCTTATTCCTCATTAATTAGTACGTAACACCTATCTCGTTGGTTCTGATTTTTCCTTTTTCCCGACATTCTCTTATTTAACAAAACTTTATATTTCATTACATATTTAATTTTTATGAATCAGTTATATTATTTATCCATTAAAAATGTTCGAATAAATTAAAAAGATTAAAAATTTATACCTATGCATAAAAAGGTTAAAAGAGTGAATTTCGGAAATATACATGAATTTTAATTAGAATATTTATAAAACCATATTAACTTTTGGCTTTATGCTACCAATCGCAGGAAAATGCGCATGATATATCTTTTTTTAACTTTATGATTTAAAATTGATATACTTCTTAATAGAAGTAAAAAACAATTTTAAATTAATTTTATTAATTTTCATTAAAATAAAATTTATTTAACAGCAAGGTTGGAGATATATAAGATGTTATTGGTTGTTAACGTATATTCTTTTTTAAATTGTATATTTATTTTAGTATCGTACTTGGCTAACCGATAAAGGAGTGGTAATTAGTTTATTCGATAGCTTATCCACGAAAATGAATTTTCTTCTGGTTGGCCATTATAGTACTAAAATTGAAAGCCTACTAGACAGTTTACATAGAGGGTGTTTGGATTGACTTAAAGGTTGTTCAAATCTATTTTTAAGTCAATTTTTTACTTTTAAAAGTGTTTAGCAAATATAAAAAATAAATTAAAATAAATTAGAAAGTGTTTGAAAAGGTAAAAAATGACTTAAAATAAGTCAAAACCAAAAGTAAGTCTCTCCTTACTTTTATTTTTTGACTTAAAAGTCATTTTAGTTCTTTTTATTTTTTACTTAAACACTACTTCCTCCGTTTAATAAAGAATAGTTTAGTTTGACTTGACACGGATTTTAAGAAAATAAAAAAAAACTTTTGAATCTTGTACTTCTAAATTGAAGTTATGTCAAATGTTCAAAATTGTCTTTAATCTTGTAGTCTTAGGCCTCATTTGTTTTCATTAAGATTAAGATTTGCATTAAGATCTGAGTGTTTTGATCTGAATACACATCTGAATATTAAGATGTGCCCTTTAAATTTAAATACTAAATAATTAATGTCGTTTGTTTTCAATATCTGAAGGTAGAAGTGAAATTAAATATTATATTAATAAAATATTATAAATTTTTATTTCAACAAAATATATAACTTCTGATAAAAAGAAAAGTTTTCAAAGTTTTAATAATCTTGGAGTACTATTTTTTCATTCAAAAACCTTGATAAACAACAATACACCTAAAATATTATTGCAACAAGTGTTCTTGACACACATCAATACAAGAAAATTATTAATATAAAAAAAGTACCTGAAATGATTTATGAAAACCTAACAGTTGGAAAAAAATGATGTTTGAATGAGAAATGTGAGAAAGAGAGTTCTTAGTTATGAGATAAAAAGGCAGCAGAGAAGCTATAATTTATTTTTTGATAACTTATCAAATGAGTCTGAATGTGTTAAGAGTCTCCTACAGATCTGATTCATTTAGACCTCTTCAGACCCATTAAGAGGTTTTTAAAAAAATAAAACAAATGAACTTAATGGGCTGAATCTTAATCATTCAGATTCAAACCTAAAAATCAAACGTACTTAATGGACTGAATTTGAATAATTAAGATTCAAACCTCCATTAAGTGCAAACAAATGAGGCCTTAAACAAGTAACGTAGAAAGCTGAAATCAAAATGTTATCACAAAAAAAAAAGAGGTCATTTTTTAAACACGCTAAAAAGGAAAGAAGATCATTCTTTTTTTAAACGAATAGAATACTTTTTAAAGCCAATTCAAACGGGCTAATAGAACCGAAGTCACCAAATATGAAAAATACTACCTTTTTCTTACTCGAAGGAGCCATTGTTTAATCTTTTATCAAGGATAGATTTAGAATTGAAAAAGACACAATAAATAGATATCATCTTCAGAGAATTGATGGCTTCTTTAAAGAAAAATTTGGCCTTTAGTATATGTGGGCTTTTTCAAAAGGATAAGTCATTATAATAAAAGTAAAAAATTATTCTAAACCATTCATTTTTAATAAAAATGACGAATAAAATGATCCAAAGGGAAAACATTATTTGTTTATGACACATTTTTTTAATATTAAAAATAAATAAAAATAAAATTCATATATTTTTAGCAAAGACGATAAATAAAATGGTCCTAGCATATATGTATTACTTGTTTGGTGATATGTCACATTTGTAGCTCAAGTAAATTGATCATTCATTTCCCCTTGACATAATTAATATACATAATATACATACAACCCCACTTCTTTTCATAGTTTGATAGTAATTGACAGCAGAAAAAGATATGTGGCATTGAAGTGATGAAGCCTACTTTCTATGACCTAACACGCACATTTAACACTTTATATTCCCCACATAAATGTTAGTTATGATTGCAAAATCTAAGCAATTAAGTACACCCCATGTGCAAACATGTTCATTTGCATATGTTCATGCATGCAATACTTCGTGCAATTTTAATGATATCTTTATTTCATATCATAATTACTTTCGTTATTTTAATTTATCTAATGTTAATTAATTAAACGTTATACGATATTTAAAAATATTGATAAAAATGTCAAAAATGAAAAGACTTGGATGCTTAAACGCGTGATAAAGGTACATACGTAAATTACTTTCTTCGTTTCATATTAATTGATCATTTTTTTATTTTATACTGCTTTTAAAAGAATCATAAATAAAAATATAATTTTATTAGTTCACCCTTAAAAAAAGAAAGTAGGAAATTTTACAAATAAACATAGATACTTTCAAAAAGAATTAATTGTAGAAATAATATAAAAAAATTTAATTAATTATTTTTTAATTTAATAAGATGATAAATAAATATTTTTAATATAATGCTCAACTAATATCGAAGAGAGGAGTATTCTCTATTGTGGCTATGCATATATACATTTATTAAAACCCAGTTTAACAAGCAAATTGAATCACTGTTATAGGAGATTAAACAAGAATCTTTTTTATTATTATTATTATTATTATTCAGGTTTTTAATTATTACTGATTGTTTCGCTTATGATTTCAATTATTAGTACTATTATTTTTTAATATTTAATTAGATGACTCGTAATAATTAGAGGAGATACCAGTAAAGTTGTCATCTTATTTATTGCTTTTCAATGAATATTGCAAGTTAGACAGGGGACAATAAAGCTAAGTAATTATCATTTTAGAAAATTAAAATATAGTATTTTTTTTCATTTTCCCCCTAGTAATAAATAATCTCGAAAGTAATTACTTCAGTATTTGAAAAATAAATTTTTATTTTTATTTATTATTTTTTACGTATCAAGAAAATAATTTTTTTTAAATTTTATTTTTAATATTAAGTACTTATTCTCCAAATTATTTATCAAGAATATTCAAAACTAATCAGCTAATAGAATTAGTGAGGCAAAATAATTATGTTAATTTTGTATTTTTATTGAATGTGCTAGATTCAAATATAACAAGTAAAAGTGAACGGAGAATATATATTTATTGAAAATATTTTCGAAGAAAAATAGGCTATTTGTAGTCATTTTACATTAAGAATATGCTACATTTTTTACCTGAATTGTGACAGACCATCAAAGTGAATCGTCCCAAACTATAAAAGCATTTTTTTTCAATAGAACATTCATATCCAAACATATCTACTTCTATTAATGCTTCACATATCTTCCTCCAATCAAAATGTCGAAAAGATAGCCTTCCAATATTAAAAGACTAACACCTTGTTTGGATGATTATTATTTATTGTATTATATTATATTATTAGTTTAAATTTAATATTTGTTTGAATTATTATTTAAATTTTATTATATCATATTGTCTAAGTTTATACTTACATAATGACAAAAAAAAATCATTTTATGTAATGATTGATTTGGTGTGATCGTGTTATTACTTTAATATATTTTTTCTCATTTTATCTTTATTTATTATTAAATAATAACATTTTATCTTTTACCTTATATTTCTATAGTAGCTTTACCTCGTACCCTATATTTTTATAGATTTATTATTCAAATTATAGATGTATAGCATTATGTAAAGACGGAGAACAATATAATTTATTCAAACTTTGTATTCATTAAATAACACAATACATTACAATAAACTACCCTATAAAATAATACTTAACAACCATCTAAACAAAGCATAAATCTATACTTTTTAAGATAATCTAAATGTAAAACACTAATTTTTAACAAGAAAGCTAATATAACTAAGTAGAGTGCAACATGATGTACTAAATAGGGTTACTCATATTTAAGTTTTGGATTTGAGTTTTAGATATAAAAAAATTATTAACATGGGCATTTTTTCCAAATAAGTCCTATGAGGTGTGAATATAAAATACTCAAATTTTAATATGAATATTAATTAGAAATTTTATATTTGAGTTTTTAGTATAAAAGAATTGCTAATTAGGAGCGTTTTCTCTAAATAAACCTTATGTACAGTGAATATAACATACTTAAATTTTAATGTGTATATCAAATATCGAAATTTTCTTATTTCTAAATTTTCTTTTTGGTAGGTATATTATATGTAGGTAGAAAATGACAGATAGCGGACTCTTTTTAATTGGACCACAATTCTTGAGGCTTAAAAGTCATATCACGTGTACATTTGTCTCCTAATAATGCTCTTTTATTTTTCAGATTAAGCCGTTACTTCACTTTACAATATAGTGAGGAAAAACAAACAATTAGAGATGCAAATTATTAAAAGTATTTTGTTTTTTTTATATAATAAGGTGAGAGTGAGTAAAATAAAGAAACCTTTATTTGTGTTTGGTACGTATTAAAAAGTAAATTAAAAAGATATTTTTTAGAAAAGTTGCTCTTTTAAATCAAGTTCATCGTACCGAATTTGTATATAATTTGTCGTACTTAGTTCGTTTAGTGCTATATATTGTTTTTTCTAATGGTGTGATTTATTTACTATTGCACAAAAAAATATTTACATTATTGTGCACACCTGAAGGATATAGTAAGTATCCTTGCCACCAAAAAATATATATATGAAAAAATGGATATCTAATTAGGGATTAGTAATTTCTTATGATTTTGGTGTTAATCACTTGAGCATTTTCAAAAGTACAATCAAGAAAGAGACATAATGCTGCAGGCACAACTAAAGAAGTTTATGTGATTAATTCTAAGCAAATTAGATTTAATTAATTCAAAAAGGTACTAAAGACATTTGCCTCGTTAATTCCATCTGAAATCCAACTAGAGTTTATTCTATTCCATTTGTTTTATGTGTAATATATATGGTGAGTGTTTGATTTACAAATTATTGGTCAAGTCAAATTGACAAAGCATTATTATTTTTATTTATTTATTATATATTTAGTATTAGTGAACATATAAAGTGTTTATATGTTAAAATCAGTTAAAAGTAATACGTTTGTTGCATAAAACTAATTAGTAGTATGATTTTTAGTTTACAAGCGACAATTTTTATCATATTTTTTGTTTAATCCTAATATATTTTCTAGTTCCCAAAATACTTGTGCAAAATAAATATTGAAACTTCCTCTCAACTTCATATTGTTATTTCATTTTTTTTTTCATATAAATATATTTCAACTTTTTTTTTGTTTGAAAAGAGGGATATTTTTGTCAATTTACTAAATTTTAGAGATAAGGAATTATAGATACTTGTTTATCAAATAAACAAACTCCTTAATTATCAAAACTTTCAAACACTTCTATTCAAATGCACAAATACATATTTATAAAACTAAGTTTACTACTTAAAAATGCTTATCAATACATAGTACATTAATACTTATGAAGTATTTATAATCATGTACAATGAGATAACCTAACACAAATTGCTTATCAAAAGCATTTTTCATATAATTTTGCTAAATACAAATTGTTTTTTAAAAAGCACTTTTTTAAGAAGTTATTTCAAAAAAACACTTTTAGAAATAATAATTTTCAGCAGCAATATTAGACATTCTCTAAATCACAAAACAATTTTATTATGACTTTAAGTTTTTTTATACATTATTACTTTAAAAATTATACATATAAAATCAAGCCATCGTAAAAAATAATTACATATAAATCTCTATAGTAAATATTAAATTGTAACTTAATACTAATAGTGATGACTAGCTCACTAGCATGGTATAACAAGTTAAATTGTAGAGAAGTTAAAATATAGAGTTAAAAGAACTGCCCTTTAGCTTATTTTAATATCCATATACACTATTTATTTATTTTACTTTATTAAAAGATTATTTTAAAAACAATTTTATATACGAAAAGATATTGTATTTTTGGCACATGCATATCTTTTTCAGCCGACATTGCTGCAATAATATAAGGATGACTATTTACTACAGGACAGATATCTTATTTTTGTCTCAAAAAGATCCAAAATAAAAAATGAATTATTATTAACAGAAATACAAAAAGAAAAACTAGAAAAGAACAAGAAAGATCATAGGGGCAAAATTATACTTTTCAAATTTTGGGCTGAAGACAAAATAGTGACCAAAGTTGTCTTTTGGAGGAACTTTACATGGTATAATAGTTCATCAAAAGACTAGTCAAGAAATATATATATGGTATCGATTATAGTGATTTATTATGAGTGTTCAAATTCGTGACACTTTCGTTTCTTTTGTTATCATATTACTATTAGAAATAGTTCTCCATCATAAATCAATAAAAAATTTATGCTTTAAAATATAATTTTCTCAGAATCAACTCACTAAAAAAACACATGAAGAAAAACAAATTTCTATTGAAATACTGAAAGTAGTAATTGAATATTTTCTTTTTTCTTTTACGAATTTAATCAAAATATATGTAAAAATAATCATCGAACATTGTTTAGCCGGAAATTTAAATGAGACAATAGTAAATTTTTTGCCACTATATGAATGAAGGAAAAGAGAGAAGTGAGGCTGAGGTAGAAAACCGGCCCACATGTATAAATAAATGAGGCCCAGTATGTCTGTTGAAACTTCAAGAAAGCCCAAAAACAGGCCATGATATTTGTTTCATGGATTAGGTCAGCCACATTTTCTTAGCATTTTCCTCTCTTTTGTGGGGCATTTTCATGATTATGAGCCCACACCAAACCCCTATTAACTTCTGACTCTCTCGCTAGAGGCGAATTCAGGATTTAAAGATTTTAAATGCGATAATAAACTTAAAATAAAAATAAAGAAATAGGGTTTTAGTTGGATTCAAATTCTGATTGGTAAGTAGTTCCTTTAGCTTGTACCAGCAGCATAGGGAAATATTATACTCTACATGGGTGCATTGCTAACTATATTCTAATTTTTGTTAATTTCTTAAGATGAATATACATATATACGCATGATCTTTTTTTCGAAGTAAATAGGTGTATGCGCGTGCACCCCACATATAAATGTGGGTCTGCCTCTATTTCTACCCACACAAAATAAAAAATGTTGTAAATAGGAGGATTTCTTTTGATTTTTGTCCCCTTATTTGTGGCAAAATAATTCATTTTGTAGCGACTCACTCACAAAAAACAAACTATGTATTTCTAAATGGCAGGATTAGGATCTTGAAGAGCGCATACGATTATAAAGTCATTTCTTATTTATACATCACTTCATATTCAGTTGTTGAAAGCTAGAAATTAAATTTTTTATATGAGATTTAAATGTTTCTATTAGAATATTAATTCAATCTTTTCTAATATATCAAATCAAATTAAATATTATGAAAAAGTTTTCTCTTAAAAACTTAAATGGGACACTACTATTTGTAAGAACAAAAAGAAAGATGGTTTAGAAAGTAAAATTAATCCTTGCAGTGCTCGCAGAATATGTCTTTTTAATGGCAACAAACTCAAATAAACTTTTGATTAATTTGATAAAAACTGCATCCCAAAATGAATTAATTTAAGAGCTTGTTGCCGCTAAAAACTGTTTATTTTTATGGAGTAAGTATCTTTTGGGAATAGTTTTCAGAAAAATATTTTGAAAAAATAATAATTTATATTTGGTTAATTCATTTGAAGCATATTTTTGATAAGCAGATTGTGTTTGGCTAATCTCTTTTAATAAATACTTTAGAGAGGCAAATTAAGAAAAAAATAAATATCAATGCACCTTTAATATTAAATTTATTTTATAAAGAGAAATTATTTCAAACATCAATTATAAAAGATTTAAATAAATTTTATTAAATTAAAATGTACATATTTAAAATTTCAATCAGTATTATATATGAATATAAAAATATTAATATTATTACATGATGATTTAAATATAATTAAAAACATCAAGCACAATAAATTTAAGAAAATCATTCCACAAATTAAATTAATACATACGAAAAATTCAATATAAAAACAAATAAATATAAGAGATATATTGATAAATATGTACATATGACAGAGATATTTGGTCTTGAAAAAAATAGTTTTCTTTTTCTACTTTACTTTTTTTTTTTTTAAGAAATAGAAGTTTTTAGTTTTTTATCAACAATAAAAAAAACTATTTCTGTTTCTATTCCAAAACCTATTAATTATTCAAACACTTGGATTTAAAAAAAGATATATTTACAAACATTGAAAACAAGTATTTTTATTTTTCCTACAACAATGCCAAACAGACCCTTACTTATTTGAGAGTATAGAATAATGCATATTATTTTTGGAAAAGATTTTTGGAAGCTAGGGCTTAATTTTTTGCTTAAGGGAGTAAAATGGAGTTTTAATAATGGGGGAAATTGATAAATTTCTGGCTTGATTGATGGTGTAATTATGGGCCGCTCATCGACAAAGTTAATTAGTCTTAATATTAATCAGATCAAATTTTTTTAAATTTTTTGATGTGGTATTAGTCTATAAGATGGGATTGATATCTTGATTATGTAGTTTATTTCCTTTAACCCATTCGATAGAATTAATATTTTATTTATTTTATTTTTAACAATGTTGTATTTGCTGATAAAATTACTTGTATTAAAATAGGTAATGAAAAAATAAATATCAAATATGCATATGAACATTTCGTGATAATAATAAAATTTCAAATGACAGATAAAAGCATTAGTATCTCGAAACATTGCATTTTTGAAAAGTTTAAATATTTTATGGGCTTTATAAAACATAAAAATTTATGTCTAGCAAGTTTAACTCATCACGATGATCATCGAGTCATCAAAATATAAACAATATGATGGTACTATAAACAAAGTTCATCTCACAAAGCAAGCTTAATACTATGAATGATAAACAGATGCTTAACAGAATTAATGATATTATTAATCATATATACATGTCATTTTATTGTAGTACCACATTTTTTATTTCAATCTGTGATATACATAAATAGAAAGTTAAAAGAAATTGAATTGAAAAAAAATAAAGGAAAAAGGGATAAAAATATTCTTGGACTATTCGAAAAGGTTCAAATATACCCTTTATCCACGGATCCACCTATTTGGCTAAAAATACCCCTCCTTCTATCTTTTTGGTCTATCCTTACCCTTAAAACTAACAAATTTTTTCTTAAATTGTTTTTATTATTGTTTTTTATTATGTGACAAATTTCTATTTGCTAAAGTTAAAACCCACCTTCAGCCCCTTATTTAACCCACCCCATGACCCAATTACCCATCGAATTAAAACACCCGATCCTTTACTAATAACATTATTTTATATAATTGAATTTATAAATATTAGGAAATCTTATTTATAGAATTTTAATCTAACATTGTTTGGTTTTAATTTTTGTGTCTAGCCAAATACTGATATTAACGAAACTTGAATTTTTATTAAAATCTTTTGTACCTAGACTAATTACAGAAACTTTCACTAAAATATAAACGGAAGTTAAAATTTTTCTATATCATTTATGATAATTTAATATTCAAATATTGTTCCCAAATCATAATTTTCAAGTGAACCTTTTTTTCTGTTTTTACATATATCATGTAATTCTTTTGAGAAAATTTTAGTGAACCACTCGCCACCATTGCCAATGAAGAACGGGATGCGGCTCCTTCTCATAAAACAAAAGAATGGGATGCGGCTCCAATGGAAGGGATGAGTGTTTGAATTTAATGGGTAATTGGGTCATAGAGTGGGATAAATTAAGGAGGGAAGGTGGGGTTTAAATTTCGGCAAATAGAAATCTGCCACATCATAAATAGTAATAATAAAATTAATTTAATAGAAGTCTGTTAGTTTCAAGGATAAAGGTGGACCAAAAAGATAGAGGGAGGGATATTTTTAGCCAAATAATTAGATGAAGGGTATATTTGAATCTTTTCGGATAGTCCAAGGATATTTTTGACCTTTTCCGAAAAATAAATCTATTTATATGTGTTATTTGCAAACATATTAAAGCTTATGTTAGAAAATTTGTAAAGTATTTCCTATCAAAATTTTATATTTTAACAAGTTATATTAATAATTTGATCTTTACCTGATGCAAGAGAGATTACTAAACAAATGATTCAGATTAAAAATATTGGCTTTTTAAGAGATGATAAAAATATATATATAAAAAAAAATATAAATATTGATATTTTTTTATAAAAATATTACACACATTAAACAAGGTTAGATATACAACTTCGACCACTTATGACTATTGTTGAAGATTGTTTATTACTTGAAATCACCATAGAGAGAAACAAATAAATGTGCAGACTTTCTACCAAATAAAAGCTATAAATATGAAGAAGAATTACTAATACGAAACAAGACGATCGATGATATGAAGTTTTTATTCCTAGAAATTTTCAATAATATAGCATAATTATGTTCATGATTTGATTTCAATTATTTTTTATTTTACAAATGACCAAATAAATTAAGTCGAGTTTTTAGATATAAGTATAGATTAGATCGAGGTTTGACTAAATCGATTTCTGTTTATTTTATCACTCAAGTTTTAAAATAAAATTAATATTTTTCTCAATCATATACCCATAATAAAACGCTTACTAAATTCAAAAAGAAAATAAAAGTATTTACCGTCTTTAGCTGAATTGTTAGCCTATGATATACTATCTAAGAAATTTGTTTAAGGATATAGATTAAAGGCTACTTCCATTATTACTCTATAGTATAATTAAGAACCTTATTAAATGAAAGAGAAATATGAAAAAATTCTCTTAAATTTTATTATTTTTCGTTAAAAGAAATATGTATATATAAATATAATATATGAAATGATTAACGCCCTTTATACAAATTAGTTATTATAACTCAGTAATTTCATCTTTTTAAAATAAGACTTCTTTTAAAAAAGTTTTCTTATTGTATTATTTATGAATACTCTTTATAAATTTTCTTGCTTCGTTACTGTCTTTCATACACTAGATAATCTTATGAACATGTGTAATTTTTAATATTTTTCATTGTATAAAAAATATATTTTACGAGTAAAAGAAAATGCCAAAAATGTCAAGGTCATGTCTTTAGATGCTTTGTACCAGGTTGGGGGGAGAACACCATGTGACTCCCATCCAGCTTCTGTCTTCATCTTCCCCACCAAAATAGTTTCTATTTATAGAACTTGTAAAAATAATTTATTTATTTTCATATTTATCTATTCATTACTTTAAAAATAAATTTTTATTTTTTTCTATTATATTTTATCTTTGTATCAATTATTTATTATCAAATTACTTTTTAAAATTTAATACTAAATATCAAGTAATATAAAAATTGATATTAAATATTATTTTTTAATCGACATACAAAGTTCAGTAAAAATGAATAATTCAAAAAAGGGATGAACTCATCATTATCTAAATCCCTCACCTCTATGGCTCTATTCAATTTCTTGGGAGTATTTTCTTATTATTCTGATGACATACTTTTTGAAAAAATATTTTTGATTGTTAATTTTATGCTTGATATTATGCTTTTGTAATTACAAAATTCTCAAATTACAATATAATCATAAATTTTAAAACATGTTTTCTTAATTTTCACATCTAATCATGTCGTATTGTATAATGAATAAATAAAAAAGGGAGTGTTTTCAAAATAATAACAATTAGTTTATTGATTTAGTTACCCCAAATATTATAGTCTCAAATTAGCTAGTTTTACATCATAAATTTTCAAATATTTTTGAAAAAACAGTTTTGGGCAAAGTTTGGATTAAAGTTTGAAACTATGTTTTGTCATTAATTTTAGAAATATATATACATTTTTTTTTATAAAAAAAGTAAAACATAAAACATGGCTTATATCTATAAATTTGGCACAACATTATCGTTTTTAGAACTAAATAATATATTATCTAAAAATCATAACACAATATTTTAATTAAAACTACTAATAATACAATGAATAACTAATATTTTGGAAGTTTGAGATTTAATCTTTGAAATTTTTCAAAAACTAGACAAATTCTATAACCAAACAATCTCTGCCAAAAAAATTCTCAAAAAAAAAACAAAAAACATTTCACATTATTTACAAATATAAAAAATTTAAATACAACTAAAGGACAGATATGCAATATGTGTAAAATGGAAGGGCCTTAATGAAAGTAAACATGCATAAAAGGGGAACCCGGAATTCAAAACAACCAAATCGGTCCTCTTTCTTCTTCCTCTTTCACCCATTTCTCCCTCTTCTTTACCAGTGGGGAAAAATAGTAGTACTAATAATGAAGAGCTCAATAACAGTACTACTGCTTCTCGTGCTATTGTGCGCCACTTCCAACATTTCCATTGCCGTTATTGATGGTAATCTCATTTAATTATTCCTTATTAACTCCATTAATCATGATTTTCAATGTCTACTTCTGTTGCTGCTGCTAATTTTTTTACTAATCTCTTTACATATGTCCTTTCTCGCTTTTTAATGATTTTTTGGTACTCTACTGTGGTTAAGAATTGCCATTAATCTAAACATTCGTATTGCTAAACTGAAAGCTTGTTATTGTGATAATGTATTTAAGAATTGAGATTTCAGTTTAACAATGGGGAAGAAATTGAGAAAACTAGATTCACATTTTTTTTTTAAAAATGGTTTTCATCTGCATTGAAGCTCAATTTAATTTTGAATTTGTATCAAAAAGTTACAGGCAGTTTGTAACTTAGGCTATTCATATGCATGGACTCAAAACTAATACCTCTTGTTAACTAGAGTCTCATTTAAAAAGATTAATAGTAATATTTCATTGATTTTTACTTGTTCATGAATTATCAATAGCTATGATCAAATTTGAAATGACGCTCAATTATTTAGATGTGACGCTCTCAATAAAATTTCTTTATATCAAAAATTCGAATCCAAGATAAAAGGGGAAACACTCACGCTTTGAAGGAGAAAATTGGGAAAGTAGATGACTAATGGGTTGGTAGCAAGAGTCAGTTATGAGTTACACAGTGAGGCCTTTAATTTTCTGTGATAAATGTCTTGTCAATTTTTTAAATTAAATGACCAACCAGTCCAAGACAAACCAGCTAGTTGGAGGTCATTTTTGTCATTTATCTATAACCAATTACTCACCACTCAAAGGAGACCTCCAATGCACAAAAGTTTTTCACTCTTCCATCTTCACCCAAAAATATCTACTCCTATTGTTAACAATAAATAACTTAATACTCCTCCTGTTTTAATTTAATGTAGTGTTTTAAAATAAGAAATACACATATTTTTAATTTAAAATAATAATAAAGGGCATAAAATATATCATATAAATTAAAATAAAACAAATAATTTAGCGAATTTAGAAGGCATAGGTGAGAGGATGAGAAGTTTATTATCCATTGGGTTTATGCAAGAAGAATGATTTGCTTAAAGAGGTATGCATGTGCCTGTCATTTCAACTGAAAGGGAAACCTACTGCAAGTAGTGTAAGCACGAGCTGTGCACATGACACTGCTTACTAACTTTATTAGTGACTCCTCTTTTGGATTTTATGAGTAAAAATGACCCAGCAAACTTCAAAGTCTTGCAATTTGATTATGTAGGATTTTATTTTAGTGATTGGGGGAGTAAAGGAAAAGACACTTTTTGGGAAAAGTTAGGTTAAAATCACAGCTGCTTATGGGTTGTGCGGTTAGCTGGCTCATCCCTAATATTACATAGGACGCCAAAATTAATCAACCTATTATTGCACACAAAGAGTTAAATGTATTTTTTTTCCATGGGGGTTGGGATAAAGGATTACTATGTGTAGAATTGAATTTTTAATAGTAAGGCGATAGTTCACATAGTTAATTAGTTTAATTATTAAATTTTAAAGAGTAAAATATATAAAGTAAGTATTGAAAACATCCTTAAATTTGATGAAATGATTAGTTTTATCTCTGAATTATTGATTGTTTTAAAAGTACCCATTTGTTTAGCTAACACTTTGTTTGGGTCATTGTTACCCATTGTTTCATAACGTATTGTATTGTATTGTATTGTACTCTATTGTATGGTAGATACAATCTTTGGCTAGACTGTATTGCTTTTTGTTGTTTAATAACATTTTAATTGTTTGGTTTGATCGTATCGTACTGTATTGTAATTTGTAGATTTACTAAAATATCCTTAATTATTCTAGGGAAGTTTGATTTGATTTAAATAATTAAAATAAAGATAAAATAGTATTTTGAAATATTATGTAAATATATAATTGGAAAAAGAAATTAAGTAGCAATGGGAACACACCAAATTGGTTGTTCTATAAAATAGGGTTTTCGTTGTTACATGACAACGAAATTTTAACAATACAATACAATACATTTTAGGAAACAATCAAAACAAACATTGTAGGTATAGTAACGATACAATACAATATAATACAATGGATAAAGATGTTCCAGACATAGTGTAATTGAATTAGATGTACCCTCGATCTTGCAACATGAGGAAAATACACTTCTAAATTATCGTCAAGCTTAGGGTTATTTTCCAAACTTCTCTCGGCTTTTTATTTAAAGTTTTATCTCCTACAAGAACTTGAGATCACTTGTTATGTTGTGTTGCATTTTGAGATGTATCTAAGTTTAGTTAGTCAAGTAGACAGATATTTTTAAGACTGTCAATAATTTAAAAATAAAATAATAATTTGCACCAAATTTCAAATTATTTTCAATACTTCTCTCTTTAGCATTCTCTTCGTCTCATTTTACACGACTCTTTTTCTTTTAATTCGTCTAAAAAAATATTACATTTATTATAATTAAAATCAATTAAGTTTCAATTTCTTTTATCCATAATGAAAGATTTACATTTACATAAATATCTAAATATTATTTTAGATGTCAAATGATTTTTTTTGAATACTGTTAAATTAAATTATGTTATATAAAATAGGAGAAAGCGAGTATGATTAATTAGTTGAGTGGTTGGGTATAATGCATATAATTCTACATAATTGCTTTAAACTTTCATCTTTATCACTTGCACACTATATATGATTATTTTATATTGAATATTTACGGGGATAGGTGGTGCAATAATAGGGACAAAGAGTAATTACATTCTTATTATTGTTGTCCCTACTTTGGAATTTGGATTTTCCAGAGATAACCTATTACTCTCACCCATCATTTGCTCCTAAATATTACTTACAGATGAAGTATTCTCTTTAAAATATTCAGATCCTCGATATGAATGACTCTATTCACAATATTATTGTCTGTCCTTTTCAAATGTTGATACAAATGTACATATAAAATATCAATGAAGTTATGAAATGAATCTCGAGTCTAAGTCAATTTTACTCGTGTTTTTAAATATATGCAGGATTGTTAAAGAATGGAAACTTCGAAATGCCCCCATCGAAAGCGGACTTAAACGGCACGGAGGTTCTAAAGCACAACGCCATACCGGAATGGTCCATTTCCGGGTTCGTAGAGTACATAAAAGCTGGCCAAAAACAAGGTGACATGCTTCTAGTCGTACCCGAGGGCTACGCCGCGGTTCGTCTAGGTAACGAAGCATCCATCAAGCAAATACTCAACGTTACAAAAGGAATGTACTATTCCTTAACGTTCAGTGCTGCTAGAACTTGTGCTCAGGAAGAACGTATCAACGTATCTGTTACACCTGATTTCGGAGTACTACCTATCCAAACATTGTATAGTAGCAGTGGTTGGGACTCGTATGCTTGGGCATTTCAAGCTGAATTCCCCCAAGTTGAGATCTTGCTTCATAATCCAGGTGTTGAGGAAGATCCTGCTTGTGGTCCTCTCATCGATTCGATCGCCATTCGTACTTTATATCCTCCTAGGGCCACTAATCGTAAGTTTTCCGTCTAACTTTATATCAGACTAAATACGAAGTTTAAGAAGGAACTATAATAATTTACACCGATAATAATTGATAAACATATTGAGTCTAGAATAGACATATGCTTATATGATTTTAATATATGATTCAATTAATTATTAGGTGAATATATTATATTGACTTGTGCTAGTATCTAGTATTGGACATCTATAGATGAATAGTCACATACTAACACATGCCCAAAATAAAATGTGACCTTGCATGATTGTGATGTTGTCTGTTGGACCACTCTTCTTATCTATTGCTTTTCTGGATGTAGGGTTTACACTTCTCTATCACTATTAACTTTTAATTAATATTTGAATTAATATTTTACACTAAAGATATTGCGATAAAATATGCATATTAATCATCATTATTCAAAGGACATAAAAAGATTTTCATTATTCTTTTGTGAAGTCATTAATGTTGTTGTAACGTTTTCATATTTGAGCGATTACTATTATAAATATATGAAGTTTGAAAAGGTTATTTTCTTTTATTCAATTTCTAAGTAATCGAAAAATCTCATTTTCTCACTCTAAAATTATGTACTCGAATTTAATTAATATGGAGGAAAAAAGAGTAAATTTGAAGTACATGTACTGCTGGACCAGTTGCAAAAAAGTGACCCAAATTTTAATCCTTTGTCCATTTAGGTTCCTTTATTGATGCTACTTTCCCATTATTCAATTCGAAGTAATAATTTAGGTATTAAATTGCAAAAGAGCTGTAATGTGATTATACTATCGTAGGGTCATAGCTAATTCATTATTTATGTCATGCTCATTTCAGTATAAGTAATTGCTAATTCTATCCAAGTTCCTAACTTTGTTGCGTTTAATATATTGTCCTGCATTCTGAGATTTAATACATCAACAAACTATTACTCAATCGAAACTATTCCCTCTGTCTCAATTTATATGACACCTTTTATGTTTTATTAAATCATGTAATTACTATGCAGAGAATTTGTTGAAAAATGGAGATTTTGAAGAGGGTCCATACGTATTCCCAAACACAAGTTGGGGGGTACTTGTACCACCAAACATTGAAGATGACCATTCCCCATTGCCAGCATGGATGGTTGAGTCCCTCAAGGCAGTAAAATACTTAGACTCTGACCATTTTTCAGTACCACATGGCAAGAGAGCCATAGAGTTAGTTGCTGGTAAAGAAAGTGCCATTGCTCAAGTTGCAAGAACCACAATTGGCAAAATGTATCAACTTAGTTTCAAAGTTGGAGATGCAAGTAATGCTTGTGAAGGTTCTATGATTGTTGAGGCCTTTGCTGGAAGGGATACACTTAAAGTCCCATACGAGTCTATGGGAAAAGGTGGATATAAGCGTGCTATCCTCCGTTTCAAGGCCACTACTAGCCGGACTAGGATCATGTTCCTTAGCACCTACTATCACACGAGGAGTGATGATTTTGTTTCCCTGTGTGGCCCTGTAGTCGATGATGTGACTCTCTTGAGTGTCAGGACCCATCGTCGAGTCCTCTAAGGCATGTATTTTGATGAAATACGGTGGATTTTATGAGTTATGGTATGAGTAAATTTGGTTGAATTAATGAAGCAAAGAAGAAGGTGGGAGCTCTATTTTATCTTACTTTTGGCTTGTTTACTACTAGTGGCATTATCTTATGCATGTGTCCTATACTAATGTCTAATGAAAGGCAAAGAAGTATATATAATATATATATTTTGATTGGTGTTGAGTGGTTTATGTATTACATTTTGGGTTTGACCTTGGGAGAACTCAAAAGTAGTTTGAGCAAATGATTATTGTAACACTAGCAATTCAAGCAACCATTGTCTTTTTAGTCAATAAAAAAGGTGGCTTGGATGAAGATTGAGTGGTTATATTTGTTAATTTACATTGACATTTGTATAAATATAAGGTATCATTTAGCTATACCTATCTCTCCCCCACTTAAAAACTAAGCATCTTAAGTTATACAAATCAGCCATTTGGTGTTTTTGGTCTTTAGGCTTAATACTGTGGAATTGTGAATTGGAATCCATATATAAGGACAAAATGGAGGATTATTTGCATTGTATGGCCATCTGCTAGTTTACTTTTGTTTAATTTATTCACAATTTTACATCCTCCTATCTTGTTTAATTATTCACAATTTTACATCTTCCTATTTTGTTTAATTATTCACAAATTTCATTTAATTCTACATATGTAGCCACAATTTGATACTTTTTAAGAATTATATTGGAGTAAAACATATTTTACAGTATTTGCATAAAATTTTAATTCTTATATAAATATCTGGTGGTTCACTTGATCGTTTGACATGTTATAGTGATTTAATTGGATTGATTGCCCTACAACATCAGGATCACCATTTTCATTTGGTGCATCGCCTTCTCTACTAGTGTCCGCCGACCTTCTTTGATATACACAAGTGTTATGCACTGTCAATTTGGACAAGGTCTTGCTCAATTGGTGATCTGCCCTTCATGTTAGACGATCAACAATGTTCCCTTTGCACTTCTTTTTTTTTTTTGTATTTTTTGTTATTCTTTCAAACGTCAGTTCTTGCCTTTATAGTTGCAAATCATCGAAATTATATTATTAGAATAGGACAAAGTTAGGCATTGAGGACTCTAATTATTGAGCTAAATGGATCTTAAATGAGTACAAATCTACCACACATTAGTTTATAAAAGTATATTAAAGCTTTCGGGGTTGAGTTTGATTTCCTTCTTGCTTATTGGTGATTTTGAGTTGTAAACTATAATTCTACCATTTATGAGAGGATAATACCCTCACCCGACTGAAAGAAGACTAAGAGAAGTTAATACACACTCATTGTTAGATAAATTTTGTTGTTTGAAAAAATAAGCTCGTTGATGGAGTATGAGTGATTGAGTGCTAGTAGAAGATAATTAGAAATAAGTGCGGGGTAGTTTGAAAGGTCGTGGACTGACTCCAGTTGAAATTTGTAGCAACTGTGGTTGCATTGCTGATCTGAATTAATTATTGTAGGAGATAAATGTTTACAATGCTTTTAAAGCATTGACAGAATATCCTTTGAAGTGAGGAATTTGCTCAAACTTGTTATTTCCTAGCAACGTCTTAAGGTTTTAGGTGTTGAGACTCTTGTCTTTGTTCGTAAGGGTTGCAAAATGTTGGTGGGTCACAATGGTAAAAAAAATCCGGTGATTTAGGACAAAAGAGGAAGAGTTTGTGATTGTTTATATGAGATTTGAAGTTAAATGGAATTGAATAGTGAGTGCATACTTTTTGTATAATTAGTGTATAATGTATATAAAGTTAAACGATATTTAATTTTTTGAGTTTATCATAATATATAGTTAGTGTATAACTCATGTATGAGTAAGTTATAATGTATTGTATGTGTATACTTATATTGTATAGTCAATAAATACTTTCTATGATTTTTTGGCTATTTATTTTATATAAATAAAACATGACTATATTCGTTGTAAACTAAGAGAGTGTTTGAATTAAATTAAAAGTTGATCAAACCTATTTTAAGTTAATTTTTGACTTTTGAAAGTATTTCATAAATTTAAAAATAACTTAAAATAAGTTAAAAATGACTTAAAATACTTAGAAGTGTTTGACAAAATTAAAATAACTTAAAATTAATTAAAATGACTTAAAATAAGTTAAGAACCAAAAGGAGGTTTATCTATGCTTTTTATTATTTGATGAAAAATCATTTAAGTTTAACTTTTTATTTTGACTTTAAAGTTGTTGTTTTTAAAAAAATTAATCCAAATGAATTCTAATTACTTTACTGTATATATTTGAAACTACCCCATAAATAATTATTCCCCAAATCACATTTTCTTTTCATAAAATTAGCACTACCCCATAAATAGTTATTCCCCAAATCACATTTTCTTTTCATAAAATTAGCCCAAAAATTATTTTTATATTTAATAGTAATATAAAGTCTTAATTATTTAGGGAAACTTACATAAATATGCTGTAATAAAAATATATTTGCCATTTATAGCAATAATATTTTTTTATTTGATCACTTTTAATCTATTTATAATACAAGTTTAATATATATTACAAAGAATAATTTATTATTCATATATAATACAAGTTTTAATGATGATAATACATTTATCACACATTCTAATACATTTATAATACAATGTGTCAAAATTTTACCAAACAAACATCATATATTTCAAAAGACAATTATAATTCATATATATACATAATTCACTTTTAATACATATTATAGATTTAACATAGTATTGCTATAAATGGTAATAAATAAAAAGTATCACTAAAATCAGTAGTTGTTTATTAAAAGGTACCAATTAATGTAATTTTTTCAATTATTTATGTGATATGATTTTTCCATTTTTTACGCAAATTAACTTGGGAAACTTTCACATTTAGGCACTTAAAAATAATTAATTAATCTCCATAGCTATAGTTTGATAATTAAAATTTGTAGCTACATGTTATATGAAAAAGATGAGAGAGAGGGGGGAAAAAGAGTGGGAGAAGGTGAATTGTATATGTATATTGGTTAGATAATTGTATATTATACATGTGTATTTGTATATATGGAAAAAGAGATTGGGAGAGGTAGGAGAGAGGCGAGAGAGACTAGGAGAGGGAGGAGAGGGGCGAGAGAGAGAGGGCAGAGAGTGGGAGAGAGGTAAATTGTATATGTATATAATTGTATATATTTGTATATTATACATATACATTTGTATATATGGAAAGCGAGATTGGGAGAGGGAGGAGAGAGGCGAGCAAGATTGAGAGAGGGAGGAGAGAGGGAGGAGAGTAGGAGAGAGGTGAATTGTATATGTATATAGGTTAAATAATTGTATATTATACATATGTATGTATATCATGGTGAACTATACATATACAAACGTGAGTAATTATACAAATTCGAAGTCAGCCCATGTAATTAATGTATAATGTTAGTCGCGAGTGGTAATTATAGCAAATTATATCTATGATGAGTGATTAAATAGTTTAAATTTGCTTAGCCGCATAATTTTCCAAATTAACGTTTAGATTTTCCTCTGTAATTTTTGGCATTGGGCCTTGAGGATTTCACTCATTTTCCGTTGTCCAATTCTCCATTTACACAAAACATGGACTCCAACTTAAGCCCACACTAAATTACCAAACCTGTCCACTGCTACTTCACCCTCGCCGTTGCTCTCTCCGGCGAATACATCGCGCTTCCCTCGCCGTTGATATCTCTGGCGAAGATTTTGCCTAGTAAGTTCCTCCGTTTCTTCCCTCTTTAACTAGATACCTCTCTGCATTTCCTTCTTTCTTTAACTCCTGGTTTAAAAACCCTAAACCCTTTTTACTTCTTGCAGCCATCCATCGTAGCACTAGCTGAAGGTCCTTTTTACTGGAGTTCCAAGTTCTGTGTTGCTGGTTCCTTCACGTTTCTGTAACTGGTACAGCAGCTATTTTTTTTCCTGCTTATCTCTTATATTTGTGTAGTAGCACTATATTCTAAGAATTTAGTTTGGCATAGTTTTTTAATTCAAATTTCAGTTTGTCATTTTTACGCGATGTGATTGATTCCGGGGTTTCTTTCACGATTTTCTTTTAGTGGTTCTCAGTCTCTTCATGTGAAGTTCATATTAAAAATTAGAAATTTAGAATGGAAATCCGTGTCTTCTCATTAATATTATCCAGAGTTATATTTTAGATTGCATTACAGTACAGTATGTGTGTTGTTGAAATGATCTTTTTGGGTGCTTTCTTAATTCTTGGAGCTCCCTCAATTAGATATGCAATGCAAGATCTCTTGTTAGGTATTTTGCATATTGAGATTTGAGCCAGTTGGTGTTTGAAGAAAATCAAAGGTTATTGTGTTTGCACGTGTGCCCAATGAATGTAATTATTGATTATTTTTGAAAGATTTACATGTTTGTGTTTAGGTGGTTGTTAACTTCTTCAAATATGTATTGAATATCTATATCAGATACTTGGCCCAATTATTATTGTATATTAACTCAAGGCCATTGTCCTAGAACTCTGAATTTTGAATCCATAAATTTGAATCTTGGATCCGCAACTATGATGGCGAGTGGTGATCCTCATCAGCAGCACCAGCACCAGCACCAGCACCCACCGCTGCCACAGCAACAATTCCAGCAACAACACCAGCAACAACCCCAACAACAACACCAGCAACAACACCAGCAACAACACCAGCAACAGCCCCAGCAACAACACCAGCAACAGCCCCAGCAACAACACCAGCAACTGCACCAGCAACAACACCCTCCACATTTTGGAGAGTTTCCAAGGGGTCCACAACCTCTGCCAGGTCCTCCTCCCATGATGCGGCAGCCATCTGCATCCTCCACTACTCTTAACGCTCAGCTACCTGGACCTCCTTCTCATCCTTCTTATGACGGTGTGTTACTAATGTTTCATTTACTCTTTTACTTCTCATCATTGATTGATATGCTTTTCAGCAGAGTGGGCAGGTGGTTTTCGAATCAAGAATCTAGTTGTTATCAAATTGTTTTATTGTAGGAAAAAATACCTAGTTACAACTTTTCTGCTCCTACTTCTTCTCTTTTATTTCTTTGATTTTAGTTATCAAACTGCTGCTGTGTAATTCATTAATCTGAAAAAAATATGGGTAGATACTGAAAATTGGGTTGACTGTAATTTTAATGGGAAAAAGGGAGAGAGAATATTAGTAGAAACTACTGGTCTGGAGAGGTGTCATTTGAACATGCTATTTTGTTTTCTCTGGAAAGGACCTCTTTAGTCATTATTTCATGTAGTTTCTATTTTGTTGGAAAAGAAAGAAGAGTTTCAACTCACAGATATTCATGTTGAACTCTTATTACCATTTATCATTTTCATTCATTTTATAAGAGGAAGAAGCATGATGAAAGACAGAATGTTTGAAGCAAAAAGAAGGTTGATTCCTCATCACTTCTCTATTTCTTGTTATGAGATACGGCGGCTAGAATAGATCGCCTCTTTCCCACAAGTTGACTGATAATGAGGCTATGAGCGTCTCAGATTGTCAAATTCTCATAGAACCTACCAATTCTTATTGCTTGGGTAGGTTTAGGTCCATAATGTTGAAGAGAGGATGAAAGTTACCTTGTTCTTAGAGACTTCCATTTGCCTAGATGACACATATTCACTTCACCTAATTTTTATTTTGATAAATATTTACAGGACCTATTACGATGTCTGCCAAAGTTTTATTCTTTTCCTTATATTTGCAGCTCATGCTGATAGTTTTGCTGCAAAGAGAATGAGAAAAATTGGCCAGAGAAGAGCAGTTGACTACACCAGTACAGTTGTAAGATATATGCAGGTAATAACTGTTGAATGTTGGCATTTACCCAGAGAATTAGTTATGCAATGTGTTGCAGTAAATGTTCTTCTATATGTTACTTCTATATAGATCAGCAAGGGGCTAGAATCAGTAGCTGTTATCCTGCATCACTAAGAAAATTTACATCAAGTGTGGGTTCATTTTCCTCTTTTCTTTTTTCAAAGGGGTTACAACCACAAGCTGTTTTCCCTTGACCATTAGGAAAAACTAGCAAGATTGCTTTCATTCAATATCAACCTATCCTGCCTTGAAAATGTGTGTACAGTTGGCAATCAATGTGGGAAATAAACAGTAAGAATAGTTGGTAAGTGTTTATTCATCTGCATGCCACACATTTTCACCGACATTATGGAAATCTTTTTATAGGGTTTGGTATAATCAAAGATAAAAAACCTTCTATGGATAGTTTGGATGTCATTGTTCCATTGTCCATGAACACCATTTGTTTTTTTTGTTTTTTTTTATTCTTTTTGTCCGCACCAGAACATTAGTTTTTGATACCCTTTTTTCCCTACTATTGTTACACATGAGAGAAGCTTGGGTCTAGACTCTTTTAAATGATCCTCTAACACAACTCAGCCCTCCATTACAATTGATGGCTTCTAATCTCAAGCTCAATCCCCTTTAATCCTATGTATCAGTCAATCAACTATATTCAATTCCAATTTAGTTAGCATCCTTAAAAAGAAATCTCCTTAATTTAAAAAAAAGAATCCTCTATATCCATCTTTTCTATTTGGTACATTTCATTTTGATAATAAACATTTCATATTTTAAGGCTGATTAGGGTTTTAAAAAAATAGAGGTTCTTTGAATCTCACACTTATCCCTGCACTCATTTGCAAGTTATTTATCCAACCAGAAAAATATTGTCTATTATGCCCTTTAATGTAACTGTGAAGACATGCTGAGCTGTAATCTTGGTATTGACTTCTTTAAATCTCACATTTATCCCTATGCTGACATACAAGTCTTTACCATAATAAAAAGACTAAATGCAAACACTCATTTAATGCATACTTGCTTAACTATTTGATCATTTGCTTTTATTGTGTTATGTTCTTAGTAAAATCCTTGTTGATGCAAAGAGATTGTGGGTTTTAGGTCTCCTTCAATTATCGTAGGCGTTGCACCTTCGAGATGATGCACTTTGAGATTCACATAGTACATGTCAAACAATCTCATACAACCTCCTTTTTTTTCATCCTATATTGCACTTTCTATTAAACAATGATCATCTTGTATGATCACACATCTATTTTAACATCGATATTTATGTGACACTCATATGATATGCTGGGCCTTAAAGGCACAACAGTCTTCCCATATAACATTGATGGTATAACAGTGATCCTAAGGTACTAGAGTGCCTCTATATTTGAACTCAGGCAACGGTAATTTTTTGCAGAACAATATGTAGGAATATACTTTCCATACATTACTCTTCTAATTGTTCTAGTTGAAATACTAGTCTCAAGTCACAGTAAATATAGCCTGTACCCTGATTCATTAGTACTAGCTGTAAAGTAGCAGCAAGTATAGCTTGTATGGTGGTTAATTTGTCTAGCACTAACCATACACTCCAGGAATATTGCTAGAGCTCTGATTATCTTTCCACAAGGCGATCTTGCTCAATCCAACATATTTTTTGAAGGAGTCCAACCTCTTCCTAATTCCAGTTCCATAAGAACCAAATACGCGCTTTTGGTTTGCAGTAGCTAGCACCCATATGAGCTGTATTGATGTTCCGGTATATGTATACCTCACTACACTCTTTGGTTGCCATAACTCTAGGTAACGAGGATAGAAAAAAAGGTGAGAGCAGAAATAAAAAGAGGAAAAGAAGTTCTATAACCTTTTTTCCTCTCAAAAAAAAGGGAAGAAAAATGAGACCAAGAAACGAAAGTCGTCTTGATTGTTTTGTCCAATAGTAACTTCAATGCTTTTTGGTGGACTTGTCAACTTGGCAATGGTACTCATAACATTCTTTAACTTTTAAGGTTATTTTGGTCCAAAGTTAAGAATCATCGCTTTTCTGCAGATCCGCATGTGGCAGCGCGATTCAAGGGATAGGACAGTGTTACAACCGAGCCCAGCAGCAGCAGTTGATGTCAGTTTACTCCACCTATGTATTGGTCTTTGATTCTGCAAAATTTAATATATTTTCATGATCATATATTTTGAATTTTTCATTACTGGTAAGAGAGCTTTGTTTGTACAAAATACAACTTGCGAAGCTACTGTGAACCACCATTGAAGTAGCAAGAGACAAAACATTGGCTGAAGTCCTGTAGGTTTCAAGCTTCTTATGTTGAAGCTCGTCAAACCCTTATTCTGTACTCACTAACATAGATGTTCAAACAATAAAGTGAAGTGTACTCCTGCTTCTTGAAGGTAGGGTGGTTGTTTCGGGTAGACATTCGGCATTCTTGGGGATGAGGATAGTTGACGTAAAAATATCTGTAGTCCCAGAAGGTGATAATAGTTCATGTGAGCTAGTTATAGACTCCAAGAACATTCTAGAACCACCTAATGGACGAATTAATTGTGAATTTTGTAACATAGGTTTCCCAAAAAGTACCAAACTCACATGTTTAAAATTGAAGTCTTCCCCACAACTGAACACACTATTAAAATATATTGGCCTGGAGCCAGCAAACTAAATGCTAATGATTCTACATACTGTGTATAAGTTGGCCCAGAGTCCCAGACAATTTATTTTAAAAGAAATGAAAAGAAAATGATCTTATTTCTGTAAAGTCAACATTGATCAGTATTTTTTAATTGTTCATGGGTGCAGATATTGCCAGCAGTTGCCTATTTGGATAATCCATCTACAAGTTTTGCTGCTAAATTTGTTCATACATCTCTAAATAAAAACCGTTGTTCAATCAATTGTCTTGCGGTGAGTTGAAGAATTCTTCTTGGTTTCTCTCTTTACGTTTGTGCTTTAGTTGTGTATTATCTTTGTTTTTTTTTTCATACTTGATTGAATTACTGTGTCCAGAAGCACACATGCATCTTTGTTCATGTGCCATTTAGTTAGTATCTATGTCATACCCCTCCCCCCCTCCTCACCTCCCTGTTTATGTGGCACTTTCTCCTTTTCACGATGTCCCAAAATGGTTGAGACTATTCGATTTCTATGCAACTAGTCACTACTGTGAAGAGTACAAAGTTGTAAAATTTTAAGTTCAAATTTCGAGGCAAATATCTCTGTCAAACTAGCTTTTCCAGACTACTGTAATATGCTGTTCCTCCATTGCTAATATAATTTATAAGTCAAATTATCTTATTAAACTAAGTGTTAAATGAAACATCATCACATAAAAAGGAAATGGAGGGATTAGTTCTTTCTACTGATCACAAAAATAAAATGGAATGGACTATGGAGGATACAACCTTGATGCTGAAGAATACAACCTTAGCAGTTTTGAGAAAATGGAATGGGGGAAGTAATATTTAGTAGTACAATCGGCAATCATGGTATGTTCTTCGGAGCATTTAAATGCAACACATTTGAGTGTCTAAAATATTCACACAGTTGCAAGGCCTTGATTGAATGTATGAATCTGGATCCTTGAAACATGATTTTATTTGCTCACAAAGTCTCTTATGAGTTTTTTGTTTTTCTCTGTTAAGTACTAGATTTTCCTGGTAGAGCTCTTTGTATTCAGCTTTTTCTTACTAGCTATTCTTTTGGAAATAAAATTATAAAAGAAGACATGGAAGGAGTCATCCTGTCAGATATTGTAGTTTAAAATCTTATACCCTCTTGGGTCTCTTTTATGTCATCGTCATTCTAATAACTGATAAAAGAAGTTAAGGGGATCCAGCTTGTGTTATGCCACAAGACGTAGAGCTAAAATTTTTCTGGCTCTCTCTTTTGGTTATGTCGCATCCTATGTTTATCATATCTTTATATTTCTGTTCTCTTATTCAAACCTGCTCTCTTGGATTACGTGAAGTGGACTCCTAGTGGGCGGCGCCTTGTTACTGGATCTCAAAGTGGTGAATTCACACTATGGAATGGGCAATCATTTAACTTTGAAATGATACTTCAGGTATGAAACTGGGGTTGTAATTTTAGATCTTAGTATGTGACAAGCAAATTAGATGGACAATGTAATGTATTTCATGTGCAGGCTCATGATCAAGCAGTCAGGTCAATGGTATGGAGCCACAATGATAACTGGATGGTCACTGGTGATGATGGGGGCACAATAAAGTAAATAAAATTTAGGAACAATCTGCAGTTCACACTCATTCTCTATATTGTGTTTTTCTTTCTCTTTGGTGAATTTGCATCTATATCATGTAACAGGTATTGGCAAAACAATATGAATAATGTCAAAGCCCATAAGAATGCACATAAAGAATCAATACGGGATTTGAGGTAATTATTCTAAATGATGTGACTTGGTTTTGAGAGTTACTATGTATTTCTTGGATTTTTTTTATCTATTTGGTTTTCGCTATCAGCCTCACTTGCATCATTAAATATATTTTTAGGGTATGCACTATTGCAATGTCAGTTGGTTCCGTCGCAGAAAAAAATGTTAGTTGGTTACTGAGTCTTATGCTTGAATTTGAACAGCTTCTGTAGTACAGATTTAAAATTCTGCTCCTGTTCTGACGACACTACCGTTAAAATATGGGACTTCGCAAGGTGCCAAGAAGAGCGCTCATTATCTGGTAATGTTCCTCAAGCTGTTTACTATAAGAAGCTTGCTGATTCAAGTAAAATTAGTGATGGTTTGGCTGCATATCTGTGATCTTATGCTAGGGGTATTTAGTTGTTTTTTCTAAATAATATGCATGTTCCTATGTGTCAGTTGACACTCCGCCTTCCATTACTTCTTGCTGCTATGAAAGTTGTTATGACATGTTTAGGCATGTTTCCAGCAGCAGTTCACTATGAAATGGAAAATTGGTTAAAAAAATTCACTGGCAATAGCTCTTCAATTTGCTATCAGCACTTGTTAATTTACCAGCTAACTTGAGCATGAGGTGATCTTAGAATAGTTTCTTATGTCACTTGAACTCAGGCAGGCCATGGTTGGGATGTGAAGAGTGTTGATTGGCACCCAACAAAGTCTCTATTAGTCTCAGGTATATGGTTTTTTCTTCTCTTCTTTTCTTAGAAATAGTTTCACTTAGTGTTTTTTTATCCTAGAAATGTTCCGGGTTGTTAGATTCACTCTTTGACACTTTGATTTTGTCCCGCCTGCAGGTGGAAAAGATAATCTTGTTAAACTTTGGGATGCCAAGTCAGGAAAGGAGCTTTCATCATTGTCAGTCAAAAACTGCTCTCTAATTCTGCAATGTTATTACTTCTATAAACTTAGGATTTTACCACTTGATAAGTTACAATTTTTTAGCAATAATATGGATGCTGTTTGCTGTTTGCAGTCACGGACATAAGAATACCGTTCTCTGTGTAAAGTGGAATCAAAACGGTAACTGGGTCCTTACTGCTTCCAAGGATCAAATTATCAAGGTAGGCTGTTCCATGTCATACTTCTCCTAAAACCGACAAATCTTTTTTCTGATTTTGCTTGTAATGATCGTGTGGTGTTAATTTGTTGTTAATCACCAAATGATCTGATGTTTGTTTCACAAATTCATTAATTTGAAATTGCATGGTAATTGACAGAAGTGTAATGACTACTTGTTCTGTCCTGTTGCTGTTTGTATGACGTGGTAGGAGGTGGAATATGTCCATCAAGTTTGAAATACAACAAAATAATAATGATAATAATATTATAACTATTTGTTAATTTGACTGTATGATATGTGATTGTTGTTATTTTAGGGAGGATGCCAGTTTTTAACAGAACTGACAAAAACTAGATTTATGCCATCTTTTTTTTTTTGCCCTCGACAAATGAAAAGCTTTCATTAATGATGCACAAAGATGATGTCAAAAGTATTTAAAATATGGGTGAATCGATAAACAGAGAAGGATAAACTTGAAGTTGCTTAGTTCAGGTTGAAATGTGTATTTTCGTTTCTGTTGAGTTGTACTTTTGAGCTTTATGAAGCTTTAGGGTAACATGTTCTAGTTTTGTTAGGGATTCAGTCAGGTTCATTAAACTTGTAGCTGTGGGGTTTGGGATGCCTGGCTAAATTTCTTATCAGGGGGTTGGTAGCAACAAAATTGCAATTTTAGCTTGGTTTAAAGTTGCAACTGCTTCACTGTTTTCTCAAAAAAAAAAAAGTTGCAACTGCTTTACTGCAAGTGCATGGCTTCTTACCACTTCTCTGTTTTCTGATTGCAGTATTCATTCTTTCATTTAGTTAGAAATGAAGAAAAAAGCCTATGTACATATGAATTTTAATCAACATGCTAATGAAGGAATACCTGCAAATAGTGTAGATGATTATTGTGTCAAGTCAAACATTTATGTTCAATTGCTTTTTTTCTGTCCTCTTAACGTGCTGTTTCATTTCAGCTTTATGACATACGTGCTATGAAGGAGGTTGAGTCATTCCGAGGGCATCAGAAGGATGTGACATGTAATAATTACCTTCTTTTGTATGTGTGTATATATATCTTATGCAATGCATACAACACTAGTATGTCATAATAGCCAGGTAATGGGTTTGGATGACTTGATAAAGAAAAATGAGCTTGGATGAAAATTTGCAGTTCATATGCTAGTATTATTCAGTAAATTTCTCCAAGGTACTATAAGAGTAAGATGTTTCAGTCATGTTGATGAAAAAGTGGACAATACAAATGGAGATGGTGGCTGAATTGTTGGTCATGATAAAATTCAGAGTTAATCACCCTTTTTGTTTATTCAGATAATAAACACCTTTTTTGTTCCACTTATTGTTTGTTCCTTCACCATGCTTCCATGGTTAACTTTCATCCATCTGTACTGGCTAATTGTCTGTTTATATTCATGTAACCGTGACAGCACTGGCCTGGCATCCATTTCATGAAGAATATTTCGTCAGTGGAAGCTTTGATGGTTCAATATTTCATTGGCTTGTGGGGTAAGTTCCTTGAAACTTCTTTCGCTATCAACTATAAATCATTGGTGCTACTTTCATCTCCTGCGCTTTCAAAATACCATTATATGACTTTGTTTAAGACATGAATCTTGATGTTTCTTATTTTTGTCAACTGTTAGCCATAGGAATAACAAGCCTTATTTGGTGAAATAGACAGGATACCTAGCTATCGGTTGAGGAAGTATTGCTAATTGTTCTGTCATAACATTACCCTTTTATTATATTCTTTTGCAACCATTTACTAAAATTGAAGTGTGGTACTCCTGCCACTTCTTTGGCTGGATTCAAGTTGGGATGATTGACAAAGGACAATTCAGGATGAATGTCATAGCTAGTAGCTTAGACTTGTCTAGACAAGAGAAAAATGTACTTAAACTAACTTGAATCAATTTTATGATCTTACTTATTTCTAATCTTTGTGAAATACTTCAACCTTTCCTGGCAACAAGAAGTTGGAGATAAGAGAGGGAACTTTGTTTCTACTTCTAATGCTCCTCTTAGCATGTATCTTTACTTCATCAAGCATTCTGATCTTAATAAAACCAAAACAGTGGTGATACATGGTTGTTGTATGTGAATCTGGTGCTATGGTTCTTGAGCAATTACCCTTTTCTCCTAGGAAGGTTTCAATTCGATGCGATGAGTTCAGGATCGTTCTGCGAAAAATCATCTCCTTCCACTCAAATTCCTTTTTTATTTGCTTTTTCCTGTAAGAGGGAGGCTTGTTTTTTTGCTCATATGCATTATTTTCCCTAGTTTTATTGAATAAAAACATTTTTTTCCTTTCTCTTCAAACAAATAAGTTCTTTCTACCTGTATTGAGCAGTGCAGTATCATCCTACAGTTTCTGTGACTGGGGAGTAAAAGAGCTCTCTGGACTACTTAGTCTGTCATCCAAACATGTGATGAGACAGTGCAGAATATGATTTCACTCACAAAATGAACCCAAAAATGAAACTTTTAATCAAATCAAATCCCCCTATTAGCAGTGATTGGGCAAGTTCTAATATATTTTTCTCTCGTCTTTTTGATGCTCTACCCACAGGCATGAAGCTCCTCAAGTAGAAATCACAAATGCACATGAAACTGGTGTTTGGGATCTTGCGTGGCACCCCATTGGCTATCTCCTTTGCAGGTTATACTGCATTTTCTTGAACTGCAGCTCTGTAGTTATGTGCCATTTATTACACTAGTACTGCTTTCCAATTGCAGAAAATAATTGTTAGGATTCTTCTCATAACTGGTGTGCTTTTCTTCTGTGCCTTGTCCCATATTTATATATTTTGGTCAATTCATCTTGGTTGTTGCTGGATATTCTTTTGAGGTTTTTCATTTTGTTGTTGCTTGGGCCTATATGGTGCTGAATTTGCTGCTTTACCATGACAATACAAGCTGAAGATAATTTCAAAAGCATGTTTAGTATTCACCCTGCAATTCTATGCCCCAGTAAGAACACAGAGCATTCCCAAAGTACTCCTATTCCAGTTTTCTTGTAGAATAAGTTCTTCAAATCCTGTTTGATTTTGCTCTTTTCAGTTTTTTATTTTTATTTTAAATTGGTAATTCTGTGTGTGTGTGTATTATTATTAAAAGAATCAAAACAGTACTTAGGTTAAGCTAGGTAGTACTGAAACCATATTTACATTAGAGCTCTCAAATTCTTCTGTCCCCTATCTATAATGAATCTAAAACATCAATGATATTATTTTAGTAAATCTGATTAAACCAAAAACACAAAAGTAGGATGGAGTTCAACTTGATCTTTTGCACACCATTCTTTATATTCTCAAAGCATCTGGAATTTATCTCCTTCCAAATAGTCCACCAAATGCAGGCATGGAAAATTCTCCATCTACTCCCATCCTTTGCCCGTAAGCCTGTTTACTCGCAACTTTTTAGAGCTTCTTTAACCTTTTCAGGAATAATTCAGGATGTCTTTAAGTTACCAAGTTCAAAAAAAATAATTCAGGATGTCTTTTTGAGGTTTAAGATAATTCTCCATTATTGTGCTGTGAAATTACGATGTAGAAGAAATGGTTAACTGTCTCTGCTGTTTCTTTACCCAAATAACATCTTGAACATAATGGAATCCCTCTTCTCAACAGATTAGCCAGTGTAAGGGCTGCTTCTTTAACTAGTAGCCACACAACACAGACTACTTTGTGAGGGACTTTAGTCTTCCAATGTGTTTCCATGTCCAACTGGTTATCTGTTGGTTGGAGTGATTCATCATTTTGTAAGCTGCATTTGCCTAGAATAGTTTCCTTTCTACCATAATACATCTCCACCTGTCTGTAGCCCAAACTGCTCAATTGTACTAAAGAAATCAGCCACTCTTAGCAATTCCCAATCATTGATTTGTCTTCTGAAAATGATGCTCCATCCTTGAAGTATCCTCATTTCTGCTAGACCTTTGCTGATGAAGAACTAGTTGAAGATATCTGGAAAGGCCATTTCCAGATTGCTTACCTCATGTCAGTTGTCCTTCCTTGAAGTGTCCTCATTTCTGCTTATAATCTCATATGTTTATTCTTTCCACATAATGGCTATGGATTTAGATTGTCCCTTCTCGGTTTGCCTTTTATCCACTCTAAGAAGTCTATCAGTCGATGGTCGTGGGGATTACAGCTTCTGCTGTACTAATTCTTTCTTGAATGTGAAGGTTTCTTTTGTGCGGGCTCTCAACTTTTTCTTTATCCAGTAAATTCATGTTTCCATAAGAAGTCTGCTGCAGATTTTAAATCTTAGGGTAGATGGTTGTCTGTAGCTTTGCTGTATGCTCAGCTCAACTATGGCCCTCACTTTAGTAGCTTCTCTTTCCATGTATGTTGGCTCTAACTCCCTTCTACAGAACTTATCAAGCATATATACAAATACAAGTAGCGATAGTAATAGTTCCTCTATTTTATGTTATTTTGAGATAGTAATAGTTGTGTGCATTAAAACCATTACATTTGTGTACTAAAACCATGTTCACAAAGGAAGAGTACTGTCAGCGGTCCCTGCAAAATCCAAGGATTTCTATGGTTGCAACTATATCTTCTATGTAAATCTGTTTACACCTAAAACAAAAAAAGTCTAATGCTATTCAATTTGATCTTCTGTATTGAATGGCTACTGTCCTCAACATTTCGAGTTCCTCTCTTTCAAGGTTGTCCACCAGATGCAACTTGCAAGCTGGTATAGTCCTCCATCTATCTATATATAGATTTTGTCATTTCATTTAAACCTTTCTTGGCAGGTGACTTTATGGGTGCTTACTTGCATTTTAAACCTCATTTTGTTTATGTTGATTCAAATCCTGCACAGCCTCCACAGGCTGGAATAAAATTTGTTCCCTCCCTCTCTATCTTCGTGTGTGTGTGATGGGAATTGTGTGTTTTGTACTGTAAATTGTATGTCGTTGCCTTCCAGCGGCTGGTTCTGGCCTTTCTTGCTGTGTTATTTTGTTTCTTATCCTCCCTAGTACTGTGGATATCCTACAGCCTTCCCAACTAGAACTGTTCTGCCAACAGGAATAAAATTTCCATCACTTTAAAACGTATAACTGGAGTATCCTAAGCAGGTAACTAATCAGTCTTTTTGCTTGTGCAGTGGTAGTAATGATCAGACAACAAAGTTCTGGTGCAGAAATAGGCCTGGGGACTCCGCTCGTGATAAATTCAATTTAGGACAACAAGGTGTTTACTACTTCCTGTTCATGCAGTTGTTATTTTTATTTTTTTATGCTATTGTTTTACTGTACTTCAGATTGTATACAAGTTTATTGTACATATGTTTAGATACGGGGGTTGTGGGCTTTGTAGACCAGGGCAAAAATCAGCTTGGTTTTAAAGAAATTTCTTGAAAGATTATCGAATTTTTTTCCATTGGCACCTAATAGTCTTAGTTTGACTATCACGTTGAACTACCAAACTATAGTGCTTAAATAGCCTCAGCACAGGTATTTTGGTTGATTTCAGGTTTGGGTGATCAACACAATGTTCTTGGTCGCATGCCTGGTAATTTTCCAGGTCCTGAGCCCCCATCAACTCCTGGATTTGCCTCTGGTATGTTACGAACTGAGGGTACAATACCTGGAGTTGGAGCTGCAATGCCACTGTCTATCCCATCACTTGATTCACCTTCTCAAGGAGAACAGAAGACTTCAATGCCTTTAGGAGCTCCTCCTCTTCCTCCTGGTCCACATCCATCGCTTCTTGCAAGTAATCAGCAGCAAGCATATCAACAAAACATGCAGCAAGCTCAGCAGCAGCAGTCACTACCTCAACAAATGACTTCTCTTCCTTTGCAACCACCGAATTTGCCACAGCTACAGCCTCCACATATGCCTCTAATGCCACATCCTCATCTACCTCGGCCACCACATCAACTACAACCAGTAAACATGCCCGGCCTTCAGTCTTCAATGCCAGGATCTGGACCCATCCAAGGAATGCCTCCGATGGTAAGTATCATATTTCTGCTGCTGTCTGTATATTGCGTGTATCTCTCTTTTCTTCATGTAGATGTGTCATGACTTATCTTGATTGTCACTGTTAGGATTCTTAGAGAAGGATCGAGTCACAGGACGATGAACGGGAAATCAAATTCAAGTGCCTTTGATTTTCCCTTGCTTTTGTTCGAATTCCTAGATCGACCTATTTTTGTGTATGAATTCAGCTCATCAAAGGGAAGCCGAAACCTTAGAGTTCATTAAGAGAGAACTCCTATCTCTTGTTTTCTGATAAAAATCTACGTACTTCTTATTCCTCAAATCCTCCTTTAAATAGGAGTTTTCTTAGAGTAATAGGAAGTCTTATGAAACTAGGAAACATAATTCCTATTCTAAACAAATAAGAAAACTACTAATAATATAATTAAATTCTTCCTATTCTAGAATAATAAGAAAACTACAAGCGTTATAATTAAATCAAGTTATTTGGCTCTCTGTCGCACATATGTCTTGCCCACAAACGCGTCCACAACATTACCCCCCTCATGCTGAAAGAGCTTGTCCTCAAGCTCGAACGATGGATAAGCCTGCTGAAAACAGTCTACATCCTCCCAAGTCGCTTCCTTCTCTGCATACCTGACCATTGTATAAGAATCTCCTTTGTACCACGGTTTAGACGAGCTCGAATGACAGCAGAAGGCAAAGGAACTACTCTGCCGTCCTCAAGTGCTGGTAGCTCTGTAATAGGTGGGATTTTTTCGCCTTTGAATGCCTTCAATAGGGTAACATGAAAAACGCTATGAAGTCGACTGTCATTTGGCAATTCCAACTCATGTGCAACCTGTCCAATTCGCCGTAAGATTGAAAATGGAACAAAAAATTTAGGGGACAATTTATTGTGAATGTTCAGCCGCATTGTACGTTGCCTGTAAGGATGTAAACGAAGCCATACAAGTGACCCTAGAGCAAATTCGACGTCACGATGACCCTTGTCATAATATTCCTTCATTCGTTGTTGTGCTGCTTGTAACCGAATTCGAATATCACCCAAGATGTGATCACGTTCCAGCAATGCATGTGCAACAACTTCTACCCGAGTGGTACCAAACACATATGAAAGCAAACGAGGTGGGTCACGACCATAAACAACCTTGAAGGGTGTGGTTTGCAATGCCGAATGAAAAGACGTGTTATAACAAAATTCTGCCCATGGAACCCAAGCAACCCACTTTCGAGGATAATTACCAACAAAGCAGCGAAGATACATTTCAACAGTCCGGTTAACGACCTATGTTGCCCATCAGTTTGTGGGTGGTAAGCAGATGAAAATTGTAGCTTAGTACCATTCAAGTGAAAAAGTTCCTTCCAAAAAGTGCTAGTAAAAACCACATCTCTATCACATGTAACATGTAATAGTTTCAGGTATCCCATGCAAGCGAACAATTTGCTCAAAAATATCTGAGCCACACGAGCAGCTGTGTATGGGTGAGCCAATGGTATGAAATGAGCATATTTTGAGAACCGATCCACTACTACAAACAAGGTTGACTTCCCCCAAGACTTGGGCAATCCATCAATAAAATCCATGGAGATGTCTGACCAGATCTGAGTTGGTAGCTGGAGAGGTTGTAACAATCCTGACGGACTTAAATGTTCAGATTTACTGCGTTGACACACCGGGCAGGCAGCGACATATGTAACAATGTTCGTTTTCATACCTTTCCAGTAGAAATCCCCACGAATGCGGTGCAAGGTTTTTTGTATCCCTTCATGGGCACTATCATGATAAGTAGAAAGTATAGTAGGTAACAAGGGAAAATTCTGTAAAAGGTAGATGCGACCTTTAAACAAAAGCAACCCATCTTGAACTTGCCAGTCCGAATTCAATTCTCGTAGCTTGACTTTATCATACAATGCCAACAATTCTGATTATTTTGTAAGCTCCTCCCGGATGGTGTCCAATAATGTGCTATGAGGGGAGCTAATAGCATTCTAGATAGAGCATCCGCAGCTTTATTGAGACAACCAGCCCGATACTCCACTGTAAAATCATAACCCATGAGTTTACTCAACCAATGTTGTTGAGGTGGTGTAATCAACCGTTGTTCTAGCAAGTATTTCAGGCTGTAATGATCTGTTCGGATAAGAAAAGGACGCCCCCACAAGTATGGCCGCCAATGTTGTACTGCCTTTGCAAGGCCATCAACTCCCTCTCATATGCAGCTAACTTTTGGTGACGAGCCGCTAACTGTCGGCTAAAAAATGCTATGGGCTGACCTTCCTGTTGCAAAACAGCCCCTATACCACCTCCTGAAGCATCACATTCTATAGTGAAATTCATAGTAAAATCAGGCAGCCTGAGTACTGGAGCAGAGGATAAGGCTTGTTGAAGCTTCTGGAATGCATCAAGGGTCAAATCGCTCCAGCGGAAGGAGTTTTTCTTAAGTAGACTAGTCAAAGGTGCTGCCAGTTGCCCATAGTCACGAATAAATTTGCGGTAGTAACCTGTCAATCCCAAGAACCCACGAAGAGGTGTAAAGGATTGAGGTTGCGGCCAATCCAGAATAGCTTGTACTTTGCTCCTATCTACCTCCACACCTGTATCTGAAATAATATGCCCCAAATATGCGACTTGAGTTGTACCAAAGCAACATTTGGACTGTTTCAGATACAACCTGTGTGCACGTAATAACAAAAAAACCTTTAGCACGTGAACCAAATGGTTCTCCCAACAACTGCTATAAATTAACATATCATCAAAGAAAACCAACACGAAGTGGCGTAAGAACTCATGAAAGACCTCATTCATCAAAGCTTGGAAAGTAGATGGGGCATTAGTTAGTCCAAACGGCATGACAAGAAACTCAAAATGCCCGTGATGAGTTCTAAAGGCTGTCTTTTCCACATCTACAGGAGACATGCGGACTTGATGGTATCCAGACCGCAAATCTAGTTTAGTGAAGTACTTGGCCCCATGTAACTCATCTAGTAACTCGTCCCCTACTGGAATTGGGAACTTGTCCTGTAGTGTTTTGGCATTCAGTTCACGGTAATCAATACAAAGACGCCAAGACCCATCTCTCTTAGATACCAATAACACAGGTAAAGAAAAAGGGGACTTGCTTGGTCGGATCAATCCTTGTTGCAACGTCTGCTTACATTGCTTCTCAATCTCATCCTTTTGCTGATGAGGGTATCGATAAGGACGAACAACTACAGGGGTTGTTCGGGGCAGCAAACTAATGCGGTGATCACATTGTTCAATGGTGGTAAACTCTTAGGTTCTTGGAACAGATCATCAAAGTCGGTCAAAAGGTATTCCAGTCGCTGCTCAGTAGTAATTGCCTTTCCTAGCATATGCAAAGCCTTCCCACAATACCCTTGTTGTCCCTAAAGCAAAATTGATTTCCCTTCCATCGAAAAACTAATAGTAAGTGCTGCAAAATCCCAAAGTATAGGACCCAAAGACTGTAACCACTTCACTCCCAAAACAAGATCAAATCCACCCAAAGGAATAACATAAAGGTCTACAATAAAGCTATGTTCACCAATAGAAATTGTAACCCCTGTGCAGACCCCCAAGCATTGAACTTTCTCCCCATTAGCAATAGAGATTCTGATGTTGTGCAAGGAAAGAACATCAAGGAGTAATCGACTAGCAGCTGTAGAACTTATAAAATTGTGGGTACTTCCAGAATCAATCAGACTAAGCATGTGATGTCTGTTAATGAGTGCAGGCAATTGCATAGTTTGTGCATGCCTTTGACCTGTAATTGCATGTAATGAAATTTCGGGGCAGTCATCCGGCACTTCCGGAATTTCGTCATCAACTGAATCATCCAATTCCAACCAGAAAAGTCGTTTATACTAGTGAGTGGCTGAATATTGTTCGTCACAATTATTGCATAATCCCTTAGCTCTTCTCTCCGCCATTTCTACACGAGTTAATCGCTTGAAAAAAGGGTTTGGTTGCTAGATTGGATATTCGTCGAGGTAGATAAATCGACTAGACCATTATTAGACTTAGCTGAGTTCAGTGTGCTGCCATGACTCGTCCGAGACGGCTGCCATGCCATCTTGCGAGTGCTACTGACTCTTTGCAATTGATGTTTTTGCTCTAAAGCCCTGGCTATACTCATAGCCGTCGCTAAGTTAGGTGGTTTAAACAATTGTACGTCCAATTTGATTGAATCGTCCAACCCTGCCATAAATATGCCCACGTGCAAGTGTTCAGGATTAAGCGCATCAGCCCTAGCCAACTTTTCTTGAAACTGACGTTGATAAATTTCAACTGTACTAGTTTGTCGAACCGTGACCAGTTCACCCACCGGGTTGCTGCTTTCAGGAGGTCCAAATCGCTGGAAACATCGTTTCTGAAAATCTTCCCAACTCATTGGGCCCTTCGCTCGTTTGAGCTGATAATACCATAATTGTGCTGCTCCTAACAAGTGAAACCCAGCGACTCCAACCTTTTCTGCATCTGCTATATGTTGATTTTCAAAAAATTGTTCACAACGATGTGCCCAAATTAATGGGTCATTAGTGCCATCATAAGTAGGAAAATCCATCCTTGAATACCTTGGTATTGTCGAATTGGAGTTTCCACTACTTTGATGATTCTGATCAGTTGGATGAATTTGCAGCGTATTGCCTCTAGAAGCCGGATTAGTTGATCTACTTGTTGTCCGAGCACTACTGGACTTAGTCGGGACTGTTTGTTTTGTTGAGCCAATTCCCAAGCTAGAAAGTTGTTCTTGAATAGCTTGGACAATCCTTTCACCGAGACGTTGTTCCATCGCTGCAAGTTTAGAGTCAAGTAGTGTTTCTATTATCACACGTTCTTCCTGAAACCTGGAATTGATCTCATCGTCCATTGTGTTGGCTCTGATACCAAATTGTTAGGATTCTTAGAGAAGGATTGAGTCACAGGAAATGCAAGTGCCTTTGATTTTCCCTTGCTTTTGTTCGAATTCCTAGATCGACCTATTTTTGTGTATGAATTCAGCTCATCAAAGGAAAGCCGATACCTTAGAGTTCATTAAGAGAGAACTCCCATCTCTTGTTTTCTGATAAAAATCTGCGTACTTCTTATTCCTCAAATCTCCTTTAAATAGGAGTTTTCTTACCGTAATAGGAAGTCTTATGAAACTAGGAAACATAAATCCTATTCTAAACTAATAAGAAAACTACTAATAATATAATTAAATTCTTCCTATTCTAGAATAATAAGAAAACTACAAGATTTATAATTAAATCAAGTTATTTGGCTCTCTGTCGCACATATGTCTTGCCCACAAATGCGTCCACAACAGTCACCTTCTTGGTGCATCTCTAAGTATAATTGTCTTGCTAAACAAATGGAAATAAATTAGTGCTGTAGATCATTTTTCCTTGTATTGATTTGTATCTCTGCTTATAATTCTCTAAGTATAATTGTCTTGCTAAACCTATTTGTATTGATTTGTATCTCTGCGTTTATGCTTGCTTATGCTGAATTCTGATTCTTCATTTGAACTCCCCCCTTGAGTGCAAGAACTTCATCTTTTCTGTAGTAGTTCCAGATTCAGTTTGTGTAGTGTTTATAAAACTTTGATTATATGAAATTTTTTCTGTTATAGAACAGAGATGACCATTTTGAACGATTCCTACTTTTAAGTAACTGATATTCAAGGTTGATGCCATAAATCGATTTGAGTTAGCCATGCATTTGTATGAAGATGAGATTTGTAGGCAAATGGTATTAGAGAGGACAGAGGATCCTCGGCTCAAGTCTTGTTGCCGTCCACCAACAAAATATGTTCATGTGCTTGGCACAAGGAGGAAAAGGCAGGTTTGCATGCGAGAGGGAACTATCTGGCATAAAACACATTTATGATGTGTCATGTCTCGAACAACTTAAGATTTTATACGAGACGGCTCACATTGTTCAACAGTATGCAAGTGATACAGCATGCATGGATCTAATTTTACTAGGGTCTTCGCCTCTTCTTGAATAGAGCGTAATTGGTAGCAAGAACAACTACTTTTGCATTGTGGCATAGTTGGTCAATTGATACAAAGTGCATTTGCTTTGAAGGAAATATCTTGAGAGGATCAAAAGGTTATTTCAGCATCACAGATTGACTGTCTTTTTCTTTTCAGGGGATACAAGGTAACATGAATCACCCTCCAATGCCTCAAGGTCATTTTGTTGGCATGCCTCCTGGATCTGGACCGCAGGGCAATGTTCCCCCTGGTGGAATGCCAAATGGATTGCCAAACATGCAAGGCCCTCAAAATCCAGGAGGCAATCAGATGTTTCCACCAGTACGAGGCTTCAATAGGCCACAAGCTGGACAGATGCCGCTCATGCCTGGACTTAATCCTTATCAGGTGAATGACATGTGAATACTTTAAGAGACCTGAGAGTGCATCGGTGATAATCTTTTGGCAGCTTATTCATTCTGTTAGGGATCCCCTTTTATTTGGATTCTTATTTTCAGTTACATGTATCTAACCTTTCAGTTAATAATTAGCTACTATTATTTATTACATAGGTTCCCCTATTTATCCTTGCATTAAGTTGGGGTAGTTTTAGCTGGATTGAAAAGAGATAGTTCTAAAACTTATTGTTCTGAGCAACTTATCCAGAAATAAATTCCAATTGCTGTCATTATTTTCTTAAAGACTGCAACTTCAACTTATGCCAGAGAACTGCAGAATGTGTGAAAATGAGTTGAATCCAGTTTTACTAAAGGATTAAACGTGGTCAAAAAGTGTGAAGACAAGGAACTCTAGTGAGAGTAAGTCAACAATTTTCGGTCCTGTATATCAGAAGTGGTAGGATCTGCATGGGTGATACTAAATGTTCATTGCCGGAAGGAGAAATTAGGTATCTATACCTGTGAGCTTTTGTTAGGGGCAAAATAAGAATGGGGTCTGAATGAATTTGGGGAAGAGGACATCGACTTCATAATCATTTGCTCTTCTCGTAGTTGTTACTGATTGCTGGAGAAGTTATATGTATTTTCTTTAGAAGGTGCTAGGAGTTACTCAAATTTTGGCCATTCCTGGGCTAGTTATGCATGAGTGTAAAGCTTGGGAGTTTATATTAGGTGATTAACTGAATATTCTTTTCAAGGTCATTTTTATACTTGTGTGAGAATAGTTGGATAGATGAATCAGATCTATATTAGGTGATTAACTGAATGTTCTTTTCTGCGACATTTTCTCAATTTAATTTATATGGTAGATGTAGTTTTGATTTGTTTCTTCTTTCTCCACGGGGTAGACCTTGGCTGTTGGGAGGTATTGGGGGGCAGACTCTGGTTATTTTCTTTGGTGGAGAGGGGTAGGGGGATTTAGTGAGTATAATGTCCTTGAACTCTGCGCAGTGCTTTGGTCTAGTGGTTAGAATGAAATGTGTGACAGGTAGGGGGTTGGATGTATGTGTCGGAACCTTCCTGCAGAAGCCTGATATTTAAGTGGGTCCATTATCCTTCAAGTCATATCGTGTGCCTACTGGTCGTTTGAGATTTTCCGATTAGTAGAATAAAAATAATTTGCCTTCTCAAATTACCCTGTAAAGTGGAAAGGCTCTCTGACCCATAGATTATATTTACATGGGAGACAGGTAGTTAATGAGCACTTCTCTATAAGCTTTTCTCTTCCTGCCAAAACTCAATTCATGAGATTGCCCATACTGAACCTGATCTGCGCATATTGTTCTTCAATCCAGCTGTTTTTTTTATTTATTTTTTTTTATTTGTGTCTTTCCTGTTCTCTGATTTTGTTAGGAGATATTATTGTGAAGGAATTTTACCTACTGTGCATGTGTAATATTGAACCCAATGGAAGTGTACCTTTACAAGTTCCCAGCCTGGATAAATTGAGATATTATTGTGAAGGAATTTTACCTACTGTGCATGTGTAATATTGAACCCAATGGAAGTGTACCTTTACAAGTTCCCAGCCTGGATAAATTTAGATATTATTGTGAAGGAATTTTACCTACTGTGCATGTGTAATATTGAACCCAATGGAAGTGTACCTTTACAAGTTCCCAGCCTGGATAAATTGAGATATTATTGTGAAGGAATTTTACCTACTGTGCATGTGTAATATTGAACCCAATGGAAGTGTACCTTTACAAGTTCCCAGCCTGGATAAATTATCTCTTTTTTTTTTTTTTTAATGTTTTTAGATCTTTTAGTAATAGATCAGTGAGGTAATTTACTTTCTCGTCCTCGTATGTTTAACTGACTAATGAATATGAAATACCTATGTTCTGATTCCTGGAACTTGAAAATTTTGCTGTTTTGGGCTGTTGAGTTGATTTCTTCAGTTCAGTGACCCTTGTTTTTCTTTTTCTTTTTGCCTTAACAGCAATCTGGAAATCCAAACACACCACCTGGAATGCACATGCAGTCAAACTTTGGTCATCAATCTGGAATGCCTCCGCCACTGCCGCCAGGGCCTCCACCACATAATCAAGGACATCAATAGGCCATTGTTTATAGTTTCAAGCTTTGCTCAAGTTGTCTGTTGAAATTCTACTCTCTCTGCACCAGTTCAATTGGCTAATTGATTTCTTTTGACAGACAGTCGGATAGCATCTCTGTATTTTCTTGAATGTATTTTAAGAGAAAAGTTATTGCATATTTATGCATTCGGAGTTGATATTTTGCTGTCCACCATCTAGCATAATCTCCCTCTCTGATATTTTATTATCTGGGGGTGGGTAGAAAGGGGTTGAGAGGAACGATGGGTAGAATGACTCCATTTTTTAGTAGAGAGAAAGAGAGTCAGTCTCTTGAGTGATGGTGGTGAAGAAGATAATAAGAACGGCATTGGTGGTGGATGTTCTTGAATCTTGGATGGGAATAGAGAGGGGAAGGAAGAAGATCATAATGTTCCTCTTGACATTAGTTAGTTAATATAATTTTGACATAAAACCACCAAATACAATTGTTGGCCTAGGCCTAAGTATTCAGTTGCATCAGGGTATTCACCCCTATTAATTCATTTATCTTTCATAGAGGGTTGAAGTTCCAACTGAAGTGTTCTTTTTTTTGAATTTGGGGAACTGTGCTTAGTTCATACTTGGAGGGCCATTGCCTCACTAGAATGTCATATTCTTGGGAAGCAAATATCGACTTCTCCAATAGCAGCTTAGCGTGTTGTTGAATGCTTCTGATCAATAGTGGCATACTTGTCAATATCATTACCCTCTCTATACCATACAAGTCCTGCTCCAACTCTGTTTTAAACTGACATTTAACTGCCATCATTATTGAATTTTTAGTTGGATTCACTTATTTTTGGCTTGTAATTTTAGTTATCCACCATACTTTCATTCATGAGACTATTCAAGTTCCAATTGAAACATTGAATTCATCAAATGTTACTTGATCTTAGAGATAGACAAGTTAGCTTGTATAAGATCTTCTTGCTTGGTTCAGTTATTCCATTAGAAGGCACTAACAAGATGTAGAGTTAGCTCAGAGGCTCCAACTCCTCCCACACAATGTCCCTGTCTCTCTTCTTTTTTTCGTTCAAGAGTTTATGGAAGTATGTCTTTTACCTCACCTAATGAGTTCCTCCTCCACCAATACTATAGTTCATCGTCGCACTTCACATATACCAAAAAATCACTATTTTCCATCGAAACGGGCTAACATTTTTATTGAATTAGCGATAAAATAGGGAAAAAATAGTGTTTGTACACTTTAGGTTTTTTAGAAAGTTGATACATTTATCACGAAGATACAGATTAATACTTAATTTTGTCACAGGATAAAAGATGGTAAATCTGTACCTTTCATATCCTACAAAAATCACTAATTTTTGATGTTTTAATTAACTTTAATAGGAATAAAAATGGACGATAGAAGAATAAACTAAGCTATTTTTAGAATGAATTTTGTCTCATCTTTGATCTCTTGGCTTCATAAGATCAATACTCCATTCCAAATGGAAGTTACTAGAATAGATGGCACTAACAAAACAAGTGACAAGACGTACAAAATGCTTGCACACTGACGAGAGTAAGTAGCACTAGTTTCGTCTTCAGATACAAACTTGCGTTTAAAGTGGATATCATGCTGACCTACCAGCCCTTCATTTCCCGCACAAATTGTAGGTGGGTGATCCTGCATGCTTACAAAACATTCCAAAGCTTCTAGCGCCCCGGGAACACACCTAGTTTCCAGGCCCAAACCAAAAAAAAAAAAAATGCAAAATGGATTTAAGAGGCAAATTTGTTGAGAAGAGGGCACAGGAGTTTAGATGGCAAGACACAATAGCATAAGTCAGCTGCAGAAAAGGCTGAATTTCTTCCCCATAGGACCGTGTACACCAGTAGCGATCATCCCGTTGGCCTTTAGACATGACACTGCACATTGAAAATTTTATTCTAGTTAATCAAAATGGTGAAACATAAGCACAGAAGGGCAGCACCAAGCTGTAAAGACAGTTTCTCCAACAAAACAGGAAATAAAAGACAAATGTGACGTATAAGCACAAAAGGAGGAATCGTCAATAAGTTGACCCAAAACTACAGTAGTGAAGAGACTCAATATGATGAATAGAAGGAAAGGAGATCAGAAACCTATCCAGAAAAATTGTCGGCCTATGGCTGGCCAGGGACAGGTTCCAGTCTTTCTTTTTACCAAATCAGATAAATGGGGCCAGTTCAATCATATTTTAAGTTATATCGCTATAGGAGGTTTAACACGAATATATACCATACCTTTGAAAAATGCTGTGCTCCTCATTCTATATAGAACTTTTTGCTTAATGATGGAAGTGACTTTCCAGAAGATTGTCTAAGCTCACAATCAAACTCAACTTCCAACAACCGATGGTTTTCTTTAGAGCGATTCATTGAGAAATTCACTGTCATATTATCTCCTTGGCTAACACGTGTGGATGGATAAAACAAGAACACCTGCAAATACAAGAACAGGCAAAATTTAAAACCTTGAAAACAATTAGAGAGTATTTTGGAAGCAATAAAACTAATTATAGCTTTAGACAAGCTCCGAGAACCTGGCCATAGCTAACACAAACATTTAGATATAGAATAACTTACAAAACAGAGTGGATACAGAGATGTAGCAAAACAAAATTAATTGAGGTGGGATCAATCCAACATAAAGTTCCATCTCAACCCCACTTCAAAACTTTCATTATTAGGGTACCCAAAACAAGAAATAATAGTTTCCATTGATGCAAAGCTTATAATTTGATGGATACTTTTTTTTAGTTCGTTTGCTCTTGGGTTTTCTTGAAGGAGCCAATTGGTGGTCTCTAAGTGGAGAAAGTTGAATTTTATGCAAGTTTCAGGAAAAAGGTGTACCCTTTACTTTGTTCACTAGTTAAGTTGGAATTTTTACTAATACTTTTGGGGATAAAAATAACCAGTGCCAGTAGATATATGTGTAGTTTGAGAGGTATTGTAGCAGCTTTTGTTCATCTTGTTATAGCATATTTCCTTCTTTGTGAAACTACTGTAGCTTTTTAGCATCAAAGTTCCGTATGTTTTTTGTGGTTTGAGATTGCTATGTCTTTGTGATGGACTTTTTGGCACTGTTACAAATGGGATTTATGTTCTCATAGACTCCTGATTGATTTCCCACCTGAGAAAGTATCTAATGTACAGCTTCTCTATGAAAGCAAGCTTCCCTTTGAATGATACTATTTGGGAAAAGAACAGGATTGTGATTTGAATTGGAGATTAATTGGTGAAAAAAAGAATTGTCCTCATGGGTATCTTGAAATGGGTGATGAGGCTTCACGCCTTCATGTAATTCAGTATCAGACGCAAACAAAGTCACATGTTACCGCGGGGATTGAATTAAGTGCAAGGCATTCATCAGGTATGAGCTTGGGATAAAAGGGGATGAATCAGAGACAAGAAGAAGCTTTTGTGGAAGAAGGCGCCAATCAGCTGATGATTACGGGAGATCTTCATATGATCCTTCCTCCATATGAAGAGTTTCCACTAATGTCCTCAAATAGAGAGAAACGTGCAAATAATTTTCTACTGAAAGAAAAATAACAATATTATTTCAAGAAAAGAAAAACCTTGTTTTTCTCAAGATATTGTAAGGGTATCCACTCATGCTATCTTAGAATATCTTAGAATATTGTAACGAAAGATTGTCATTTCCATGTATTCAGGACATTTTCTGATTTGCTCCTACTTTTGTTGGATCTCTTATTAACTCTAGTACTATGGAATATTTCTAGGTATTGGATAAATAAAACACTTGAAATTTTAGTTCACCAGATTGATGGATGATGGAAACCTTGAAGAGATTAGCCAACAAAGTCAACTATGACTTTGAAAACGCAACTTTTCTAGCAAATTTCAGTTAGTTTTAAGTTTGCCTGACAGTTGGAAAGTCTTCACTTGGACAGGCTTAGTCAACTAACCTGCTGCCCCCAGTGTGTTCCAAGGTCTTCACTTGGAGCTGTTGTCAACTCAATCTCATTTTTAGCTGGATTCTCCTTGCGTCCCTGACAAAATCAATGAGTTCAAAACAATATTAATTTGCATTCATTACAATGCAAAAAAGACACAGTAAGGACAACTTACTCGAAAGTGGACATCAAACCATCCACCAAACCCACAGAATCGTGTATTTTCTGCAGTAATGATTGATGAGACATTTGCCTGAAGACTGAGTAAATCATTCACACTTGATGTTAAGCAATCAATCTCCTTTATGACAGCAGGTTTTCCAATTACTTGATTTGGATGAAGGTTGTTCCACAATGATGTCTACATAAAACATGAGTATGGTCTTTGAGATGTTCAAGGAGCCAAGAAAATGAGAAATCTATCAATGAAAATAGTAACACTGGAAAGTGCAATAACTTCTTAGTTTGGCATTCACATCAAATGAAAATGTCTCTATACTCTCAAGTCGCCTCATTCTGTTCAAGGTCCCTAACTGAATTTTCATGTCTGATTATATTGATCAAATACACTATCACACACAATGTAACAAAAGGTGTTTTTTTTATCTCAACCATAAGAAGCTATGGTTGTATATACACATTCACTGTGAAAAGGTAATGTAATCTAATCTTTTACAGTTTCTAGTCATTACTGCAGAGTTTCACTTACAAAGACAGTGGAACAAACTTCAAGAACGCAGAAAAAAATGCATTATCTACTATCGTAGTTTGAATAATTTGATAAACACAATAAACAAGTAGGCCAGCTCAACAGCAGTTTGTTTATTGATGAATTTGATTTTTTTCAATGGAAAAGGAGAACTTGCAAAAAACTCAGTATTAGTGCAGATGTAAAAGAGTGCACTAGAAAAATAATACAAATCATTATTAAGAAATCATTATAATGAACCACAGTTTGCACAAACGAAAAGGAAATAACATCAACCTGTAGATAGTATTTTCTCTGCTCATCCGTAAAAGGCTTAGTCAGACTGCCCATATCCACCCCATAATACGTTTTCGTCTCATTGACAAAATGGGACCAATCATCCATTGCTCTATCATAATCAATCTTCTTTTGATCCACTAATCCAGAGCGGATTGGTGCGACCCACATTCGAGCATGGCTTGGGTACCTGGAAAACCAAAGCTTCTTGAACCAAAGGACAGACATGCAGAAACAATCTGTGATTAAATATGAACAACTAAAACAGTAGTAGCAGATACCTCAAATCGATATGGTTGATATTTTTTTGAGAAGGATATGATTAAGAAATTCAAAATTTGAAAATAAAAAATTTCCATTCATTGAGTCATCTGCACAAGCATTTCTTTTTCCTCTTTCTTTTCTTTTTCTATAAGTAAGGATAACCCCATTCATGCTTCTGGAAAGTAAGGGGTAGGAGATCTTCTATGGAGATCACGTTTTTTTCTCCAACGCTGAAGGTTGCTTGGTGTGTTTGTGTAAGGAGGGTCCTCCTTCACTCATTCCAGTCAAGCTTCTTCCTTGTAGTGCTTTCTCATATGCAATGTCCCAATTAAGTTTCAAGCTTATTCCCAATGCTAGAACGTGATCATACCTCATGCATCACCAAAGGGTTAAAGTAATTGATGGTTCATCTTCTTTTAGGGAGCACTAACTTTTTTCACTATACTATACTCTATTGCAGTTTATGAGGTTTAATTTCACTGTATCTAAAAGATGAGACAGTTGAATTTATGTATGCTCTGGTTTACTTTATATGACATTATCACTGTTTGGAGAGTAGAAACATTTTCATTGACTACAATTTTATTATTAATATTAATACTCTAATAATAAAAAGTTATTACTTAGAGTACTTTTATATTGTTTCTAAATATGTACGTTTTATTTTTGAAAAAAAATAAAATTGTTGTAAAAGTTAAGAATTAAACTTAAAACATTTGATCCTTGAACTCTGAATCTCTCATTCTTTTCAAAATGACTCCTTGGGAATAGATGATTTTTTTGAGTGAAGTTAATTTCATGGCCAAAAAAAGACTTTAGTATACATTTTCATTACTGGTTAGATGATTTTTTTTTCTTTGAAGTGGTAATGCTTAGAAGAACTGAAATATGAAAGAAGTATAAAGAGAGATTATCTGTAGTAGTAAATCTATGGGGAAAAAATAATATATTGAAATTGGAATGTGCGTAGGCAAAGGGAATACCAATTTCGAAAATGAAAAAGAGGCACTCACTAGTATTTGAAAGTTACTCAGCAGCAGCATCTCACCCCATTCAACATCCATATATTCTAACAAATCTTTTATTTCATGCCAACTGTTCATATTTCAAAATTATGATAGCAGCAAGTAGGTTTAGGGTGGGATGGCATATCAGAACCCACCCTGACATTCCCGAATTTGTGCTAATATTGGTGGATACTTGGACATTCCCACATTAATAATATGATCTTTAAATCAAATCAAATCAGAGTGTACTATAACAAAAATAAAATTATATATTTTGATACTATATTATGCAGAAGTGGGATGTAAGATATCCATGTAAACAGTCCACTAAAATAACTATTCTAGAATAACGCAGAAAGCCAGCATCGAGGTTTTGACAAAATGATTCACTAATTTCATCACAGTAAAGCTATTGATCACCAACTAGGTAAGTATGTAAACCTGAAAGTCCGAACAAAATCTAGATATATAGTTTATCTACAGGGCAGGATGGAGCAGGCACTACATGTAACTTAAACACGCCATATCTTTGAGAAAATGATTCCCTGCAGATGGCTGGTGAAAAGATCCAACCAGACTAGAAGTGCATATGCATTACTTCAAAGTATACCAAACCAAAGTTTCAGTACATTTATGACTAGTGAGAAATGCAGAGGTTATTAGACAAGCAAAAGTCTAGGAAAAGCAATAATATTGATAAAAGAAACTGTAAAAATATAGGTAATATTACAGGCAGTGACTCTTACATAACTCCATCTGGGTTCAACCAACGATCCCGAGCACAGATAACTGAGTCAAACATTGATTCACGTAGAAGGAAGTATCCCATCCACTCTGAAATGATTACATCAACTGCATAGCACAATTTATTCAATTAGAATTCAAGACAGCAGTATTGTAGAGATGACGTCAATGGTTGCTACTATAAAATACTGGCTTTTTTTTCAAAGGAATAGTAAGAAATTTAAAGACTAACCCTTCTCAGGTAGAGTAATATCTTCCATTGACCCCTCAATCACTTCAACAACATGCTCAAATCCATTTGTTTTAACAAGTTCACGAGCATGTTCTGCCATCTTGGTGGCTTCGACTGCATAAACTTTCCTTGCACCTGCTTGTGCTGACCATAATGCCAATATGCCGCTCCCTGTCCCTACATCCAAAACAGCCTAAACCAGTTTCCAGCTAAATTAATCCCAACCAACAACTCAAGATCTTAGTGAAAGTATTAATAGCACAAATGTAGTTCAGTGCAACCATTTATTCAAGAGTCATCAACAGAAATTGTATGTGAAGCTTGTAATGTACAATGGTTTGTCGAATGACTCGAATCTCAATAGCAAATTGAGAAGTACAGCTTTTGCCTCTGACTACTCAATCAAATTATTACAGCTACTTTCTGATGTTTGTATGCATATAAAAATCATAAACTATTTTGAAAAAAAAAAACACTTTCTGCACTTTCTCAAAATAATGTTTGTATGCATATAAAAATCATAAACTATTTCAAAAAACACTTTCTGCACTTTTTCAAAATAAACTGATTTCAAAAGCTCGGCCAGACAGTCTGAGAAACTGCAAAACGAAGTTACCTGCTTTTGCGAAAATCAGCATCATACATACAAATTTTACAGAGAAACTCAAAACTGAACTTACATCGAAACTGCAAGTTATCACAGTCAATACAAGGAAACTAAAAGCTAGCTTAGCATAAATTTTCTAGTAACTGGAAAAATGTAGTTAGAAAATCAAACATGCACATTGAGAGAACGACTTGAAATAAAAGATACAAGCTACATAAACCGTTTACCTTTCCAGCAAAATGATGTTTGTTTTGGAAAATAGCATTATAGTAAGCATCCATACGAACACGATCAGAGAGCATCTCTTTTTGGTGATAAAGAAAGGCGTAAGTGCAGAAATAGTTAGCATAATCAACGCCCTTGTCCACGTTGTTGATAGGGGCGGCGGCATTGGAAGAGCTACCCATATCAGCGGCCGGTTAGCAGAGTTTGCTGTTGAAAGCGGAACAGAGAAATTCTACTACGAAATTTAGGGCAGCAAGGAGAAATGATTTTTGTATAACCTCTCAACTTAAATGGAAGATTGTAGAGCGGCTCGTTTAGTGCGGTTTTTTTCTTTTCTTATTAGGTATACTCTCTTCGTTTCTATTCATATTCCCTTCGTTTAAAAAAGAATGATTTATTTAAAATAATAATTTCTTCTTCTTTTTTTTTGGTAATATTTTATTTTCAGCTTATCATGTGCCATATTAATATCACAAGATCAAATGACAATTTTGTACACTTGACCTAACTTTACTTTAGGACCACAAGATTCAGAATTTTTCTTTATACTCTTAAACTCCGTTCCAAGTAAAACCAGGTAATTCTTTATGAAATAGAGAAAATATTAGATTTTACGTTTCTAAAAAATTATGTAAGTTTATCTTTGAGATTCAAACTAGCCAATCTTTGATTATAGAGTTTTCATATATTTTTAAATATTTTGAATTGTCTATTATTGTGATTTAAACTACTTTTTACATAGTATATAATATATAAATTTTATTTTAAAAATTTGATGATTCTATACGCATATATCCAGTCAAATTTGAACTATGTGACATCGAAAAATGAAAAGTGTCATATAAATTGGAACACAATGAATATTGTATAATAAGTATTCTCTTGAAGTCAAGTTTTGAACTAATTTATTTTGATGGATTAATTTGACGAATTGACATGCTCTGTTCAATAATAGTTGTTCATTATTGACTTTGCACACTTTTTAAGAAACTATAAATAGAAGGATAATTTTAATAGGGAAGTGCTAAATGGTCAGAAAAATGTGGTCAGATTGGCCATAATAGTGAAAAAAACTATTATAACCCTTCCCTCCAAAATAAATTAACTTTTTGATATTTTCAAAATAGTATGAGCATTAATTATTTTGATAAAATTAATTTTCTGGGTCTCATGCTTTATTACTTCTTCAATTTTTTTTCTTTTTGTCATTTCACTTCTCCTTCTTGACTTTTTTTTTTTTATCTTCTTATAAAAAAATTAGAATATGGTGAAAATAAATAATTACTATATTTAAGCAGTTAAATTGGTTAAATTCATCCTATGAATGAAATAATAAAAGTATTTATTTTATGTATTTATTGGAACTTCATCAATGTAAAAAAAAATTAAGAGCACCAAGAAAATCATAATTTTCTTTAAAAAAAACATAATTTATTTATTTTAATGTCAAATTCTCTATGTATAATAAATATTTTCTTGAAGTCAAGTTTTGAACATGAACTAATTTATTTTGATGGATTAATTTGACGAATTTACATGCTCTGTAATAGTTGCTCATTATTGACTTTGCACACTTTTTAAGAAATTAAATAGAAGGATAATTTTAATAGGGAAGTGCTAAATGGCCAGAAAAATGTGGCCAGATTGGTCAGAATAGTGAAAAAGAAAAATTAACTTTTTGATATTTTCAAAATAGTATGACCATTAATTATTTTGATAAAATTAATTTTCTGGGTTTCATGCTTTATTACTTCTTCAATTCTTTTTCTTTTTGTCATTTCACTTCTCCTTCTTGACTTTTTTTTTATCTTCTTATAAAAAAATTAGAATATGGTAAAATAAATAATTACTATATTTAAGCAGTTAAATTGGTTAAATTCATCTTATGAATGAAACAATAAAAGTATTTATTTTATGTATCTATTGGAACTTCATCAATGTAAAATATTTTTTTAAGAGCACCAAGAAAATCATAATTTTCTGGAAAAAAAAAAGCATAATTTATTTGTTTTAATGTCAAATTCTCTATGTATATATAATTAATACATTAATTATTTTTTATAATATGACTTAGTTTTAAATACACTCTCTATATTTCAAATTTAAACATTTACGCTTTATGTACTATAAGAAATATACACTTACACCTCCAACGAAGTTTATCTATAACTAATTATATCAAAATATAATTATTAAATAATAAATTAAAAATATAAAAAAAAAATCTGACGTTATTCTTACAAAATTAATTAGGGTCGATACTTGTAAGTAAAAAAAATTTATGATTTCTGTATGTTTTGATGTTTATCATATATAAAGTGTTTTGAGTTTTGTCTGACTTTTATTGAAATATTTTCAAATTATACTTGCAAAATTATTTAAATATGTATTTTAAATTTATTTGAACGCAACTTCATAAACTTATTTAGTTAGAACTCATATTAATAATAATAAATAAGTAATAATTCACATATTATCAAGTCAACATAATATAATGGTGTAAAATTATCACATATTCAATATAATTGTTGTTAAATAGGATCGACACTGATGAAATATATAATTTTTATAATATTGTGATATTTGCATCTCTAAAGTATTTCGAGTTTTAATTGTCGTTATTAATATAGGTTTAGATTATATGTTAAAATAATCAAATAAATAGCCTAAATTTATTTAAACATAATAATTTATAAAATTATATTTCCATATTAATAATAAATATGAGTAATGATCTATAAGTTATCAAATTGACGTAATATAGTGCGGATACAAGACTATAATTAACATTAACGCGTTACTCTTAGAGATTCTCAGCAATATGCAATATAAGTAAAATAAATATGGATTCTTAAATTTACAGTTAATAATAATGATTAATACGATTTCACTAATTAATTAACTGTTTATACATCGTTTTTTTTTTTTTTTAGAAAAATAATAATATAATCTTGGGACTTAGATATTTTAAATAACTATTAATAATAACGCAATTTTCATAGTGATATCTTGAATTAAGAAAGTTATTTCTTATTATAGAATTGTCTTAATATCAAGGTTGACTACTCTCTTTTTAATATAATACTAACATTGAATATTTTTTACATTTCATTACTATACCACAATGTTTGTTTGATCTCCATAATAATAATATTGTGCAGATTATGTTGAATTATTAATAGGAGAAAAAGATTTGATATACTCCTTAATTTTGTGATATAGAGGATAATATATATTCCGTAAAGAAAAGGTCACATATACATTTATCGTTACATGAGCAAATTAAATAACTTATACTTCCTCTTTTGACTAACGAAAGTTATACTTTAGATTTTTAATTTATTTATTTTAGTTATTTAACCAAACAATATTCACATAGAGTAAAATCAAATAGTTTTTTCACGTGATTTTATTTTTGGATTTTTGAATTCAACGGTTAATTTGGGTCTTAATTATCTCCCTAATGAATATATTTGTTTATCATTATTTGAGTTTGTTGTTTATGTTTAATTTTTCACTTTCATTCTTTAGTGTAGAAAACATGAGAATTAAAAAGAAATAAAAAGAAATAGTGAACAAAATAAAAATAATTAAAAAAAGAAAAACTAAAATTAATTATTTTTTTGCGGTTATATTGAATTTTATTTTGTAGTTGTAAGAATGTTGATGCATCTATAATAGACATTGCAAAAGATAAGTGAAAAAATAAATTTGATCATCAACATAGTATACCAAAATTAGTCTTGGAATTAAAGAAGATAAAAAAAAAAAAAGGACAAAATTCATGTTTGAAGAAGATCAAATATAACTTGAAATATTTTGAGAAGGGTCAAATATATCTTTTATATTTTTTTTTGTTAAAAAAAATTAATTAGTTTTTCACTTTCATCAACAAAAAATGATCCTGGCTCTTCAAATATACCTCAAAATACTACGAGAAGGGTCAAACATATCTTGTATAATTTTTATTTTATCAAAAAATAATTTTGAATCAATTTTTTAACTTCCTTCAGCTAAAAAAGATTAAGCTATATCAAAGTTATATATTTTACAATTGAAATAGATGTGAGCCACTTTCTTTTAACAAAAAATATATTATCTCTAAATCACAAAGTTGAGAATATAATTTATTATTTTTATTATTATTATTATTATTAGTAGTAGCAGTAGTAGTAGTAGTAGTAGCGGTAGTAATAGTAGTAGTATATAAATGACCTATATATATGACACTTTTGATTAATAATTTTACTTGTTAAGTTATTTTATGAATTTTTAATTTGAATTGCTTGTGAGATAATTTTAATATTATTAGTATTTATTTTGTCATTTAAATTTTAAATTTTATTTCTTAATTGTAAGTTTTAAATTTGTGTTCTTTAAAATTTATATTGAAAAGTAGAGGAAGAAAAGAAATTATTAAGGCTATTATTTTGTAGTCTTTTTAAAGAAATTGAAATTAACATGTAATTATGAAATAATGAGAATGTGGGAACAAGTCTAATATCAATGCATTGGGAAACTTTTTATATTTTAAAAAATAACTAATAAACTTAAATTTAAACAAGGGTAAAAATGTCAAAAATTAAATCTGTTTATAGTGTGAATGCACTATTCTGGCCATTATGGCCAAAATTTTCTGGCCAAAAGGATTTTTCCATTTTAATATATCACCATTATTTGAATACTTTTCTTTTGTCCCTAATTACTTATTCACTTTTTTTTTTAACTTGTCCTTAATTATTTGTCCATTTTGACAAATCAAGAAAAGATATTTTTATACCTATTAATTATTATACCCTCAATTAATTATTTTAAAAAATGTAGAATTTCTTGAAAATCATAAGTTTTTAATTCATCCATTTTATAAGTAATAGGGGTAAAATGATAAATTCACTATGTCAATAATTGTTTTCTTAATGAACGTGTGATGTGTCAATTCAAAAGTGGACAAATATGTAGGGACAAAAAGAGTAATAAACATATCTTGGAAATATAACAGGGAAATCAGAAATGACTATAATTAACGATAAAAGTAAATTAAAAACCAAATATAAAATTATCAATTAATTTCGTAACGTGAATAAGTATTATTGGACATTCCAAAATAGTATAGTGGATAACTATTATTAGACGAAGGAAATATCTACTTAATTTTTATATATTCAATTAAATATATATATTTTTAAAGATAAAATAAAAAGAATAACGTCATTACTTAGGCCTCATTTGTTTTCATAGAGATTAAGAGGTCTGAATCTCAATACACATCTGAATATTAAGATTTCCATTAAGATCTGAGTGTTTTGATCTAAATACACATCAGAATATTAAGATGTGGTCTCTAAATCTGAACACTGAATAATTAATGTTGTTTGTTTTCAATATCTGAATGTGTATAAAATTTATATTACTTTTGATTAAAATTTTTTTTTAATAATCATGATTTGGAGTACTGTTTTTTCATTAAAAAACCTTGATAAACAACAATAAACCAAAAATATTATTACAATCAGTGTTCTCGACACACATCAATACAGGAAAATTATTAATATAAAAAAATACTTGAAATGATTTATGAAAACTTACCAGTTGAAAAAAAATGAAGTTATCGAGAAAAGTGAGAAAAAAAGTTTTTAGTTATGAAATAAAAAGGCACGCCCAGCAGATAACTATGATTTATTATTTGATAACTTATCAAATGAGTCTGAATGTTGTTAAGAGTCTCCTACAGATCTGATTCGTTCAGACCTCTTCAGACCCATTAAGAAATTTTTTGAAAAATAAAATAAATGAACTTAATGGGCAAACCAAACGTTCTTAATTGATTAAATCTTAATGATTAACTTCATTAAGTGTAAACAAATGAAGCCTTAGTAAGTATAATGTCTAAATAGAAATGTACTATGCTAGAAATGAAGGGAGTAACTTTTAGAATAAATTTGATAAAGGATCTCAGTTTGACACCCAAATTTTGGTATAATTAGTTGGTCAAATTTCTCAAATTTTAAATAAAGTAAGATAATCTTTAGTGAGGTTAACATATTTTTATAAATTAGCTTTGATGCTAATTTTGTTATTTTATTTGTCAAAAATATCTTAATATATATATTGAAGAAGGATTTAAAATGTCTTTTAATTATTTGATTTAGTATAATATTATTCACTGTCTATTTTTTGGCCTCTAAATACACCAATAATTTTTTGACTCAAAATACCCCGATATTAACCTTTTAATTCACAACACTTATTTTAACAAATCTCCCAAATTAAAATTATTAAATATGCGTATGGTCATGAGATACAATATAATGAAATGAAATCGTTAGATAAAATCAGCATTACATGTGATTTCATGCTAATTCTATCTCATGATCATATCATAAGATGAAATATCATATTCTCAAAAAAAAAAAAAATGATATAAAAATTCATTCATTTTTTTCGAAATATTGAGCTCAAAGCTCTTCTATTGTCAAATAACCTCAGTGCAAAGTTGGCCAACAGGCCCAAAACTACATAATATATCCACTACACTATGACCTAATCCAAAAAGGCCCCCAAATTCCTTATAATCTCCTGCCTTCCTAAAATTTGGGTTTTTTTCATATCATAATTTGAGATTTTTAAATATAGAAGTTGACCTAATAAATTTATATTTTGTTTAAAATAATTCATGTATATCTACTAAACATTTATTATATGTAAATATAATTAAGTGATCACATCATTAGTTTTCAAAATTTATTATTTTTACAAACATAAAATTTATTATTGCTTTCAGTTTGGTACATATAATAAATGATAAAGTAAGAATTAATTTGGTGAAAATAAATACAAATGGATGGAGTAATACTTTTTTGGTTTTCCATAATTAAAAAGTCTTTCTTTCGGCTGCATATGAAAATGTTTAAAACAATTTAATATGAAAAAGAACAAAATTGGTGATGTATGTTTGATAATCACGACTTTCAATATGTTTAATTTTAGCATGAAATTAATGCACTAAAAATGTGCAATTGCACACAAGTAAAACAAGGCATGAACCATATGATATTGACACACAAGTTAAAAATTGTCATAACTTATAAAGTGTTACATAATTATTTGTGATAATACCGAAGGGTAATGAAATATTTATGGTCATGAGCATGAAATTATATATAGTTGCAAATGATATTGACCAACAAATGCTCAAAGTAACACTGTTGGTTCATCTTTCGGTCAAATGATTGAAAATGTAAGTTCAACGAGAGAACATTGTACGTACTATGTAGGAGAATTATATTAAAGACTCACTACAATTTATGCTTATTTTTTTTGCTATTGAATTAAAGTTTGAGCAATTAAAGTTAGATGAAACAATTAATTAAGTGGAGAACAAATAGTTTTGTGATGCGATATTATAAGTTTTTGTTAATTTGATAAGATTAAATAAACAATTGAGACTATTTTAATAATTTTACAACTTATGAGATTCTTATGTTTATGAGAAATTATACAACACAAAAATTTTATATCGTATGCCCAAACAAAACTTCAATTTATCTCATGATTTCATATCACATGATCATATTTATTATGTTATCTAGTTTGGTTAGTTCAAATTCAAACTTTTCACAAATAAATACCAGAAACGACATTTTGATTCCATTCACTTGAAAATAATATTCAAAAACTATTAATCTCATGATATGTTTCTATTGGTCTATTTTAAATCAACTCCCAATTTATTTTAACCTAATTCTTATCTAAGGATTCAACTAAAAGCCATACTCATCCAGCCTGATTGTCCATCTAAATTTTTTTTATTTTTTATTAATACAATATTTTCTATCAATTATTCAATTGTCTTGTTAGTTTACTCCTTTTTTTTAAAACTTTTATTTTAATTAGAAAATTAGAAACTCAAACGTGAAAAGACTTATATATTCATATTCTTTTAATTATTATCATGGTGGGGGTGGAGGTGGGGATACGAGAAAATGTTAATTTCATTTTTTATTTTGAATGTTGGGTACATACGAAAGAAAAATGCAATATAGGCACATAATTGCTTAATTAAGTCATTTTCTATTCAGTTAATTATTTCTATATGAATATTGTTGTTATTTTCCTCATTTTCTCCCTTGTTTTCTCATAAGTTGAAAAAACATATTTAACATTTAAACAAAAAAAGGTTTAAACTACCTTCGAATTATTGAAAAATGATACAAAACTATCCTCATTGAAACTTGAAAAAAGATTACAAAATTTACATCATATCCTACTCTTCTTATAGTTTTGTCATTCAAGTTGTTGACATGTGACATTATGTACCACAAAGAATGATATAATCTATCCAACTGATGTTCACTAAAAGAATAAAGTACAATATAATACTATACAATATGTCGCATCATAAAAAAAAATACGTAACAACCATCCAAACAAAGTGTAAATGACGGTTCTATCGATCTATTAATACAAAATTATTAAAATAGAGAAAACGACACCGTGTCTAAAACACACATTTGTGTGTGTTAATTAATAAATAATTCAATTAAAATAATCAACTTAAGATGAGTATTCCATGAAAATATGCTAGAAACTTTTTTAGAATAAAATTCAAAAATCAAGATTTTCTTAATAGCATTATTTATTGATTTTTGAAATAGTGTATTGTTAATATAGGATGCATGCACAAAGCGCATAAGAAGAGACTAATCTTAATTAATGTTAATGTGGTTTAACAAATTTTTATAGAAAAATGATAGGGAAATCTTTTTTTTAAGGCAGGTTGAATATTAGTCAAATATTATAACCAGACAAATTAGGGAAAAAACTTATTCAATACATCCCTATAATAATTGACCAATAAGTTGAAATCACTATAAAAAGAGGTTGAAAATAAACATTTTTTCAACAAAAAACTTATTACTACCCATTAGTGTGCTAATTCAACATGGCCCTTCGTTTCTTCTTTGTGGTTTGCTGTGTATTTTTTTCTTTTTTGGCGCAATACGAAGGTATGTTCAACTTTTATTTTTAATTTTATAAGGGTCTACTTTTGTAAGATTAAGAACAAAAAAGAGATTTTTATTTATACTACTTTTTTTTGTGTGGTTTTGACGAGTTGTTTATCTATAAATTAATTATTATAAAACTCTTCCACCAAAATAAACAAACGAAGTACTCATTGATAGGACTTAAATTCTTTTATTTTAGTTATTTGAATGAACCATCAGGTCAACACTTTAATCTGAATTATTTTTGTGAGGATCATGAGTAATTATCAAGTGAATTAAAAGAAAAAAGAGATAGAGCGTGTTTGAATTAACTTATTTTAAGTGTTTTTAAGTGAAAATAGTTTTCAAGTATTGTTAGGGTGTTTGGATGGATTTAAAAAGTGCTTATAAATACTTAATTTTATGTTAAAATAATAAAATAAAATAAAAAGTCATGAATATGTAACTTGTGATTTTTTATTTATAAGTAAAAAAGAATAGTCAATCCAAGCTTTTAGTCATTTGAGCGAGAAACACTTATTTTTTCCGATGGAATAATCTATAATCAAACTTTTGTGTGCTTAACTTTTAATTTTATATTAATAAAAGGAAAAACGACATTTTTAGTCCCTGTGTTAAGACTATATTCTTATTTTAGTCCTCATATTATCTAACTAAGTATTATTAACCTTCAATTATATCAAGTAAGTGATTTTAGTCCTTCAACTTACAGATTCAAAAAAAAATTAACAAAGAGTTCAGTGCTAAAAGGAGTAGTTCGGGTATTTCCTTTTTAATTCTCTCTCTTTGAAGAACAAGCTAAGGCTTCCCTATCTCTATCTAGAAGAACAAGCCCGTCGATTTGAGCTACAATTTCAAAAACCAACTTGATAGGCATTAACCCTCCCTCTCACACCGACGAACGATAAATTATGCAACGAATGATTTTTTTTAAAAAGGTTTTCTGTTTTCTCAAGCAATTACTTTAAAATATCCGAATTACCCCTTTTAGCAGTGAACTCTCTGTTAATTTTTTTGGGTCTGTTAGTTGAAGGATTAAAATCGCTCACTTGATATAATTAAAACTTAATAATGCTAAGTTAAATAACATAAGGACTAAAATAAGAAATTAGCCTTAACATAAGGGCTAAAAGTGCCGTTTCCCCTTAATAAAATGATATTCCGTCATCCTGAATCAAAGATATCGAGTTTCAGCCCTAGAAATATATGAGTCATCATTGGTGTATTTTTGTTTTACCTCTCCTTGATAGCTCCCACATTCTAAGCTCCTTAAGATGACTCGAAACCTCAACTTAAGGGTTGAAGGTGAAGAGTACTTACCATCTGAATAATCCCTCTTACGATACGATAGGAATTTACTTATAATTTCTTGTGTGATGACATGGCAGGTGCAAAGGACCCTTGTAGGCCTCAAGATGGTCCAGGACCAGTGGTTCCAATAGCAAACTTGACAACAAACCATGGATGTGTACCCTTCAACTATCTGGGTTTTAATTGTTCCTGTTGCACTACTACTCCTGGAGTTGGTTGCTTTAGTACTTGGAATGCTTGTCTGACCAGTAAATGTCTGCCTTTTTTCCCACCTGTTCAACTCACATGAACACCAAGTTATTTATAGAATTTGTTAGTTTTTTTTTTTGTAATTCAGTAATTAATGATACCATCATTCATCTCTGCTTTTAATCAAAGTATAATATTGTTATAAATGTTAATTATTCAAACCTTTGATTAACATTTACCTAAACAATATATCACGTATCATGAAATATAGAAAAATCTTCAAAGAAAGTTTTGGTTTTGGCTTTGGTGAAACAAAGAGTCTATGCAAATGTGTTCTTATATCTTGATCTTCTAGAGTAAAACACATCGATGAAATGCAGCTTTTCACCTTTGAATTTACAAACGAATCCCTTCTAAACTTGACACCATTCTCCTCCTCAACTCATATGAATTGATACAGATAGACAAGTGTATATTATTACATATAATTTGCAACATAGAGTTCAATACTCTCTCCGTCCGAAATTGTTTGTCATGTTACGCTTATTAAAAGTCAATTTGACTAATTTTCAAAGGTAAATTAGATTACATTAATTCGATATTTTAAACAAAAAAATTAGATATTCTAAAACTATATGAAAAGTACTATAAATTACAATTTTTTACATATTAATGTGATAAAAAAATACATCTTAAAATGTTAGTCAAAGTTTGTATAATTTGACTCTAAAAATAGAAATCATGACAAACAATACCGAACAGAGGAAGTATTAATTAGCAATTAATAAACAAATAAAAAATTGGCACATATTAGCCTAAAAGTAACTTATTGATATTTTAAAAAAATAATAATAATAAAAGATATTTAATATCATCTCTCTTCTAACTTCCAACCATTACTTCTTAAAACTAGCAAAAGATTATCTCTCATTTCAAATTATTACATATTTTTTAAAATCATAAAAGAAAATTAATTCCATCTCTCTTCTAGCTTCTAACTATTTCTCCTTCAAACTAGCAAAATATTATTCAAAAACTCTCTTCTTTATTTGTATTTTTAAAAATAATAAAAGAAAACTAATATCATCTCTATTCTATCTCCAACCATTTTCACTTAAAACTAACAAAATCTTGTTTAGAATTATATCTTTTTCTTAAAATTAAAAAATAATATTTTGACTATGATTATTCTTATTTCAAAGGTATTTCTATGAGTTCATTACTTGCCAATTATTTTACCTTTGAACTCAATTCATATTCACTTAACAAATTTGTATAACATTTGTTTGCATTGGTATTCCTTAATCAATATTCATCTAATAGATTGACATACATTTGTATTGGATACATTTGTTTATATTCATTATAAATTGTTATACATTTATATTTATTTGCATTAATATCTTTCAAATTTTACATAGGTATACATTTATATTGGATACATTCATCCATATTCATTTATAAATTGGTATGTATTTGTTTGCATTAATATTTTTCTAGTTTTACATTTATATTAGATACATTTATTTGTATTCATAATAAATTGGTATACATAATTAACATGCATTTGTATTGGATACATTTGTTCGTATCCATAACAAATTAGTATACGTTTATATTTATTTGCATTAATATATTTCAAATTTTACTTGGGTATACATTTATATTGGATACATTCGTCCATATTCATTTATAAATTGGTATACATTTGTTTGCATTAATATCTTTCTAGTTTTACATTTGTTTTGGATACATTTGTTCGCATTCATAATAAATTGATATACATGTATTTGTATTAATATCTTTCAAATTTACATAGGTATACATTTATATTGGATACATTCATCCATATTCATTTATAAATTGGTATGCATTTGTTTGTATTAATATTTTTCTAGTTTTACATTTATATTAGATACATTTGTTTGTATTCATAATAAACTGGTATACATGATTAACATGCATTTGTATTGAATACATTTGTTCGTATCCATGACCCTTCTTGTCATTTTTAGTGTTTTATCTTCTATGTATCGTTTAGAGCGTTTCTATAGCGATCCCAAGTCATTTATGACTTGCTGGGACTGACAGTTCGGTCACCTGGTCGTTCGTTTGGTTATTGTGTGAGCGTTAGTGTTTTTGGAGCTTATAAACCTTGAAAGATCATTTTCGATCAAAAGTTCAAGAAGATGACATCAGAATCCAATTCTGACGATTCCATCAGTTCCGGAGGGGTCATTTTAGGCTAGTAGCATGGTCGACATGACTCCCGAAGTTTTCAGTGTGAGTTGGTGCGATTAGGCGTTTTAACTTTAAGTTTAAGGCTAAGTTTGACTTTAGTCAACATTCTGAGTAAACGCGCTCGGATGAGAATTCCGTCAGCGCGGTTAGCTCCGGAATGTCGAGTTTGGTCTAGTTTGACCCTTCTTTCGTGTCCTGAGGTTTTTGATATTTTTCCGAGCTTTTTTATGGTTTTTGACTTAAAATGGCAAATGGAAGTGGGACCCACATTTTATCGAGATGACCTCTGATGGAAATTTTGACTGCGCCATTGAGTCCGGAATGTCGACTTTGGTAGGGTAGCATATCTGTTTTATTTTTATCAGGTTCCGAACGGATTTCGAGCACCCGTCGGAGACTTTGAAGAGTCTATATAAAGCTGAAATCTGGTGCAGCCCTTTAATGACCAGATTTTGGGGTTTTAACGACCAGATTTTTGGTTTATTAGCGACCACCTTCGTCCTTATAAAAGCCCAATTTTCAGCCTTTAAGTTTAACTTTAAAATTTTGTTATTTTGAGCTATAGAACTCCAAATTGGGCGATTCAAAAGGCTAAGTAGTGAGATTTTTCGAGGGCAACGCGTTGGTGAGCTTGGAATCTGATTTGGGGATCCGATTTGAGTGTATCAACGTTTCGAGGCCATTCAGAAAGGAAAAGCTCGGGGGAAGTGATTTTTGGAGCGCGCGTGATCTGCGTTCAGGTAGGCTACGGTTTTCTTTCTTAGATTGAACTCGAACATGTGAATGCATGTTGATTAGTTGGGATTTGGGTTGGGTAGTTACTGGATCATGCATAGGTGTTAAAAATCATAGTTTCGGTCTTTTAATAGAGAATTATCGGGTAACTATGAGCATGTTTATTGTTATTAATGGACCTTCTTTGCTATATGGAGTACTTGTATGTTTGAATACTGGTTATCAGAAGTATGTTGGGCCTTAGTTTAGGTTTGACTAGGGCTTGCCTTAGAAATGCATGATTCGAAGTCGGTAGGACTTAGTTCAGCCTCGACGTCGCTCGATTGGCTTAAATCCTTGTAAACTGGCGTAGCAGACTTGAGTCTGATAGTTTGGTCCTTAGCTAGACGATGAGCTTGCTACACGATAATTATCCTTAATTCTTCGATGTTACGGCTTCACGAGTTACGTCGGTGACAATGAATTCCGCTCCGCGATTCAAAGTTGATTTTCGATTCGGCTTCAAGGACTTACATTGATTATCTAAGTGTGGATGGTGTTCCACGGGTATTTATGATTATGGATAGATAGAGACTCTTTCAGCAGCTATATCGACATCTTTGTCGGGTATCCGGATTTAAGGTCCGGCCTCGATCATCCACATACTTATGTAGAGCATCCGGTTAGAGGTCCGGCCTCAAGTATGTAGAGCATCCGGTTAGAGGTCCGGCCTCAAGTATGTAGAGCATCCGGTTAGAGGTCCGGCCTCAGTTCTTATATTTTGTGATTGGCTACTTGTGTAATTCTGGTGAGCGTCAGGTTCAAGGCCCGACCTTCGTACCGTCAGATTCTACTTTTTGGTTTGGAGCATTTGGTTCGATGTTCTTTGGCCTTGATTTCTATTCTCCTTAGTTATAGTTATTTTGTGTACTCGTCGGGCTTATGGGGGTTCGTTCGGGTTTTTATTTAAACTTGCACACGAATGTATCTTCTGGGCTTATGGGGGTCCAGTTAGGTGTAGTTAGCTTATATATTAATTTAGTTAGATCTTTATACACTCGTGTGCATTCCATTTTTACTTAGCCTTCCGTTTTTTACCTCTAGTTATGTGATTCCGTCTTTTCATATTGCTTTACTTTTCTAGTTCAGTCGGCCTATGATGCCTACTGGGTACCTGTTGTTTGGTACTCATGCTACGCTCTACATCTATTTTCGTGATGCAGGTCCGAGCACCAGTAGCCAGCGTTGATTGAGTTTGGAGCTTTCTGGTCTGGAGACGGGGGTGAGCACACGGCGTTTTGTACTATTTCGGTCTCCATCTGTATATATAAAGACTTGTCTTTTACTTTTCTAGACAGTCTAGTTTCGGTGGTCCACTGTTGGGACTTGTACCCGTTTTGTTAGTAGCTCTGTATTAGTGACTTCCAGGTTATGGGAGGGATCCTTAATTGTATTTATGTTTTGGTTTGCTTATGTTGTTATAGTATTTTTGCTTACTCTTGCTTAGTTTCTACCCACACACCCATTACGTGTTGTTCTGGGTTACATGTTGGCTTACCTACTGGTGGGTTATAATAGGTGCCTTCATGACTCGAGAAATTGGGTCGTGACAAGTTGGTATCAGAGCCAGGTTTCGATCCTGGGACCTGTGGGTTATGGGCCCTTTGCATTAATATATTTCAAATTTTACTTGGGTATACATTTATATTGGATACATTCGTTCATATTCATTTATAAGTTGGTATACATTTGTTTGCATTAATATCTTTCTAGTTTTACATTTGTTTTGGATACATTTGTTCGCATTCATAATAAATTGATATACATGTATTTGTATTAATATCTTTCAAATTTACATAGGTATACATTTATCCATATTTATTTATAAATTGATATACATTTGTTTGCATTAGTATCTTTATAATTTTACATAGGTATACAACCGGTTGCATTATTATTTTGGATGCAATCAACGAAATTCATTAATAAATTTGGATAATTTTAGATTATTGTGTTTCTGTTGTATTCATTAACAAATTTCGATACATTTGTTGAAGACCAAATAAATATCCATTATCAAATTCAATCAATAAAATTTAATATTTTAAAAAATTATCATAAAGATATTAATTAGATATTTATTAGAAATTGAAAAAACCTCAATTCAAGAAATCACGAAACATTGAATTTTTTTGGGGGAGGAAAACGTTGCAAAAATACAAATACGACAATTTGTAAAAAGAAAAAATTCTTGCATCCAACTACAAGATAAAGAGCGTAGAAAATCTCAACTTTTTTAAAAATTAACTCAGCCAATCAATATAAATAAAATTGGTATGATTTGAGTTACTTAATGTGAGTTACAGTTGTGATTGATCTTTAATGAAAATATTTTAGATAAGAGATAGAAATCCTAAACTTAAAAGAGGGGAAAAAAAATGTAAGAAAGAGAGAACTGAAAAATACCAGTAAAGGCAGACATGCTAACTGCTAGGAAATAGAGGAAGAAAATCAGAGAAAAAAAAGAATGTAACTATTTAATGCCCAATAAATATTCAAAAAATTCTTTTTTTTTTTTTCTAAAAGTTTAAAGTGAGCTATTTATTTAAAGTCTATAGGTTGTCATACTTCGACAATATGAAAACAACAATTATGATGCATAGCATCCTCATGTTCATTTACACCAGCAGCAAGCTGAAGAGCACAGATAAGTGAACAGATAAATTGCCCCAGCAAGCATTTGATAAAACGAAACCAGAAGGAAAGTTTAAGCATTACTTTCTGAGGATTTCTAGACATTCTTGATTGATAATGCAATTAATATGGTAATTGAAACTTATCATAACTGCTTACATCCAGCATTTTGCTCATTAAGTATTTATCCGGAGATTTTAATCCTTACATCATGATATCAGTCCTTTTATATCCAGTTGGAAATATTGCTCACTGCATTGTGAAAATGGAAAAGTAAATTCTGAGCAAACAAACTGAACATTCTACCCAATGGACAAAGAAAAGATGTACAAGCTTCATTCTTCATCTTTCCTCATTTGGAGAGTTGGAGACTTTTATTCTCTTTTTTTGATAAAGTAAATTGGAGAGGGACATTTCAGGTCCAAAACAAAGTCTAATTGTTAACAGAATTCTACACTAATGATTTAAACCTCAATGTACATGTTTTGCACACGCAACTCATTCGCCTTTGGACATTTACAGACTATATCACTTGCATATCTTCTCATAAATAGTTCACCACTTCTACCCTCCTCTTCAGGCGAGAATTCTGTAAAGGACATACAGTTGAGTGTCAAGAGCAGCGATGTTCACAAGTTAAGTTGAGATTACATGAGAATCAGAAATGTGATTCATCCCTGGACTAATTACCAAATTTGCTTTGGAAGCGCACAATTCAGTGGAAGTCTCTACAGCCTGCTTTTCAAAATTTCAAGAGATCCAAGTAAATGTTTCAGTGTAGTACTTATTTAGTTTTCCCGTGTAGCTTTCACATACGAAGTGAAATCAGGTAACGCTGCCTCTTTGAGACTCTTCAGATACCTGTGCATGAACTAAACAAAAGTTAGGCAGGACTAAAAAAGCTGTACAAAGAGAGGCCAAGTCTCCCTGTTTAAGTGAAAAGGGTAATTAATCATCTGCAAATCAATTTCATCAGCTTTTTCAACCACTTCTATGACTAACAAGGAAAAATTATTTGCAACCTCATTTCCAGTCTTAAAGAAATATAATAGAACTTCCCTACGTAAAGATGAAAAACATAACAGCAAGTCTCACCCTCCTTATTTCCCAGAGAATCCGATAATTCACGTTTGTCTTTTTTCTCATACTTCAGCAAAAGGCTTGACAAGATGGTTTAATTCTCTATGATTACACCTTTTTAAGAAGTTCTCATATCAGGCTTTCAACCTAGAGCAAAAAATGGTCAGACACGAGACTTGATTATTAATAAGAAGGAATGCTGTTTATTCTTTTTAAAAGACTCTCCCCAACAAGGTGTGTATCTAGTTACATCATGATTTTGCAAACAGCAAGAAAGATCTCAGTATGTGTGTGTGTGTGAGAAGAGAGAGAGAGAGCAAGCAAAATTGCTTGGTCTCAGAGGATCATAAAATTTGTGCATGCGTTGGGAATGGAAGAGGGGTGGGGGAAAGGATAGCAAAATAACTCAATGAACCAACAAAGTGTGGGCCCTCAATCAGTACAGTCCTTTTAGCATAAGAAAGAGTTGCATAACACAATGAAATTTCAGTTGTGCAACAAGATCATATAAGCCCCAAAACTTTGAGTGTTCATCACTCGCTACAAAACAAAAAATTCAGTATAAAAAAAATCTGCTACATACTGCTGACCAACACGGTCAATGGCCTTGGAAGAGAATTTGGAGGAACAAGGCTCTATATTAAGGGGCTTTGCTTATGTCAGGCGGTGTCTTATGAGGCAGCCCCGACTTGGCAAATTTCAATGGAGGGGAATCATACCTCTGTACAATGGTGGCTTAAGATCAGTGTAGACAAAAAAATACTAGATGATTCTCTCCATATGTCCTAGCCTTGGTGGACAGAGTTACCTGGTAGCCTTGGTACCCTATTGCTGATGGAAGGTAGCAGGTATCCCGTGGAATTAGCCGAGGTGCACAAAAAACTGGCCCGGACACCACGGTCATCAAAAAAAAGAATGATGGCTTAAGATAGCAATCATTTGTTCCAACACTGCAATATGCATCAGAACTGTGGTGCTGTCTTCCTTACTACATATGGAGTAAGATGAGTAACGCCTAATATAGCAGGAGCAACTGCATAGCTGGACAAGAAAGGACTAAACAAAGCCATAAGGAAGATTTGGGATGTTATCCCACCCTGTTTAAGGGGATCATTTGGAAAGAAAGAGACTTGAGATATCTCGCAAGCAAATCCAGAGGATGTCCAATAATTCATAGCTTAAAAATAAGAAGTCTTTCTTTCTCCAGATTTTGGTGTAAGATGGAGTTAGTAAATGGGTGGATATCTTATTCGATTTCCGCAGCTTCTCGGCTGAAAAATAGGGAACTTACTTATACTTCAATCTCCTCTGTGATATCCAGCACAATATGGTGGCACTAGGTTAATAAGAATAAGCTTACCTATCAAAAAGGTCATCTAGAATTCATCTTTCTATAAAGTCCAAATAAAACAATGCACCATCACACGTGGAATATATCCAAATTAAACTGTTAATTTTCCAAACAAAAAAAAAAGATCCAGATTTTTACTTATTCACCAACATTTATCTGACAGCCTGAACTCATGGATTCAATTTCAAGTTTTTTGAAGACTCAATTTCATTTCTAAATCAGATAATACCATTGAATGAAATCATGAATCATTGAAACAGCTGAAAACTTGGAAAGATGAAGAACTAGAATTCATACCTTCGAGGGACTCGAGATGACGAAGAGAAAGCACTTCATTGGACCCCAAACATTAAAGTTGTCGACCTAAGAGACATATAATGAATGGTCATAGTGAAGCCAAATTTCTTTGGCATCTAACTTAATTCATTGCCACAACTAGTTACCAAGTTCACCTTACCTTGCAGACAGCAGTGACAGCCAATGTATCTCGTCAACAAATTGCTAGAGGGTATCTGGTTCATTGTGGCATTGAACTACCACGACCCAAAGTATTATCTTTCAACTTTCCACTTATAAGAATATCATAGGTCGCATCATCGGGCTTAAGACCTTTGTCAAGCATCTCATCATGCAACCTAAATGCCTCTTGCAAATTTCCCTCCTTGAAGTATCCAGCAATTAGTGTATTATAAATCAGAACACTAGGAATCATACTCTTTTTATACATCTCCTCTAAGACTTTGTGTGCATTCTCAACCTGACCTTTATTGGAAAGACCATGTACAAGAACAGTATATGTGATGTCATCAGGCATTATACCCTTTCCAAGCATCTCAGTAAACAAATCAGACGCCAGGTCTATTTTTCCATCCTTCAAAAGCCCATCAATTAATGTGGTGTATGTTTCCAGATCACATGGAATGCCTTCATTGATCATCTTATCACGCAAGACTAGTGCTGCTTCCATATTATTTACATTTCTAAACCCACTCATCATGCTATTATAAACAAATAGGTTAGGAGAGATACCAACTTGAAGGATTTCATCAAAAAGTTCAGAAGCACTTCTCATGTCTCTTCTTTTGCAAAACCCATCTATAAGAACAGCGTATGCAATGACATCTAACTTAATTTCTTTATTTCTCATCTCCTTCAGCAGTTTTAGAGCTAGATTAATGTTATTGCTTTTGCATAACCCATCAATCAAAGTTGTGTAAGTGATAACATCTGGGGAAATACCACTATTGCACATCTCTCTATAAACAGACAAAGCTGAGCTGACATCATCTTTCTTCAAAAATCCATCGATTAGACTATTGTAAGACATGCATGTTGGAAGGAGGTCTCCTCCTTCCACAATCTTTTTAAGCAAATCTTTTGCCTCTGATGTTTTGCCAACCTTAGACATACCACTGATCACAGTATTGAATGTGTAGTCAGTAGGGGAAATTCCTGAAGAGACCATTTGATCAAACATGTTCTCAGCTTTATCAGCGTCCCCTTTTCTAAAATACCCGTCAATCAAAATGCTATATGTTACAACATTAGCTTTCAAATGTCTTTCTGGCAACTGGGAGAACAAATCCAATGCTTTGTCCATATTCCCATTTCTGCAATTTCCGAGAATAATATTGTTGTATGAAGCTATAGTAGGTAAAATTCCATTAGCAACCATCTTATCCCATGTGTTTTGAGCTTTATCCATTTGACCCTTCTTACACAACCATGCTATTATACTATTGTAAACGAAAACATTGGCCGTCCCTGAATTTACTGCCCCATCAAACACATTCATTGCTTCATCTAACAAGTTCACACTCAAAAATCCCTTTATCAACGAATTTTCAATATAAGCATTAGACTTAATACCTGCAAGTTTCATTTGCCTGTAAACTAGTAATGCTTTTTCAACATCCCCATTTTTACAGCAACCTTCTATTAAAACTGCATATGTCACCTTGTTCGGAGTGAGTCCATACTCAACCAGTTTGTCAAACAAATCCAAAGCACTTGATAAGTTCCCCTGCAGATGATACCCTTTCATCAAACTTGTTGCAACCACCAAGTTCATCAGATGACCATTACTAAGCATTTCATCCTTGAGCCTCAATGCCTTGACCATATTCCCTTGTTTCACACAGGCCGAAATTATGTTTGTATACATTCTCTCAGAAGGAACCCAACCCCCGCATTTCATCTCCTCCAACAACTTCAATGCTAAACTTAGATTCTGCTCCTTACAAGCAACATAAACCCCACAGCTATATAATCCTGCATCAAACTTAATCCCACTCATCTTAGCCTCCTCTAAAAGCTTCAGAGCCTCCTTCATTTTCCCTTCTCTGAGACAAGCCTCCATCAAAATATGAACAGTCCGACAATCATAATGAGTTCCTCTCGACACTATATCAGTATACAAATCTCCTGCTACTCCAACCATGTCCTGCCTCACCAATTTCTTTAAAAGAGTGTTCATGATTGGTATCCACAACATTATATCATGTTTTAACATCGCATTGAAACAATCAATAGCATCATTCAATCGATTAGATTTCATACAACTACTTATCAAGAAATTGAAAATCTTCGGATTTAACTCAAAATCAAAAGTCTTACCACAGTTCACTAGACCATTAAAAATAACAGTAGCAGACGGACCGGAGTCACTAGAAGCGTAATAATCAAGCAAACGTCGAGATTTATGCTGATGCATTTCAGAATTCACTAATATGTGAAGCAGAACAAAGAAAGGGTCAGATTTAGAATGTAGAAAACCCCTTTGGAGTCTAGCAGTTTGGAAGTACCTATAAGCTGAATCAGGGTCATCTCTGTGACTGAGAAGAACATCAACGACATGATTCTTGGTGAACTTAGCATCTTCCGAATTGGGTCTGCCACAAGAATGGTCAGTATCAAGAGAATTGGTTGTTGAGTCTGGAGGGGGAGGTTGAGGAGTTTTTGGTTGTTGAATTGTTAGTGAAGATGAGGCTGAAGAAATGCATAAATGGCGTCTGCAATATAGGATTAGCCATGGAGGAATCTGCAAAGAAGAAGGGAGTAAAGCTTTCATTTTTAGCTAGTTTGCCAGCGCTAAGACCCCTACAAGTCAGAAGCACAATAAACCCTAAATCCCCAAAATGGTGTCCTTTTGCTCCCTTTTTACAAAATCGGGTCATCGACATATCTAGCTCGTCGAATGTTTCATTATAGTATAACAACAAATTTAATACTCCTTTCCGTTTCAAAAACAACCTAATTTAACTTAAAACAGAGTTTAAGAAAAAATAATAATTTAATTTTGTGATTTTAAATTAAAGTTATGTCAAATATACAAATGTCCTTTTATTTTGTAGTCTTAAATATGTCATGTGGAAAGTTAAAGTTAAAGTATTGCCAAAAAAAAAAGAAGTCATTTTTTTTAACAGACTAAAAAAGAAAATAGGGTCATTCTTTTTTAAACGGCGGGAGCAATAGGTTAAGGGTGTGTTTGTATGGAGGAAAATGTTTTCCTGAAAAACAAGTAGATTTTGGACTTATTTTCTCATGTTTGGTTGGTGAGTAAAAAATTTTTCAAAAATAATTTTTATTGTTTAATTTATGAATGAAAATATTTTTGAGAGACATCTTTTATTTTTACTAGATTAAAAATTTTATGAAATTGAAAATATTTTTTAAAAATAAATTATTATTCTTTTGAGGTGGTGGTGGTAGTAGTGGGTGGGCAGGGGAGGGGGAGGGGAGGGGGGGGTAGGAGTGAACAAATAAAAATTTGAAGTTGATAGTATTTTTGAAAACAAAATTAATTTTTTTGGTTGTTGGGGGTGGGTGGGGCTGGCCGGGAGGGGGGGAGGACGTTGGACTTAAAAAATAAATTTTGAAGTTGAAAATATTTTTGAAAACATCATTAATTTTGGGAGGGGGGGAGCTGACCGTGAGGGGTTGGGGGTCAGGGATCGGGTGAAAAAATAAAATTTTAAAATTAAAAATTTATTTTTAAATTGATATTTTTTCAAAAAAAAAATTAATTTAAAATTGGAGGAGAGTTTTGGAAAATGTTTTCCTTAATTTTTGAAGGGAAGTCATTTTCCTTAATTTTGAGAAAAATGAGTTGATTTAGAAAATATTTTTCAAAACTTTTGTTCCAACCAAACATGAAAAAATTGGAAAACATTTTTCAGAAATTATTTTCCTTCATACCAAACACACTCTAAAAGTAAAATTTTAGAACAATTAAAACAAATATTAGTTCTTCGAAATAACTCAGTTGGTTTGAAGCGTGGTTATCTATACGGATGACTCAAAATTGATCCTCCCTCAAATCCCAATGTCTTCTAAATCGAATCTATCACATAGGGCTTGCCTAGTCCAATTTACATTTTCTATGTGATTTACCGATAATTATATAGTAGAATGTTATAGCGATTGCGAATTATTCTAAAATTAAAAAAATATATATATTATATTTATGCTACATAATACAAGACAGTAGATAACAATCATCAAATTTCAACACGTTGTTAAGGGGTTATTTGGTATGATAAACAAGTATAAATTATTTTATGATTAAAAAAAACTGAATTGTCTTATACTTGTTTAATTATTAATTTTGGGATAAATTATATTAAGATTAAATCATGTTTTAATTTATTTATTTTATTTTTGAGTTAGAAATATAAAAATAGTTAGTCAAAAATCTATTTTATGACTTTCAGTTTACAAGTCAAAAGTAATAAACTCGTTCAAACATATTTTTAGCAATCGTATCTAGATAAAATTAATCTTTTCAGATGATGAAAGTGCGAGTAACCAATTCTACACTTAATAAATTTGAACTTGAAACTCAAAATATTTATCTCTTAAACTAACCACACAATACACTTACTTTAACTAGGCCAAACACATACATAACCCTTCTAACCTTTCCTCAGTTTTTACTTTGACACTTTATCGTGATCGTATTTTATTTTGACCCTTTAATTTTTTTTTTAATATAGCATTTGAAACACAAATACTAATTTATGATTTCTTTATTTTAAGATATCTCATCAACTATAATTTGCATTCTAAAAAAATCAATATTTGCCCGTTAGTTTTTGTAAAAACAAAATAAAAATTGATTGATGGAAATTGATTTTTTAAATTAATAATTTTTTTGAGAGCTTTTTATAATATTTTTGTGTGAAAAATAATTAATGAAAGTGTGTCTGTTTTCTTTCTTAAAAAAATTAACGACAATCCAACAAAATCTATCGAGTTTCAGCGTTATGAATAAGAGTCTTTTTTTACTCGTATTGAAGATGAATTTTTTTTACTCTATTAAGTTGAATTGAAAATTAGAAAGCTAGTTTGAGTATGAGGAAAAGATATTATTAAATTTAATTAATTGTTAAAAAGAAAAATGGACATATGTCATTTGATTATTTTTCACGCTAAAATATAGAGAAACCTCAAAATAATTATTGATTTTCTTTAAAATTGATGTTCATCCGATAATTATTAATTATTTTTTACGAAAACTAATCGACAAATGTCATTTTTTTTAAAAACTGCAATTGAAAAACATAAATAAAAATAATTTACATATTTTGTGTTTAAATTATACATGAGAAAATTAGAGTCCAAGAATTAAAATAGAACAAAGCCAAGATAAAATGCCAAAATGGACTAAAACAGATGAATTCTAAAACTTAAGGGATTGAGTTAAAAAAAACTCTTTAGCAATTACAGAGCATTGCCCGCCGACGGTTGTTTGCTTGCGCCGGGACAAATACTGCAAAGCTGCGAATCCCTTTCAGTTTTACTACTAATTGTTGTCAATTGCTAGTTGATGGAGTCGGAAGTTTCTAGAAATCCATGGCGATTGCTGGAGTTCTACAGTGGAATTGGTGGCTTGCGGTATTCTCTGCTTAAAGCTGCCGTCAACGCCACTGTTGTAGAAGCTTTCGACATAAACGACGTCGCTAATGATGTTTACCAGCACAACTTCGGTCACCGGCCTTTTCAGGTGTTTGAGAAAAAAAAATCAACCACATAATTGCTTTGTTTAACAATTAATTTACTTTTACTAATTCTCGCCCGCTGTTGAAAAATTGTACTCCGTCTCATGCTAAGTTTGGTACATTAGTTTAGCTAGTGTAAATTTAGTGGAGAAGATATCATATCAAAGTTGGAAGTTTGAAAATTTATTGAATTCGAAGTGTTGAAAGTTTGTATAGAAGTGTTTATTAGTGAAATGGTATTCTACATTTTGAACGTATCAAATTGTCAACAATTTCATGTAAATTAGGATTGTGGGAGTAGCTTTTCCAGTCTTTATTCTGTCGATGAAAACTCGAAGGAGAAAATACAGAATCCTGTCGGGTATTCAGATACAAGATTATTCAGTTTGTTGGACTTGAATGGAGTGATATTTTCATTCTAAGACCAAAGCATTGTTCAGTAACAAAACATATATAGTTGTGGATACAATAATATTTTTGTTTGTCTCTGCAGTTGAAAATTTTGAATTATTCAGTATTTATTGAAGGAACATGTGGCTTAGCTAAGCTTAATCGGTTCCGTTTCTATCATACATAGTAATTAGGGGAAAATTGTATGCAGAGAAGTAAAATTGAGTTTTTTACCTTGCATGAAATGTTTACTTTATTTATTCTCACATGGAAAAAATATTGTGGACTCTCAGTTTGAAATGGAGGGAGCATTTTAATCTATGAATGTTATACAAAAGTCACTGATAATTTATGGAGTACTTGTCAAAAAAGAATATCACTGAGAATTTGCTTATCCATTGGTAGTTTCAAATGTTTTTATGATACTTAACTAATTGATTAAGTTTACATTTTGGCTGACAATAGGGTAACATTCAGACTCTGAATGCCGCTGATCTTGACAGCTACAATGCTGATGCTTGGTTACTTTCTCCTCCTTGTCAGCCATATACTCGACAAGGTGATGAATTGCATTACCCCTTTTTTTTTAATTGTGGTGCCCAGGCCAGCAACCGTGTTCCCCCATTTCGCTTTTCTTTCTTCTTCTTCTTCTTATGGCCATATTAACTGCAACCTTTTTGTTACATTTTTGTGTCAGGACTCCAGAAAGGTTCTAGTGATGCACGTGCATCGTCATTTCTTAAAATTCTGGAACTTGTACCACAGTTATTACGTCCTCCATCATATCTTTTTGTGGAGAATGTTGTAGGATTTGAGGTTTGCGTCTATCCCAATCCATGCTTCATTCTGCCACCTATGTTTTTACTAATTTTATCCAGCTGTCTTATGCTACATTGGGGCAGATGGTCATCTTGGAATATATATAAAGCCTTTTTCCTTCATTGCAGACTTCAGATACCCATGCAATATTGGTCGATATATTGGAAAAGAATAATTTTGTTACACAAGAATTTATTTTGAGTCCACTGCAATTTGGACTGCCATATTCTCGGCCTCGTTATTATTGCTTGGTATGTCTCTATGTCTTCCTCTTTGGATTTTTATCAATAAAAAGGACTAGTATCTATCTTGCTAAAAAAAAAGGACTAGTATCTATCTTCATCACATGTATGGTTTCATTCATTGCGCATGTTCTGGACATTCTTTTATTTTCTAAATAGTTGTCTATCCGTGATGTTGTTAATATTTGAATTACACTTATTAATTGATGTGTGAACTGAAATGAGCTGAGTAGAACAGAATTGTAACAAAGAACTTCATATACTAACCCAACTAGTTTCTGATTGATGTATAGTCAATTGTTTGATGGATTACACTTACATGATCGATGAGAAATGATTGAGATGCATTATGGGAACTCACTGAAATTTCCTCAATAAAGACAAAGTCTTTTGTGGGGAAAGATCACTAAGGAGCACAAAGAAAACAATTAAACAAATTGGGAGAACATGGTCATTTCTCCTCTTTTTCTTATATGCTAACCATCATGTTTTTTTAATAAAAGTTCTCCTATTTTTCCCAGATGATGGGAAAGGATGGGTGTTTTACCTACTGATTGTTTTCAATTCCCCTCAACAACTAAATTTAACATATGGAAACTTATAAGTTGCACTTCACAACCTAAAGTTCATTGTGCTTAAGCAAACATGTTGTGCAGAGAAAGTATATCGTTTGATTTGATTAATAATTGTCGAAGTCAAGGTTAATATTGGGCAGAGACGAGCACAGATAAGAAAGCTTAGTCAAAGTTTAACATCTAGTAACTAACATGGTTCCTCATAAACCTCTGAATGACATTCAGTACACGATAATTTTCTGTTAACTGCTTTTTCAGTTACCTTTTTTTATATGCTTGAATAATCATTACAAGTAATCTTACATTTTAGTATACAGTTGGATGCTTCATTTATTAAAAACTTGGGTCACATAGTTGACGAAGTTGGATGCTTCATTTATTAAAAACTTGGGTCACATAGTTGACTAACATTTTAAAGGTAAAAATGCAGTACTGTTTTATTTTTAGGCTTCACATAGCTTGGTTTACCTTGTTGTAGCCCTTGATCTGTTCTAAAGTAAGTAATTTTGAGTTTCCCCCAGAAATTTGGTGTGATGGTAAGAGGGAAACGCCGAACGCGTAAGGTATAGGTTATAGGTGCATGTCAAGGGTTCAAACGTTGTCGCAGACGAAAGCCTTTGAAGGGTAGAGAAGTGGCCGATTATCCATTTTGAGTTTTGAACCATGCAAACCTGGATAATTCTTTTGTTAATAAGAAAATGTAAGTGTCCTGAGTTACCCTTATGTTAGTCCATTGTTCTTACCTGTTATGTAAACCCATAGGCAACAAACAGTTATTAGTGTTCTATTTGTCCCAATTTATGTGGCATACTTTCCTTTTTAGTTTGTCTCAAAAAGAATATCATACTTCCTTATTTAGAAATCATTTGACTATAAACTTCCATTTTCCCCTTGATGAGACGATTTATAGCTACACAAATGTCTATGACTTTTTCTAGACCACAAGTTTCAAGAGTTTGTCTTTCTTTCTTAACCTCCGTGCCCAATCATCGCCACATGAATTGGGACGAAAGGAGTACTGGGAAAGTGTTGGTGACTTTATGGACAGTCTTACAGATTGCAGAAGACCTGCTTGAGTTGGAAACTAAATAATCGACACTTCTTGTCATTCTTAACATCGTAGGAGTGAACTGGGTAATGCCAAGGACCTCAATGGAGCTACTGAGGCTGGCTCTTCAATGGGATGGGAAAGGCAAAAGTGCAAACCTGGAACTCAGTCCCCTCCGCTATTTCGTGAACCATTTGGAAAGAAAGGAATGCAAGAGTTTTTGAAAGCAAATTGAATCTGTAATTAGCATGAAGTACAGATGTATCTCCTTCAACTTTTTTGTGTGTAACATGGCTATTGCAAATGATATAGATGCCATGTTAGATTGCTCCTTACACTTGCAGCAGTGATGAGCTGCTCTCTCTGTAGTTTCTTTAAAGCACTCACTTGTTGCTGTATTTGCAATGAAGTAACCTTTAATAATCAAAACAAATTGTTAAAGACTAAATAGACATGGGAGTTCAGTAAATTTAGGATGCAAATGTGGCTTATTGGCGATCAAAATTCATTTCATAATTAGTTCATTCCTTGTGTATGTAATGCAATCAACTTATGATTATTTATTTATTTATTTATATTGCAAAACACAAATTTAAAATACTGAAATTACTTTACTGCAGGCCAAGAGGAAACCTTTATCGTTTGAAGTCCCTGAATTTAATAATCAGCTTCTTCGGACCCCTGGTCCTTTACTTGGGCTGACTGAAAGCACAATGGAAAAGGAACTGCTGCTGTCACCAGAGTACTGGGATGAGCTGCTTCAAGCTTGTCAACCTGTAGATGATTTTCTTGTAGTTAAAACTTTTGGTAATCGGAAGGACTCATCAACTTACTCTTTCCATGCTAATGATTCTGTAAAATCAGATAGAAGTGATGAGGAAAATGATGTGTACTTAGTCCCATCAAGTCTGATTGAAAGATGGGGAAGTGCCATGGGTATCCTTCTTCCTGTTGATTCCTACAGCTTCCTCTGTTTCTTATGTCATATATATATATATATATATATATATATATGCTCGTCAATTGTTGTTGGGTTACATCCTTAAAAGATCACAGATATTGTTTATCCTCATTCAAAGCGTTGCTGTTGCTTTACAAAAAGCTATTACAGATATGTGAAGGGTACTGGCTCCCTGTTGGCAACTGCCCAGGCAACTGTCCAGGTAAAGCTTTAAAGTATCATCACGATGTTAACATTTCTCCTTGAATATGTTTTTTTTTTCTGTTGCCTTTATAATATAATATTTTTTTTAAACTTAGTAACTTTGTATTATAACACAATAGTACATGGGCAGTACTAAACCTTATACACAGATGAACTCCAAAACTCCACTGTTCTAAATCTAAATTGAGTCTAACACATCAATTATAGAGACAGTTTCATTTGAGTATAATTGATTGCACCAAAAACATAACAACAAAATGCAGTTGAGTTTAACTTTCTGCATACTATTCTCTATGCTCTCAAAACACCTAGAATTTCTCTCTTTCCAGGTTGCCCACTAGATTGAAGCAGGGATAATTCTCCATCTCGTTCTGTCTTTACACTCCTGCCTCCTCCTAACTTTTTAGGGCTTCAGTAATTCTCCTAGGCATAGCCCAGGATATGTCTTTGTGACTCAAGAATACCCTCCATAACTGTTGAGTAAATTTGCAGTGTAGAAAAAGATGGTTAACAGTTTCTGTTTTTCTCCACAAAGAAAACACCTAGAACACAATGTTATCCCCCTTTTCATAACATTATCCTGTGTCAAAGCTGCTTCCTTAGCTAGCATCCATACAAAACATGAGACTTTATAAGGAATTCTGCCTTTCCAAATTTGTCTCCATGGCCAGGTAGTAATCTGTTGACTTGGTTGCTCCATCAACCTGTAAGCTGCACCTACTTTAAATATACCTTTGCTGCTTCCTTTCCACCATAATGCATCCTCTTCAGCCTGGAGTCTATTGAAGTTCCCAACAATGTTGAGAAATGCTGTCACTCTCATCACTTCCCAATCATTGAGATGTCGTCTGAACTGGAAATTCCAGCCCTTTGTTGTCCAAATCTGTGCAATGGTCCTTTGTTGTGAGAGAACTAGGTTATATATGTCTGGAAAGAGGAGTTCCAGATTACCTGACTCATGCCATTCATCTTTCCAGAATTTGGTCTTGTTCCCATTCCCCACTTTCACCTTAGAGTTGAGTTTGACTTCCTCCCATAATTCTCTTATTGATCTCCATAAACTGACCCCATAAGGTGAAGTCACATCCTTGGTCATCCAACTATCTTCCGCCTCATATTTGGCACCTACCACTCTTTTCCACATTAACTGATCTTCAAACGAGTACCTCCACAACCATTTCATTCTGAGTGCTTCACTTTGAAATATCAGATTTTTAATTCCCAATCCACCATTCTTTTTCCCAGTTACCACAGATTTCCATTTCACCACGTGAAATCTTTTCTTCTCGTTGTTACCTTGCTACAAAAAATTCCTTCTTATCCTATCCAATTTTTTGATGACCCCTGCTGGAATAGGAAATAATGACATCATGTATGTTGGTAGAGCATTAAGTACTGAGTTGATGAGGATCCCATAGATTTATAATATAATATAAAAATTAAGAAAGAGACTTTGTAGCTTTGAAAAGTTGGTTATAATCTTATTTGCTCTTCCGCTACTCCATGGGATTACCTTGATATTTCTTGTTGAAGGTTTCTGTAGAAATGGAGAAGGAAACCTTTTGGGAACTCTTAAGAAACATACGATATCATACATGCAACCATGCTTCTGCATAACATGGAGGATAAGTTGATTATTATTTATCTTCATAACCATTACAATAAGTAGTTCCAGTCTTTATAATTTTAAGAGAGTTTTTCCTTGTCTATAATGCCTCTTTCTGTATTTTAATTAAATCAAAACCTCACCTGAGCTTTTTGTTCTATGAGACTCATGTGCATCTTGTTCACACTGATCATATGGGCTCTCTTTTCTTGTTGTTATGGAGGTTTATCTCTCTTCCACCCCCCTCAACAGTCAAGTGTTCTTTTAGATGTTAGATATTGCAGTAACAGGAGCAGTTATAACACCTAAGGATGTTCTAGCGGTCAATGAAGGTGGAATGAAATTTTGACGCTTTCCCCTGCCTACCATCTAGCTGCAATCCTTCTCTTAACCCTAACCATGCTTAAGACATGGAATTGGATGCTTCTTACTCCAAAAGTCAATAAGTAGAAGAGTGAGGAGGATTTTTTGGCTATGTTAATACAACTAGCAATACTTGTGTGAGAATGGGCATTGCTTGCCAAGTGGCATTTGTGGGGCCATAATAATGCATCATTCATGTATCTTTCCCTCTCTGTGCACACATCAGCCCCAGCGAACCCCCTACCCCTGCTAATTGAGGCCTAAGGTATAGCACTAACTGTATCAAACGTACTAGCAATAACTTTTGAGGGCCCATCCATTCTTTTTCTCTCTTGTTCTTTCCCTGCTTGTCACATCACCCCTCACTTTCCAGTATCCCCGTCCCATACAAACCATGTCATGTTATCAATTGGATCTTCTGTGCTCCTTTATTAGTTGGGTGGAAATAACTAGATGAAAGGATTATTAATGGAAGAAATAGAAGTGAAAGATGGATTGACTATCCTGCCCAATGAAGCCCAACTATGTACTGCTCTAAAACCTTATTAAAAAAAGGTGTAGTGCTCTAAGAACAAAACCATTGTAACTTAATTCCAACAAACAAACATCAATTAGAAGGATATCTTACTCAAAAAAAAAGAATGATTTTTACTCTGTTAAGATTTATTTTCTCTTGTCCAATTTGTTCCAAAAATTAGTACAGTCATCCTTGGGAATATGTATGGGATATGTTAGAATAGGAATAAGTTTATACAATCCTATTGGAATAGGAATATGTTTATACAATCCTATTAGGAATAGATTTATGCAATCCTACTAGAATAGGAATAAGTTTATACAATCCTATTAGAATAGGAATAGGAACACTAAATAGTATCCTACTTGGTAAAGGATTGTATTCTAGGGTCTATAAATAGGGTCTAGACGGACACAACAACAATTCAATAATATTATTTTTCTAGATTTCTCACATGGTATCAGAGCCTCTACGATCTTGGTAGAGAATCAAAGAGCTTCCGCTGCCGGCGGGTCGCTATTTACCCATATATGTTGCCCGTCTGGCCAATGATTATGCTAACAAAAGTATGATCAATGACATATGCATGAACCCCATATTCCCCAAAACTCAGTCAGTTCATCGTGTGTCAATTTTCGATGACTTTTTGGGTTTGTTTTGTGTCAACCCCATATCCATCGGTATTTGTGTAGCTCCGTGCCATCTTTCCAGTACTACTTTTTGATATTTAATTTGTGTAGCACCGTGCTATCATTCCGGTGACTACTTTTTCATATTTAATTTGTGTAGCACCATGCCATCCTTCTGGTGACTACCTTTTTTTTTGCATATCTTATTTGTGTAGCACCGTGCATCTTTCCGGACTACTTTTCATATTTAATTTGCGTAGTACCGTGGTTTTTTTTTCGAACTACCTTCTCATATCTAAGTTGCATAGTACTGTGTGTCTTTTCGGTGGCTCCTCAGACTTGATTTGCGTAGTTCCGTTCGTCTTTCTAGTGACTCCTCAAATTTTACTTTATTACCCCTAATTATATTTAGTCCATCTCACTAATTGGGAAATTAATTAGAAGTGAATAGTCCTTATTGGGAAATGAATTAGAAATAACTAGTACTTAATAATAAGGGTAAAATGTGTATGAAATGACATATTATCTCCTGGGATTCCGAACTGGACAAGTAATAGTGGAAATCGATTTTGAGTATAATACACAAGTAAAGATGTAGAGGGGGAGTAATTAACTGCTCCATTTGATTAAGGCTGGTTTCTCTAGTTTCCAAGATGAAGTGTTGTGTATCTGAAATTTTAGTTTTTTTCTTTGATTCTATGATTAATCAAAACGTTCTTCTGTTTTATTTAGTTTGATCTGGATAATTCATACTGATGTTGGATTATTCCTTCTGTTTTCTCCGTGTTATTAAAAAGTCATTGGTTCATCACTTAAATCGATGTGAAGTGAGGAGTTCTCGCTTCATGGAGAAGCATGTTCTTTAGAGAAGTGTGTGCTTCAAACAATGATGTAAAATTGATCCCAGTAAGAAGCAATCTCAACTTTGAGGATTCGGATTAGTAGCGGCTGCCACACCTCGTGTGTACAGCGGTATTATGGTATATTGGAGGTTAACATTAGTTATTTTAGATGTAATTTGGCTATTATGGTACTAAACTCTTATGTGTGTAGTAGTGTTTAATTTTTTTATAACTTGTACACTTGACTTTAAAGAAGCAGCACTTCACTTAACGCTCTTCAATCCTCATGCACCTTGTAATTTTTTTGTGCTTTTCACTTCTAAAAATATTGTTTTCCAATGATTTCATGGGGTGCCATTTCATAAATACAGGAAAAAACAGAGAATAGAACGCCTTCACTGCAGGATCTGTCTCTTAGATACTTCACACCTAGGGAGGTATTGATTTCTCTTCAGTTTGTGAAATACTTGTCTTCTTGCTTCTTTGCTTTCTTGGGAAATAAAGCAATATAGATTCAAGACATCTCACAGATCTTGATTGTAGGTTGCGAATTTGCATTCTTTTCCAGAAGACTTCCAGTTTCCAAAACACATCAGTCTGCGCCAACGGTACACCTTTTTTCCAGTATTTGTACTTCCTTATTAATGAATCATTTTTTCTCAGTTCCTGTGATTTTGTAGTTCAAATTGTTAGTGTGTAATTGTTGTTTGTTATTCATAGAAACTGATGTTGCATAGGCCTTAAGGGCATTGTCGATCTTGTACTGATGTTTTAGAAAATTTCCATGTCCCTGTCTTGGTATGGGCCATTTTGACTTTTCCTATTTTTGAAACAGTGTACCCCTCCCCTTCATTTTATGTGGTGGTGTTAGACCAGGCACTGAGTTTAAGAAAGAAAGACATGTACATATCATCACTATTTGAACTTGTGGTCTTAAACACGCCATGAACTTTTATGGCTGTAACAACATATGATTAAGGGTAAACGTGAAGTTTAAAGTTAAAGAATTTCCAAATACATACGTGTCATTTAACATGAAAGAGGGAGTATATCATGATTCTGATCATTTCATTGTTTGAGTTGGATTGAAGGTGCTTAGACCTTATTTACAAATGCATATTGTCACAATGAACAATTAATTAACAAACAAACGAGTACATTAATACACACAAATTGCCCGAGGTTGCCTTGTGAAATTACAGTTGTCACTTCGTGAGCTTTAATGCTATTCCCGCAAGAATGAGAGAGTTCGTCTTAGGCTCCTATTCATTACGAGATTTGAGCAATTTGTTCTGGGTTTCTTAAAAGAATCGCATGCTAACATATGCCTTTTTTTTTGGTGCAGTTATGCAATGCTAGGAAATAGTTTAGTGTGGGAGTGGTTGCTCCATTGCTTCAATATCTCTTCACCAACCCTTCATGATTATGCTATTATCTTAAGCTCCATCTTTACAAGTTTTACTGGATAAAAATTCACAGCCAACAGTTTTTCCCCTAAACCTGATGGTCTATAGTAAATGGATGCACAATGCTGACACGATGATGCAGATTACAGAAGAACAATCTGTAACCAGCGTTTCTATAACTTGATCCAGGTGAGATGATTGCGTTTTCACTTCAGCATATCGTGTTAAAGAGAGAGATATGGGATGCCCCTTCTGCATTCTGCCCATTAGCTGCATAGAATGGTTCTCAGCTGCACTCACAATATTTTGAAGTGTATGAGCTTGGAACCATTGCCAACCGCAAGAGGTGCTTGCCTAATTTCATCTTTAAGATCTATCAAAACATTTGAATTGAGTAGAAGGAGATTTCATTAATCCTCCTTGATTGAACAGGTTATAAAATTATGTTAATTCAATATATTGTAACTTTAAAAGCTCTTAAGAAATCTGTTGCATGCAAAATTGTTGTATAGAATTATCGTACTCAAAAATTATGTTTGGGCTTCTTTTTTGCTTTTTGTAATATACTCATTTAATTAAGCAGTACAATAATAAAAGTTGTTGGAACAATATTAACCCTGTCGTAATAACAAAAGTGAGCTTTAATTTGGATGAGATTGGAAAAATATTACCCAATTTTGAGACACATAAACTAATGTAATGATCAAAAGGGATCAAAAAGTTGCAGCAGCTCCTATAAAATTTCCTTGCAAATGTCGTTACACTGCCATATAACATTGTAATAACCGTAAGATAAATAGCTCTACAAAACTTTAGCGTAGTGACCAATGAGCTACAAATCATATTTAACTAATTATGACATAAATACTATAAGATTCACTATAGCTAGAATCAAAAAAACTTACAAGAAAACTACTCCATTGTAGAAAGACAGCTTGACGTGAGAATCAACTCTAATGCACTACTCTATATAATCCATTGACAATTCAAACAATGAAAATCAACGTTTCTCCTAATTAATCTCCTAACAAACCAACAAAACAAAATCAAGAAATATGAGTTTATCATCTCCACCAGCCTTTAACTTTTCTATGCTCCCATCAAACTTGATACCAGGGGACGCGAATCCTCCGTGGATGAGCAAAGGTGACAATGCATGGCAACTTGTAGCAGCTACCTTAGTGGGGCTACAAAGTGTACCAGGCCTTATAATACTCTATGGAGGAGCAGTTAAAAAAAATGGGCAGTAAATTCAGCTTTCATGGTTTTATATGCCTTTGCTTGTGTATTACTATGTTGGGTTTGTTGGGGATATAGAATGTCATTTGGAGAAAAACTAATACCAATATGGGGTAAAATAGACGTTGCGTTAGAACAAGATTACCTCTTCCAGAAAGCATTTCTGGGGATGTTTCCTAACGCGACTATGGTGTTTTTCCAGTTTGTATTCGCGGCTATCACTTTGGTTCTGATAGCGGGTGCATTGCTTGGAAGGATGAATTTTTATGCTTGGATGTTGTTTGTACCATTGTGGCTAACATTTTCTTATACTTTTGGTGCATATACTATTTGGTCTTCTAATGGTTGGTTGTCTGTTCATGGTATTATTGACTATTCTGGTGGATATGTCATTCATCTCTCTTCTGGTGTAGCTGGTTTTACTGCTGCTTATTGGGTAAGACACAACGTTTTTCCCAGTTTATCGTTACTAACATGTTCTTATAGCTATAGAATTGTTCGGATATGTTTAAGACCACAAGTTTTAAGAATACTTTTGGTATACTAATTACCTAACCAGATAAACTTATACACTATCTTTATCAAACATAGTGAGAGTTCTAAAAAGATAACCAAACATAGTGAGAGTTTCTAAAATTCCCCATGTATCACTAACAACAGTTCGGAAATTCTCTATGTATTAGTGATCCAAGAGTTTCTGAAGTTCGCTCTGTATCTGTTGTTGTATCAATGATATAGAGCAAATTCCAAAAACCGTTGTCACTAATACAGTGTGAAATTTGAAAACTGCTGTATTACTACGACACAGGAAATTTCAAAAATAGTTGTATTACTAATACAAAGCAACTTCCATAAGCTGTTGATTCGTTGGTAATTGTCCAAACTATCGCCATGTTTGATAATTAGACCTCAAACTATTCAAAAAAATCCTTTTATAAAGGTTGACCGAATCAACACCATATAAATTGAAATAGACAGAAGGAATAAATGGACAAAGCTAAAGAAGAAAACAATGAGAAGGAAAAAACTATAGCTCTCTATTGAAGAGTAAACTTTCGTATAATGCTCTTTTTGTGAAATATTATCGCAGGTGGGTCCAAGATCAACCAAGGACAGAGAGAGATTTCCACCAAATAACATACTTCTGATGTTGGCTGGGGCAGGACTCCTGTGGATGGGGTGGTCAGGGTTCAATGGAGGTGATCCATATGCAGCCAACATTGATGCATCATTGGCTGTGTTAAACACACATGTTGCTGCTGCTACAAGCTTGTTAACATGGCTCATTCTTGATGTCATCTTCTTTGGAAAACCTTCTGTTATTGGTGCTGTCCAAGGCATGATCACTGGCTTAGTTGCAATCACACCTGCTGCAGGTACCATAACAATTTTATCTTCACTTCCTTATCAGGATCATTTCAGGCATTTTCTAATCACGAGCGTAAGTTAGTGTATACTGAGTGTATAAAACATATACATTTTAAAAAGGATTTTATGTGTAGACGTGAAAGGTTAGATTAGACATGCTTAGTCATTCTGCTTTAAAGAGTAGGGATTCCCTTAATCAATGATAGGCACAAATAGGTCGGTGAATTTAGGACGAGTAGGCAAGCATGGGGTTGTACTGGTCAGCACTTGCATCTATCTACTGAACCAATCTTCTCAGGGTATCAGACTAGGTTGTTTACTGTTCTGCTAGGAGTTAACTGTCTATAACAAAATGATATAACCTAGAATATGAGTAAATAGCATGCTACAACATATTAAATTATATTGATCGTGTTACTGTATATAACTTAAACACGATATTTGTAGCCCTTATACATGTTGGTGTGTAGGTGTTGTACAGGGATGGGCAGCCATAGCCATAGGACTATGTTCAGGTTCAATTCCATGGTTCACAATGATGGTAGTCCACAAGAAGTTTGAGCTTCTACAAAAAGTGGACGACACAATGGCTGTCTTCCACACCCATGCTGTGGCTGGATGCCTAGGAGGACTCCTCACGGGGCTCTTTGCTCACCCGAGACTATGTTACCTTTTCTATGGCTACTATAACAACTATTATGGCCTCTTCTATGGGCTTCACGACGGACAAGCCCACAAAGGACTCAGGCAAATGGGTCTCCAACTTCTTGGGATTCTATTCATCATGGCGGTGAACGTTGTGATGACAAGCTTGATATGTTTGTGGTGCAGCTCATTGTACCACTCAGAATGTCAGAGGAAGATATGGAAATTGGAGATGAAGCTGCACATGGTGAGGAAGCTTATGCTATTTGGGGACAAGGTGATAGGCTTGAGAAATCTGCAGGATTTTCTGATACTGCTGCTGGAGCTGCTAAGTCTAGTTATAATACTTCTAGAAGTCAGGTCGAAATGGTCTAATTCAAAATAACTTCGCGATACTGGTGATATACTAATGCATTTCTTGTAATGTGTGTTTTCTTAAATTCTGGTTTAGTTTTCTTTTCTCATAAGGATATAACTGGTCATGATGATGTTAAGTGATCAATTTGAACTAGCTGCAGGCTGCAAGAATGCTTTTGGCATTCATTGAATGTATTTCCTGAGGAAGTTAAAATAATTAATAAGAAATACAAGGTTTCATCTTCTTGTTATATAAGAATAGTGGCAAGGCATCAATTGGTTTGTTTGTTAGTTCACATATGTATGTTTTTGTTGCTTTTCTTCTTCCTGCAAATTTTCCAATATAAAGAAAAGGTGAAAAGTTCACGAGGTAGGGGTATGGTCTACGTACACTTTACCCTCCTTCTCAGACCCCACTTGTGGCATTTCACTAGATATATTGTTGTTGTTATCGTAAAGAAAGGTGAAAAGTTCAAAAAAGGGGGTGACGTGTTGCATGCTCACTCCTCAAGAAGTTCATCCTAACTGTTTTATCCTTGATTAAACTATGGACATTAAGACAACTATGTTTTCCACTAGATAAGTTGGAAGTTATATGCAGTCGATCAACTTTGTCGGATTATACTGAATATGTTGTTATTGTTGTGGTTGTAACTTGTAACTAAGAAGACAATAGCAGGGGAAATAGGTGCTGCATGTACAGACTAGCTAGACATTTGGTGAGGTAGTATAATAGAAGTCTATTGCTGCACTTTGCCAGTCCAATAAAAGTAATAATACTACTTGTGGAATTAATATAGCAATAACCAAATTTCAATTAAATTCAGTCATAATAGAATATCATAAAGATAGTAATCAAAGTTTGGTATAAATATGAGGATGATTTAGGCCAAAAAAATTTAACATAGAAAGATTTAACAATGCACTTAGACTTTTGTCTGCAAACTCATCATTCGCGCGCCTTGATAGGTTAAAAGTCTCATCTCTCCCAAATAGATTTCGGGATATATATGGTCTTCTTTTCAGGGGCGGCTCAAATCCGTTGGTGACCTAAGGCCAAAATCAAGAGGCTTAATTATAAATAGTTTTATTTTAAATCTATTTTTCTAGCTTTTTGAGATGCAAAGTTTAAATAGAGCAAGTAAGTTCTTAAGTTTTGAATAAGAGATATATAAAATCAGAAAAGATAAAGTGAGAAGAAATAGAAGAGAGGAGGATAAAATATATAAAAACAAAATTTAGAAAAATAAGATAACTTGTACATTAAAAAAAGTACACAACTTTTTATTGAAAAGTCAATCACTTCAGTCTTTTAATCGTTTGCATTTAATTTTTTTTTTAGCCGTTTGCATTTATTATGTGAGTTATTTTTTTAATTTAACCTAATTAACTAAAAAATGGCCCCCCCTAAAATTGGGGGCCTAAGGACAATGATTTTTTTGTTTTACCTAACCAGCCGTCCCTGCTTCTTTTTATAGGATCTTCGTTCAGTTAACATACCTTGTATCGTTCTGCACATTTGTATATACGTTTTTATCATTCATAGCACCTTCAAATGCACTATTCCATTGGAACTGTTTCAAAGGATCGTGAGAAACATAAGACATACCATTGATACAACTGAAATTTTAAATGTATAAAGTCATAAGTGAAATGATACTCTTCCGTTTCAATTAATTTGTCATATTTTCTTTTTAGACATAACGTTCTCTTTTAGTAACTCTTTAATTTTAACTTTGCACCTAATATGTCTAAGGCTCAGCGCAAGGCTTGAATAAGCAATAAGTTGTGTCAACAAAGAAAAGAAAAATATGCATATCAGAAAATGCTTTACAAATTCATATAACAAACACCTCATCATATTCAAACTTCTTAGTTGGTTTCAAATTAAGTTTTTTTTTCATGACAAAGAAAGTCCGCAGCGGCTAGCCTCTAGTGCACACAAGATCAAATTAAGCTCCTTTTGTTATAGCAACTTTCGACGTATCCGAACGATTAATATAGTAATAATTAATATTAAAATCACGCTACATCAATCAATAGCTTTAGACCTAAATTAATTTGGTTGGTTATATGAATCTGATATATTATTTCCTCTATTTATAGGTTGATTATGCGAAAGTGAATTATTGTCCAATTATTTTTTAATGAAATATATTGGAGTTCGCATGAAAAGAAATGAGCCCTTATATATATATATATATATATATATATATTAGTTTCTTGACATATACATTTCATGTGGTTCTTGATACATGTATATCGCTTGGCATTGTAGTTCGTACTTTTGTTTCAATAAATATTAATATTATTAAGTTAATACTTGTGTTTTAAAAATGTACATGATTGAATATAGTAAAAGAAATTCAATTATCTTGATCATTGTGTCTTCACTTGTTTGCTAATGTTTCATATCGTCTATACCTAATTTAGGGTAGACAAGCATCGTTCTCATAATCATATTGATGACTAGTCCAATTTTATATTAGACTATGAACAAAAAGTTTAGATTTGCAAAAAACAATGATGTAATTCGCTCTATATAAGTTAAAATTTTATACCTTAAATCATCTACTATATAAGTAAATTGACAAATAAACGAATAAATGATCTATTAAATTTTTATTAATGTCTTCAAAGGTGTTTTCGAGGTGGAGCATACCAAAAATGCTTTTGGGCACAAATTTAGGGCATAGTTTTATAAAGCGTAAGCCTTAAAATTTGGGGAATAAGTTTTACTGTTACATGTAAAATCTACACGTTAGATGTAAATTTCATTTTTTGTTATTTAAAAAATATTTTTGATTTTAATTGATTCAAATTCAAAGTGTAGACGTGTTCAATAAATACAAATTCTAAATGAGATTTAGTAAATAGTTAGAGTTATGAATGTATTGGTAATATAGAGATAGTTACAAAAGCATCTATATATTATTTTATGCATATATTATATTAGTTATTTATGAAATATTAGTTAAATATATACTAGTTATTCTACTTTATATCATGCGTATACATAGATTTCCATATAATTTATATATGTATTCGTTATACATATTTCTAAATTATCAACGAAAAGTCCTATTAATTCTATACATAAATATCATATTTCATATCTACCTATCAAATATCATAATATATTAATATACGAATAACTTATTTCTCATCGAGCTATAGTTTAATGTATATTGACAATTATGCCCCTCAATAGAATTCTAGAAATTGTCGCACCTTCCAAATTTTATTTTTTTTCCCTATAGATTTATAAATCTTCAGAGTACAGATTTTGGAGAAGATAGAAAACCCTAAAATCCTCACAGCTATATCGCCGCTCTCGTCCTTACATTTCACTCAAAGCTCCTTCATCACTTTGATGCCTAGTTTTCAGGTATCCATCTCTCTCTTCTTCAGCTCAATTTTGAGAGTTTTATCGCTTTTTCTCACCATTTGTACTTACTTTTTTCTCTGATTAGTGAAGCTGGGTAACGTTTGTAGTATAATTAACGATGAATTTTGTGCTGTATATATTTTTTTTTCGGAGTTCTGTATGTAGTTGATTGTTTGTTAGTTAATTGGCTACTGTTAGCTGAAATTAGGTACAACAGTAGGGTTTAGGTACTGGGTAGGGTTTTGGCTAATGGCGAGGTTATTGGGTTCATTTGTTTGCATAAAATTGTTAAGATGCTGGTGTTCCCATGCTTGAAGTTTATGATATAAACAGATTGTGGTTTCTGTTTGCAGGTCGTTAAAGCTATTAAAAAATATTACTGGCTAAAATGATTTAAACTTTCTTGCTCAATTTTTTTCAATTTTTGGGGGTTGTCTTTTTGAAAGGGTTGAGGGAGAGTCTTATCTACTTCCACTCACAAATCTTTAAAAGATGAGTTAAAACTTCAACAATCCAAGCACATTTCGTCTTCTACAAACATTGTCTGGATCCTTAAGCTGTGTGTTTTTACTAGATGTGTAGATGTGCCCGAGTCTCTGTCATGTATGATAGGTAAGATGGTTTCTAGTGTATTGAAGTGGATCCATTTTTGTGCTCTTCCCTATTGGGCTTTGCATCGTTTCTCAGTGTCTTTGGGTGAATTTAGTGATTCCAAGATTATAAATAATATTTAGGACCAAGTGGCTCGATTTTCCTCTGTTCTCTTTTGCAATTGGTGCTGTGTACTAATTTTTCCCTTTGAGTTAAGTATATGTTGTAGATGGATGGGAATTTAGCTGAGCATAACCTTTAGGGTGTGCAGTTTTGCAGTGTGTACTTAATGGTGGGGTTAGTCAAGATATGTTACGCTAACACACTTTACTTTTTTCTTGTTGGTGTCTATACCCTTTCAAAGGATTGTTAGCAACAAAGATACATATGAGGTTACTCTTTTGATGGTTGGGGCTCTATGTCATTCTATATCTTTGTAAATCTTGTGTTGGCCTTAGTTTTTTTTTTCTTTTGGCGTGGCACTTTTTGACCAACCTTTTTTTGATGATTGTGTGTTGTGAGTAACTTCAAGCATATCTTTTGGTAGAGGATGTGTGCTTCATTGAATTTAGCCATATGTTACTGGATATTTTAACAGCCAACCTTCTCCTTTGTTCTTTTTAGTTTTTGTTTGCGTCAAGTAAATGAATTTTGTTTGAATACGATATTCTGTAGTTAATTCCAAAGTGAGCAATTTTGCACCAGTTATACAACCTCCTCCTTTGACATGCTTTCCCTTGTATCTTTCCTTTCATAGTCAAAGTAGAATTGCAACCTTCTTTATAGTTCATGCTCTTACTCCCCTCTTTCTTATTTGAAGATATACCTGCCAGACTGAGTTCTTGAAGCAACGAGTTCCATAAACATGAGTAAGAAGAAACCACAGGTGTTCCTTGATGTTTCTATTGATGGCGACCCAGTTGAAAGAATGGCTTTTGAGGTATCAAGCTATCCATCAGCTAGCTTTGTTATCCCTAAATATACGTATTTGAACTCACATAACGAGATACTTACAGTTGGCTACCTTGAGTTATCTTATTTGCAGCTTTTCACCGACGTGGCTCCAAAAACTGCAGAGAACTTCCGTGCACTGTGTACAGGTGACAAATATAAGAGTGCTGCTCATGTATCATATATTAGTCTAAGCCTTTTATATTGATTTTCTAGTTACATTCCCTTCTGTGACCTCTTATCCTGCCCGTATTCTGCCGAGTTCTTCTCTTTAACATACTTTTAATCTGCATTCAGACCTTATTGTGGTTCCATAACATGACATTGGGGTTCAGTGCTGCAAAATTGTTCTCCCAAATGTGGAAATTATAAGTGATAAACTCAATCAGACAGATTGAATGGGGACTCACTTTGAGTAATTCCTAGTTCTCTCTTTTTGAAAGATCCAAAGTTGTATTTCTTTTTTGTTGCCAAATTGTACATACCATACCATAACACAGTGAAAATCTGTCAACTTTCTTGCTGTCTTTGAATTTTCTCTTTGTTAAGCTACAGTAATTTCTTATATGATGCTTGCCCATGTAAAAGTAACTACCCATGAGAAGAAGGATAAGTACAATACTTTATCAAAAAGGCAAAAATAGTATAAATAATGAACTTGCTGCAAAATATTTTGTAACTAACTGGAAACTCCTTGTAAAAATAAAATGTACACTGACCAGCAAACAGTCTATGGATAAACTTTTACTCGCAGTGCAGCTGTCAGGTTGATAAAATCGCCTATATGTTCACTTTCTTCATGGAAGTTTGTCAGCTCAGTCTTAAGTTATCTCCTTAGATTTCTTCTAATAGAAAAGTGGTTCAGGTTACCTTAACAAGTTCCTTTGCTGGGGTAATGGCTGGTTGCTGTTGGCTGTAGGTTCAAGGTGCCATGGTCATTAGTTCCTTGTGTTATAGGGTGACATATATCGCCATCTTGTGGGAACTGATCTTTGTCTTCTCCTTTTTTTGGATGCTTTATCAATCTCCATGTTAAGTGATGTGGTATCCTCAACTGACATAGGAAGAAATTGTTATTCTTCAGGGGAGAAAGGAGTCAGCTCTAAGACGGGAAGACCATTGCATTATAAAGGAACCTTTTTCCATCATATTGTCAAGGGATCCGTGGCTCAGGTATGTTTGTAGGTTCTTGGTATGCTTGTTCTATTGACATGTAGTTTGAATGTGCTTCATTGCACTGTTACCTTAAAAGAAGTGCTCCATTGCACAGCTCTTAGCTTTGTGGTTGAGCACGGCTAAGAAGTGGTGTTTCCTTTTAGTCAGATATCCTTGTTTGTGCTGTAGGATGCAAGGCTGATGGTCACAACTGCATTTCTTGTGATGTAGTTTTAAGGTTGTGTTGACTGAGTCATTCGTCCTCTGTATTACCGATCTTCAGCATATTATAAGGCTCATTGTTCATGTTCTTTTGTGATAGTTAACTAATTGTTTTTTCCCCTCTCTATTTCAGGCTGGTGACTTGCTGAGACAAGATGGTATGCCTTTGATCAACATACCACATTAAGTTTTGTGTAGACTCAACTGATGGTCTGCTAAAATTCAGTGTTTGATGGACTAATCTTAGTTGATTGTATACTATTAATTTTGGGATTAATTTTGACCATTTCTGTTTTTGCCTTATTAAGGTGTTGGGTGAAATGAGATCAGCAAAATTGAGGTACTTGCATACAGACAAAGACGAGGCGTATGTTTTGGCTTAGTCTTTCTGGGAGTAGATATATGATATAGCACACAGAATTTGTATAGGTTGAATGCGATGTAGGAGTGCTACTAGAGTATTTTACATAAGGGAGCAGCTACCGAACAAGTTTGATAGAATGGTTGTGTACCTACAATTTATGTTAGTGAGTGTTGGGTCTCCAAAGCTCTAATTTACCCGAAAGATGAATTGTATTGAAATGTAGGTGTTAAAATGTATGTGTGGGGATATGACTAGATACAATTAGAAACTATCAGATCTTATGCAGGGCTACTGAAGACTTGGCTAAACAGAAAATAATAAAAGCAAGGATCTATGTAGAGTACACCGACTAGTTGGTATCAAGACTCGAGTATTGTTACTTTATGTCTAGTGTGTCCAGAGACTCATATGTCCATGTGAATTTAAGTACTAGGTTTTGAGAATCTTAGTTTTAGAAAATTCTAATTTGCCTTGACAACCAAATTATTAGCATTGAAATGGAAAAAACTGAATGGAGCAGAGTGAAAGGAAATTCTTGTAATCAACATTCAACCCCAATTAATTTGGAGTTGAATCATATTTGAATGATTGATTGATGTGATATTGTTGCCTTGTTCCATATACAATACAGTCATCTGTTTTAGATTTGCAGCTTATTAAGTTGGGGCGAATGACATGCTTCTTCATTTCCCCTCTTTGCCCCCCTTTATACACTCTATGTTCTTCACATAATTTACAGTATGTCCTATCCTTGGATGTAAGGCTTTCCTCAGGCATTTGAACCCCACCCCTTTCAAATGAGTCTATATGTTGCGAAGGAATCATGTTTCACAGTTGGTACTAAAATTTGTTGTTGATGATAGTATCTGTGTGTGTTATCTTTTTTATCTATATCCTAGGAAAAAGTACGACATTTAACCAGTTAAATGAACTATAAAAGTTTCTTACTGAGACACTGAAATATGAGTAGAAAGAATGGTGGATTGTTGTCTGGTTTTGTCAATGACATTATTGTAGACCGATTGAAAGGGATGTTATGTATGGTTGCACCTTTTTTTGAATGGTCTCTCAGTTGAGGACATTATTGGCTGTGGTCTGTCTCTGGCATTCTCTGTTAGATTTGTGAGGATAAGCATTTGGCAATGTGAGGAAACATGGATGAATTAATAAGTGGATATGTATAGTCTGGAGCCTCAAGAAAATAATAGCAACAAATGGAAAAACAAATTGCTGGTATAAACGGTGCTTCACATGCTTTATATATTAAATTTGCTAATTGTAAATCCTGTTACCTTTTGTTGAGTTGAAAATAACCTCGTATGCATTTTTAAAATGTAAGTGGTTCTTGGCTAAGTCAAAACTTTGCCAGGCTGAATCGGAACACTGCAACAGGTTCTGGTTAAAGTTTCTGAGTTGATGTGCCTACTTCTTTGCAGGGAACTATGGGGAAAGCATCTATGGGGGAAAGTTTCCAGGTGAGACCTCTTTTATTATTCCCACCTTTATTTGGAATTTGCCTCATATCTTATGACTGCTTGATGTTTGTCTCATGTACTGAATGACTGCCCTACTTTTTTTAGAAGACTAGAATATAATGGATAGTAAATCAAAACGCAAACAGCAGTGTGTGTATTCCTTTTAGCAAAAAATCATTTATCTTGAAAGAAAATGGGTTTTCCTTTTGTATTGCCTGTGAAGGTTGAGGCCGACTTTGATCTAATTCTATGCTGCTTGGGAGCTTCAATCCATTGGTATTGGACATTGTTCCTCTCAGATAATGGTAGGGGACATGAAGGCTATGTTGCCTGTGCTTTTGTCGATATTGTTTTTGGTTTTATACTTTATAGTAGTTTGAGAATTTGAAATTTAAATTGCTGTTTGCTTTTTTCCCTAGTGATTTAAGCCTTGTTTTGATTGTTCTGTATGGTTCATTTTGTTCAGAACAATCCCAGGGAAATCTATTATAACTTTACTGCAGAACTGAGGTAATTGGTTATCAGATCAGAACAGTAGCTGTATGGTAGAATTTCTTATTAGTCATGATTGCCTAGAAAAATTGTCACGAGGGAAAAATTTAGCAGTTCCTATTGTAGAAAAAATTGCCTGCTTGTAATTTTATGGGTAATAATACTTGTGTTATCTGTATATAAACATTTTATGTTCGCTGTATATTGACATCTGACTATTCTCTAGGTGTAGGTGATCTTACAGAAATATCTTTTGGAAAGATTCAGTAATGGATCTTTCTTATCAATTTCTACATACAAAACCTGACAAACAATTATAGTTTAGGTTATGTTTGTTTTGGAATAATGGCTAGTGAGAGGGCATACTTTACAAATTAAAATTATCTTGTTGGTTTTAGTTTTGTAAATCATGGTATAGTGCACTTGCTCAGGTGCAATTAGTTGTTTGCCCTTTGCATAAATGAAATGGGTCTGGCATCACCTTTTTGGAGGTGCAATTTTTGCAGGGCCTATAGATTTATCTCTTTGATGTGATAGCTTGAACTATTAAATCAACAGAGAAAGGTCACAAATGCCCACGGATTATGCAAAAGGTCTAAATACCCTTCATCCACCTATTTTGCTAAAAATACCCCTTTGGCTACATTTTGGGCTCACTTATATCCTTTCACCATTGATCAACACTGAATTTTGAAAACATTTATTTAAATTCCGCATGTCAGTTTATTATCGGTGCGATTTTGAACTCTTTAAAAAAATTTAATAAAAAAATGACCTCTAGAGGTCAATTTGCATTATCCCGGTTTTTGGCGCTAAAAAGCCCGACCTCTAGATGTTTATGTTGTTAATAATAATAATAATAATAATAATAATAATAATAATAGTTACTTTTTGTGAAATTGGTCTTCGGAAGTCTTTGTGCATATTTCCAGTTTTTGGCACTGAAAAAGTCTACATCTTGAGGTTGATCTTGTTTAAAATAATTTTAAAATTTTTTCCCAGTTTTTTCACAAAAATAGATTTGAAGAGTATAAACAAAAAAAAACAAGATTTGGTAAGTGCTCGGGTTGGGTAAATAAAAAAACCGGGTTAGTAGATTTATTTTAATGAACTTTCTTAAAATTCAGCTTTGACCCTTAGTTGAAGGGCATAAGTGAGCCAAAAATATAACTAGAGAGGTATTCTTAGCAAAACAGGTTGATGAAATGGTGTATTGACCTTTTGCGATAGTTCATGCATTTTTGGCCCTCTGTTAAATCAATTGTTTGAAAGGAAAAAGACAGGCTCTGTAACAAGTGAAATTAATTTAATATTTCAGATGAGTCGCCGAAGATAAAACATGATTCCCAAGGTCTACTATCTATGGCTATTGCTGATCGTGATGCACGCGGCTCTATATTTTCCATCACCTTTCAGGCTGATCATCATCTTGACAGGTTTGTTATAATTTCTCGAGGAAGTTTAGTGCCTCTTGTAGATGCTGATTGTAATTTCCTACTCTGCTGGAAGCTTGCTTTAACAGATTGCTGCATAATATTTTTCTTGACAGGAAATGTGTAGTCTTCGGCAAACTTATTGATGGCCTTGAAGTTCTTAAGAAGATTGAGAGTGTGGGAAATGAAGAGGGAAAACCTGATGTAACTGTGAAGATAATCAATTGTGGCGAGTTACCTGATGGTGAGACTTCTGAAGTTCCATTGCTCTTGGAAGCTTGCTTTGAAATACTCCTTTACTGTTGTTTCTCCCTGTAGTTTTTGTTAATTGAAAAGTCTGCAAGTTATGAGGCTTTATTTAATTTTTCTTCTCCTTGGTGCAGATAAGAGAAAGCTAAATAAATTGAAGAACGGGAAGCACAAAAAATCCTCCAAAGAGAGAAGGAAAAAGAGGAGGAGATATTATACATCAGAATCAGAGAGCTCAACAGATAGTGATACTGAGACTTCTGAGTCTGAAAGTGATTCTGACTCGGATGTATCTTCTGATTCTGAAATTAGCTCATCAAGTGATGATAGACGGAGGAAGAGGAAGAGATCTAAAAGAGACAGGCATAGACGTTCCAAAAGAAAGGAGAAGCGACGTGAGAAAAAGCGCAAAAGACGTGATAAGAAATCTAAGCGCAAATCAAAAAGGTTGCTCTTCAGTATTCTATCTTTTGCTCCATACGTTGTTAAGTTGTGCAGTTTTAGATGCCATATGTTCAATAATGGGGGTAACAATTGGAATATTTCCTTTTGTCTCTGACCAATAATTTCATTCCATCTCTTCTTAATGCGGGAATTTAAGAGACTGACGTTCTTTTCATTCCAATATTCTTTACCAGGGCATCAGACAGTCCTTCAGAAAGTGAGAGTGGACGTGATGGCTTAGAGGAAGATGGTGTAAGACGAGCTTCCGGAGGAAAGCACAAAAATATGGAAAAGAAAACAGGTATTTCTAAGAATCTTGTATTTGGTGGTCTCTAGCCCTCAGCTCCTTCGATCATTTCTGGTTTCAGGAGTCAATTTCAAGTCTGTATATGTGCATCAAATTTTACTCTTTCGGATGCATTAAAACTCTATTAATTTTTGAGTTGTAAAAGTTGGCATACTTTTGTATCTCTTGCATTTCCAAATGATGGTTCCGTCCAGTATAATTGCAGCAATAGGCCGTGCATAGTGGTGAGAATGTTGTTAATTACTGTAGAATTTTTTGTGTAGGTATACAATAAGAACAATATTTTTCCAACTGATTCTTGAGGTTTATCTGTAGTATTAAAAATGCTCACAAGCAATCAAGTAAGGTTGCATCAAATAACAAACTCAACTGCATGATTCCCCCAAATTACTGTATTTTCATTAGTTTTATTTGAATCTTTTCCAAGTCAACGTTCTCTGTTAGGCATGTGCTTCAGGATTCTTTGAGTTTCTTTCGTATCAGGCAAAGTTCTCAGCCTATAATTACTTAACAATTCTAAGAGCCTGTTTGGATTGACTTTAAAGTTGGTCAAACCCACTTTTAAGTCATTTTTATTTTTTGGAAGTGTTAGGCATGTTAAAAAATAACTTAAAATAAGTTAAAAAACTATAAGTAGGTCTCAAGAATTTTTCGACTTAATTTAATTTGAACAATTAAGTCAATCCAAACGGGTTTTAATTCTGGAGGGGGAGAAGACTGTAGTTGATCTTTTATTGATTGACACTGTTGTTCAAGCTTCTTTATACACCATTAATCCCACAACTCACCAGCAAATTCTATTTCACCGTTTTCTGATTTTTTATGAAAATTAGATAAATTCTTGAGCTATCCATTTATCTCTCTTCTGTTTCTGGGTGTATTTTCTTATCCTTCACTAGTTGCTGTCAAGTATTGATCCTTTTTTCTCTAAATTTTTCTAAGATTTTTGAAGTTCTATAAGATTGTTTCTGGTTTCATAAAGTTCTTTCTATGATGGTACTACATCTGATTCTTCATCTCTATCTAAGAGGTTTTCTTGTAAACACTTTCTAGTTGATGGGATTTTGTTTTGAAAGTCTGTAATTCACTGAAGCTCGTGCATTTACAGTATGCATGTAACATTTAATCTATACTGGTCATATTGCAACCTTCTTGACTCTTTGAAAATCTCTGTGATGTAACTTGCTCGTGGTTAACTGGTTTATGGACATTTTGCAGAAGGAAATCATTCTCCTTCGCTTGAGGAGGGAGAAGCAGTTTCTCTTCATCACAAGAAAGAGGCAACTGACATTTTTGAAGGAGAGGAGGTAGAGTTTCCCAAGGAGAACGGAGAGCGTCAAAGCAATAATACCAAAATGGAAATTAGATCTGATAAACCTGTTGATAGGCAGCCTGATGTGGTGGACGATCACCCTGGCAAATCTAGGTTTACTCTTCATTTCTCATTGCTACTCCGTTATTCTTTTTGCTTATGGGTTCTTTCAGAATCAGAATTTTATTAGAAGTCATTGAGCAGGAGCAGAAGTGTAAGTCCCAAAAGGACAATGAGTAGGAGTATGAGCATTAGTCCTCGGAGGAGTTTAAGCAGAAGTCGAAGTGTTAGCCCAAAGCGCAGTTTGAGCAGGAGCCCAAGTGTGAGATCCAGACGTAGTGTAAGCAGAAGTCCAAGTCGCAGTGGAAGTCCTCATCACGTCTCACAGAGAAGGAGCAGCAGCATTGTTAAGAGTCGCAGTGGTAGTCCCGCAAGAAGCATTAGTAGAAGCCCAGTGAGAGGCAAGAGGGGAGGAAGTGTCAGCGTGAGTCCTCCAGCGAGAGCTCATTCACGCCGAAGGAGCAGCAGAAGTCCCTCAGCATCTCCTAAAAGGCAACTTACCCCAAGTCCACACAGAACCTCATCAAGGAAATCAGTGAAATCAAAAAGTCGAACACCAGTTAGATCTTATAGAAGGAGTCCAAGTGGAAGCCCTGTTAGGTCTTCTCGAAGGAGCCCAAGCAAAAGTCCTGTTAGGTCTTCACGGAGGAGTGCAAGCAGAAGTTCGGGTGGGGTTCCTTCAAGGCTTAGGCCTGCTGGAAGGAGCCCTAGCAAAAGCCCTGTCAAGTCTTCTCGACGGAGCGTAAGTCGAAGTTCAGGTAGGGTTCCTTCTAGGCGAAGCCCAAGCCGAAGTCCAGGTAGGGCTCCTAGCAGGAACAATCGACGCAGCTATTCAAGAAGTCCTGTTAGTGCAGGTCGTAGGGCAAGATCTCCGGTGTATGATCGTGCGAGGAGCTCTTCAAGAAGTGCTTCAGTGGATGGATCTCCCAAGCGCATTAGGAGGGGAAGGGGCTTTAGTGAGCGTTACTCCTATGTTCGTAGATACAGGAGTCGGTCTCCTGATCGGTCCCCTGCTAGGCCATACCGTTATGGTGAGCGTGACAGGTGAACATCACAAACCTTTCTAATTTGTACAGGAAATTAAAATATGTATCTTCTTTCATTAATTTTCTTCTTTTGGAAGATATTCGAGATACAGGAGATCACCTAGGCGTTATAGGAGTCCACCTAGAGGAAGAACACCGCCCAGGTTTGTTATTTCTGCTACATGCTACTTTTGTTAGATTTATCTTTGACAGGGAGCTAATCTGTCACTGCCAAAATGCAGATACAGAGGCAGAAGAAGCCGCAGCCGCAGCGTCTCACGTAGTCCAGTGCGTTACCGTGCTCGCCGTTATAGTCGGAGCCCTGTACAAAGTCGCTCTCCTGTGGACAGATATCGCAGGTCGCCATCAGCTGAACGCCGTAAATCACCTTCTCGGAGCAGAAGCCGATCAGGGTCGAAATCATCTCGGGGCTCACGATCACCAAAGCAAGTCAGCAGAGGCAAGTCAGTATCATCCTCGGCGAGTCCCCCTGGGAAGGCAGGTCTGGTTTCCTATGGAGATGGATCTCCTGAATCGGGATGAGGAGTACATGTAGTTGCTGAGTAGTGCACTGGACATACGTATTTGAGTTTTCACCATTCTGCGACTATGGCTTGGCCAAATGGATAGTCTTTTCCTATGTAGTGGAGTCTGGACGACATTTTGGATACTTAAAACTTGTGTGCTTGGTGTGTGTGTGATTTATGATGCCTTCGAATAATTTTTCATGCTTGGCTATTAGAATTGGCATAGGGAGTAATGTTCAGACTGTTTGCTTACGGAATATTGGATTTTGCATCATCACGCATGTTATCTAGGATTTCTTGTATGGAGGAATTCGGGTTCTTCATGTCAGTGAAGGCCTATTTTGGACTAGTCATTTGTTGGTTTCGGTTGATCTTGACAACTTCCATGGCTTGAATTTGCAGAGGCAGGGCTCTTATTTTGTGGCCATTGATATTCTGCGTCCTTCCCTCTGTTTCTTCTAGGTATGTTTTGAAATAATTCCTTTGTTTACTGTTTAATCTGTGGGAATGGTCTTCGAGGTTCATTTGATAGCCTAGCTGGCTACAGCTTGCTTTTGGCAGCAGGCAAAAAAATAGTTTATGATGCCACCACCTCGCCATTCTGATATATAAATCTTAATTGTTAAGTTGATGGTAAAGGTACTTTTGCTTTCTACTTTGGGTGGGGGAAGTAAGTTTTGGGTTTCCTGCAGAGATGGGAAGAGGCACAAAAATTATTTCAGTATTTGCAAATCAGGTTCTAGAGATTATTGTTTTCCCATTTAAAAAAATTGATGATATTTAGTTTGACTTCCGTTTTATATTCTAAATAATTGAAGAAATGATCGAATTGGCAAATTATATATGTACTTTATGATTATATATACATAGGACAGCAAAAGGTCAATTTGGTTCCAGCAGCAAAAATATTACTCAGGTAATTGTTCTGAATATGGGAAGGTTCAAACTGATTTTTAGTTCCCTTGATGTAATTGACATCCAATGCTATCTGTATTTGTTTACATCTACTTTACTGTCCTGCTTGGAGATGACATGGTTTGATCAAAGTTCCGATATATTCATTTGTAATAGATGTCTGTCATTATTATTATTTGAATGATTTTGTTGTCTTATCGTTTCTTTTATGGAACAGTTTATCATTAGTTATCGAATCATGTATTTTACATATCTTTGCCTTTACTTTTTGTATTTTTTTTTTCTTTGTACATGTTTTTTCGAATGGTATCTGATAGTAAGTCCTCTTCGACTAACACAAATCGTACGCAAGTCCAAATTAGTTGGCTTTTCAAAAGAATATGACAAAATCTGGGCACTGGTTTCAATGCCAGGATTTTCAAATTCATATATGATGGGAATATGCAAGCCAGTTAATATTTCATAATTCCTAACAATACACACAGAAAACAAATGAAACCTATCAATAGAAAAGATTGAGAAACAATAAGAATATAAATGGATTAATTGTGTGCAACATTTTCAGTGACAACAAGTACCCCTCAATCTCGACATTCTCAGTGAGACTGGAAAAAAAAATCGATCAATACAAACAAGATAATTTTTCGCTTAGAAAGATTTGGCAGTACGAATTCATAACCTGAGCTTTAAATTTAAACATAAAAGAAGCAATTGCATCTGGCTCTGAAATCATCAAATTATTCATTCATGTACAGGCCATTAACAAACAAAGAGCAATAAATATCAATTAATCATGTTTCAAGGGCCATGTTTTGGCACATACCTGTCACTCAATGCTCTCATATGTAGCAAACAGTTCCTTTTGTAAGATGTACTAGCTCACCACTATCCTCGAGGGCTAGTACAAAGCATGATTCAAAAACTCGATGGATAATGAGACTGTCCCTCTAAACCATAGGCTTTATGTTTAGGGCACGGTCAAACCAATGACGTTGCTACTCTTTACATATTTTTTTAACGGAAAAGGCTCAAAAATACCCCTAAACTATTCGAAATAGCTCTTATATACCCTTAAACTTTATTTCGGCTCAAAACTGCCCTTCCCGTCATACTATTGGGTCAAAAGTACCCTTCTTATTAACGGAAGTTGTTAAATGCCCTTCCCGTCATACTATTTCGTAGCTTTCTTCGTGGCTGAGTTTCAAAGTGAATATTCATGTTGGTAGGTTAGTAAATATTTTTTCTTATTTTATTATGTTTACGATTTATAAGTATGATAGCTAGAATTTCACAACTTTCCCGTCATTTCGCGGCCAAGGTTTCTTAACTTTCTTCGGAGCTAAGTTTCAAAGTTGATTTTCGTGGTTGTAAACACAATAAAATAAGAAAAAAAGTTTACTAACCTACAACCAAGAATATCCACTTTGAAACCCAGCGACGAAGAAAACTGTGAAATCCTAGCCGCAAAATGAGGGAGAAGGGGTGAAATCGTTTCTGGAAAATAATGAAATAAGAGGAACATGAGTAATTAAGATTTAGGGATTTAGTCAATGTGGCAGTGGAACCCTATTGGCGTGCAATGTGGCATCCATGTGGCGTTTAACAACTTCCGCTAATAAGAAGGTCACTTTTGACCCAATAGTTTGATGGGAAGGGTAGTTTTGAGCCGAAATATAGTTTAAGGGTAAATATGAGCTATTTCGGATAGTTTACGGATACTTTTGACCCTTTTCCTTTTAGTATATGTGAGTGAAAGTCTATTGGCGTGGCATGTGGCATTCATGTGGCATCCACATGGCATTTAACAATTTCTGTTAATTAGAAGGGCACTTTTGACCCAATAGTTTGACGGGAGGGGAGTTTTGAGCCAAAATATAATTTAAGGGTATATATGAGCTATTTCAGATAGTTTAAAGATATTTTTGACCCTTTTCCGTTTTTTTAATAACCACATCCACGCTACTCTAACCGAATCTAACAAGTTAAGCTAAAACACATATTCTTCATTCGATAACTTAATGACTTTTCTGTACAAATATAGAGAAAAACAAGTACAATGTAACCATTCAACAAAGATCACGGTTTCATAAACTATAAATCGATATACATTTTTCAGTACTTATTACATTAATATACTAGTATTCTTTTTTTTCAGCTGCAGTATTTTGGATCAAATAAGTAAATTTCACCATTTTTTTTCAAGTACATCCACCATAACCAAACCCAAATTTCTCACCAGCAACATCATACACAATCTCCATTGTCTGTTGTTGTGTGTTCCCGAAAATCCCAATACTATCATCATCTCCATTTCCAGCGAAAGCCAAGCAAACCTGAGATGCACCGTTTACGAAGAAAATACCATTTGGAACTATGTCCATCTTCGTATTGCCATTGAAGTTGAAGCTGATTTTAGGAATACTAATGGTAGTGTAATTGCTTAAATCATAGCAAGTATCAAGCAAAGATAGATCTGGTGCTCTGGGATACTTGCTCATGAACTCCCGGAAAGTTGCTCGAAGATTAGAATAAGCCGTAGAAGGCAACCGGGTAATCACAGTACCGGAATCAATGATTGTTCCGGCGTTCTTAAACACCATTGGACTTATCGCTAATGCTTTTCCACCAACAGAAATACCTAAAACATCAATGAAGTAAAACGATGTTCCTTGTGATGAAGCGAATGGTGTGAACTGGAGGTTCGATTTAGCTCCATTTTTGCCGAAGGTTAAATGACCATTAGATCCTCTTCTGGTAGGAAGGCAGTAAGAGAAGTATTTCCCGAATTTCGCAGATGTTTGTGATACAATAGAAAGAGGATCACGGCCTAAACCGATTAATCCGGCGGTTTTCCCGAATAATCCTTTGTTATCTTGCCCACAACCGAACATAAATCCATCAAACACATCTGTTGCTGATAAAGTTAGCTTATCCTTCGCGAAAAAACCAATTGAGAACGATGAATCACCATACTGGATACCGTAAACACAGGTAGATGAAGAACAAAGAGGACTGTTTCCGGTAGCTGATTTAAGCCCAGAACAAGCCGTGGAACTGCAGGAAATGTTGGAATAAGTTGAAGAAGACGATGGGTTGAAAATTGGTTGTTGTTGAGGAAAGCATGTTTTGAAACAGGGTTCGCATTGAGTCCATGTAAGGTCACTTCCGGTATCGAATATGAGTGTGAGATCCTTCTTCGGAGTTCCGATTCCGATGGTGACGACGTAGTTTCCGGTGCTGAGAGCGGTGCCTGGTTGCGCCGGTAGAGTGGTTTTTGAGTCTTTTGCTCTGTACTTTTTGGAGGTTTTTTCTGTCTTTCTGAAGAGGTTGAAGTTTTGGGCTGCAATTCGGGTTTGGATTGAATCCACTCGGGCCTGATCATGGGCCAAAATTTCTGTTAAAGTTGGGCCTTTTTCACCCTTTTTGTTGATTTGAGAACATGGCCCATGTTTGTTGATGACCTCCAATGATGACCCTCCTCTTTTACCTAAAAAAAATGATAAATATAAAACAATTCAATCAAAATTAATGTAATAATAGTATGACAAATTCTTATAATCATAAAAAATGTTATAGTGATGTTATAACCCATGTTCAAAAAGTTAAATATCTTTTATGTGTGTTTGTGTCAATAGCCTGCATGCAGATTCGGCTGAACTCAATAGATTTTGCTTAAACATTATTATTGTATCAATAAATTTACTGAATATGTACAAATATTAAATTTAAAGCCTATTTAAAATCGTTATTATAAAATTAAAAAAGGAGTATAAAGTTTGGAATCTTGGCTTCACGTCCGTGCGGAGGAGAAGTTGAAAAATAATTTCCAATATAATAAGTTGGAATTATTGTTGTACATATCAACAAGTTTACACCGCAAATATAAGCAAGTGACTAGTTAAATATCATTCTTTAAAATTAAAATCTAAGATAGATAGTTATAGTTGTTAAATTGCATTTTCTATATAATATATATATATATCAACAAGACCCACATGAAGTCTTTCTTTTAAAAATAAATAATTATAAATTGGTCAAATAAGAGTCAGGAAACATATACAATAATATTTCATTAGAAGTTTTTAAGTATTTTAAGTAATCATTTTGTTTTATCTATAAAGATGATGATAACAATAAATAATAATAATATATTTAGCAAAATTTTATAAATAAAATTTTAAAAAGATAAAATAAATTGAGTAAACTCGATAATAAAGAAATTGTTTGTGAATTGATAAATAAATACAAGACTATAGACTATAGTTCTCAGCTCTCATCATTTGATTTCTATTTTTCTTATTGAAAAGTTAGGCAGAAATTTAATACTTTTGATTGATTGCAACTTAAATCATTAATATATACTGATTGCATTTTGACTTCTTGTTAGGTCGTATTTTGAATGAATCTTCACCAAATTTTGGATAAATCTTTTGTTTATTTTAATCTTCACCACTAGTGAGTTATCTCTATTCTCATTTTTATAAAAAAAAAAAAAAGAACTTGTCCCCCCTATAATTGTTTAACTTTTCAGAAACTTGCATGACAAGGTGGAGCTCCAAATAATTGAGAAAGTGAGACAAGAAATAAAATAAAATAACAAATGTAGTGAATATTGAAAACATCAATAATTGCAAAGTAACATGATTAATCAAGATCCTTTTAATATACGTAGGATTATAATTTAAAACTTATCAATCATTTTGTAACTATTTGAATACTATACTATTCATGTGAATTTATATATTAGGTAAGTTTGTAGAGTAATTAATTTTTTTGAATACTATTCATGTGAATTTATATATAGGTAAGTTTGTAGAGTAATTAAAACTTTTTGAATTTTTAGATTGTCTCCATCAATAATCTATATTGGTAAAACTTTGGTCCCCAGCATAAATGTAATTTCTTATGGTAAATTAATTTCAATTCGAATATATTAGTAGATGGATTATTGCTTTATTTTCAACCCCACAACTTTTGAAAAGAAAATATCATCCATTCGTTGACCACAACCCCACAACCCCATTTTTCACCCCCCTAAAACAATAGACAATTAAAAAGGAAAATTACAAAAATAAAGTAGGTTGATGAGAGGTAATATTACATTCATTTTATTTTATAACATAATGTTTGACTAACCGTAAAATTTAAGAAACAAAAAAGCTTTTTTAAACACATAATTAAGAATACTTTTAAAATTTAATTTTGTGAGCTAAATAGTATCATAATTGTAGTTTCATAATTACGAGGATATGCCGTAACCTTTTTATTAAAGTACTAAATAAAAAAGAATGTCACGAAAAATAAAACGAAAGAATAACAAAATTTCCACTCCCCTTCTTCCCTTATCTAAGCTTAGGCCATCACACCACACTACACCAAAGAAAGAATCAAAATAGATGAATATTTAAAATGAAAATGGTGATATAGTAATGATAACATTAATATACACATATTAATTAGTATGCCAAAACTAAATATATATTGTATTTGAGGATATAAAAGGGAGATTTAATTAATTACCTTTGCTAGAAGGCTTGCAAGAAGAAGAAGGAAGAATAGTGTTGAGTTGGATAGTGTGGAAATTGGATTCAATTGTTTTTCTTCCTTCCAAAGCATTGCTTTTCTCCAAAGAGAATGAAAGCAAAATGATGAGAAGAAAAGAAGAAGAGAACAAAACACTTCTAGTGGCCATTGGTGAAACAATAATAGTATTTGGATATTTGACAAAAAACCCTTTCATCCTATGCTTATTATATAGAGAAGTTTTTTTTTTTTTTGGACCTTCCACTTAGACAACTCTATTTTCTTTTCTTTACTTTTCTCTATTATAAAATAATATTCTAGGGGTGGGGTTTGGGGGGGGGGGTTTGTAGGTGGTGGGGTGGTAGCCGCCGCAAGGGGCAAAGGGAGAGTATTAGTTTCGATTTCAAAAGCACAATCTTCAACATAGTATCATAATAGGTTGAGTTTCTTGGGTGGGTGTAGGGGGGGTAAGGTGGTGGGGGTGGTAGCCGCCGCAGGGGCAAAAGGAGAGTATTAGATTCGATTTCAGAAACTCTATCTATTATGATATTATGTTGAAGATTGTGATAGTCTCATATAAAAACTTAAGTTATTTGAAAAAATATACTTTTATTATTAATTTAATTATATTCTCAATAGAAATTTATTAAATATGTATAAATATTTATTTGTAAATCCAACAACTATGACAACTACTTATTCAATGGCAAATTTAAAACACATAAGCTTGCATTAGATTGTGATTGAGCCTTTTATGGTGGGTGTGTTTCTATTATTAAGGAAATAATTAGATTGTGAAATTGGTAAATTTAGGTAATTTTGCATCTAATAAGACGTCAAGGATCTTAAATGGAGTGAAAATGAAAGGCAACCGCTACCCTTCCCTTCAACTATTAAAATTATCACTTTATATGTCTAAATTTATATGATATTTTTTTTTTTAGTCCGTCTAAAAAAATGTCATTTTATTATAATTAGAAATAATTTCACTTTATTATTTTTATTTTGCCTTAGTGAAATAATTATAACCATACAAATATTAATAATTATTTTAGAGCACAAATTTAAAATTCTTTCCTTTCTTCTTAAATATCGTGTCAAGCTAAACAGTGCCATTCAAATTGGGAAGGAGAGAGCATCTAATTTGAGATAATTATCTCATGGATTAATTTTTTAAATATATGTATATATTATTTTAGCTAGTTTTCTTGCGTGGATATATATATATGAAGTAAATAAAATAATCCTAGAGTGAGGAACGAAATAGTACTCCAAGTTTCCTTGATAGGCACAATCTAAACTCTTTTCCTAGCGTGTTTGATTTTAAAAAAAAATTAAAAGTGGTTTAAATACATAACTTATTTTATCATATTTTTAAAAAATTTCAATCATTTGAAAAAATAACAATACAAAAATATCTATTTTAATATATTAGCGATATATCAGTTCTAATACATCAGTTTACGTGATTTATCGATTGAATATATCACTTTACGCGATGTGTCGGGACATACACGATGTATCAGAATGTTGGGTGATGTATCTGAAATCGAGACGAAATGTATCAGGACATTGAGAGAGAGATAAGAAATTGGGACGCGATGTATCAGGACGTTTTGGATATTGTATCCAAATTCCACCAAATTTAAGGAATTTTTGTAATTTGAAAAAAGAAGAAGAAGAGATTGGATGTAATTAGCTCTTAACACTAGGGAGATTTGTATAAAATTCCCCTAAAAAAGTTTGAACATTTATCGAATTGTGCTTAACGTCCTTCGGAGGGCCGTGCCAATTTTATTGAAGCCATAATACATAAATACGACTTAAATTTTAGTTGACATCTATTTACTTCAATTTTTCTTTTCCAAAAATGAATACATAAATTTATACAAATTCAAACAAGTATAAACACACTCGTCCATCATGGAATGTGTGTGAAATACACTCGAATTGATTTGTATTATGCTATGTAAAATGTTTGTGTTTACTAGTTTAACTTTAAACAAATTTAGATGTCTAGCTAGTTATGCACATTCAAAATTGAAAAACATATATAAATATCAGTGGAGATCATGACATACATTATTAAATCTCCACAACGACTTTAACGTACGATAGAATTTGATTTTTTTTATAAAAAAAATACTCTTAGCTGGCGACTAAAAAGAATCATCTTTCATAGTCGATCCTGTATCGACAATAAAAATTACTAGCTAATGACACCATAAATGTTTTTAAGAATTCCTTTAATTGATATGAGAATTTAATGAAAAAGAGTTTTAAAGAATCCATCAATTATATAATTAATTAACTGTTGGCAAATTGTATACGAGTCTTGGACAAAATGTGAAAGCTTTTCCAAAGAGTCATCACCATTCACCAAGTCATATATCCACCAACCAATAATACTACATGACTTTGCTCCATGTTTTGCTCTTTCTTACACATTTTTTCTTCCTCTTTTCCTTTTTTCTTATTCCGTATTCCGTGTTCATATTAAAGTTCGATAAATTCAAATTTGCGTTATATAAAATCTATTTGGGAAAGAAATTTTATGTCAAGGTTTTTAATTATTATTAGGAAGGTGTTATTAGAAGGTTAGTACTTAAGAGCAAAAATTGATATTATACTTATATGTTTATATTATATTTTCTAGTTTTTTTTTTTTCAAATTATAAATACTTTTAAGGAAAAATAAAATAAACCACTTTAAAAACTAAGAAGAAATTGAAGTGTTTGCAATGAAATTAATTAAAATATCGAAGTTCGTACTAAGGTTTGTAAATAAATAAATCATTTTGATGACGCTTGCTCTTGGAAGTAAACTCCATGAGTGAATTATCAAATATTGTTTCTGATATCCAAAAATCTCAAATTCATTAAGCTATTTCCACTAAAATTTCAATATCACACTGACTTCTTTAAAATATATTAAGTTTATAAATATTGTATTTTATTCTTTTTCCGTGGTGTTATTAAATAATTCGAAAATATAGCAAAATTATTTAATTTAATACTCTCTTCGTTTAAAAAAGAATTACCTAGTTTTACTTGAAACAAAGTTTAGGAAAATAAAAAAAGACTTAAAAATCTTGTTGTCCAAAAAAATAAAAATAAAATAAAAAATCTTGTGGTCCTAAATTAAACTTATGTCAAATGTACCAAATATACTTTAATTTTTTGGTCTTACACATGTCATGTGAAAAGTTGAATTAAAAGAGAAACTTACATAAATATACTATAATTAAAAAATATTTACCATTTATAGCAATAATATTTCTTTTTCACTTGATGGCTTTTAATTAAAATGTTACTCTCTCCATCCCTAATTATTTGTCTACTTTTTCTTTTATAGTTATCCCTAATTATTTGTCCATTTTGACAAATCAAGAATGAAATATTTTTTTTACCTATTATACCCTCAATTAAATGACTATAATTACTTGAAAAATGTAGAAGTTTTCATCAACTTCATAATTAATAAGCGTAAAATGGTAAACTCACTACGTCATTAGTTATTTTCTTAATTGGTGTGTCAATTCAAAACTGGACAAGTAAAAAGGACGGAGGAAGTATGAAAAAGGAAAAGAGGCATTCTTTTTGGACTAAATTAAACTTATGTTAAATGTACCAAAATGCACTTTAATCTTTTGATCTTAAAATGTCATGTGAAAATTTGAAATTAAAATGTTATGAAAAAAAAAATGAGATCATTCTTTTTAAAACCGAAGAAGTAATATGTATCGTCAGTGTTGCCGAAGTTCGTTGACGTTTTAGTTGGCCACTGGAAAACCCATGTTGCTTTATCAGAGATTATAATGAGTGCATACAATATTTTTACACTTTATGTATAGCTCAGTTGATTAGTTACTTGAATTTTCACCTTATCAACTGCATACACACATCTACATCCAACTTTTAATTCAATCTTTAAAAAAAATCTTAGAAACTTTACAAACAAATCTGAAGACTTAAAAAAGAATTAACTGTAAGGATAATATAGAAAAAAATTAATTAATACTTTCTTGATTTAGTAAGATGATCAATTAATATGATAAATTATTTTTAATAAAATGATCAACTAATATGGAACCGAAATCTGACTTCACTTCTAAATATTTCCTATGTTTGATGAGAATATATTGAAAGAGGTCGTATTATTCTCTTTAGTTTTCTAATGTATACATTGGTTGACTTTTTATACATACTTTGACTTAAGTCCAACTAAATTTACTTATAATATTTCTCATGATTGAATTGGAATTTAAGGAGAGTTGGAGAAGATGAAATTTAAATGAAAAAAGAGATAGTAAGAAAATAAGAAAAGATAGAATGTGTCAAGTAGTTATTTTATTTGTTTCAATTTGTGTGATACAAATAGAATATGTAAAGCCAATTAAATTTCTTGTATTTTTTTGGAATATTTTAAATTGTTAATTAATTAAAAAAATAAAAAAATAAAAAAAATACAAATAATATATAATTAAGGATCCTCACATTGTTTAGAAATATAAATAATATAAAAAAAATTAAGTCAAAAAAAATAATATTACCCTCGTACAGTTCAAATATATAATTGACAATTTCATTATAGTTTGAGAGATTCTTAAACATTATCCCCTGTAACCATGAACTATTTGGAATCATTCTTAAAGAATTTGAATTCTAACACTTTTGACTCTTATATATTTTAGTATGTGAAGATATTGGAAACAAGTATTAATTATTGAAAGACTTAAATTTTTCCATTGTATATAACATTAATAATAGTATTAATGAGTATCATCTTAACTATTAGACTTTGTTTCTTTAATTTGTTGTCTTTTTAGATGGCGATAAGACGTATTATTGGTTAACTTAAAAGTTGCCCTATGCAGTCCACGACTACAAAAGAACCCTAACTTTTATTAGGTTTTACAAATTTTTGCCATAACTAGATAATTATGGTAATCATAATATACATAATATACTCATTATATGTTTATCAAATACTTATTTAGAGCGGTGAAAAGGGTCGGTCTAGCCCCACTCGGCCCAAGTCTCGCGGGCCAAGGAATTTGAAGGCTAGGGCGGGCTGACCCTTCATTTGGAAGGGCCTGAAAATGTTCAACCCAACTCAACTCAACGCTAGAAGGGTTGAGGGCTGGGGCGGGCTAGCGCCCTTGTGAAATTAGGTCTTAGGCCTAACTCACACCCCAAAAGTTAGCTCAAAGGGAGGAGGATTGCCAAACCTTATAAGGAGTCCACCCATCTCATTAACCACCGATGTGTGACTTTTTGTCATTCTTTAACACCCCACCTCACGCCAAGTGCTTAGCATTTGGTGTGTGGGCAATTTTGATTTTGGGGGCCCCAACATCAGGTGAGACGGGTCCTTCTCTGATACCATGTGAAATTAGGTCTTAGGCCTAACTCACACCCCAAAAGTTAGCTCAAAGGGAGGGGGATTGTCCAAGCCTTATAAGAAGTCCACCCATCTCATTAACCACCGATGTGTGACTTTTTGTCATTCTTTAACACCCCACCTCACGCCCAGTGCTTAGCATCTGGTGCGTGGACAATTTTGATTTTGGGAGCCCCAACATGGGTTGAGACGGACCCTGCTCTGATACCATGTGAAATTAGGTCTTAAGCCTAACTTACACCTCAAAAGCTAGCTCAAAGGGAGGAGGATTGTCCAAGCCTTATAAGGAGTTCGCCTATCTCATTAACCACCGATGTGTGACTTTTGTCATTCTTTAACAACCCTTTTTTTTCATTTTTTTCTTTCCAAACTTATAATTCTATAATATCAAGAAAATGAAAAAAGATTTTCAATTCAAATATGACAAACAATGGTGCTTTTTTAATAACACTAACAAAAAGTCTAGTGTAATTAACATGTATCTCGCATACCAGATACACGAGCGAGATAAGAGAGTGACAAGCAAGATTGGAGAGAGGCGAGAGCACGATACTTGTCTATGCATCCTAGATACATGCAAATCTACTTGGATAAAGTGTATCTAGAACAGATCAACCTGAGTTTGAGTCCATATATTTTGAGATACCGAATAAACACAGTCGATACACTACAAGTGGTTGTAGTTAGATGGGGTGAAATAAACTTACATTTAAAAGTCCTTCAATTGAATGATTTTGTGTTATATTAAACTGTAGAATTCTTTTCACATTTAGTTATATAAAAGATATTAATTATGAAAACGAGAGAAATAAAAAATAATATATTTAGTGTAATTGAATAAATAAATATGAAAAAAGTAAAGTGTACAAATATCACATCTCTATTTCTTAGAGATAATATATTGTTCGAAAGACTCTCGACTTAAGTAACGTACGTCAAAGCCGTTAAAAAGAGAAATACAAAAATAAAAAGGACATAACAAATAACACACATCACATTCAGAAAAAAAAAAAAAAAGGAAAAGAAGATGAGCAATAACAAATATCACAAATGAAATCTCACTACCATAAACATGAAATACGTCATCATCAAACACATAAATTAGGGATTGATGTTCAATTCGTTAGAATTTTTATTCTATAGAATTTTTGGCCAAAAACATCCTTCAATTATACCTCAAACTTAAACTACATTCTTAAAGTATCATTTCTAACCAAAACATCCTTTAACTATACCTACATCCTTAAAGTATCATTTTTAGAAGAAAACATCATTTAGTATTTGTAAGTGAACAACTTTCATCCTTTTGTTAGATATAATCAAAAAACTAAGGGATCTTACGAAAGCATAAGTAGTTAACGTGACTATCAACAAAAGTTATTCATAGTTTTATTACTTGCTACAAGAAGTTTTTGAAAAATATAAAAAAAATCTTAGACACTATTGCTTATGGAAACTAAAAATGATTGGAAGGTGTGAGCGTACATGATTTGCCTTTTTCTTAACGGAAAGAAGTTGGAGATTAATTATTTTTATCTTTTTCTTAACCAATTAAATCAATAGATTTTGTGAGGTCAATCTAATATTGAAGTGACCAAAATATTAATTATGTCTCGTATTTAAGTTTCATTCTACATTATTAGAAGCGGAAGTCTCCAACAAATGTCGCTTCTAGCATATTCAATTGAGAAGAAACATATTTAAACTAATAATATTTTTAATTAAAATTAAAAATGAATGAAAAACGGTCAAATTAAAAGATTTTGCATAATTCTTAACTCGATTACGAAAAAGTTCACGATAATATTTTCGGCATATCTAAGAATAATAATTAGGAAGGGACGACTTAATTTTTATGGGATATATCGATTAATTTTCTGATAAATTCAAGTAGAAGGATGAAAATTATTTACTTTAAAATACTTGAAGGATGTTTTATGATAAGAATAATACTTTAAGGATCTAATTTGAGTTTGAGGTATAATTTAAGAATAATTTTGTTTATACTTTGATTTATCGATCTTTAATTAGTATATACCGATTTCATATATACCTTGGAGAAAGTTGAAAAGGAAAGGAGGTAAATTAAAGTAAAATAACGAATATAAAGGAAAACAGAATTGAAGAGAAGATAGACGAAATAAATAAAAGTGAAAGTTATTAACCAATAAACATAAAAATATTGAATATTAACGTTAAAAAAAGTCTCTGAGTGATCTTTACCAAATTGTCACACAATATTTTTATATTTAAATGGAGTATTCTATAAAATAGAAATTAAATTAAATTGAATTATCAAAATAATATTTAAGGTAAATTTTCACGCGTTAGTTTAGTAGGGACCTAGACAAACAAATGGAAGCTGTCGACTTACAACGTCAATTCAAACTATGTACTAATTTATTATGGGAAAAAATATTTTTGTTGTTATGTACCCAACTATACATATGTAATTTAAAATTATTTATATCTTATTATTTTTCAAAAACTATGAGTCGAGATTTAAAAATTATAAATGTAAAATTTATTTAATGAATTTATATTGTATATAAAGAAAAAGATTCGAAATTTTATATTTTGTAAAAGAAAAAAGAGGCATGCTTGATGTAAATATGTTACTCGTACCATGTGAACGACTTATATTAATTAAAGAATAATTTATTACTATAGATGAGTGAATTTATTAAATTACGTGTGTGAAAATTTCTACTATTTTTACTTATAAAAAGAACATTGAGAATTGAGATATGTAATTTAGTAATATGGTGTTTTAGCATATTGTGATATGTTATTTATAAATTATGAGTTGCTCATCTAGAAAAATTGTATAAGAATTGATAAATTTTGATAGGTCTCACAACCTATAGCAATTTCATATTTATGAGAAATAATACAACCTATAAGTATTTTCAAACAGAATTTCAATCATTAATCTGATATAAATTAATTTGAATCATAATTTTATATAACATGTTCAAACGGGCTCTAAATGAATATAATTAGCGGAGAAGGGAAAAAAATCCAACGAAACTTTGTCTAATATGAAATGATGAAAACTTGAACATTAACTCTTTTCCTTTTGTTTATTTCCTTTATCTTCTTAGAAAATATTATTTTTATTAGTTGGAAAAATGACAATATAAATAGGTCCTACTTAAGATATGCAATTTATCCTAATTGCTAAATATAATATTATATTGGTTGGTCTATAGTGGAAGACTGGAAGTTGTGAAGAGATAAAAAGTTGTTTGTTGCCAACTAATGTTTGAACGTAATTCTGCATTAACGATTTGTTAATATTCTAAAATCCATCATTTTCCTTTTCTTAATTATTATGCTTAATGGACTAATTTTTTATTTTTAATTTGCCAATAGTGAGTAGGGACCAATTATTGTGTTGATCAAATTTCTGTCTGGTTAGTGGTTAAGAAGCAAATTTAGAGTTGTCAAAAAGTAAAAAAGTTAATGAAATTGACTAACCCCAAAAAAGAAAGATTAAAAAGTGTAGCAATATGGTTTGGTGGAACATTTAACTAGACTAATTTATGGTCTACTACAAAATTTCTTCTAGTTACATGATCAATTTATACAGAAATTTTGTATGTTATAACGAATGAAATCGGTAAAATAAGTAGGTAATTTGTGTAAAGTTACTTTTTTATATTCACATTACCTGTGGTTATAATAAATAAAAATATTTTTCACGAGAAATTTTTATGTTAAAATATAGGAAATCATAATATTGGGTACACACAAGATGTTTTAATGTATCGTTCTTTTATCCAGGGCCGGCTCGAGGATCTCAAGCCACTAAAAGAACGCAGGCTCCAAAATTTTGAGGGGATTAAATTTTTTTATTCGATGTTTAATAGTAGTATTGAATTTGTTTTATTAATTCAATGGAAAAGAGTCAAAAATATCCCTAAACGACAAAAAAATGTCTAAAAATTCCCTCCCTCCATCTTTTGGTCTAAGAAATACTCTTCTACTCATTTTCTTGGTCTAAAAGTATCCTTCCATAGTTCCATCCACCTTTTTGCTTACTTATACTCTTATTATGTGTCATTTTCTTATTGAATGAAATGAAAATCCACCTCTATTTATTTTTTCTCATAATTTATCCAAATTAAAATAATATTTCTTTTCAAGTTTCAAAAAATATATTTTTAAATGCGTAGAAGGGTATTTTTAAAAGATGTTGTAGAAGGATAAATTTAGACCAAAAGATGAATAAAAGACATGTTAAGATCTTTTTATGTAGTTCAGGAGTTTTTTGGCCATTTTCCCGTTAATTGTTGAATAATTGAGGCATACATGGCTGATAAAAAAGGAAAGCGCTTCCTAACATAAAAAATTTAAATGAAGTTTAAATTCAAAAACTTTAATTTTGAAAGAATAATTAAAATTTAGCTCATAAAAAATTTAAAATTGATTTTTATTTTGAGAAAATCGAGCTTAAGCCGCTAATATTATTGAGCCTTTGTTTGTCGCGGAGGTTGACCGATTCAATTAAGTTTCTGTGACCAGAATGAGAAAGGGATGTAGAACAAAATATTGGAAAAAGGACAGTACACTAAACAATTTTTAAATTGAATGTATATAAATTATTAATTTAGAATTCAATAACTTGAAATGCGGTGAGGGTAGGTGGAAAGAGGAATTGATATGTCGAAAATATTTTAACCAATTAAATATAAGAAGATTTTTATGTTTTCTAACAATTTTTTTTTCTATTTAAAGCATGCCTAGAAATTAGGGTGGAACTATCATATTGTAAATTACGAGTTTGACATAATTCAATAATTTTAATGAAAATTTTATAGTTACTTTAAGAAATCTATATAACATGTACTCTCTGTTCCACATTGACTGATCACCTTTCTAAAAATATTTATTCCAAATTACCTGTTTACTTACTAAATCAAGATAAAATTAATTGAAAATTTTCAGTTTACCCTATAATATTTTCAAATAATTTACTATATACTTAATTACTTATTTGTACTCTTGTTCTCATTCACTTTGAAGTACTTGTACCTTTTGTATGTCGTATGTCATTATATTAAATTAATATCCATCAATATAGATAAAAAGTAATAGTCAAATTAATCATCTTATTTTTAATTTTTTATGTACCGAATAAAATAAAAAGTGATCAACTTTTATAAAACGTAAAAAATATAAGTACTTCTTAAAAATTTATTTTTAGAATTAAAATTCAAAAACTCAATATTCTACCTAATCCAGGACAGAAACAAGGTACTTAAAGGAGAAAATAGACAGACTTCATTAGCCGTAACTTAAGCAGCATATCTAGGTTTATTGGGACTAGAGAAACGTACACACTGAAGATTATAGTTATATGTCATAACTCATATATAATGCTGACTTTCTATATTTCATATTAATTGTTTTTTTTAAGGCAACACATATTTATTAAGAAAGGTATTAAAGGATATAATTCAAATTAAAAAAAATCTTTTTAGTGAGAGAATTTGGACAGCATGCTATTTAACTTATGTTATTTTATTTTATTTTAAATATTTTTACCCTTATAATATTAACATATTTTAATTAAAACTGGAAAAAAAATTAGTTTATTTTAAAATAAAAAAGATATTATAGACTTTTAATTTTCTGGCAAATTCTGATCAATTTTTTTGGCCATTTAGCATTATTATACTTCATTTATTTTGAATGAATTAAATTGTTAAGGTGATTCACACCTTTAAAAATAGAGGATTAAACTATAAATAAGGCACACTTTTTCATTCTTAGTCCCTTATTGATTATTGTCAAATTTATGATTAAAATAATTATTAATTATATTAACTAATTTAATACTAGCTAATGAAGGATAAAATTGAAAGAATATTTTCAAAGTAATTTTTAAGTTGAACAATTAAATTGATCTGTAAAATGCAAAATGTCTCTATAATTCAATTAATTTGAAATTGAGAAAGTATTATTTTTGTGAAATCATAAATACAACTTTGTAAATAGTGACATTCATCTCCTACAAAATATCAAATATCATTAAATAAAAAGACAAATATGTAAAAAAATTCAAATATTCATCTTAAACTTTGAACAATTCAATTATTTTAAATAATGAAAAAGACCTCAAAAATTTATTAAATAAAAAATAAAAAAGGCACTCTGTCTGTCCTTGATTATTTGCCCAATTTTCCTTTTTTCACCTGTTCACATTTTATTTGTCTATTTTGATAAATTAAAAAGGATAATTTTTTAAATCTATTATATCTTCAATAATTGCATTTAATTTTTTTTTAATTTATTGAAAATCTTAAATTTTAAACTCATCCACTTCATAATCAATTAAGATAAAATAATAAACTTATTATATTAATTATTATTTTCTTAATAAGTAAACCTATAAAAAATTAAAAAAATAATTAGAGACAAAAAAGTTGTACTAAATAAGAAGTTTCTTAATGGTGCTAGACTTTCTAAGTCAATGGTGGATTGAAAAAAAAAAAAAAAAACTCATCAAGTTGGATTGCAAACAAACAAGCGCACCTCCTTACTTTTAAATTATAAACTAGTCTTGGCACACCTACCCACTAGCCAATCTCTGTCTCTAGAAAGAAAAAATGATGGAGGTTTTAGTGTTTATTTTTGGCTTTTAATTAGCTGGCGTTTGATCATGTGTCATTTTAAAATTTAGTGATAATAATTTTTATTTTTAAATGGAAAAAGGATAAACACATATAACTATCGTAAATAATATGTTGATATACTTCGTCATACTTTTGTTGGTGTCCTTGTCGTTTAAAAATTAGCGTATATATACCTTTTATACCAACGGACATACACGTGTCATAATCTTATTCACCGACTCGATATTTATTAAATATCTGATCGACGAATAAGATTGTGCCACATGTCCCTATTTAGTCTTCCATTAGAGTGAAGGACATATATGCTCTAATTTTTAGACGGTAGAGACACCATTATCCCAAAAGTATAATAAAGGATATCTACATATCATTTACGATAGTTCAGAGATAAATTTAACTTTTTCCCCCTTTAATTGAATAATGATGTTAAGAGTTGTGTCTGACCATAAATACAAATTGAAGTCATTTTTAACATTTTTTAAATAATTTAGAGTAACAAAAAGTACATTTTTATAATTTCTTATGGTCAAACGCCCTCCTTAAATTGCCAAAATTGTAGGGAAATGGGGAATTCAACGACATTCCTTCCCTATTGTAGTTTTTTTTATATAAAAAAATAAAAATTATAAAGGGTAACGAAAGAGGGACTACAGGTAAGCTAGACAGATATAATATTTGAAATTTTGATTCGAAAATTTTAATATTTACTTTTTAAAAGTATTACGACATTATCATACCAAATTTTTGATATTATAAAAGTTTGATTTCACTATTTTATGGTATGATAAATTAATAATTATAATTTGTTAAACTTCGATTTGCATATACTTATATAATATGATATTATGAATTCAAAGTTTCAAAAAATGTCTCAATTTTATCATACTAACACTTTATACATATAGATTATTTATTCAAACGAAAGTACGAATAATTTTCTTGATTAATCAATTACATTAGCAATATATTTTAATCAGGATAGAATAGTAAAAATTTCAATATCTAAATATTTGTTTTTATACTAATTTTTTATGGTATATTTGTTATTATTATAAAAATTATTCGTGTAACTATATAATTAAGTACGATATTCAATATTATTATAAATATTGAATATTACATCAAATATAAAAAAATTAAAATATATGTCAAGAATCATATAAAAAAATTATAGTATTGAATTCATAATATCAAAATTTCGATCTGATATCTATTGTTTCATGTTTATACCTAAATATAAATAATCAAATTAATTAATTAAGCTATTAAAATTTTATTTCAAATAATTTAATTTTCCTGATCATGGAAAAAGTTAAGGAACAAAGTGGCGCCTCTGAGTTGGTCCTCTAGGCGTGCGTAGTCCTCAACTCTCATTCACATGTGAAACTACCAATCATTGGCGAAGCGATGTATAGTTGAGGAGTGTCGATTAATGTCAATTTTTTATTGAAAAAATAAGTTTATGTATTATTCGCACTTTTTATTGATTTTTATGTAATTTTATTGTTTTATATTATAATATTTTGTAATTAAAATTTAGAGGAAAATCATTGAAAACACTCTTAAACTCGACGTAAATTATTAGTTTTATCTTTAAATTACTGACAATCTTAAACACTCTTTTACTTGATTAACTGAATTTAAATACACTCTTGATTTTATAAACATGAGTAGAATACACTCATATTTCAACACTTCTCTCGACTTTCCATTAAGAGTATCATGTTTTTTCAAAGAGTTTGAAACCACTTGTTATGTAGTATCACAAATCAGAGGTATATCTAAAATTCTAAATTTAGTAAGTTAAGTACATGAAAAATTTATAATTATCAATAGTTTAAAAATGAAACTAATAATTTATGTCAAATCAAAATTTTTAATTATCAATAGTTTAAAAATAAAACTAATAATTTATGTCAAATCAAGAGATATTTTCAATACTTCAAACTCCGTAATTGCTATCAATAGATGACAATTGACAACTTGATTCTTATGTATGCAAGGCCAGTTGAAGAATGGCCAATTTTATCCTACACAAATGCAACAGTTTCTAATTAGAATGATTTAGGAATCTTCGTTGATTAGCTTCTTGTTATTAATTGTCCCTTACTTCTATTAATTGATCTATGTCCTGCGTAAATTGCGTTACAAATTTTTATACATACTCGATAGTTTGTTTCGAATATTAGTTATATGCACTTATATTTTATTATATGTAGCGATTGATTAGTGTACGAAAAAATTACTTTATTTATCGTCAATTTTTTTTCCAATTTACTCATTAAAGAGTAACTATCTTTTTCAAAAACATTAATGCTTTTATATAACAAATATTTTTTTTTTAATTTGTCAAAAACAATAAATAAATAAAAAATAAAAAAAAATTTAAATTGGACAAGTCAAAATAGGACATAGAGTGTACTAAAATTGATTTTTTAAAAACAAATTTCTGAAAACCTATTTTCTTATTGAAGTTAAGCCAAACAGGCTCTACTCCAGCATTTCCATGTGCTCGACTGAATTGACTGAAAAAATATGTGAAACTAAACTTAAAGTCAACCTTTTTTAAAAATAAATTTACGCGTAGAATATAAAGAATTGAATCTTCTTCTTTTATTCATTTTTTTTTATCTCAAGTATGCTTAGGTTATTAATGAAAAATATTCACTTGGCATCAAAACAACACGAGATGGTATATGTAAAAGATGGTAAATTATTTGAGGTTTTTATTTATTAATTAATTCATTGACTTAGTGTTTGCATCAAGTTCCAAAGCAATTTTACTTATTTTTCTACGTTTAATTTTTAAAAAAAATTGTTTTTGACCTCTCAACAACAACGATAAACATAATTTTAATCGAAATCAATTACGATGTATCTCATAACTTAAAAGTCTTTATAAACTGGTTAAAATATTAATTTTAATCGTATTCAACACGTTGGGAATTACCTACTGCAGAGTTGACTGATTGACTACTATTTCCTTCACTACAAAAATATAATAATAATAATAATAACAATAATAATAATAATAATAAAAATAATAAAATTGCGTATGGAAACTAACATCCAATTATCTATGGAATGTTAGTTATATTGCTTTACTTTATTTATGTTTGTCCTTTCTTTTACCAATCAACGTCCATTTCAATGGGTTAACGCGTTTTCTTGAGTGCACATTGCATCTTTCTTGCTTGCTAGGGGTCGTTTTCGATTTCAATTTACATCGTGTAAGATTCATTTAAAGAGGAAATATATTATTGATAGTGGCATAATCAAATAGAAGAAAGAAAGAAAGTTTAATTGAATTTTCTTTACGTCAAGAATTTATTATATATATACAGTACTATTGTTATTTGTTAATGAAATTCTCTTCAGACGAAGAAAGATTATGATATAATAAAGTTGTTAAAAATTTTCAACATAATGTCTGTTTGATGTCTTAAAAATATCTGGTTAAGAACGAAATTTTTTCGATAGATCTCACCAAACTCATTATTGATAGGGGCAATCAAGTTAGAAGCATTATGTTCATAATAAAATGGAAAAAGTTGTACATTATTATTGATTGGCTGATTGGCCACTCTTAGCATAAACTTAAAGTGGCTTTTGATAAAGTGCTGTTACTCATTAGTAAAAATACTAGAAAATTGTTGAAATTAGGTCTTAGGCCTAACTCACACCCCAAAAGCTAGCTCAAAGAGAGGAGGATTGCCCAAGCCTTATAAGGAGTCCACCCATCTCATTAACCACCGATGTGGGACTTTTGTCATTCTTTAACACCCCACCTCACGCCCAGTGCTTAGCATCTGGTGCGTGGGCAATTTTGATTTCGGGGGTCCCAACATCGGGTGAGACGGACCCTGCTCTGATACCATGTTGAAATTAGGTTTTTTTTTGAACAAATTTGGAAGAAGAGTTGATTGAGAGAACTTTTTATTCAAAACTAAATTTTCCTCTTATTTTTTTTTTTATATCACAAAGGGTACAACTCAGTATATATATATATCCTAAAAACAGAAATTAGTTACTGCACATTAACCAATGTAACTAACTAAAATAGAAAAATAACTAACTAAATGTAACAATGACCAACTAATTTCCAATACTCCCCCTCAAGCTGGATGTATTGAAGATATTCAATAATCCAAGCTTGGATAAAAGAAAATCATGTTGAGTTCTTCCAAGAGCTTTTGTCAAGACATCTGCCTGTTGCTCTTTGGAATTTATGTAATTTGTTCGTATTATCCCTTGTAGTATCTTCTCACGAATGAAGTGACAATCTATTTCGATGTGCTTCGTCCTCTCATGAAACACAGGATTAGCAGCAATCTGAAGAGCTGCTTTGCTATCACAGTGTATTATGGCTGAAGATTCCAAGTTTACACATAACTCTTTGAACAAACCAGTTACCCAAACCACCTCTGTAGTCAACGTTGCCAGACTTCTATATTCTGCCTCAGCAGAGCTTCGAGATACTGTATTCTGTTTCTTAGATTTCCAGGAGATAAGGGAGTCACCAAATTTCAATAAATAACCTGTCACAGACCTTCTAGTACTTAGGCAAGCTGCCCAATCAGCATCACAAATTCCAGTTAGCCTTGTATCTTTGTGTGAACTCATAAGTAACCCCAAACCTGGACTCCCTTTAATGTACTTAATCACTCTCAAAGCAGCATTCCAATGTGAATGTTTAGGTTGTTGCATATATTGACTCAGATTCTGGACTGCAAATGCAATATCTGGTCTAGTATTAGTCAAGTAAAGTAATTTACCAATCATTCTTTGGTACCTACTTATATCAAGAAAAAAAGGATCAGCATTGCTTGTGTCATATGCAACAAATGTGAGCTTTATATTACACTCCAAAGGAGTAGAAACAGGTTGTGCTCCTGCAAGACCAGCCTCAGAAATTAGTTCCAATGCATACTTCCTCTGATTCATTACTATACCATTTTCTGATCTGCAGAATTCAATTCCTAAGAAATATTTCAGTTCTCCTAGGTCCTTCATCTTGAAGTGACTATGCAACACTTGCTTAGTAGCCTGAACTAACACAGGATCACTATCTGTAATCAACAAATCATCAACATAAACCAAAACTATTACCATCCCTGTATCACTCTTCTTAGTAAACAATGAGTAATCCAAAAAAAAAAAAAAAAAAAAAAAAAAAAAACTAATTTCAACATGGTATCAGAGCAGGGTCCGTCTCACCCGATGTTGGGACCCCCGAAATCAAAATTGCCCACGCACCAGATGCTAAGCACTAGGCGTGAGGTGGGGTGTTAAAGAATGACAAAAGTCCCACATCGGTGGTTAATGAGATGGGTGGACTCCTCATAAGGCTTGGGCAATCCTCCTCTCTTTGCCAATCCCCTTCACCCTTCCATTTGAGAGGTCCTGAAATACACAGAACTCAGGGAAAAAATTCACAGAACAATTCAACTGTTTAGTTAGCTGTGACACTGATAACAAATCAAACTTAAAATCAGGAACAACTAACACATTCGTCAATGTGTCACCAACTGACACTTTACAGCTTCCAATTCTAGTTACTGATGTTGCTTGTCCATTAGGTAGATGAACATGTCTATCTAGTACAGAAACAGAGTAATCTAACTTGGTTTCTTTAGAAGTCATATGACGAGTTGCTCCAGAATCAATTATCCACTCTTCATTATCTTTTCTTTTAGCTTTGGTGTTACATACAGATAAAAGTTTATAAGTACCTGCAGTATTTGCCATATAGTCTTGTGAATCTTCTCTGTTTATCATCTGCAGAATCTTGTTATACTGATTTGGAGTAAAAGTAGGTTGTGTTGTTAGCCGATTTTCATGTCCATTCTGCCCCATCTTTGCAGCTTGTTCTAAATTTCCTGAATTATTATTCAATCCCTGCACAGACTCAAATTCATCTCTGCCCTGACTATCAACATATGCATGATTTGCTTTTCCTGCATTTGGCACATCTTGACCAGGCCCAAATTTCTTCTTGAACTTCCAATCTGGTGGATATCCAATTAATCTAAAACATATATCCTTTGTATGACCATGCAACTTACAGTAATCACATACCAAATGCCAATTCTTCTTTTGTTTAAAATTGCTACTATTTCCTGTATTTCCATAACTTCCTCGTCCAATATACATTGCCATAGGATCATAAGTACCACTAACATTTTTTCCCTTATTAGATTGCATCACAGAATCATTTCTTTTTTCAGAATATAATGCCATCGACTCATGAACATCTCCACCAACTCTATTTACAGCAGTCATACGCTGACTTTCATCAGAAGTTATCATAGCATATGCTTTGTTTACATTCGGAAGAGGATTCATCATCAAGATCTGGCTTCTTGCATGACTATACATTTCGTTTAATCCCATCAAGAAAGCAAAAAGTCGCAGAAATTGTAAATGATCTACATACATCCTTGATTTATCACAATTGCAAGTAGGAGGAGGTACCAACGCATCAAATTCGTCCCATAACAGTCTCAATTTTGTGAAATAACCTGATACTGTAAGATTACCTTGATGAAGAGTACAGATTTCTCGATGAAGTTGGTAACTTCTAGAACCATCAACCTTGTTGAATCTTTCATTCAGATCTGCCCAAACCATGGCTGCATCTGATGCATACACAATCCCACTCAACAAATCCTTAGAAACCGTGTTCATAATCCAAGCCAACACAAAAGCATTACACTTCTCCCATTGTTCCCCTAATTCAGGCTTGTAATCTGATTTTCGACAAGATCCAAGTACAAAGCCTACTTTACTCTTTGCACGCAGATTGATCATCAACGATCTGCTCCATAACGAGTAGTTTTCAGTTCCTGTGAGTTGAACTGAAGTTAATACACTGCCCGGAGTATCCGAAGGGTGTAAGTACAGAGGATGATTGCGATTCTTCTCAATTCCTTCAAGAGTATCTGCCGAAACATCTGAACTTGAACTTGTGACGACTTCTTCTGATGTTGATACCATGGTTCTCAAGCTTCAACAATGGCGGAAACGAGAGGATCGTGAATCTGATCTTTGTAGACTCACGGCTCTGATACCATGAACAAATTTGGAAGAAGAGTTGATTGAGAGAACTTTTTATTCAAAACTGAATTTTCCTCTTATTTTTTTTTTATATCACAAAGGGTACAACTCAGTATATATATATATCCTAAAAACAGAAATTAGTTACTGCACATTAACCAATGTAACTAACCAAAATAGAAAAATAACTAACTAAATGTAACAATGACCAACTAATTTCCAATAAAAATTTTGTGATTACAACAACAATCTGGCAAAAAATAAATAAATATGAAATATCGAACTATATCATAATCAGAAAAATACAATGACTCACAAATTTGAACTTTTAAAAATTTGTTTTCCAATTTATAATTAAGAATAATATAGTCTTAAAAATAGTTTAAAAACACCCATTTTTAGTGAACGAATAATTTTAAAAGTTAAAACTCAGCCACATATGACAAGAAATGAGATCCAAAATCTACCAAAAACTTTAGGATAAAAGTGCAACAATAATAACATATCTAGATTAAATATGTAATCTCATAAACGAGATCTCAAAAGAGTATATATACATAACCTTTCCCTTACAAATATTTCCAAGTATATGTGCCACAAGTTTTAGATTTAAATTTAAATTCAAATACCTATGGATATATATTTCGTAATCTTAGACAATCAACTTACAATAGGAACTATACTTAAGCATAAATTTGAATTTAGTTAGAGTCCAACATAGATATCAAATACTGAACAAAAATTAAAAAAAGTAAATTATAGTAACTATAATTTTTTTCCTATACAATAATTCATGCATGCAGTGCACTAACCACAATTGTAATGGAATGAATAATATTCCTCCGTTCTTAAAAAATTAGTGTTGAACCCCTAAAAATGAAAAACAATGCTAGAAAGTGTTTTTCGTTTAAAAAACATTATGCAATACAAATCTAATATAATCAAATACTATAATAAAAAATATTGATCACTAGATAGAAAGTAACAAACAAAATCAAAATTCATTCTGCTAGGACAGCTACGCAGACAAAAGAAAATGTTTATAGAGATTATTCTAAACGTCACACAACGTGGTTCATTTCCAATTAAAATGTTAGGAACTTCATTTTTCAACTAATATTATAGTTTTTACTTTTTCAAGATTTTGTCATTTGCTTCCAAAAAAAAAGTATAGTCATTGTCCACTTGGTTAAGTAGAATACAAAAGCAAAGAGCCTTAATTTTTCCCCAACAAGTTAGATACATACAATTCATATATAAATAATGTGCCATTCAATTATGCCAGCATGACAACTCTTACTTGTCATATTCCATTTCCATCCAAACAAAATAGTCTTCATTTTTTTTGTGTGTGTAAAAATGTTTTGCCCTTCTAAAATTTTGTGAAAAAACTAGTAAATAATAAGAGTGACTTAAGTAAAATATGTTGTTCATCTTAAATTTCTAAGATGTTTAGAACAAAACTTTGAAGAATTTGGTAAGAAACAACAAAGTTTAAAGAGTATTTTCAAACTAAAAAATTAAAACTAGTAGAGAAAATAGAATCAGAAACAGATTAGAAATAATATAAAAATATTTTTCTCAAAGAAAGAAAATCGAGCCCACTGAATGCTTCAGTGTCCCCTTAAGGAAATTATTCCCCTCAAATACCCGAGGTCAATGGAATATATCCTCCCAGGATAGAACAATCTTACTCATCGGTGTATCGGTACCTAAAACCACGATATCAGCAAACCACTTAATGACAGTAAAGTACACTTAGAATACTAGATTTAGTAATAATAGAAGAAGTCGAGAAAAATTTATTCAACTAAAATGAGAGGAAATCCCTCAATTTATAAAAAAACAAAGGGTAGGAGGGGCGGAGGCAGTGTATAATGAGGGGGTTCAACAAAAAAAATATTACTATTTATACATGGTTAAAATTATTTTTCTGTATGTATAATAGATGTCGACCCCCCTCTCATTAGTTCGTATGTTTATTCAGATTTTGAACCCTCATTAAAATTTCTGGCTCCGCCACTGAAGGGTAGTGTGAAAAGTTCTTATTGTGTCTTACCGGAAAGGTCACAAACCTTTGAAAAAGTCACAATCTTTCGGAAAGGTCACAATCTTTCATAAAAGTCACAAATTTTCATAAAAGTAGTCACAACTCTTCAAAAATGTCACTACTTTTCATAAAAGTCACAACTCTTCATAAAAGTCGTAACTCTTCATTTTCCATTCACACCTTTTGAAACCCAACAAAATATAATTTATGTTTTTTTTTTTAATATGCGTGAAGTGTTAAAACAATGGTTAGAATGGAACGGAGGGAGTATGAACTACTTTACTGATTATTTGTAGAGATTTTTTGAAGTGACAATTTCAGCCTAAAAAGTGTTACTGCCCTAATTTAGCGGGTTCAGTTACTAAGCAAAAACAAACGGGTCAAAATGAATTGAGCCCATACAGTTCTAATTGGGCTAATAAATGGATCGAGATGATGTAGCTTGAATTGAAAATGAATAAATAGCAAACATTAGGTACTTTATAGTTATACTTTGCTTAATTATAAATAATAACAAAGTGCTAGAGGAGGAGGGAGGCGAGCAAGATTTGGGAGAGAGAATCGAGTGTATTTTCTTGCGAATTTTGGAGGAAAAAAAATACAAATACAAACTGATTTGTATCTAAATAAAACATATTAAGAGGAGTGAGGCGAGCGGAATCAAGAGAGGGAGGAGACAAATGAGCCATATTGAGAGAGAGAGGAGAGAGGATTGTATTTTGCATTTACTTTGCATTGTATTATGTATTTATTTTGCATTGTATTCTATATTTATTTCGTATCAATTGTATTTTGTATTTATTTTACATTGTATTCTATATTTATTTCGTATCAATTGTATTTTATATTTATTTTACATTGTATTCTATATTTATTTTGTATCAATTGTATTGAAATACAACGAATACAATGATATTCATCCTCATTTGATAGGGAGGATGATTGCATATTGTATTCGTATGAAAACAAAACAATTGATAAAAAATACAAAATACAAATTTTCGGATACAATTAAAATAAAAATACAAAAGTCTCACATATATTTGATTGAATACAATTGATACATAATATATAACATTTGAATGAATTTCTTCTTATTGGCCCGAGAGAGAGAAATAGAGGGCGAGAGAGAGGAGAGGGCAAGAGAGAGGGAGGAGGGGAGAGAGAGAGAGAGAGGGGAGAGGGCAAGAGAGAGACATGGGAGAAAGGGGGATGGGTACTGAGAGAGATAGAGAAAAGAGAGAGAGAGAGAGACGGTGAGAGAGGATAAAGGGCAAGAGAGAGGGAGGAGAGGCAAAGGACAGAGGGGTAGAGTTTGCTATAAAAACAACATATTGCTCTTTTTTTTAAATATATTTCTAATCTATACCTATTTTTTCATAATTAGTTGCTAATTTTGACTAGTTTCATAATTTTTCCAATTGAAAACTAACCTAAACTCAGACTGGTTGAAAATTAATATTTTTTTTTCCAAATCTTACATCTTTCCATTCCTCAGTTAACTCTATCATCTTTTTTTTTTCCTTCACATTTTTGCCCCAAAAAAAATTCTCTACTTTCTTATACTTTTCTTACTAATATATGTAGTAGTGAGATGCACATATAAAATTAGAGATCGTTTGTAGGGTGTGTAAAAATAAAAAAAAATTATGAAATAAGGCAAAAATGACTATTGTGTTTCTTTCGAAAAACTACCTCTTTTGCCACACACAATTATTCCCTTTCTTCCGAAGACAAAATCTTCATGGTTACATTGACGGGTCTAACCAGTTATTACCGTCAACTATCAGTGATATTTCTAGTGCTAAGACAAACCCAGATTACACACATTGGATACAACAAGATCAGTTGATCCTTAGTCTTCTAATTTCATTCCTATCCGAAGAAATACTTCCAATAATCATTGGACTAAATAAAACGAAGGCATTCTAGGACGCACTATTAACTACTCTATCTTCTCCATCTAATACACGAGTTCTCAATTTTCATATGTAATTACAGAGCTTAAAACAAGACGATCTCTCTATCACACAATACCTACACAAGGCCCAACTCATCTTGGATGAATTGTTTGCTATTGGACGACCACTTACTCTTGGGAACAAAAAAAAATGTATATTTAAAGGGTTGAGGTCAGTGGCTTATGTTGTACACTTTGTAACCCCACGTAGTTGAGGCGTGTGAGAGATGTTTGGATGTAACGTAAGATAAAAAATGAATGAAATTACAATAAAATGGGTTTGAAGTGGTAATAGGACTGTAGTTTAGTTAAGGTATGTAGACACGTATTTTTTGACCGAACATAAGAGTTTATACTATTTTTTATTCCTTAAATATTTCTTTTATGTTTAAGTTAGATATTTTAGTTTTGTCTTATTTTTATTAAGTTATTTTTATAGATTCGGAAACAACACAAATAGAATCATCTTTTAAGGTAAGTTTTATTTAAATTGTTAAAAAAAAAAAAGTTACAAAAATATATCTTCTTATAATTTAAATGTAACAAATAAACTAGTGTTTCTTAATTATATTTTTAATTAGCCATTTAGTTTTTTAATTGGTTCTAGATAACTAATATTTATTATTTATAATTTTGATATATTTAAATTATAAGAATATTATCCATTATCATCACATCTACCCACAACCCCACTATCACTTCCCACACTCTCACATGATTCTCTCCACTCACCCACACACCCACATACACTCTTACATACTATATATATACACACATGAGAAAAGCAAAAGGAGAGAAAAAGATTTTCAGCATAAACACACGGAAAAAAAAAGAGGAGAGTAATCACTCCCAAATCAAAAAATTTTCAGCAATAAAAAAATTAAAAAACACATTCTCATTTTTTTTCATTACTACTTTATCTAAACACAATATATATATATCACTCCATACGCCAAACAAAAGTTTTGTGGGTGAATAAATCGAGGTTCAGTCAAGATTTTTGTGGTATTCAACTTTAACTTATCTCTTTTAGTTTATATATGAAATCTGATGTAGTTTTATGAATTGTTCCTTATATAGTTTTGTTTCATTCAGAATTCGATTGAAATAAAAATGTAAAATTAAATACATTTGTTGTTATTTATTATTGTACAATTTTGATGCTCTGAATAAGTTTGTAGTTAATGTCATGTAGAATCTCATTGAATATAGAAAATTAATTAAGGTTTTAGAGTTAGTACATTTAATTTTTTTTTTTTTAAAAAATGTTAGTTGTGATATTTTAAAATGAATAGGTCATAACATCTTTTCTTGTCTTGATTTAAATAATAATGATAAAATAGATATAACTAAGCTAATAAATAAATAAATAAATAAATAAAACAAATTATTTTTTATGTTATCACACAAAAATAAGATTTATTCTAACAATTTGTTATTGTTTTGTTGTAGTAAAAAGTGTATGCTTAATTTTGACATTAACATTAAGAGTAATAAAAATATAAAACATTAACATATAAATAAAAGCTATAGAAATAATGTCAGAATTACATACTGTATCCTCAATATTTATATTTATTTTACATTATTTAGTTTTATTTATAAAGGAAAAATATTTATTTTAATGACTAGATTAATTTTAGGCATATTAATAAATATTTGTTTCAATTAAGAATGTGGTTACACATCTTTTTTGAGACACTAAAACTCAAGAATACGATTACGCACCTTGATCAAATTATTTTAATAACTATCTTTCATTAATTTAAATCAAGAAGTGTAAATAAAAATTATTAGGTGTGATGAACTTGAGAGATGAAGACAGTTATGTCTCCAAATGTCAAAGTCAAAAATGCAGTTATGCATCTGATTTGAGACCAAATAAAATTTCAACAATAAAAATGCAAACAATTCATGGCCTAAAAATAATATATCCAAAAATATTTTAAAATTAGTATAAGTCAATAAAAGCGACCGTGCTAGAACCACGGGACTCGAGGGATGCTTGATACCTTCCCCTCGGTCAACAGAATTCCTTACCTGAATTTCTGGTTCGCAGACCAAAATAAAGAGTCATTTTCTTTTGGTTAAGGATTAAAACAAAAAGGTGACTTGGAACACCATAACTCAATTCCAAGTGGCGACTCTGAAAGAATTAAATAATCCCTTAATCAATAACGTCACTTAAATTGGAAAAACCCTTCTCGCCTCCGCGCCCGCGAAAAAGGTGTGTGACATCTCTGGTGACTCCGCTGGGGACTAACCAGAATTCGAACTTTGTATATTGACTTTTACTTTATTTTATTATTTTATTTGAGTGGATATATTTTGTTTGATGGCCTAATGTGCTACTTGTTGTTCATCTTTTTGCTTTTATATTTATATTGTTGAACTTCTCTAAAAATAAAAATTAAAAATAAAAATTACCCACATCTTATGAGTCTCTGATTACACTTGCGCACATTCACAAGAATGCAGTTATGCATCCTACTTTCTCTTGAGATAAAGCTGGAGTGTTTTGGCACCCAGTGAAGGATGTTTAGTCACATATGTTAGGCGAGGTTGGACAAGCAATGAAATCGGAATAGCGCTGCTACCGATAAGTTGCCCCTCCTTGGCTCGAGTTGTCCACTTGAGTAAGCCAGTCTAGACACCTATCTTCTTTAGGTCCTGGTTATCACTAGTAGGCTCCACTCATTTAAATAATTTATATTTGACTTAGTGAGTCTTGAAACAAGAGTTGAGTCCGTTTAGGACAAGTATCCCTCTCTTACTTGACAATTTAGCTCATTTTATGTGCTATATGGAAATGCATCTATTTAGAAAGTCCTTAGAAGTTGACTCATTTAGTGTGATTAGTGTAGTGAAATTTTGATTTTTACAAAAAAAAAATATTTCTTCTTTTAGGAGTTATTATACTTTAAAAAAAAAAAAAAAATGAAAGATTTTTCACTATTCAACTAAAAAATATATTTAAGTTTCTTTTGTATAATTAATAAAAAAAATCAAAATATTTCATTTTCAGACAAGTGTTAGTATATAAAAAAAAATTAATTAAGCCGTTGAAACTGAACGAACTATGCACACCTGATTCTCACCCTAATGAAGAAATTGCTAGAAAAATGAAGAGTCTGGAACAGAGTGTAAGAGATATGCAAGGATTGGGAGGTCACAAAAGTGTCTCATTCAATGATTTATGCATGTTTCCCCACGTTCATCTACCCATTGATTTTAAAACTCCAAAATTTGAGAAGTATGATGGACATGGAGATCCTCTAGCTCATTTAAAGAGATATTGTAATCAACTGAGAGGGGCCGGAAATAAAGAAGAATTGTTAATGGCTTATTTTGGGGAAAGTTTGATGGGAATTGCTTCAGAATGGTTCATATATCAAGATACTTCTAACTGGCATACATGGGATGATTTGGCTCGATGTTTTGTTCAACAATTTCAATATAACATTGACATAGTTCCAGATCGTGCTTCACTGGCCAACATAAAAAAAAAGACAATCGAAAATTTTTGTGAATATGCTTTAAGGTGGAGGGAGCAAGCTGCGAGGGTTAAGCCGCCAATGAAAGAGTCTGAAATGATTGATGTTTTCCTCCAAGCAAAAGAACCAGACTACTTTCATTATTTACTTTCTGTTGTTGACAAAACATTTGCCGAAGTTATTAAGATTGGTGAAATAGTGGAAAATGGCATCAAGTCTGAAAAAATTGTAAGTCAAGCTGCCTTGAAAGCCACCACACAGGTGATTAAAAATGGATCAGTAAATCTTGGAGGAAAGAAACTGAAGGAGGATGTAGTGAATGTTGTGTCAGCCACACAAAAAAGTCAAAGGGGTCCATTTTATCAATGTGCACCACCTCAATACCATCACTATATCCCCATGCAAGATACACAATACTCTATGATCCCACCTCAATATGCAGTCTATGGTGCACAACCACATGTATATCCAACAAATAATTCTCAATGGCGAGCACCAACACATCAAAATGTTCGTCCATCTTCTCAGAATTTTCAAACACCTTATAATCTCCGTCCGAGACAGGGATTTGGAGGAGGTCAAAGGCCTAGAAATAATTTCACACCAATTGAAGAGTCTTACACAAGTTTATTTAATAAGTTGAAACAATTGAAGATGATAGAGCCGATTCCTCAAAATTATGTGAACCCACATGCAGAAGGTTTCAATCCTACAATGCGGTGTGCATATCATTCTGATGCTCTAGGGTACAGTACTGAAGATTGTCAAAATTTAAGAAGAAAGGTGGAGGATTGTGGTTCAAAATGATGACCCCCCAAATGTTACTAAGAATCCTTTACCGGAGCATAATGATGTACACTTCATCGAAATGATATGTGATGATAAAGAATATGAAAATACTTTAAATTTTCTAGAAAAAATAATTAAAATTGTTGAAGCTTTCACGAAGGCTAGCGTGCAAAGTAGTGACTAAGAAGTCAAGCTTGGTGATGGGGATACACTCTTCTTTTCTCTCAAAAGAGAGTATTGATAGCTTATTTTGTCATCATTTCTGCTATGCAATCTTTCCTTATTTTATTTTAGTAAGTTAGATTTTTCTATCATTTCTCTTATATGTTTGTTTGTTGAGTCTTGTCGTAATATGAGTTATTATAGAGTTGTAATCTGAAATTTAGTTTGTTGTCTGATTACTAAGTCCTTTAATCTTAATATAATATTTTTCTTGTGTCATTTTGATCCGTTTTATTTGGCTTTTCACATATGCATTTCTTTTCAATTCAATTTTTGTGACATGCTATGCAAGATGATTTGGTGAGATCTTATATATCTACTCATGGAATGTATACGCCATATAAGTTCAAAAAAGAATATTCAAGAAAATGAATAAAAGACTTAAACACCTTGATACATCCTTTAGTAGGAAAAAATGCATAAAGAATTGACATATGTCATTTGTTCTCAAGAAGTTATTACTCAGATGGAGATTTCAAGCTAACAAATATATAGATATCAAACAATGCATACGTTGCAAAGAGATAGTGTCTGATTTTCACTTCACATCTTAAAGAGTATGCTTGTATTTGACATTTTTAATAATTGATATGACGAAGGCATTTCATTCTAATATCCAAACATCGTGTAATTCTTTGCTACCCCTTTTGAGTCTTAAATTTATTCTTTTTCATACCCCTCTTTTGGAATCAAAATACAGTAAAAAAAAAAAAGAGAAGAAAGAGTCACAAATTCAAAAAAAAAAAAAAAAAATAAAAAAAAAGAAAAGAAAATAGAAGTTAAAAAAATAGTCGAAAAAAAAAAAGTTAAAAAAAAATAAAAAAATCAATTACAACAAAAGAACAGACTTTCTGAACTACGTTTGACCTGATTCTTGCTTTGAAAAGATACGTAGGCAGCCTTATTATAAGGTTCGGTCCAACCAAGAAAAGAAATCTGAAAAGTCCTCATCACAAAAACTGGGGCAAATAATAATAATAATATTATTATTTTATACTAAATAGAGTCGATTCCAAAAGTTGTAAGTCTTAACCCTGTTATCGCATTATCTTTGAGTCTTTATGACAATCCTTTCTTTGTAACCCTATCCAAAAGTCACGTTACAATCCAAATAAAGACCTTCTGATCAATTTTTAACAATGACAAGTCAAGTAAATTTTTTGTGTTGATTATCATATAAGAAAAACTCATGTCCTTCGTATGAGGAGTGAAAATGAGGGAATCTTATCGATGAAGATCCTTCAAAGTACTATAAGGCATCAATTGTGTTGAGAGAAAATGAAAAATGAGAGAGTCTTATTGGTGAAAACCTTCAGGGCACTATAAGACGATGATGAGTGAGAGAGATACAAAATGAGTGAGATTGTTGGTGAAAAATATTTTGAGGCACCACAAGTCAAATGTGAGGCATGAATCTAGTACAAGATTGAATTATAAAAGCATGACTTCAAAAGGCTGAAAGTTTGACCAAGATAAAGATTAGATTCATTGGACAGATCAAGCCATTTAATCTCACATGCATGTCATGATCATTAGAATTGAGCATCACTCTGAAATGAGTCTCTTTTTATTTTATTTTTATTTTTATTCTTTATTTTTATTTTCATTTATTTTTTTTCTTCAAAAGGAATAAAAAAAATTCTTTCTTTTTTTTATTTTATTTTTTATTATTTTGTATAGCTCAATTCCTTTTGTATTTCTTCCTTGAGTTAGTTTTCACTAAATCATGCAGAAAATGATTTCAAAATTGCTATCATTTCTTCAACTGCTCAAAACAAAGTGTGGTAAGCACATCAAATGTGACATGATTCAAAAAATAGTGACGTTCATAGTAACTTGTCAACAATTGACAAAATTTGAGAATTTATTTGAATACAAGATTCAATGATTGTTAGAAGATGGAAACAATATGACGAATTTGAAGTCGGAAATTCTGAATAACTATAGATGTATTTTAAGATTATCAAGGTGAGCTGAATAGCAGATGAAAGCAGTCTATCTCAAGCTTCAAGTAGTTTTAAACATGGCAACAACAGGAACAGTTATCCTTAAAGCCAATGCACAAATCAACCGCCATTATAAAATAACAAATGAAAATTGAAGACTCAAATTTTGTAAACATTATTGCAAAAAAATAAAAATAAATAAATAATATTAATTAAAAATTACATGTATTTTTTTCTCCTAAGATAAATATTTCCTAGTCTGAGACATTTATTTCTCATTTTCTTCTAGGATTAACACTTCCTAGTCGGAGACCGTTATTATTATAATTATTTTATTTATTCACTTATTTTCTCTGTTCTAGAATAAACACTATTTAGTTTGAGGCAGTTATTTTTTATTATTTATTATTATTATTATTATTATTTTTTCTAGGATAAAAACTTTCAATTCTAAAAAGATAAAAAATAATAAATAACAAAATTAAAACTAAAATTTGAAATGTTATGGTAATTATATTTGATAATTCAGAGTAGCAGGAGCCTCTTAAACAATGGGAACTAGAATAGCAGGACCCTTCTAAACAATGAGAATTAGAGTAGCAGGACCCTCCTAAACAATGAGAATTAGAGTAGCAGGACCCTCCTAAACAATGGGAACTAGAATAGCAGGATCCTCCTAAACAATGGAACTAGCATAGCAGGACCCTCCTAAACGATGGGAACTAGAATAACATGACCCTCCTAAACAATGGAAAGTAGATTAGCAGGACCCTCCTAAACAATGTGAATTAGCGTAGCAGGACCCTCCTAAACAATGGGAAGTAGATTAGCAGGACCCCCCTAAACAATGGGAATTAGTGTAGCAGGACCCTCCTAAACAATGGGAACTAGAATAGCAGGACCCTCCTAAACAATGGGAAGTAGATTAGCAGGACCCTCCTAAACAATGGAAATTAGCGTAGCAGGACTCTCTAAACAATGGGAAGTAGATTAGCAGGACCCCCTAAACAATGGGAATTAGCGTAGCAGGACCCTCCTAAACAACGGGAAGTAGATTAGCAGGACCCTCCTAAACAATGGAAATTAGCTTAGCAGGACCCTCCTAAACAATGGGAAGTAGATTAGCAGGACCTTCCTAAATAATGAGAATTAGCATAGCAGGACCCTCCTAAACAATGGGAACTAGAGTAGCAGGACCCTCCTAAACAATGGGAATTAGCTTAGCAGGACCCTCCTAAATAATGGAAAGTAGATTAGCAGGACCCTCCTAAACAATGGGAATTAGCATAGCAGGACCTTCTTAAATAATGGGAACTAGAGTAGTAGGACCCTCCTAAACAATGGGAATTAGCGTAGTAGGACCCTCCTAAACATGAGAATTAGCGTAACAGGACCCTCCTAAACAATGGGAATTAGCATAGCAGGACCTTCTTAAATAATGGGAACTAGAGTAGTAGGACCCTCCTAAACAATGGGAATTAGCGTAGTAGGACCCTCCTAAACATGAGAATTAGCGTAACAGGACCCTCCTAAACAATGGGATTAGCGTCTGAATAATGGGACGTAGTTTTAATATGACCCTCATAATGGGATTAGCAGGACCCTCCTGGATAATGAGATTTGGTAACTTTCTCCTAGGATAAATATTTCCTAGTCTAAGATGTTATTTTATTTTTCTTCTAGGATAAACATTTCCTAGTTTGAAACAGTTACTTTTATTTTCTCCTAGGATAAATTTTTCCTAGTCTAAGTTTATATTTACATTTGCTAATAAACCATAAAATTTTTCCAGTGAAAACTGGGGCAAAAATTTTGTTTATTTCTTTTGTTTGTGATGGTTTTCAGCTTTACTCAACCAAAACATGGATCTGAAATTGAAGAACAAAGTCTCAACTCTTTTTCAGATTGATCGATCCCATGATGGTCAGAATCAGCTTCTTCAATGCATGTTGCGACCTGACTTCCTCACATCTTTTACTAGTCAGCTTCCGATCAAGAAAACATGCAGTCATTCAAGAGCATCTTCAAATTGTCATTTTCGAAGAATGTCAAAAGCTCCGTCTAAGTGGCAAATTCAGCCTCCAATCCAATTCAAGGTTAAAATACTCACCCCAAAATCAAGGTGATACCTTAAAGTCAAGATTCAAGTAAAGACTCAAGAGAAATTGCATAGATAGGAGCTTGTACTTTTATTTTCCTTTTGACTAGTACCTTTCATTTTTATTTAAATTGGATAAGAGCCGCGATCTGGAGTCTCGATGGAACCTCACTTAACTTTCAATTTATCACCTCATCTCCTTGAAATACACGTGACCTGATTCCCTTACAACCCGGAATATGTAGGCTGTCCCAAACAAGGGCTCGGTCACATATTTTCTTCAAATAAGAGTTCGGTCAAAACTTGTCGCTTTGTCTACTTCTTTGTCTGAATACACTTCGTGTTTCCAGTCAAAGAGGGACAAACTGTAGACACATAATTTTTGACCGAACATAAGAGTTTATACTATTTTTTATTCCTTAAATATTTCTTTTATGTTTAAGTTAGATATTTTAGTTTTGTCTTATTTTTATTAAGTTATTTTTATAGATTCGGAAACAACACAAATAGAATCATCTTTTAAGGTAAGTTTTATTTAAATTGTTAAAAAAAAAATAAAAAGTTACAAAAATATATCTTCTTATAATTTAAATTAATAAATAAACTAGTGTTTCTTAATTATATTTTTAATTAGCCATTTAGTTTTTTAATTGATTCTAGATAACTAATATTTATTATTTATAATTTTGATATATTTAAATTATAAGAATATTATCCATTATCATCACATCTACCCACAATCCCACTATCACTTCCCACACTCTCACATGATTCTCTCCACTCACCCACACACCCACATACACTCTTACATACTATATATATACACACATGAGAAAAGCAAAAGGAGAGAAAAAGATTTTCAGCATAAACACATGGAAAAAAAAAAGAGGAGAGGAATCACTCCCAAATCAAAAAATATTCAGCAATAAAAAAAATCAAAAAACACATTTCTATTTTTTTTCATTACTACTTTATCTAAACACAATATATATATATATCACTCCATACGCCAAACAAAAGTTTTGTGGGTGAATAAATCGAGGTTCAGTCAAGATTTTTGCGGTATTCAACTTTAACTTATCTCTTTTAGTTTATATATGAAATCTGATGTAGTTTTATGAATTTTTTCTTATATATTTTTGTTTCATTCAGAATTCGATTGAAATAAAAATGTAAAATTAAATACATTTGTTGTTATTTATTATTGTACAATTTTGATGCTCTGAATAAGTTTGTAGTTAATATCATGTAGAATCTCATTGAATATAAAAAATTAATTAAGGTTTTAGAGTTAGTACATTTAATTTTTTTTTTTTTTAAAAATGTTAGTTGTGATATTTTAAAATGAATAGGTCATAACATCTTTTCTTGTCTTGATTTAAATAATAATGATAAAATAGATATAACTAAGCTAAAAAAAAAAAAAAAAAAAATTATTTTTTATGTTATCACACAAAAATAAGATTTATTCTAACAATTTGTTATTGTTTTGTTGTAGTAAAAAGTGTATGCTTAATTTTGACATTAACATTAAGAGTAATAAAAATATAAAACATTAACATATAAATAAAAGCTATAGAAATAATGTCAGAATTACATATTGTATCCTCAATATTTATATTTATTTTACATTATTTAGTTTTATTTATAAAGGAAAAATATTTATTTTAATGACTAGATTAATTTTAGGCATATTAATAAATATTTGTTTCAATTAAGAATGTGGTTACACATCTTTTTTGAGACACTAAAACTCAAGAATGCGATTACGCACCTTGATCAAATTATTTTAATAACTAACTTTCATTAATTTAAATCAAGAAGTGTAAATAAAAATTATTAGGTGTGATGAACTTGAGAGATGAAGACAGTTATGTCTCCAAATGTCAAAGTCAAAAATGCAGTTATGCATCTGATTTGAGACCAAATAAAATTTCAACAATAAAAATGCAAACAATTCATGGCCTAAAAATAATATATCCAAAAATATTTTAAAATTAGTATAAGTCAATAAAAGCGACCGTGCTAGAACCACGGGACTCGAGGGATGCCTGATACCTTCCCCTCGGTCAACAGAATTCCTTACCTGAATTTCTGGTCCGCAGACCAAAATAAAGAGTCATTTCCTTTTGGTTAAGGATTAAAACAAAAAGGTGACTTGGAACACCATAACTCAATTCCAAGTGGCGACTCTGAAAGAATTAAATAATCCCTTAATCAATAACGTCACTTAAATTGGAAAAACCCTTCTCGCCTCCGCGCCCGCGAAAAAGGGGTGTGACAAGGTATGTCTCTGGAATTTCGATTATAGTCTCGAGAATTACTTGTGCCTTATACCAATTATTTTTCTTGTAAGTTTAAAGATGCATTTATTTTTCTTATTAATGGATAATTTTTCTTATAAATGAATAAATCACTTGCTAGTTTTGTCTTTAATTTTGAAGTTATATATGATCACAGATAACAATTGATATTTGATATGTTATTGAGAACAAATTGATTATTTATTAAGTATTATTATCATTGTTGATGTTGTGATAAACAATCATTTGGTATTTTTCATGTTACCTTTATGATTTGTGAACATTCACAAATATCAGTAGTTAATATTAATTATTTTTCTTATAATTGGATAGGTCACATTTGTCTTTAATTTTGAAAGAGTAAATACATAAAATTTCCTTTGAGCTTGGTAGCAAAATTTACTTTAGCACTTTAGCTATACATGTGCATATGTAACACCACGGAAATTCTATGACCTAGACTAGAGCCTCACATAATGATTAATGATGATTCTAGACCTAAATAAGTGTAAGCAACTTGATTGAGAAGTATTAGAACCTAAATGTTAAAAAACGACCATGACGTCCGGTGAACTAGTAACCTAAACTAGTGTGGTGCTAGTGGTGGTAGGAATGTTTAAAAAGGAGTGTCTAAGGGTTTAACCATGGAAAGATGATGGAGATGGATATAGGTGCCTAAGAGGGGGCTTAAAGGATCAAGGCCAAGGTAGGAGTGCCAACCTCGAGGGGCAAGCCAAAGACAAAGGCCAAGGCTGCCCCAAAAGGGGAGGCTACTGCCTCAACCTTCACGAGCATGACCACGTCCCGTGGTCATGACCAGGGGCAAGTAGGGGGCTCGTGAAGATGCCTTGGACATGAAGATAGGACAACATCTTGGACTAGCTACTGTTCAAGGCACCACGAGCCACTTCACGACTCATGGTGCACTTGACGGAAGGGAGGCTTGGTCGTGGTCTTGCCTTAGGGATTTAGGGAAATGGAGATTTTGGAGGAGCTACTGCCCAAAGCACCACGAGCCACTTGAAGGGCCGTGGTGCATGTTCACGAGCATGGGGAGGTGATCATGAAGACTACTTAGAATCTCCTAGGAATTCACGTTTGGGGAGGCTACTGCCTTACACTTCACGAGCACCATCACGAGCCGTTGAGCACTTCACGGCTCGTGAAGTGGCGCGTGAAGGCTGGACAGGATTTTAAGTTGTGTTCAAGTTGGACTTTGATTTTAAAAGTCCAACTTAGTGAGGGGTATTTTGGGTATTTTGGGGGTTGACTATATATTGATTTAATTAATTTATCATTAAATTCCCACATCAAAACCTAAACACAAATTGAAACCCCATTACTCCCACCTCTCTCTACATTCTCTCTCTACCCCAACCTCCATTGAAGAGACATTGAAGCTTGAAGAAGAAGACCAAATCCCCCAAGTTCTACTCAAATTCGTGGCTAATCATCTTTAAGGTATGATTTCTTTCACTCTTGGGATTCCTTTCCCCAAGAGGTCTCTCCAAAAGATGGTTTTCAAAATCCCCCAAAATTAGGGTTTTTCTCTACACATGGGTCCTCTTTGAAAAAGAAAATTATGAATCAATTGTGATGAATTATGATCAATTAATGTTGTTTAAGTATTTATTGATGGTTAACTGTTGATTTCCTATGAGTTCTCCTTAGACACATGTCTTTTCCGCCAACTTCCTAAAATCTTGTATTGAGTAAGGTGAATTGTTGAATGGGATGAACATGTCAATGGGTTACTCTGATGTTAGTTATGATATTACTCAATGAATTTACCTTGTTTTATGTATTGGTTATATATTCTTGATTGAAGTATGACTTCCCATAAAGGGCAAGAAGGTTTGAATGTTGGTTCTTTTTTAGACTTAGAGTATGAATGATGAATTACTTAGATAGCTAATGTATTGTTGTGGTGTTGATGACGAGTTCCCTCATCCTTAACGCTATACACTTGAATTGTCTATGAAGTATGTAGCTCTGTTGTGGTATGATTATTATATGATTGAAAGGTAGTCTCATGATTATAATGAAGTATTAAAGTGAAAGGTTTACTCACTTGCTAGTGTGTCTAAAGTGAAAGGATTGTTCTCACTTATTGATTACCCAAGAGCTATTATGATAAGAGGTTTACATAAGGGTCTACTAAAGGCTAATGTGAACTTATGTGATGACTAAAGATGGTTACTAAAGGGAATAGATACTTAGCACCGAAAGGGCATGAAAATGAGATGGGGGTCTCACGTTTAGTAAGTTTGGCTCCCCACATGTGTTCCTCACGTTTAGTAAGTCCGGATTCCCAATATATGTGTTGTCTCATGATATAGAAACCCCCACATTTAGCAAGTTAGGATTTCTAGTAACAATCTCCTTGAAACTTAACTATGTGCCCACATATGACTTTAGCTTAGGGGATCCACCTAGATGCTATGTACGAAAGGTTACACCTTAGGCAAGTGTTAACCCTCTCTTTTTGGTGTGGGAGTAGAACACCCAATTTTATGTAGCTCTGATGGTCTCATGTCGATTATTGTAACTTCTTTCCTTAATGTAAAAGTAAATGAATAAAGGAAATGTATGAATTCTTACTAGAGCTTTCTTAAAGATTTCTACATGGTGTGAGGGAGGGTATGAGACTTATCTTACACATTGCACTTTTGGGATCCTAAGGGATGGTTCTAGTATGTTATTTTATGATTATGTTGATTATGATCATGTTGATAAGCTATGAGTGATCTTTATGAATAAAGCATGTCATGATGAAATATGAGATTATGTTGTCTGTATGAAGTGGGTTGCTTAATGTGATACTTAGCTTTGGATAGGATTATGGGATGCTATTCTTTGCATTGCACAAGTATTGCTTGGATTGTCTACACGTTGGGTTAATATGATGTTGGGTTGGCGTATAATGCTTAATATATGTGCATGTTGGGTTTAATGGATATAAATCATGTTTTTGACTAAAATTCCCTTTTGTACATATATTGATGATTTTTATGCATAGAAGTCATTCCCAAACAATGAAAGTTCGGGCCGTTGAGGAATTTCAAGGCCACTTCTCAAGACACTTGGATTTGCTTCTCCAATTTGGTGAGTTCTCTAGTCCGAGGACGAAGCCCCATATTCTAGCTTTCTAGTTTCGTTATGTTTTAAAGACAATATTGTAATTTCTAATTCGAGATGTTCTCATTGATTGTATGGGCTAAGTCCCAAGTTTCTATTCCTTATATCATATGGTACTTTGTGACAAAGTTAGACGATACATTTTTTTATCTGAAATAAAGTGAACTTCCAAGTAAAAAGTTTTAAATTTTCTAGCACTTTTATTCTATGATTCATGCTATGATGAATGCTAAGGGCTTGTATACGACCTCTTCGAGGTCGAGTACGCTGATAACGCCTAGGGGGTACTTTGGATCGTTACAACTTATTACTTTATTTATCGCCTAATTTTACTTCACATAAAATCAATATCCCCATAAGATTAAAATACTAGTCTCATAATGGCAAACACATTCCACAGGTGCCATGTCATCGACAAATCAAAATCACGTCATTATATGTGTTGGATTTCCCAACTCATTACGGAGGTCATCATAAAGTTTCTTTACAAACTTTTTTGGGTGCTCCAAAGCACCAGATCCATGAGTTAATACACACAAAAAATTGAGAAATTTGATAATTTCTAAAAAGGGGCCTGTAAATGCGAAAATAAGCGTTAAAAATAGTGCGAATTTACGTGGTTGTTTTCCAACTCATTACAGAGGTCATCATAAACTTTTTTAAGAAAACAATTGGGTGCTCCGAGACGTCAGATACATGGGCTATTACATACGAAAATTGAGAAATTTGAGTAATTCCTAAAAGCCGACCTGTAAATACGGACATAGACGTTAAAAAATAATGTGAGTATACGTGGTGGTACTCCAACTCATTACGAAATTCCTCATAAAGTTTTTTTAGAAAAAAATGTCGGGTGGTCTGAGGCGCCACAAAATTTGAGAAATTTGTGTAATTACTAAAAAGGATCTGTAAATGCGAAAATAGGTAATTAAAAAATGGTGTGAGTAAACGTGGTGGTTCCCCGAATCATTATGGAGGCCCTCATAAAGATTTTTTTTAAAAAATGTTTGGCTGCTCCGAGGCGTCAAATCCATGGGCATTTACACACGAAAAATTGAAAAATTTAGATAATTCCTAAAAAAGAGCATGTAAATAAGAAAATAGGCGTTAAAATAGTGTTAGTATACGTGATAGTTCTATAAATTATTACGGAGGTCCTCATAATTAATTTTTAGAATTTTTTTGGGTACTCTGAGGCGCCCGATCCAAGGGCTAATAGACAAGAAAAATCATGAAATTGGGTGATTCCTAATAAGGGATTGTAATGCTAAAATAGGCGATATAAAAATGATGCGAGTATAGGTGAAAAAATAGAAAAAAATGGATAATTCCGAAAAAGGCTTGTAAATGCGGAAATAGACGTTAAAGAAATAAGATGAATTCATGCAGCGGTTCCCCATCTCATTATGGAAATCCTCAAGAGAAATTTCAAATTTTTTTATTGGGTGTTCCGAGGAGCCAGATCAATAGGCTAATACACATGAAAAACTGAGGAATTTAGGTAATTCCCAAAAAAGGGCTTGTAAATGCGGAAATGAGTGTTAAAAAATGGTGTGAGTATACGCGGTGGTTCCCAACTCATTCAGGAGGTCCTCATAAATTTTGTTAAAAAAAGTCTTGTAAATACGAAAATAAGCATTACAAAATGGTGTGAGCATACCCGGTGGTTCCCTACCTCATTACGGAGGTCTTCATAGGATTTTATTAAAAAAATAATTTGGTTCTTCGAGGCGCCAAATCATGGGCTAGTATAAATGAAAATCGAGAAATATGAGTAATTCCTAAAAAAGGCTGGTAAATGAATATGAGTTAAAAAAATGGTGTGATTATACGCGGTGGTTTTCGAACTCATTAAGAAAGTTCTTATAAAGCTTTTTCAAAAAATATTTTTGATTGCTCCGAGGCGCCAGATTCATGGGTTAATACACATGAAAAATTGGAGAATTTGGTTAATTCCTAAAAAAAGGCCTTGTAAGTGTGGAAGTACTCGTTAAAAAAAATGGTGTGAGTATATGAGGTGGTTCCCCAACTCATTACGGTAGTCCTCATAAAGTTTTATTTTAAAAAGAAAATTTGAATGCTGAAATATCACGACCCAACACACAGGGCCGCGTGAGCACCCACTCTAACACCTAAATAGGAGAACCCTCAAACCCCAAAAGTTTAAACATGCGGAAAATTAACAAATACAGGTATAATAGAGATCAAAATCTTTATAAACAAAATATTTTTCAACGAACTAGTTAAGACTTGTAAAGTAATTAACAACTCCAAGGATCTAGTCTAACAGGTACAAGAGCTACTAAGAGTAAAAATTGGACAAAATAACAAACGGCACAGCTCCTACCTGGCAGAAAGAAGAATAAGAGCTGCTGGAGAATTTCTTCGTCTTCACCTGATGAAACATCATCAATCCTGCATCCAGACTATGTCAAAGACATAACAAGATTAGTATCAGTACAACCACACGTAGTGGTAGAAATCATTGGTCAACCCGATGTCCACCTTATAAGATAAGAAATAAATCGTAAGATCATGCATTAAACCACTCACTTCTCCACCCTTGTCCTCTCTTAGAACACCTTCAATTTACACCAATGATCTGAATATTAACCAGTTTACCAAGTACTAACACTTTCGGTTTTATTAGATCATAGCCTAAACATGCTAATCCCATCAAACCTTCCCAAGTATTACCACCTTTATTTCCTACCCGTTGATCATATCATACCCCTAAATTATCGTCACCTTGCTTAACCAGGCCATGTAGTTTCATTACCTCAAGCTCTAACCTTATCCCACTCTCTTTTGGTACTTACCCAAACGAACACCCCTCACTATTCATCACTCGCCCCTAAAACACCTTGACCTTCCACTATTGCCCAACAAGTATACATTAGAGAACATATCCACATCACCACATATTCGCATGCATACACATAAATCCACCTACAATCGAACGTCAAGGATTTCACACACGCACAATATTGAATATAACATGCTTCATAATATAAATTTACCACAAGTAGTTGGTCCTTTCACGGAACCCAAACTCAAATACTTAGCTTGCCAGAACATGACAATTCGATCCAATAGTTTTGCCGGAACGTGGCAACCGAATCCAAGTTAGATTGTCGAAACGTGGATATCTAGTCTCCATTCACACATCATAATCACAAACAATTTATATTCTTAAAATCATACAATAATAGGTGATTCATGGCATACAATTATTCAATTATTCTTATTTACGGTTAGGGCAATCAATAACACAACATTCACATACATACATGCATTATAATGGAGCAATTGCAAACATATATCACACGAACTTGGAATCACAACCATCCCCTACGAATTACTCCTCAATTCCTAACATACAATAGCCCAAGCTCAGCCCTAGTTCTTCACTAGGATTCGTCATTAGGGTTTAATCCTAATAACTAAAATTCATCAATTTTATGACTTCAATAGATTGAACGTATCGTACACCCATAATCATGTTCCACCTTATCAGTACCCTTGTTTTTGAAGAAATTCTATTACAGAAAGAAATTCTGGAAACATTGACAATTCATCAAAATCTCTACTTAAGCATTAACCCAGTTACGTTGAATTATAGCAACTTTCCACGAAATTCACTCGGTGCACGAAGGTCTACACATAACCCATACTATTGATTTCATACATTACATGGTAAGCACTACTCAATGTATAAAACCTAGACTACCTGGACGCCAAACGGTTGTACGGGGATTTTGACTTCGTTTTCAGCTTTTTCGAATTCGAGTGAGTTTGGCCAAGAATTTACAAGATTCCACCATCCCTATGCTAGAAATCTCCTTCTCCTTCCTTCCCCATCTTAGAGAAGTTTTTCTGAGGTTTCTAGGGTAATTTACGACTTTTCTAGATATTTTAGGAAGATGGAGAAAATAGGATTTTTCGTAATTCCATTCTGTCTCGCCTATTTCGGTGTAGCGGCAACTTATCCCGCTGCAGTGCTGCCGCGCCAACGGCAACTAGCCCGCTGTAGAAGGGCAGGGTCCAGATTGTTTGTGGATTTTGTCCTTCCTAAATAACGACGATTCGGTCGTTATATGAAGAGACGCTAGATTTGTGGGTTAATTCACACGAAGAATCAAGGAATTCGGGTCATCCCTAAAAAAGAGCTTGTAAATGTAGAAATAGGCGTTAAAAATGGTGTGAGTATACTTGGTGGTTCCTAAATCATTCCGGAGGTCCTCATAAAGTTTTTTCAATTTTTTTTGGGTGCTCTGAGGCGCTAGATCCATGGTTTAATACACATGAAAAATAGAAAAATTTGGATAATCCTAAAAAAAGTCTTGTATATGCAAAAATAGGCATTAAAATTGATGTGAATATACGTGGTGGTTCCCCAATTCATTAAATTGGTCCTCATAAAGTTTTTTCCAAAAAAAATTGGGTGCTCTAAGGCGCCAGATTCACAACAAATACACACGAAAAACTGGAGAATTTAGGTTATTCCTAAAAAGGGCTTGCAAATGCGAAAATACGTGTTAAAAAATGGTGTGACTATATGATGTGGCTCCCCGACTCATTATGGAGGTCCTCATAAAGTTTTTTCAAATTTATTTTCGGTGTTCTGAGGTTTCAGATCCATGGGCTAATACATACGAAAAATCGGGAAATTTGGATAGTTCCTAAAAAAGGGCTTGTAAATGCAGAAATAGGCATTAAAAAATGCTGTGAGTATACGCGGTTGTTCCCCAACTCATTACGGAGGTCCTCATAAAGTTTTTTCAAATTTTATTTTGGGATCTCTGAGGCGCTCTATCTATAGGATAATATGCACGAAAAATCGAGGAATTTGGGTAATTTATGAAAAAGGTCTTGTAAAAGCGGAAATAGGCGTTACAAAAATGGTGTGAGTATACCCGATGGTTCTCCAACTCATTTTGAAGGTCCTCATAAAGTTTTTTCAAAAAGAAAATTTGGGTGCTTTGAGCGCCAAATCAATGAGCTAATACAAATGAAAAATCGGAGAATATGAGTAATTCCTAAAAAACGGCTTGTAAATGTAGAAATAGGCGTTAAAACATGGTATGAGTATACACTGTGGTTCCCCAACTTTTTACGAAAGTTCTCATAAAAAATTTTAAAAATCTTTTGTGGGTGTTTCGAGGCGCCGGATCAATGAGCTAATACACATGAAAAATTGAAGAATTTGGGTATTCTTATAAAGTGCTTGTTAATGCGGAAAAAGACGTTAAAAATGGTGTGAATATACATGGAAGTTTCCCAACTCATTACGGAGGTACTCATAAAGTTTTTTCAAAAAAATTATGTGTTTGCAGGCGCCAAATCCATGGCCATGGGCTATTATACACGAAATAATGGGAAATTTGAGTAATTCCTAAAAAGGGTTTGAAATGTGAAAATAGACGTTAAAAAATGGTTGAGTATAAGCGGTGGTTCCCCATCTCATTACAGAGGTCTTCCTAATGAGACGTTAAAAAATTATGTGCTTTGAGGCGCCAGATTCATAGAGTAGTACACACGAAAAATCTGAAAATTTGGATAATTCCTAAAAAATGGCTTGTAAATGCGCAAATCTTCTTTAAAAATGGGTGAGTGTACGCGGTTGTTCCCCAACTATGTACGAAGATCCTCATTATATTTTTAAAAAAAACAATTTGGGTGCTGAGATGCGTCATATCCATAGGCTTATATACACAAAAATCAGAAAATTTGGGTAACTCGTTAAAAAGGCTTATAAATGCCAAAATAGGCGTTAAAAATGGCGTGAGTATATACAATGGTTCCCCATCTCACGACGGTTTTCCTCATAATGTTTTTAAAAATAAATAATTTTGGATTCTTCGAGGCAGCAGATCCATGAGCTAAATACAAACGAAAAATTGAGAAATTTAGATAATTCCTAAAAAAGAACTTGTAAATGCGAAAATAGGCTTTAAAAATGGTGTGAGTATACACAATCGTTCCCCAACTCGTTACAGAGTGCGTGATAAAGTTTTTTCAATTTTTTCTTATTTTTTTTAGGCTTTAGATCCATGGGCCAATACACACAAAATATCAAGGAATTTGAGTAATTCCTAAAAAAAGACTTCTAAATGAAGAAATAGGCGTTAAATTAAAAATGGTGTGAGTATATGCGGTGGTTCTCTAACTCATTACAAATATCCTCATAATGATTTTTCAATTTTTTTGGTGCTTTGAGGCTGTAGAACAATGTACTAATACAAACGAAAAATCGGAAAATTTCTAAAAAAGGGATTGTAAATCCAGAAAAAAGCGTGAAAAATATGGTTTGAGTATACGCGGTGGTTATCCATATCATTACAGAGGTCCTCAGAATTTTTTTTAAAAAAATTGGGTGCTCTGAGACGCCAAATTCAGGGGCTAATACACACGTAAAATCAAGGAATTTGAGTAATTTTCAAAAAAATAACTCGTAAATGTGGAAATAGCCATTACAAAAATGATGTGAATATACACGATGGTTTTCCCCACTCATTAAGTTGTCCTTATAAATAATTTTCAATTAATTTGGGTTCTCTGAGGAGCTAGCTTCATGGTCTAATACACTCGAAACATTAAGAAATTTGGATAATTCCTCAAAAAGGGCTTGTAAATGCAAAAATAAGGGTTAAAAAGGGTGTGAGTACACTCGGTGATTCTCCAACTCATTACGAAGGTCCTTATAAATTTTTTCAAAAATAATTTTGAATGCTCTGAGGCGCCAGATACTTGTGCTTATACACATGAAAAATTAGAGAATTTAGGTAAAACCTAAAAAGGGCTTATAAATGCAAAATATGCGTTAAAAGGTGTGAGTATACGCGATGGATTCCTAACTCATTACAGAGGTCGTCATAATTTTTTTTGTGTTCTCCGAGGCGCCAAATCTATGGGCAGTACACACAAAAAATCGGGGAATTTGGATAATTCCTAAAAAAGGGCTTGGAAATGCGTACATAGACGTTAAAAATTGTGTGAGTATACGCAATAGTTCTCCAACTCATTACGAAGAACCTCTTAAAGTGTTTTTTAAAAAAAACTTTGGATGATCTGAGGCTCCATATCCATAGGTTAATATACACGATAATCAGGGAATTTGGATAATTCCTAAAAAAAGCTTGTAATTGAAGAAATATGCGTTAAAAAAATGTGTGAGTATACTTGATGGTTTTACAACTCATTACGGAGGTCCTCATAAAGTTTGTTCATTTTTTTGGGTGTTACGAGACACCTGATCCATGGATTAATATAAACGAAAAAATGAGGAATTTGGATAATTCCTAAAAAGTGGCTTGTAAATACGAAAATAAGTGTTAAAAATGGTGTTAGTATATACAGTGGTTCCCAACCCATTAAGGAGGTCTTAATAAAGTTTTTTTTCATAAAATAATTTTGGGTGATATAAAGGCGCCAGATCCATGGGCTAATATACACAAAAAATGAGGAATGAGGGTAATTTCTAAAAAAAGGTTTGTAAATACGGAAATAGAAGTTACTAAAATGGTCTGAGTATACACAATTGTTCCTAAATCTTTAAGAAAGTCCTCATAAAGTTTTTTTCAAAAAAGAATTTGAATGTTTCTAGGCGCCAGACCCATGGGCTAACACATGAAAAATCAAGGATTACGGTAATTTCTAAAAAGGGGCTTGTAAATGCGGAATATAAGCGTTAAAAACAGGTGAGTATACGCGGTGGTTCCCCAACTCATTACGGAGGTCCTCATAAAGTTTTTAAGAAAATAGGGTGCTACGAGGCGACGAATCCATGGCGTAATACACACGAAAAATCGGGAAATTTGGATAATTCCTAAAAAAAGATCTTGTAAATGTGGAAATAGGAGTTAACAAAAGGTGTGAGTATACACGGCGGTTCCCCAACTCATTATAGATGTCCTCATAATTATTATTTTTTTAAATTCTTTTGGGTGCTTTGAGGCGCCAAATCCATGGGCTTAATACATACGAAAAATTGGAGAAATTTGAGTAATTCCTAAAAAAGAGCTTGTATGCGGAAATAAGAGTAAAAAAGGGGTGAATATACTCGGTAATTCCCCATCTCATTCATTATAGAGGTACTCATTAAATTTTTTCAAAAAAAATAATGGGTGCTCCGAGGCACCTAACTCAATGGATTAATACACGAAAAATCAAGGAATTTGGGTAATTTTTAAGAAAAGGCTTGTAAGTGTGGAAATAGCCATTCTATAAATGGTATGGGTATACCCGGTGGTTCCCCAACTTATTACGGAGGTCCTCATAATTTTTTTTCAAAAAACCTTTCGGGTCCTCTGTGCCCCAAGCACCCCCATCCTCAAGGCACAGTGTCTCGAGCCCCTTCCCACCCACCCCTACCCCCCAGCCTTGAGGCATCGTATCTCGAGGACCCCCACCCCAGCCTCGAAGAGCCATGCACCGAGGCACCCCCACCCCCAACCTCGAGATGCCCTACCATGAGCCCCCCCTTCCCCCAACCATCCCAGCCTCGAGGCATCGTTCCTTGAAAATACAATTTTTGACATTGAACTTCAAAGAAAGGAGGAGAAGAAGATCAGTGGTTGCAAGTGTGCATGAAATAATGCGTACCAAAGAAACCTTTTCTTCCTCACCAGCAAACCCAACAAAAAACGATTGAACGCAAGTCGCATGTCACATCCTCTTTTCCCCTTATATTTCTGACCCTTGGAGGAACATTGCCCGGTGTTGACCAAGAATCAACGACATAATTGCTTTTCAGTTGAAAATTTTGAAAATCATCATGGTATTTGTTAAGAATTTTCAATTTGAAAATCCTTTCTCTATCCTAATTCCCATGCGTTTTACCCCATTTCAATCCTATTTTCCCTTATATAAAACCTCAACAAGACCAAAAATAAAATTTTCTTAGCCCATTTTTCAAAAACTCTCAAGGACTTGATGAATGCGGTATTAAATCCCTTTTCACGCTATTTAGTTCTTGTTTATTTCAATTAAATACAAATTTTAGGATTAAATTATTGTCGTATTGTATTTGACTTGATGCTTGTTGTATGAAACTTTAGGCCAGGCGTGCCTCTGGGTGAGGCCTACCACTGGAGGGGGGTGGGGGGTCCGGGTGGGCATTTGGGTGAGGCTTGCCGCGGGAGGGGGTAGGGTTGGGCCTTTGGGTGAGGTAAAAATATTTGATTATTTGATTAGAATGCATTCATACGTACAACAAAATAGTCATTTAATTAGAATGATTTATTTGATTTTTTTTATTTTGTTTTTGACATGGTGTTGCCAGCATCTCAAGGTCCATGATGTTTGTGTTTTGTCATTGAGTTCTTGGTTTCCATTTTGTGTTGGTAACGTTTCTTTTTGCCTGGAGTTATTCTTTTTTGTGATTTTGGGTTGGTCAAGTTCTATCTAATCTATGATTAAGAGTTGAGTTCTTATTATAGCTCGATTCGAACACATTCAGTTTCTTCGTCAAATGGTTGCATATTCTGATTAATAGATGTTGTCAGTGGCGGAGCCACCTTATAGTTAGCGAGTTCATTCGAACTCTCTTCGTCGGAAATTATATTATTTATACAGGGTTAAAATAATTTTTTAGGTATATATAATAAATGTCAAACCCCCCTTCGTGTGTCTATTTTTTCAGATTTTGAACCTCCTTATTAAAAATTCTGGCTCCGCCATTGGATGTTGTCCAGAAGTGTATCATGATTAGTCCCGAGTTATTTTGTCTGTCTTAGTTTATTTTTAGTGGTTATGAACCGATGTCAATGATCAGTATTCAATGTCGTGATATTCATTCGTTGCCTTAAACTAGTGTATGAACTTGAATCTGCAGTAACTCAAGCTTGATTTTCGTGTTCGTTTTGAGTCACATATTTGTCTTGCTTTGATTTTCATGCCTCATATGTCAAATGTTCTGCGTTTAGTTTCGTCACTGTTGATACTTGTCCTCGTGTAGATAAATGGGTATTAAAACTAGCTAATTCGGTAGGTTTATTTAATATCTTCTTGTCTTACTTTTTACTTTAAGCTAAACTAAATATTGGGTTATTCAAGCATGTGTTGTTTTTAACAAAGTTTTCAATCTTGTAGTTTCCCTTTGTTAATGTTGACATCTTTTTGGTGCCCCTATGTTAGTTACTGTCTGATTTGTTCAAGTTAAATGATTGGGAAGTGAATTTGTGAAGTAAATCACCATAAAGTTGGAATTTGACTAAATGATTTTACAAACATCTCACATGATGCCTTCCCAGATTAGTGTGAGTTTGTGATTATCAAAGTAGTATATGTTTGCATATGTTAAACTATATTTTGATTTAGTCAGACTCGTGTTATACAGATTCTATATATCATCTTGCTTATGGATATTAACTCTCTGTTTTTTCATTTTCTTTCTTTCATGCATGTGACTCCGAGTCCACTGAACTTCTTCATTTTTTTTTGCCTCTTCTTCCTTTCACTTTGAGCCAAGGAGGCTCAAGTCTTGCCCCTTTTCGAGTCAGAAACAGATGTACGAGAGGCTGAAAATTACTTACAAGTGATCAAAAGTCCAAAAAATGGGCTGTATATGTTTTGCATATATTGATATACAAGTCAAAGCATTGAAATATAGGCTAAAGAGCCATATTTCAGGCTGGAAAATTGCATTACAGGTCCTTAGAGCAGGAAATATGATGTATATACGTTGTATACAACAAAATACGTAGAACATACAGTGATATATAATAAGTGTATACACTATATTTAGGGAACGAATAATGGGCCCAAAAGCGCCCAAAATATCCAGCCACGATTGTGATATAATTGGGCCAACGCCCATCTCTTTTTTGGCAGCCTTAATGTTAGTTTTTCAGGACATGTGAAAAAGATCTAAAGAAAATAGCATATTAGGCCCAAATTAACCATATTCAAAATTCCCAAAAAATAGGTACTTTCGAAAAATAAATAAGTAATCTTTGGAAAAAAAAATTACCGTTTATAGCAATAATATTTCTTTTCACTAGATTACTTTTAATTCATTTATGATACAAGTTCAATTCATATTACAAAGAACAACTTTTTATTCACATATAATACAAATTTTAATGATAGATAATTCATTTATCACACATTTTAATACACTTATAATACAATGTGCCAAATTTTTACCAAACAAACATAATATATTTTAAAAAATAATTATAATTCATATATATTGCATACATAATTCACTTTTGATACATATTGCAGATTTAACATAGTATTGCTATAAATGGTAATAATAAAAAGTATTGCTAAAATCAGTAATTATTTATTAAAATGTATCAATTGATGTAATTTTTCCTTTAAAAAATGTGTTTTTCCTTAAAAAATTGTGTAAGTGTGAATGTTGTTTATTTCTTTAAGTAATTAAGGAGGCCTGGGAAAACGACAACCTAAGGTTGTGTGGGGTGGGTGGGGTGGGGGGTGAGCTCAGGGTACGACGCCTAGAGGTTCGTGGGGAGGGAGTATAGGTTAGATATTACTTTTTATACTTGGTATGTTAACTGTTGAACACTAATGTGTCATTCGATACAAAGATTAATAACGTATGAATGAGTTAACCCTCTCCCCTTCTATCCCCCCCCCCCACACCTAACCCCCCTCCTAACCCCCCACCCTCCTCCCACCCCTCCTACCACCCCCCTCCTACCCCGCCTCTTACCCCCTACCGCCCCTCCCACCCCCTCTCCGACCACCCCTCTACCCCCCCGTACCCCTCCTAACCCTACCCCTACCTCTACCTAACCCCCTACCCTACCCTTACCACCCCTCCCTCTTACCCCCTTCCTCAAGCCATCAATAGAGAGAACAATGCTTCTTCATTCTGTATCTTCCAATTCCACTCTCGACTTCTCTAGAATCTTCTAACTCTATTCACATAGACGACACTGCTAAGCTAAACCCCCTCCTGAAGCCCCCTCCCCTCCCTCCTAACCCCCCTTCTAACCCCCTACCCCCCTCCTAACACCCCTCCTAGCACCCGCCTCTTACCCCCCTCCCCCCTCCTCCCCCCTCTCCCTTACCTCGACCCTCCTCTCTACCCCCCATACCCCTCCCTCCCCCTACCACCTTACCCCCCTCCTAACCCTCCACATAAACCCTCCCACCTAACCCCCCCCCTTACACCTCCTAACCCTCCTAACCCCCTACCTAACCCCCTACTAACCCTCCTCCTAACCCCCGCACCTCCACCCCCCTTACCCCCTTCTCCACCCCACCCCTCCACCCCACCGTCTTACCCCTCCCCCACCCCACCCTAACCCTACCCTACCTCTACCTAACCCCTACCCCTACCCCTTACCACCCTCCCTCTTACCCCCTTCCCTCAAGCCATCAATAGAAAGAACAATACTTCTTCATTCTGTATCTTCCACTTCCACTCTCGACTTCTCTAGAATCTTCTAACTTTATTCACATAAATGACACTGCTAGCTAAACCCCCCCTCCTAAAGCCCCTCCCCCAACCTAACCCCCTACTAACCTCCCACCTAACACCCCCTACTAACACCCCTTACCCCCGCCTCTTACCCCCTTCCACCCCACCCCTCCTACCCCCTTCCACCTAACCCGACCCCACTCTACCCCCATACCCTCTCCCTTCCCCCCTCCCACCTAAACCCCACCCACCTAACCCCTCCACCATCCTTACCCCTCCTAACACCCTTACCCACCCCCTCACCTAACCCCTTACCCTCCAACCCCCCTTACCCCCACCCCCGTACCCCTCCAAACCCCCTCTTCGTACCCCTCCCTCCTAACCCCCCTTAACCCTCAAATAAGAAGTAAAGCGGTCGCATCAAGTAAAGAACCCAACTAATGAGGTTGGGATCGATCCCACAAGGAAAATAGTTCAGACTTAACTTTATTCTATTATTACTATATTTAGCCAACTATCTTCCAGATAACAAAAGACAAAAAAGGGGGGTTTTATTTCTTAAATAAATGAAAACAATTAACTAAATAAGAATGAACAACTAACAAATTCAACTTTCGGAGTTTAATCAAATATAAAAGTAACTAGGGTTTTAGTGTTCCCCACAGGTTTCTAACTTGGTAAATCTAACTATAACAGTTCTATCCTGATATCTTGCATGTAAAGTGATAAGTTATGTATCTCTAAATCCTTGGTCCGGCATCTAGAGAATTTCACTCCGCACCTTGGTCCGGCTACGTGTGTTGCTATACTAACCCTTATCTTTACCTCACATTAAACATCGTATTCGGTATTTGACTAAGCTATTAACTCGTACCAACCAATACTAGTCTATTAGATAGTATACACTAAATCTTTGTTAATAATTCTTTTCCTATTATCTACCTCCTTGGTCCGGCAAGTAGCATTAAGGCAAGTTCTAACGTTGGCCACCGTTAAAAAGAATTCTAAACGAAAGAATTTATCAATACATGCAAGACACCACTCTAGAATTGTTATTGAAGTTAGATTATTACCTTGTTATTCACCCATGGTTCCCACAACCCTAGCTATGAGGTTTAGTTACCCATGTTCGTAATTACACAATTCATATGGTTAATGGAAGAATTCATGCACTTACTTCTATGAAAACCAATAATTTCCCAGAATTTAACTTGATTAATCAACGAAATCCACAACAATCAATTCCCGGAAAATATCTTAATTCCCAAAATCGAGAATTAGCATTAAGGCAAGTTCTAACGTTGGCCACCGTTAAAAAGAATTCTAAACGAAAGAATTATCAATACATGCAAGACACCACTCTAGAATTGTTATTGAAGTTAGATTATTACCTTGTTATTCACCCATGGTTCCCACAACCCTAGCTATGAGGTTTAGTTACCCATGTTCGTAATTACACAATTCATATGGTTAATGGAAGAATTCATGCACTTACTTCTATGAAAACCAATAATTTCCCAGAATTTAACTTGATTAATCAACGAAATCCACAACAATCAATTCCCGGAAAATATCTTAATTCCCAAAATCGAGAATTAGCATTAAGGCAAGTTCTAACGTTGGCCACCGTTAAAAAGAATTCTAAACGAAAGAATTATCAATACATGCAAGACACCACTCTAGAATTGTTATTGAAGTTAGATTATTACCTTGTTATTCACCCATGGTTCCCACAACCCTAGCTATGAGGTTTAGTTACCCTGTCCTCACCGAGATGCTAATATTTCTGGTATTACAACTCCTGTCCTCACTTCAAATAACATCCTCATTTTTCACACAATGATTTTAGTTTGAATATAAGGATCACGTTTCGACACTCACTCTCAGAACAGATTCATCACTCATTTATACATATTGCCATAGGCTTGCCCTTATTTTCACTACTTCAAATTCCTCATACGCAGTTAGGATCACAATAGGACTTTTTTAGATTGTAACATAGGCTCAGGGTCAGGTAGGGTGTATTTAGGTATACTTTAGTGACTTGTTGCCCTCCTTGACATACCGGCTAAGCGAACCACCTTTGTATCATCTTATTTCGCCCTATTACTCAATTTTCTTTTCACTTTGCTGTTTTCCCTTTCTTATCCTTATGTGTAAGTGACTTTTCTCTTTTCTTTTGTTTATTTTGCTTTTTTTATTCATATTTTTTTTTAGTCACTTCTATTTTATTCTTTCTTTCTCTTCATTCTTTCAACCCCACTTTCCGGGGTTTTCCTTATAGCAGCCACCCTCAACTCATGATTTTGCCATGAGTCAAGGTTCACAATACCCATGGTTGGGTCAGGGCCAAAACAAGGTTGCTTTCTGCATTAGCCACCTCAACTTATGCTTTTGGCATAAACTGAGGTGCACATGTCCAAGGAGGGACAGGGCCAACACATTGTTCCAGAGAAGATCATTTGGGTGAAAAGAAAGATCTATTTTAAGCTCAATTCATTGGATCAAAAAAGGATTAACTTCATTTGGTTTTCTGTTATTTTTAGGCTCAAGATTGACTCTTTCGAACGAGGGCCTATGATCCTTTCCTAAGTGATTGTTTTGACTCACTTTTAGCAGGACTAACCAGGCAAGTTCTAGCTCAGTATTAATGGTGGACATTCGATTTAACCTCACACTCTCTTGACATTACTTGCATTCCCAGATTATTCGACACCTAGTTCAAATCTTAGATTCAGGATCATGCAGTAGTTTATCTTTATTTCATGTTTCAAACCACACAATTTTCACTTACTATGCCTAGTCATGCATAATTTTGATTATCGAGATATCATATTTATTTTAGCCATCATGCTTCAGATTTATGCTATGTACATAAGATATAACATGCCGGTTCAACAATAAAAGTAATCAGTCTTTTGGGGAAAGAAGAACACAGGCAAGAAAACCCCAAAAGAGGATCGTGAACTTGGGCTACTCAGAATTCACCCAAGTATTCACTTCCCATTTACCCCACCCCCAACAAAAGATATGCAATTGTCCCCAATGCATAAAAAAACTAAACTACGCAAAAGGGAAGTGAAGCAAACCTGAGGCGCTAAGCGCCGGCGATCAGCAAGCTGGTGGGTCCGGTTCACCGGAACCCACTCCCTGCGTAGTCTGGACATCCTCAGTAAAGTCCTCAGCATCCACATCACCATCAGTAGTGCCTCCCACAGAATCTACAATTTTGGAGCTAGACGCCCCGGCAGCTACTTCTACAGCCCTCAACTTTCGGGTCTCCTCATCAGCAATCGAGGTTCTCCTCGCAGCCTCCATCTCACGGCGCTCCTTCTTCCTCGCCCTATCCTCATCCTCCTCTCGACCCCTACGTCTCTTTACATGCTCACGTGGGGGAGGTGGTGGAACATCAGAAGTGGCGAAAAGAGCAGCCATCACGGTGTCATCAGCAGGCTCTGCAGAAGGGGCCTCAGACTCAGGCACCCTTGCCTCTAAGATCGTATCAAGATCAGCCCGCAGACTCTCAACCGCTGCCTGAAGGGTCGACATGTCCACCATAGGTGCTGGTCGGGCTAGCACTCGCAACTCAAAAGCGTCTAAACGTTGATGAACCTCTGCAATCTTCCTCTCTGTGTGCTATACCATCTTGCGCTCCATGCGCTCCTCTGCCTCAGCAATAGTCTTCGGCATCCAAGGATGGATGTGATGCATAAGTGTAGCCATCTGTGCCTCGAGTTTCAGGACCCTAGCAAGTGGGACCAGAGTGGCAGAAGGAGCCGAGCGAGAGGAGCTCGGGGCAGTGCTACTACCCGGGATAGACTTGACCGGAGTAGTGTCAGTGTGTGCAGCAGCAGTCTGAGAAGCAGCATGGGCATGCTCTATGGTATCGGCCAGGTTCTCACCAAGTGGGACCACCTCAGGGCAGGGCCCTCTGCGTGGGGCCAACTCATTGGCCTCATCCCTGATGAGGCCGATATCAACATTTCCTTGCGGGGTCCTGAGCTGGTCAATGTGCCAAATGGGCACACCTGCTGATCTGCACAAAGAAAAAATCATGCAAGGAAAAGGGTAAGTCGTGGTGACCTTGAAGGCCCTCTCGTGCATGACCGCTTGGAGAAGCCAAGCGAAATCGACCTCAAACCCTGCCATCATTGCGGCCATCAGCACTGCACGATCCCAGGTGACTATATTATCAGCAGCAGTGGGGGAGATACAATGGCGGACGATCAACCAAAGAAACTTGGCCGTAAAGGTCAAGTTGGCCTTCCTGATGGCTCCCTTCGGCTCCATCACCCAATCTGCAGCCTCTCCATCAATAGACAGGTGCTGTGCCATCCACCTCTTGGTGGTCTCTATCAGTGAAGGCTCGCATAAGAACCGGCCCTCTTTAACAATTTGCCACCGGTAATCAAACTCGGCGGTGAGAGGTGTGCTGGTGGAGTCAAAATCCGTGCCGTACAGATATCGGCGGATGGCTGGTAGTGAGATGTCGACCTGGATGCCGCGTACTCGGACGTGCTCAAGTGGGGCCTGTTTGGCGGGGGAAGACCGCCTATCGATCTGTGAGCGAAGAGTGGCCACATAAGAGGCATAGAACTCGCGAACTAACTCCTCACTGTAGCGGCCCAAAGAACGAGCCGTCCACTCCAGCCGGTGTCTGGTGAAAAGGGTGTGAATGTCTGGCATGGTGGGGAGACTTCCCGTGAGGACCCGCCTCTCCAGTGTGAGGGTCCGTGTCATGATGCCTTTGTCATTGAGCACCTTGGCATCTAAGTATACTTTGTATTGCCCGTCGACACACCACCGGTTGGGCTGATCGGCAACCGGGGCAGGGACTCCAGTTGGTGAACCAGGGGTGGAGTCAGTGCTGTCAGCCTCATCATCCGAGGTAGACAGTGTAGCTGTGGCGGGGGCAGAGGCTTCTGCGGACCCGGAGGCTTCCTCTGACCACAAAACTCCTAAGGAGCCAGATGCTCCTTCGTCTTGGGTAGCTGACCCAGAAGGTGTGCCGGTCAGTGTGCGCTCCTCATCAGACTGGGAGGCAGTGACTACGCCGGGCGCCATCTTCTTGGGCGTGACTCTTGGTATACGTGGAGCTCGTGCTGTAGTAGCAGTGCCTGGGGGCACGTACTCTGGATCATGCTCATCATCAGAGCCTATCACCAATCGGGCAGACGGGGCGACAGATTTAGAACGCCCACGTGCATAAACGCGGTCTTGTTTAGGTGCCATGAGAGGTAGTACCTGTAACGAATCATCATTAGTACTTGAAAGATAAAACATGACAAAAAAATAAGACAATAATAAACAGAAACTCAAACCAGTGATAACAGCTCTGAAGTAACACTAAGGCACGACGGACCTGATGACGGCCCATCGTGCGTATGACAGACCGTCCTGCGGTCCTTCATGTAATACTCAGCAGTATAGAGTATCAGAAGAAGGTCTCAGACTGATACGACGGTTGTTCAGGACGAGCCGTCGTGGGTATGACGGTCCGTCACATGTGTCCGTCAGTGGACACTTAGTAAAAGTGTGGAGACCCTTAGGACAGGGGTCTCTGACCGATACGACGGTTATGCAGGACGGACCGTCATGGGTATGATGGTCCGTCACATATGTCCGTCAGTGGACACTTAGTAAAAGTGATGAGACCCTTAGGACAGGGGTCTCTGACCGTCACGACGGTTATGCAGGACGGACCGTCATGGGTATGACGGTCCGTCACATGTGTCCGTCAGTGGACACTTAGTAAAAGTGATGAGACCCTTAGGACAGGGGTCTCTGACCGTCACGACGGTTATGCAGGATGGACCGTCGTGGGTATGACGGTCCGTCACATGTGTCCGTCAGTGGACACTTGGTTAAAGTGATGAGACCCTTAGGACAGGGGTCTCTGACCGTTACGACGGTTGTGCAGGATGAACCGTCGTGGGTATGACGGTCCGTCACATGTGTCCGTCAGTGGACACTTAGTAAAAGTGATGAGACCCTTAGTACAGGGGTCTCTGACCGTCACGACGGTTATGTAGGACGGACCGTTGTGGGTATGACGGTCTGTCACATGTGTCCGTCAGTGGACACTTGGTTAAAGTGATGAGACACTTAGGACAGGGGTCTTTGACCGTTACGACGGTTGTGCAGGATGGACCGTCGTGGGTATGACGGTCCGTCGCATGTGTCCGTCAGTGGACACTTGGAAAAAGGTGAAAATACAGCAGTCAGAAAAGCTGCCACCTCTTATGCGGTAGGTGCACAACTTTTCCAATAGCAGGTCTTCAGCCAATGGGATGGCTTCAACAAATTTGTGGGGAATTATATTATCTCTTTCCAACAAACACAAATTTAAGATTTGGCAAACTAAAACCAAAAGAGCTTAAAAAGGAGAAGGCCATCTTCAAGGAAGAACTCAAGTACAAGAATACATACAGCAAGGACCTGATCAAAAGAAGAAGTGCTTTCCGTACCTGTTGTTGTTCTTGAATGTTTGTATTGAGCTTAACTTGTAGGATTCGTCTCATTGATTGTTAGAAACGTTTCAAACCTGGTTTGAGTATTGTAAGAACATAGTTAGGAGTAACTTTGTGTCTTACTGTAAAAGTGTATATTAATCAGTTGGGTTAGTATAGTGGGAGGTGTGGTATCCGCTTAGTTGAAGTCTAAGTTATCTAGGGGTGATAGCTTAGTGGGCAGTGTTGTATCTGCTCTGGCTCGTCTAAGTAATAGGTGGTATTGCTTAGTGTGGAGATTAGCAGGATAATCTCATGTTGTAATCGTCTTTTATTTTTGCTTGTTGAAGATTAGTGAAAGCGGTTTTAAAAGTCCTGTTGAGAACAGGTCGTGGTTTTCCTCTCTTGATCAAGGAGGTTTCCACATAAAGTTGTTTGTTCAACCTTTACTTTCAAAACTTATTTTACTGTCTGTTACTGTAACTGTGCTGAGGACCTGGTCCCATCGAAACAGGTGGATGCAACTGTTAGTTACTGTTCTTACTAAGTCAAGGAACCTGGTCTTTGACTGATTGGTGGGTGCATACATTCCAACAAGAATAACCTAGCATGAAATATCACAGGACCTATGAAAAAAACACAAGTTAAATACTTATGTATAACAACATGACTGGCAGAAACATAAAAACAAAGAAGAAAAAAACAACCTAATGGAAAATATAGTTACATCTTGATATGGAATTACGCCTATGTCTACTTGGTTTGCTTTTCCTTTTGTTTTGCGTTGGAATAGTGACTTCGTCGCTCCAAATGATGGATATATTTTCCCAAGTTTATGGATACGGAAGTTATATGTTGCTGATTTTTTTAAGAGTTTTAAATTCCAGTTCCCATGTTGTAATGTTGCTATATTTTCTTATGATCAACTTGTGTCTGCTCACCATTTATAAAACGAGCAGCAAAAGTGTTATAATGTAGTCTTTTACTTCTTTCCCACTTGGTTGCTTAACTGTCTGCTTTTATCTTTGTAAATGGAGTTATTTATTTAAAGCAGACTATTAACATCTTGTCTTTTGTTTTCTAAATTAGTACCTTAATGTCTCATTATGGATCCGGAATACAGTCTCTCATCATGCACTGGGTGCTTTACTTTGGAAAATGCGGATTATAAGAACTGAACTTGTAATGTGTTCGTGACATAGATAAGATGGAATTCTTTCATAGAGTATACTATAAATGATAAATCTTTTTGTTCTTACCTGAAATATATGAGATAAAGTTTGTAGCTTCTATAATGGCAACATTAGATTAGAACAATAGCCATTACAATAAGAATAGCCTAGCACTAAATATCACATGACCTGTGATTAAAGTAGAAGTTAAATACTTATCTATAACAACATGCAGAAACATTAAAACAAACAAGAAAATAACAACCTAATGGAAAATATAGTTGCAACATGATATGAAATTATGCTTATCTCTACTTGGTTTGTTTTTCCTTTTGTTGGGCGATGGAATTGTGACTTCGTCAGCTCCAAATGATGGATATAGTTTCCCAAGCTTTCTGGATACAACAGTTTTGAAAATAGGGAGTATTCACGATCACACACGCAACTAGAGGGAGTATTCACGATCACAAAAACAACTATAGATTACATAGAGAGTGGGAAAACTGGTATCAAATCCACTCACCTTATATTTTATCAGAATAAACTCATCACTTACAGCATGAACTAATATGAAAATAAAGGACACTGTTATTTCTCATTGTGGTTGATCCCCTTAAATGAAGGCTAATATCCACGGAACATTAGCTTTTTAAGTGCTAGTATTAGAAGAGTGCTTATTGACCTAAGTTTATTGTTCTAGAGCTAGCATCTTTCAGGTCTTTAACCATATGTGTTTTTCCATTTGATCTCACTTTTCCTGCAAATTCAAAGGTTAGATTTAGGAACCCAGACTAGCTTGGGTCCTTTGTATTGATAAAAAGGATGAATAAGATCTCTATGAGCCCACTTGGGCAGATTAGTTTTACTTTGAGTATACATGTTCCTTTGAACAGTTTTATAAGTTCCTCTTGCTTTATTTTCTGCAGTAACTCTGTATTTCGGACAATTTTCCTTAGAGTGGCCTGAGTTACCACAAATAATACATAACAAAGAATTTCCAATCATAGGTTGTTCATACCGTATTCCAGTTCTTATGTTCCGAGTATTGTTACCTAGATGTGTTACTATCATGGAAGATTTTGTCCATTTATTAGCTCTTTCTAGATCAGTTTTTATCCTAGACAATTCAAGATTCATTCTCCTAGAATTTTCCCTTTCAGAAGATAGTTCATTGTTTAACCTCATTATATCTTGGTCACATCTGATTTGGTCACCACTAATTTTTTCTTTTTCATTCTCAGTAACACTTTATTTCAAAATTTCAGATTTGAGAGCCAAAGTGCAGGAATCAAGTTGTTGTACCTGTTCCTTTAGGAGTTGATTTTCTTTCTTGAGATCAGAATTAACTTTTTCAAGATCAATATACTCAAACTTTAAACTAGTCATGGAGGCAAGCAATTGATTCTTGGTTTTAACTAGTTCTTGAATTGTATCCATGGAAGTGAGTAATAAGAAGGATAACATTTTCTTAGAGAACTTTACTAGTTTATCTTTTAAATCAAAAAGATTTACCTCCATTCCTTCATAGTTTGATTCAGGTTCAGTTTTTGATTCTTCTATGGCCAACAATGATCTTAGAGTTCTAAAACTGCCCATGGTGTAGGGTCGGAGCGTGACACATAGATTAACAAAAAATCTAAAAAAACTTCATAATAAAATATGTACTGTGAGAAGTACATTTTTTCGTCAATTTAAAGTCTATAACTAGCAACAATATCATAAGTAGAGATCCCCCATAAATGGCAACATTATCCATCAAAACAAAAATAACATTTACATGATCTAACAACTGTATTAATCATCAACCACCAAAAACCAACCATTTAAAAAATCAACTGTCTTAGTCATCTACCCACTTCAAAAACCAATTGTATTAAAATTCAACCACCAAAAACTAATTATCTTAAAAACTAATTGTCTTACCATCAACACAAATAACCAACCGTTTCAAGAACCAGTTGTCTTAAAAAACTTCAAAAATAAATTGTCTTACTCATGACCATTTAGCTCACCATTGATCTCTATCAAGATACCCATGACGTCCACTGAATTTTCATCACTGCCTTCATCTACTTTCTCTTCCATCTTCCTCTGCTCTTTTTCTTCTTCGTGTAACTCGATCTGCTCCTCTTCTTTTTCTTGTTCTTTGTTCTCTTCCATTTTATCCTGCTCTTTTTCTTCTTCCTGCAATTCGATCTGCTCCTCTTTTTTTTCTTGTTCTTTGTTCTCTTCGATCTTATCCTCTTCTTTTTGTTCTTCTTCCTTCTCTTCGATCTGCTCCTCTTTTTTTCTTCTTCTTTGTTCTCTTCGATCTAATCCTCTTCTCTGCCATTTTCTCCTGCTCTTGTTCATTAAATTCTTCTGCAAACTACTCTGCAAGTAGATCTTCATCGACTATTGCTAATGAAAGTAATTCATCAACATCAACTTCAGCACCATCATTACAAACCATTGTATAGTCTTCATCTTTATCAACTGTTGTTACTGCAAGATCAGTGGCTTAACATTTTTACAAATAAATAATTTCATACAAACAGTATATGAATTAGTCTACCTTTATTTTTCTTGTTCTTTTTAACTATCCTCAATTTCTTATCTCGTATGAAAGTAACAATTTCCATTATTGATAGTTCAAGGGACGCAACACGCTCACCAGGCTTTCATCTTTAGAAGTACTTTGTGCAGAATTCTTCCCAGGTTGATTAGGACGGTCAGAAGTGAGGACAGTGACACCTTTCAAACTGGCATTTAAGGCATCAATGATTGTGTCCTTCACTTAGTTCATATATGGACTTAATGTTGCCATATAAATTTTTTTGGTCTCACGGACAATAGATATAATGTATGGATACATTACCTACAAAAATAAATAAATATTAATAGTACAAGACCTTCACTAATTTACAAATAATGCTAGATAATAATAAATAAGTTTATACCTTTGTACTCCATTTGTACTTAAATGGATCACCTTCGACAATATTATCATTCTTTTCCATGTGCCATCTAAGTAATGGGGAACTGGGAGAGGAAAATCCAAGGATTTCTTTGCTACCAAGATGAGGAAAAACCTCATATATCCATACCTTAAATTAATAAAATAACAAATAAATGAACATAACTATGAAATACTATATAAAATATGAGAGTTTAATATTAATCAAGTCCATAATTGATAAAAAAAATACCAGAAATGCCCATGGGAAGCCATACAAAGCATACGATGCATTTCCTCTTTCCTTGTACATTTCACTTTGTTTCTTCAGATTAATTTTGTTCTTCAAATACTTCAGTGTTAAATCAAAACACTCTTTTCCCTAAATCATCGACCATCTTAATGTGGTTTGAATCCACAATCCTAGATCGAGTGGGCAAGCAACATTGGGGTATGCTTCACAATTCAGACCCGTAATCAATGCAAAGTCTTTTAAGCCAAAACAAGCAGGCTTATCATTCACACAAAACCACATCTCATGCAATTTTTTTATAATTATTGACACGACACAACAACATGTAATGGACTATCTGTCCATTGAACTTGTAATCATATGGAACATGCCTTAAATAACCAAAACAACTACCTTTAAAGTCCTTATAATTTTTTTCATAAAGTAAAACATTTCTAAAATCATGATACAAAGTCATTCTTGCTCTAACTAAAATTTTGGCTAGAAAAGATCCTAACTCATCCATATAAGTAGTGAGATTATAGGACTTACCCGAGACAAGTTGGCAAGGACAGAGGATCATCCTCCTCCTCTCCATTATCTCAGCTATCTCCACTTGTGGACTCGTCTCCATTGCCATTGTTTTCTTCACCAAACTCAACCTCATCAGTAGCTTGGCCACTACTGTCCTCATAGTTTTCAATTTCATCCATCGTCAGAATCTGATTTAGACTTGGGTTCTTCAACTACAATTGTTTCTTGAACATCTTGAAATTTGAGGTTCAACCTTTCGTTTCTTGTTTTTACCAAGCTTAGGAACAAATTTTTTAATAAGCCCACCTCTAGTTTTAGCCATAACCAGAGTTAAACTACATAAGAATATGCAAAATAAAGAGGATATATAAAAGAAATCAGCAATGTGATTCACATGTAATGAGAAAATACAAGACGAGCAAAAGCAAACAAATACAACGGAGAAAAACAAAATCCCACAAAAAAGCCAAAATTTCAAAATCAACAGTCGAGATAAACATAAATACAAGACCAGCAAAAGCAAACAAATTCAAAGGAGATAAACAACAATCCACAACAAAAGTCAAAATTTCAAAATCAACATGCGAGATAAACACAAATTATTTTTTCAAAAATACGCAACCAAATAGGAACATGAAGAGACACCATTTAGAAAAAGGGTTTTATTAAGTAATTACATTACTATAACAAATTAAACAACTAAATACAACATCCTAAATGAAGAAAAATCATCCAGGAAAAAGGTTTATTAAAGCATTACACTACTATAACGAAATAAACAATTAAATACGACTAGAATTACCAAAAAACACTATTACACAAGAATGAACTTACAAAAGATGAAAGTTTTGAACTTGGAGAAGAAGAAACAGATGAAGATTTGACGTTTAGGACTATGAAATGGTTGAAACATTTGTATAAGTTATTGATCGATGAAATGGTTGACACGTATGTGGAAGAGAAGCGATGATCTGGTTTCTCTTGAAACGTTTGAATAAGTGTATGGGGAAGAGAGTCGATGATTACTGATAGAATCAGTGTATGGGAAAGTTGAAAAATTTTGCACTTAAGAAGAAGAAACGTCGGAACACGTTTCAGAAAAAGGTATCTTTTTAATATAATATATTTTAACATTTTAAATCAGATTTTAATATAAAATTAGGTAAACGTATATATTTTCCCCAAATTTTAAATGTATTGGGATTATAAAATATTTTTGTAAACATATAAATTTTCCCCAAGTTTTAGAAAGAATAAATAAGCCTTTGAACCCACATTCACAAATATACCCCAAGTTTTAAAAAAGCCAAACAAACCCATGACCCCACACTTTTTTCCTTTTTAAAAGCTCAACCCTAGAAAATAAATCAAAAATAAATATGGTGGATATAGACTACATTAAGTTATTTTTGTGGGCACAACACCAAACTTCTCCAAATACAGCTTACAAATCAATAATTTGACCTTTTTAATTTACTTTCTCTTCATATTCTTCTATATGAGCAGTGCTTTGCTCATTTTTCTATTCAGAGTTTGCTCAATTCCTGATGGCAAAGACTGGAGAGAAACCCCTAAGTTACTTTCTGCAAAGGTGTTTTTCACAATTTGTACATTATGTGTCCGAGAAGAGATTATGTTATCTCAAGTTATGGTTAAACAAATGTTACGCTGACACAACTCATGATCAGTCACCATGAATTATGGCCAAGTAAATGAGGTTGTTTCTGATATTTAATCAATATTAGCACAAAACAAAAATATAGGTATCTATTAACTGCCACAATATTTCAAATTTTCGATACAAAGTGGTTAGGTAATTGCCCATAACTCAGAGACGCAAAGAGCAAAAATCAAATAAAACTGAAATTGCCAAACACTTTTTGGGTTTTTGATGGATTTGGATGGGTAATCGCGCGTTATGATATTGACATTGATAAATACGGCAAACTGTGGTGAATATTTTTAAAACTTGCAGACAACTTTAAATTGAGAAGAACATATTGTTAGAGCTGCCTCAAATTCTTTTTCCCGATGAGTTTCACTACTCACGTCAGCATGTTTCAGCTTGTCTTGAGACTTCCGCAATTTCAAGAAAGCTGAACAGATCATGAGATTATGGTGCAGTAAAATGGGCACCAGTTTTCACTGGAAGTGGAGCCTATTTTTGTGGGCATTTTCTACCTCTTTGTACCAGATAGTGGAGCTTATTTTCTGGGCTTTTTTCTATCTTTTTTTGGTTGCAGAAAAACAGAAAGAATTGAGTTATCTTTTTTTCTTCTTTTCTTCATTCTTGAGGTTAGGAGAATTTAAAATTGTACTCTAACTTCAACATAGTAAATTTTCTCGTCGTTGCCAGTGGTTTTCCCCGACTTGGGTTTCCACGTTACGTTGTGTGTCATTAATTGTGTTTCTAGATTCCTTTCTCGATTATTCATATCAGTCTTGTTTTCTATACATATTATTTCCTAACACATATATATCAAATAAATTTTAAACTAACATATACAACTTTTCCAACATCTTCCGAATAATTTAATGGATTAAAATCTTCTGAACAACTCTCAATTGAGACATTAGTTTTAAATTGAGCTATTGCAAGAGACTAAGTTGACACTCATGTCTATTTTCTCTGAATTGTCACATAGGATAAGAAGAACATACAATATCAAATAAATTTTAACCACCATATACAAATTTTAATGGATAAAAAACATACGAACAACCCTAAAATGAGTTATTACAAGAAACTACACAAACACTCATAAGTTCAGACCGAAACACGCAATACATACACTAAAACACAACAATTCAAAAATTAAGAAAAAGTCGACAGGAATTCGAAAATGAAGAAAAAGTCGACAACAAGCAACTCGAAAATTAAGAAGAAGTTGACAACAATTAGAAAAAGAAGAAAAAGTCGATAGAAAGCAATTCAATAATAAAGAAGAAGTCGACAACAATTCGAAAATGAAGAAAAAGTCTAAGCTAAAAACGAAAATTACTTGAAAATTGAAGCGATATTACGGAAATAGAAAAACCAAAAGTATTTATCTGTAGCAAAGTTAAAAAATGCATGGCACGTTGAAGAAAAATTAAAGCAGCAAAATGGAAAAGATGAAAGCTAATACCCTTTTCTTTCCTTTGTGAAAACTGAAAAGAGCTTTCGAAGAACCAAAGAGTTATCTGCTCCCTTTTTTCTATATGAGAACTGAAAAAAAATTCCACCATGAATAGATCAAACATGAGACTCAAGTGGAAAGAGGCATGGATGTCACATACAACACATCACTGGCTAGATGACCACGTGGAATGAAAAGGAAGGGAAACTGTAATCTAAAATGACCAAATCTCCCGTGATAAATAAAAAATAATAACGAAAAGCAGACATGTTAATAATACCAGTTAGCATATTGATACTCCACTATGGTAGAATACCTTTATAATAATAATAAAAAACTAATATGGGATATTAATTGCAACCTTCATTTATATTTTAACTTTATTAAATAATGAGGAAATACATAATTACCCCTATTATCTTTTTTTGAAGTAGACACCTTAAGTTTGCGGGGGTCCTATCACCCCACGAAATTATTTTTAATCATGATAAATACACCATTTTGACCCATTTTCAGAGCATGTGCGATCTCAATTTTGAGAGGTGCGTGAATGGGGCAAAATTAACACCTAAACCGGTATTTTAGTGCCACGTGGCGTCACCAATAAAAAAAATCTTTTCTTTATTATATAGACCACTTTCCATCTTTCACAAATCTCCATTGATGACCATTGAAGAGCTCTCCATGTGCAGCCAAAGTTTTTTTTTTCTGTTAATCCAATAATTCGATCTGTAAACCTCCGTGAGATGTCATATGAACTTCTTGAGTTTGGCGATAGTAACCAACAATCCGATTAGCCAATTTTAGGGACGCCAAATAGATCTATGAAGGTCATGAGAAGCCATTTGAGCTGCGGTAGAAATTAGGTCTTAGGCCTAACTCACACCCCAAAAGGTAGCTCAAAGGGAGGAGGATTGCCCAAGCCTTATAAGGAGTCTACCCATTTCATTAACCACCGATGTGAGACTTTTGTCATTCTTTAACACTCCACCTCACGCCTAGTGCTTAGCATCTAGTGTGTGGCAATTTTGATTTTGGGGACTCCAACATCGGGTGAGACGGACCCTGCTCTGATACCATGTAGAAATTAGGTCTTAGGCCTAACTCACACCCTAAAAGCTAGCTCAAAGGGAGGAGGATTGCAAAGAAGCCTTATAAGGAGTCTACCCATCTCATTAACCACCAATGTGGGACTTTTGTCATTCTTTAACAGCTGCCACTGTGAAGTTCTCCGATGATGGAACTTCTTCTATCAACTACTGTTAAAGTTCTACGAATATCTGCAATGAAATTTCTAAAATTATTCCTGTGATAGAGAATGTTATCTTCGTCATGACTTATGTATAATATGTTTTAAGATAAAAAAAGGGAATTATCAATGTTTTGAGCTTCTGGATTTTACCCAACCCTTTATTAAAGGACCAGGAAAAAATAAGTTTCAATTATTTTATTTTGGGTGAGACACACTCGCTCACAATGAGACTGCAGGTGCTGTTAAAATGATGTGTTTGTTGTGGTTGAAAATAATTTTGTGGGGTAATAGAACTTTCACAAACTTAAGGTGTCTACTTAAGAAAATGGTATAAGTTTAATGGGGTAGTTATGTATTTTCTCTTAAATAATTACTAAAATCTTTTCATTTTTCTATCTTTTCTTTTTTCTCTTAAGTATGTTTTAGATAATTTATATTTATATATAACATATGACTATATGAGAATGTAAATACTATTTTAAGCAGACAAAAAAAAATCAAAGGTACACAAGAAAAAATTATGATTTATATCCTACAATTATTATTTTTATCATTAATAATAACAATTTTTGGTAGGTGTACACCACAAAATTGACAATAGTCATCTACTAGCCATTTTAAGGAAGACATATGTTGATTGAAGTTCTATAAAACTTTTACAAAACACAATCACTGTTTCACAACTAATTCTTAATATGTATGCAAATGTTAAAAGATAGAGAATATAACTTCTTTTAAAGGAGATGAAAACTTAAGACGAAAAATATTTTCAAAACACACTCGACATTTAGCTTACGAGTTATGCTATATTAAGAAAAGGAAACTTTTATCAAGTTGAATACATGATATATTATAAGAATTGCATAAAATTAAAGTTTGTTCTAATATTCCTTTTAAAATTCATTCAACAACATTATTTCAATATGTAGATGTATCTTGTAATGATAATAATATCTGTTGAATAAATTATTTTTCATCGATTTGAACTTGTATTTTTCTCTTCAATTTTTGTACAACTTATCACACACTTATTACAATATTTTCAAAGTATTTGTACTAACTAGCTTGGGATACACGTGGTGAATAGCATGTGTTCGGATATATATATATATATATATATATATATATATATATATATATATATATATATATATATATAGTTACAACAACTTCACACAAGTTAGCATGGAACACACGTGCAATGCACGTGTTCGGAACTAGTATTTTTTATAAACTTAAAAGCATATTAAAGGCAAACCTACACTCTACCCAAACCCCAAATAATGATGACTTAGTCGTTACATTATCTTGGGTGAAAAAAACTTATACTCTCATTAATCCTAAACAATCGACCACCCGGTAATCTCACATCCCTTCTACAAAGCCGATTAAACTATTTTAAGGGATCATCTCCATCACATCAACAACAAAAATGAACTTTCACACGTTAATAACAAAAATAAAATTAAAGAGCCCGATTTGGGAGACATTATATTTGTCACGTATTCCTAAAGTAGAAAGGTCAATTCAAATATTAATTACTAATTTAATAGGTCAACCCATAAAATTTATAGAACCTAAACAATATCAAATTTTCCAAATTTAGAGTATTTACAATTAATATTACCTTCTCTCGTAACTTCATCGACATAAATTTACCTCTTTAAATAGCAATACCAAAACACCTATATGTTCACACTATTGGGGAAAAAAACTCTTCTTCTCGCTCATTCCATCATGGATCAAAATAAAATTCCATCTTCCCACCTATTCTCATTATACTAGTGAATGAGCTATCTGCGGGAATTGTCCCCATTTACATGATATCATTTCCATCTTTCAACACAAACCCATATTCTATGGTCATAATAGGGTCTAAGAACTATCACTAACTTTGAATATCTTAATAGAAAGTCAAGAAATAGTGCTAATGATTCCAAACTCACATGTACTAGCACAAATAGTATCAGAGGGGATAGTAATAGTCGTGGAGACGGACACACGTGCAATGCACGTGTCCAGAAGTAGTAATTCTTATAAACTTAAAAGCCTAGTGGAGGCAAACCTTAGACTCTACCCCAACGCCAACTAATGATAACTTCGCCCCTACATTATCTTGGGAGAAAAAGACTTACATTCCCATCAATCCTAAATAATCTACCACCCAGTAATCTCACATCCCTTCTACAAAGACGATTAAACTATCTTAAGGGATCATCTCCATCACATCATCTGCAAATTGACCTTTGCATGTTAATAAAACAAAAAACATTAAAGAGCCTGATTTGATAGATGTTATATATGTCACTTATTTCTAAAGTAGAAAGGTCAATTTATATAATCATTACTAATTTAATAGTCAACTCACAAAATTTATAAATTCCAAACAACATAAGATTTTTTTTCATATTTAGAGTATCTACAATTAATATTACTTTCTCTCATAACTTCATCGCCATAAATTTACCCTTTTAAATAGCAAGATCAGAACACCTATATGTTCAAACTATTGTCAAAAACAACAAACTCTTCCTCTTCTCGCCTAAACCATCATGAATCAAAACCTGCCAAACTCTATTTAACAACCCTAAAAATGAATAGGATCAAGACTTAGGTTTTTCAAGAATGTATGCGATTAGACCAAGGTTCACACGTATTGATACGCGTAGAACCAGACCTCAGAACCCTTACTACGACCAAGCCAACTAACTTGGGGAGTTAATTGAGCTTGGAAAGGTTGGAACCAACCATGTGAGGCTCGCGAAAATGAAGATTTAATTGAAAGAGTTTTTACCGGACTCAAAAGAAGAAATCTTAAGTTTTGAGGGTCCAAGGGTAAAATGGTCTTTTCCGAGCCAAGGGTAATATTGTAATTTCCCTAAGGAACAAATTAATTAATAAATTAATTAATTTATTTAAGGTGTTTTCGGGTGGGGCAACCCGAATTGACCCATTCTCGCAAATGGGGTCACTCGGGTTCGAGCCCCACAAGAAGCAAGATTAAACTTGCTTTTATTTTAATGTGTTAACTTAGTTTTTAATAAATAATTAATATTAGCTGATTTAGGAAAAAGAAATCAGATTTTTTTATTAATTTTGATTAATTATTAAGTTGACTAATTCAAACCCACAAAGTCCTACTTCTACTAGACTTCTATCTCCTATTTCCCCCACTCTCTCTTGCACGATTTCTCTCTCTCTTTCACTCTCTTTTTCTTGGCTGAAAACGTGAGAAAACAATCAGCAAAAGAAAAATAAAGTAAAGGCAAAAGTTCATCAAGAACTTGAAAGATAGAAACTCAAAGAGAAAACAATCCGGTAACGTTAAGCAGAACTACTACACTGGTCGGGTAAAGTGTGACTTTGGGTGTGTGGGCTGATCTGTGGAGGAGTTCTTGGGAAGCATTCTGGACATTTAACAAGAAAACAACGTATGGGTTTTCTTACTCTTGGTCCCTTTCCCAAGAGACCCTTAAGACTCAGTATATTCGGCTCAAAAACTATGGTTGTTTCCCCGTTGCATGTCCCTGTCATTAGCTCCCAACGAATGTAGGTTGGTATGAATGCTGGTAGACTTAGGATTATGTGATGTTTGTGCTGAATGTAATGTATTGGATGTATGTTAATTCATGAAAAGACTACTATGTGTGTGTGTTCGAATCAAGAAAAGAAAAATGCATGGCATGTGTGAGTCTCGGCCTAGAGACTTGATTTTTGTTAATGTTATGTTGTTGTTTTATGTACTCCAATTGAAGTAAATTGTGATGTTCGTGTGCCATGAAGTGTGGCTGATTTGAGGAGTAAACATCTTGGTTAAGAATTCGTGAAGAATTGTATTAAAGAACGTACCAAATGAACTATGTATTGTCCTATGAATTTACTAACAAATGGAGATAAAAATGAGTAAAGAAGTCACTTTAAATTTCCAGCATTATATTGATATATCTCTTCCAAATTAAGATGTTTAGAATGTCAAGAAAAATAAGGAAGAATAGTGAGGTCATTGAGGGTCGAACCCGAGACCTCACCCCTTTAAAAAAAAAAAATAATAATAAAGAAGAAGAAAATTCGTGTGATGAGGGGGATTCGAACCTGCCTTGGCTGGGAAATAAGTGTGAAGAAAAAGAAAATAAGAAATGAGAGGGGTGGAATTCGAACCCACACCCTCTCGGTTAGAAACCAAGGAAAAGGAAAAATTAAGGAAAATTTTGAGAGGCGTGGGAATCGAACCCACGACCTCTATGCGGATGAGGGAAGTAAAAATAAAAATGAAATGAGGCTGTGGGGATTCGACCCCACAACCTCATAGTCAACTCAATCAGTCAACTCTTAAAAAGGGAGAATAAAATAAAGAGGTTGTGGGGGTTCGAACCCACAACCTCTCGGCCTAAGCGAATGGAAGGGAAGGGAAATTAAAGGATAATTTAGTGTGGCTGAGGGGACTCGACCTCGGGTCCCAAAGCCTCATATGAACCGAAACAAATAAAAGAAATACGAAAATGGGGTTGTGGGGGCATGAACCCACAACCCATCGGCCAATGTTAGAGAGACTTTAAGTTGAAAAGTAAACCTTCAATGTAAACATTGTGATTTGACTTAGAGTTAAAAATGTTATGACTAATAGAATAAAATCAATTAATAATGTAAATGACATTCAATTGATTCAAGACTTGGGATTCCTTGCCCAAACTTCCGTTTGATACATAAGTCATACGTGAACAAATCATTCAAGAATAATGCCACCTACTTAGATCAAATTCAACATCTTGGCATAACTACAAGATACATAAGTCTTGTACTACATAATCTTAGGAATGTAAGAATTACTTAACGAACTACGAATGAAGCCTCATGACTTGTGTGTTTAGACTCATAAGTCTAACATACGTTCAAAAGTAAGTGAACCTAAGATGTATGAAATGAGATGATGAACCCTAGAGGGGTTAAGTAAGGGTGTGAGACACACCAAATGGCCAAGTGCATTGGCATATGACGAAATGAACATACACGTAATAAGAGGTGAATAACTAACAAAAAGAAAGATGCAAATGATGATGAATGTGGTAACAACGTCATATGAGGCTAATGTAAATGAGGAGAGTAATCTCATATGAGTCTAAGAAAAGGTTACCAACATGTATTCACCTATGAGAGTGTAAGATAATGAAGAGACCAGTCTCTATGAACACTCTAATGAGAGTATTGAGCTTAACACACTCAATACGAATGATGAGATGACAAATCATCTAATGAGCTATGATGTCCTCATACTAGAAGTTAGCTTCCATGACGTATGAGATGAATGAAATGGAACTTTATACTGAGCACCGATAGACTAGCTATGAGCGGTGATGCCTTTTTCGGGAAGGGCGGAGGTTCACGTAACTCTCATGAGATGAGACTCTCCGGCTTGCCGGGTATGGGTCTCCTTATATCTCCTAGTCTTCGAACCTATACTGCCAATATAGGGATTTGGCGGGGTTAAAATCCCATGTACGCTAGCACGTTATTGGATCACTTTGGACGGTGATTCCACCTCTTTTCGGTGTGGGGGAGACACTGGATTTCATGATGCTCACATGATCTATGTCGGTTAAAGTTAAAGTTCCCAATGAATGAATGAGGCCAGCCTCAAATGATGCACATAATGAAATGAATGATACCAAAGGTGTTAGGATAGGATAATCAAAAGGTGAGTTAGATTCAAGTAATGACATTAGGTCATTCTTGGTCATTGCACAATGAACCTAATGACCTTTCACACGTTATTAACACAAATAAAATTAATGAGCCTGATTTGGTAGAGGTTATGTTTTTCACGTAGTCCTAAAGTAGAAAGGTTAATTTAAATATTAATTACTAATTTAACAATTCAACCCATAAAAATTATAGAACCTAAACAGTATCAAAATTTTCAAATTTAGAGTATCTACAATTAATATTACTTTTTCTCATAACTTCATCGACATAAATTTACCTCTTTAAATAGCAAGACCAAAACACCTATACGTTATTGAAAAAACAACAAACTCTTCCTCTTCTCGCCCAAACCATCATGAATCAAAACCAGCCAAACTCTATATTCACACTGATTCCCTTTATACTAGTAAATGGTCTATCTGTAGAAATAGTCTCCATTTACACGACATCATTTCAAGCTTTCAACACAAACCCATCATCTTGGGTCGTAATTGGGCTACAAGAATGATCACTAACTTTCTATATCTCAATAGAAAATCAAGAAATGGTGCTAGTAATTCAAAATTCATCTGTACTAGCACAAATAGTGTCGGAGGGGATAGTGATAGCCGTCGAGACGGACACACGTGCAATGCACGTGCCAAGAACTAGTAATTCTTATAAACTTAAAAAACTAGTGAAGGTAAACCTAGACTCTACCCAACCCCAACTAATGATAACTTGACCCCTACATTATCCTGGGAGAAAAATACTTACATTCCCTTTAATCCTAAATAATCAACTAACCAGTAATCTTACATTCATTGTACAAAGTCGATTAAACTATCTTAAGGGATCATCTTCATCATATCAACTGCAAAATGACCTTTCACACGTGAATCACACAAATAAAATTAAAGAGCCTGGTTTGGTAGATGTTATATTTGCCACGTATTCCTACAAATAAAGGTCAATTTAAATATTACTTACGTAGTAATTTAATAGTTCAACCCATAGAATTTATAGACCCCAAACAATATCAATTTTTTAAAATTTAGAGTATCTACAATTAATATAAATTTCTCTCATAACTTCATCGACTTACCTCTTTACATAGCAAGATCAAAACGCCTATATGTTCACATTATTGGCAAAAACAAAAAACTCTTCCTCTTATCGCTCATTCTATCATAAATCAAAACCAAATAAACTCCATCTTCCCAACGATCCCTTTATACTACCGAATGGGATATCTGCGGGAATAATCTCCATTTAAATGACATCATTTCCATCTTTAAAAAAAAAACCATTATCTTGGGTCGAAATAGGGCTCCAAGAACGATGAACAACCCATAATCTTAAGGATTTCATTGGGTGTGATCCCTAAAAAGGTATGTGAGTCTTCCATAACGTTGGGTTCATTCACCCCACATTCCAATCATGTTTGATTCAGTGTGATTTCATCCTAAAAGACTGAATTTTGAATGTTCTTGAATTGCTTTTGTTCTTGAACATGAGTTGAAATTTATGAATTTCTTAAGGTAGAAAGTGTTGTTTCATGGGTTCTTTCAATTACATCATTGTATATATGAATTGGGTACATAGATCTAAGATGATTTTGAGAAAAGAAATTGAATTAGAACAATTTAAGGTCAGTAAAACAAGATGAAAATTCGTCAGGCGACACCTGGCTGGGCCAGGCGCGGCGCGCCCCATCTACGCCAGAGGGCCTGGGGCGGTGCACCTGCAGTGCACCAGGATGAGGCTTCTGAACTTGAGGCCTAGCTCGGCGCGCCTTGGAAGTGCCTGAATGGCATTTTCGCCCAGTTTTCGTAGTTCACTCTAATTAAGCCTTTCTAAAGTGTTTTAACACTTCTTTATCATTCTAACTACTCTAAATAACTTTTAATCGTATAGAAATCATCCCAAAATATGAATTACAACCTTGAACCCACAACTTCAAATTCAAGGAAAGTTTAGATCCAAGTCTAAAAAGTCCTTAGAGTCCTCTCAAAAAGTCTTTTACAAATGCTTTTAAACTTTTTTAAGACTTAAATATCTGTTGAGTAAAGAGTAAAGATAAGAAAAAGAAGTTCATTTCAAGTTATAGAAGTCTTTCAAAAATGTTTTAATGTCGTTTTAAGACTTAATTTGAGTTCAGTTCTGAATAAGGTGAAGTCTTTTCTTCAAAGCAGTATATGGGACTAAGTATTCCCTAGGAAGTATAAAAATGTTTTCACATTTAAAAGAAGGGAAAACTGAGATTTCCATAGAGACTTTCGCTAGTTTTCACAAAAGAGTAATAACTTTCTAAATGAAGCAAGCAGACAGGAAATCGAGATTTTCAAGATAGTCTTTGAGCTATGTTTTTAGCACAAATCTCAAATTGTATAAGCAATGTGTTTTAATAACATAAGAGCCAATATATTTTGGAGTAGTATTATCACCGAATTGGGGACGAGCATAAGTTCAAATAACGCACAACTCCATAAAATCATGTAACCACCGTGGGTAGAAAAGATCATACTTTATATGAACCCTTCTCATAATAGTAGACTAGTGGATCTACTAGGA